>AP027106.1:44345354-45545354 GCA_028142955.1 Pinctada fucata
TATAGATGAGATGCTTTTACTTTTGAGTCAGAATTTAATAAGACTCTAACAAAACTGAAAAACTTGTCATTTCTCTTCGGACGGATTAAAAGCAAATTTAATGCAGTATCGCGGTCTACGAAAAGGAAAAAATACGACCTTATTTTAATTATCAATTTCTAGAGGGTCTATAAGCTAGAATTGCAACAGTTTTTGTGAGAAATTGAATCTTTTAAAAAACAAAGAGGAATGCTTCTTCTTGTTGGTCTCTTGGGAATAAAAATAATTTAGATTGGTTTTCTCATTTAAAACCTACAGAATTTCCTTGGATTTCTCGTTTTTCTCTATTAAAATCAACAGAGATTCCTTGATTAATTTAATCGTTTTAGGGATAATTGTACAAAACATCAACAGTAAGTTTGGTGCTCCTAGTTTATTTTTCTTCAACCAACAAGGGTTAACTTTCAGAAACATGCATACCTAGGAGGCTGGAGCCCGACTGACGGTATACTTACATCATTCATGACCCACTTGCACGGATATGATACCTCCTAGCAATATGATTGGTCGACATGTATAAAAAATCCAAATGTTCATCGATCTAGGTTATTCAGTATTTGTCCGTTAGCTTCTCTCTTCAAGTCAGCTTTACATAGCTTTTAAAAGAATCTAGTTGACCAAAAAAAATTGAAAGTGATATATATGGTACCAATGTACAGAAGCCAGAGAATTTACGAGAAAAAGTTCTCGTAGTTACGAGAAACGTTTCTCGTAGTTACGAGAAACTTTTCTCGTTGTTACGAGAAACATTTCTCGTAATTACGAGAAACTTTTCTCGTAGTTACGGGAAAGAAATCTCGTAGTTACGTGAAATAGTGCGTTCGAATTTTTTCTCGTAATTACGAAATTTATTTCTCGTAACTACGAGAAAAGTTTCTCGTAACTACGAGAAAAGTTTCTCGTGACTACGAGATATGTTTCTCGTAACTACGAGAATTTTTTCTCGTAACTACGAGAATTTTTTCCCGTAACTACGAGAAAAGTTTCTCGTTACTACGAGATAGTAAAAAAATATAACATGGCACGAACTGGCTTCCGTACCAATGCATACTCTTCCGAAAGATGCAAAGAAACGTCTTTGTACTGATACGTCTTACACACGTCTTTACGTCGATTTACTGAAATATAAAACGGAAAAGCCCGAAAATGTGCGACTGTTCCCATAAAAGTAAGAGTGCAATACAGATTTTTTTCTAAATCGAAAGTACAAATAAAATTGTCATCAGTAAATTGACGGCAAGTATTTTGTAAAATATTTGTAGACCTACTGTCATTGGCTTTTTTTCTATGTCGTATACTAAAGAGCCAAACTAGTATAACATGTACGCAGATTTCATGTAACACGATCTTTACCGGAGGTATACCATGAAATAGATATTATACAGACAAGAAGCCTTCTCAGTGTGACATCGGAGGACCTAACGTATATTATTTTACGTGGTCAATGCTTTCATATGTTGACGTCAAATTCCAGGGATTCATAAGGCATGGTCCATTGGGGGGGGGGGGGCTTGGGTTTTTTGTCGGAGCAAGATAATTTTTTTCGCCCCGGACCGGGGCAAAATTATTTTTTTCTTGCAAAGTTGGAGCAAGGAAATTTTTTTCAACAAAGTGATGCGCATATTAAGAATGTTTGTGTTTTATCAATAGAAATTATTTATATTTTCACTCAGAACTCTAAATATAAATAGTTTATTTTTATGCAAGTATTCAATTCACTTTTAAACAGAGATAAAAAAAATTTACAAAACAATTCTCAATATTTTATATAAGGTACATTATGTATATAACATGTATAAGAGGGTCTTAGGGGAAGGTTTCCTAGACAAATTTTTAAATGTTACTAAGAATTGTAAATTTGTGAATAACTGAAGTTCTTCTTCCAAGCTTACAGGAACATAAAATTAGAATCTATAGCACATTTGTATATATAATGGGATAAATGCAAGATGTATTAATAGCAATATATAAATATTGATAATATATTTAAGTTATGCTTCATTCAAAAACATGTATAACTTTTGATATCTTCAAATATATGAACTTTGCTATTAGTAAATAATGATATGATAGAAAACTATGGCGAGCAAAGCGAGCCAAAAAAATTTTATACAATTTGAAAACTGCGGCGAGCGAAGCGAGCCGGAAAATTTTCGAGAATTTTAGCGAAATTTTATGGTAATTCTTCAAATTCAGATTATTTGTAAGAGCAAGATTATTTTTTTCTGTCACACCATAAGCAAATTAATTTTTTTCATCAAAATTGAGAGCAAAATTATTTTTTTCAAAAAAAACCCCAAGCCCCCCCCCCCCCCCCCCCCCCCCCGAATATCAAACGGACCGTGCCTAACGTTTTGTCGTGTGGCTACACTTCTTGCATACAATGTATACTTCAAGGCAATATCCGTTATGTACAAAGTATTTATATAATGACATTTTCCAAATTATCTTCTTAAAGTTCCTTTAAACAATAAGCCGCCTCGATGTAGAGCCTAGAGACAGGTTAATGCAATGTAAAGCAAATGGCCGGTCCCGGATTGGAACCAGAGACCTTTTGCATTCTAATGGAAGACACTCTCATCGTCGGAGTCCGCCACACATAATTTGATATTGTTTCTAAATATGTCATGATATTTTCGCTTTTGCACAATGTTTCCAACAAAAAAATCTATAAAGCAAGTTTAAAGTTCTTTTCATATATGTAAACATATTTTGTTGGTATAACATCATATCTCTAGATTCCATTCAGTCACACCAATTGTCCTATTTCCACTCGTTATATTGAGGGACTCCTACATTCTGATCCCCTCTTCCCATATACACCCGAGTCAGTCGGACTAACACCTTTTCTCTAAGTCATTAAAACTTGTTTATGATGTTATACGAGTTAGAAAAGCTGGGTGGGCAGAGCAATGAATCCGTCATTCCGTACTCCGATACTATATTTAACGAATTTTAAGTTTTCACGGTCATTCAAATCGACTCCTTTTACACGGTGTCGTTTTACTTACAAATGATCAAGCCGCCATTTTGCATATATTAAGAGATGACAAATGGCGGTCCCCTGCTTTAGTGGCCCTCTTGTTTCCAAAACGATTCTACTTCATCATTAACACTAAAACGTTTTACTCAACGATAAATACATGTTTTGGGTTCAAGCGTTGTCATGATGTAGTAGTTTTTGATGAACAGGACTGAGAAATTCTTTGATATTTAAGATCGTTTGTGAGATAAAAGACAAAACGATACTCAACACGTGGTAAATTGTGACGAATGTGTATGGAACATAATCCGCCCGTATGTCATTTCTATTGCTTGTATTTTCATTAGTGAAAAAAAACTAGATGCAATAAAACTATGCATATAATTTTTCATAACTTTAAAGATGCGAAATAATTTCCATTTGTACGACAAAAACATCCAGCAAATTTTATGCAGATCCTAATCGTATTTAATATGTTCTTTCAAAATTCCGCCAATATACATTTATCAACTTATATTCAGTCTTTTGTCTTTTTTTGTGCAAGTTAAATTTCACATCTATTTGCATTCTAATTATTGTGTCAAATATATGTGTTGACTTTTGTTCGAATTGCCCCAGGCCGTGTACATATTATCATAGGGTCATTTCGACTAGTAACTAATTCAAGTTAAAAGCATTTATTTATTTCGTATTTTTATAAAAGTAAATTTTATTTTCTTATAAATCGTCTTAACTATAAAATCCGGCTTTCAAATCATGAAAATACATGTCAATTAATCCGCGATCACCATGTTTTCCAAACATCCAAGCCGGTACTACTCAATTTTCTATTGTTTATGTTTGGCAACTATTCTTGAAATAAGAGCTTGGTATTTGAGTGAAATTGTTGAAACTTGTTGTGTCACCGCTAAAGTGAAAAGTCGGCTTTGAGTAATTACCGCTAATTGTCCTAACCTGGTTTTAAATAGTTCCGTCCGGCGTTTTGACTTCACTAAACGTTCGGACACCAGAAAATAAAGATAGAAAATACAGAATTATCTCATCATTTTCAGGTAGGACATTTTGTCTATTTTATAAAAGGTTAATATGGTTTTATTTTAAGTTAAATTTCAAAGTAACGTATGTCACTTTTTTCTATAAAATTCTCTTATATTCCGTTAAGGTTTTACTATAATTTTTAGAAGTCATTTTTATATTTTATGCCACTTTTATGTGATTTAGTTTGGTGAAATGAAAGAATTAGGATTCCAACAACTTTATTATAAATTGAAGATGGTTAATTTCCGTTACATGTATCTTTCATTAATTTTGTTAACATGCATTTTATATATGTGATTATGTTTGTTTACTTTCATTTTTGGTTATTGTTGGAAATTCTTTTGTACGAAATTATTATTCAAATGTTACACTATTTTTGGACATCATTTTGGTAAAACCTCTGTTAAGCGAGTAGTCTCTACATTTATGCAAATTCCCCATGAAAATCTATTTTATATTTGACAATTTGTTTTTCTATATATCATATGTATTTACGACTAAACGTTCGGACACCAGAAAATAAAGATAGAAAATACAGAATTATCTCATCATTTTCAGAAACAACAGAAATACGTTATCACCGAAAAAGGCACAAAAAAACCCCCGGTGATAAGTTGGTGGAGAACTTCCCGGTCCCGGTCTGCCGATGTCAAAGACGAACAGACCATCTAATTATCCATCGGACAGAATACTAAGAAGTACGTCAAATAACGACAGCGTAGAACCAGAAAGCTCTGCCGATGAGCAAGAAATCGTAGAAGAAACACAAGTAGAAATAATCCGTGGCAACCGTGTCCCTGAGCCAGTGTTAGAAACTGAAAATATGGCGTCTGGTATCGCATTGAAAAAGTACAGCGGTACTGAATCTCCAATTATTTGGCTAAGTCAGTTGGAAGCTTGGCAGAATTTCCATAACATATCAGAGGAACGTACACTGCAAGCCATCGCGTACAGCCTAGAAGGAGGCGCAGCTTCATGGTGGCAAACGTTACCCGATGAGGTAAAAACGACATTATCTACATTTAAAACAGAATTTAAAAAACGATTTAACTCAGGATCTACTGACATTTCTATCATGTCAATTAAACAATTTGAGGCAGAAACCGCAGAGGAGTTTCTGCAAAGAGCAGAGAGAGTGGCCCTTGGACATGAATTACCGGAACGGTACAAGGTTCAACTGGCAGTTAAAGGACTGAAACCGGACATTAGAAGTCGGGTACTCGGAAAGGAACCGAGTACATTTTCGGAATTACGAAGATGTGTGCAACTGGCACAAGCGGAAATCGAGTGCCTATCGCATACGAGTGCATCTGTAACATCGGTGAACGAACATGACTTTCAAAAGGAACTTCTAAAACAAGTGCGCGAGACAGTACGGGACGAACTGTGTGTAGTGAATAGAACTCCCACTAACTTTGGTCAACAAGGGGGTCAATTTAGAAGGAACTACCCTCCACGACAAGAACAGAGTGTGAGAAATCAGAATGGAAGCTGTAGATGGTGTGGTAAGTCATGCCTTACTAGAAATGTTTGTCCAGCGAGAAATGCCATATGTAACCATTGTCAAAAATTAGGGCATTTTAAGAAAGTATGTCACCTTTTTCTCAATGAACTTAAGCGACGTAATGCACAACCTTTCCACCACTTTTCACACTACCCTCGTTTTCCACAGCATCCTCGTTACTAGGGACTCGCGCCTATCCCCACAAAGGATAGGCACCCCACAGGAACTCCGTCTCCTACTGCAAACACACCCTTTAGATCTAAACATGCATGCAACCTCAATTCTTCTTCATCTTATGACTCATCTCAAATCTCTACTTGCAAAGACAATGTTAATCTGATTTTGTCTATGGAGAAGAACACTGTGAATGTAGTAGTTAACGGCCATCCCTTAAAAGCTCTCGTAGACACTGGAGCAACGATCTCCTGTTTATCTTCTTCACTTTTATCCAAACTGGGTTCTGAAAAGGTAAAGCTTGAGTCTTTCGGCGCTCGGGATGCAGTTGCTGCTGGTGGCGAAGTTCATAGAAGTCTAGGAATCGTCTCTCTTCCTATCTGTTTTGGCTCTTTTTCCGTCTATCACGATTTTCAAACTTTTCAAAACTTTCAACACCCTTTAATCTTGGGATTAGATTTTCTGCAGAAGCACAACGGTGTATTTGATGCGAGAGCACAGACTCTGTATCTGAAAGATGATTTAGATCAAACATTTCTGATTGATACAAATCAAGGTCTAGCTAGAGTAAAGGAGACAACCAATATTCCTTCAAACTCTATAGCTATAATCCAAGTCTTGGTCTCGAATTTCCCTGATGATACAAATGTCTTGTTAGAGCCTTTACCCACTTTACCTGAGCTAGGATTAGTTGGTGCAAAATGTCTCGGTAAGATAACTAATCACAAGGTTTGCATGCAAGTCATGAATCCAACGGATTCTGATATCTCTCTTCCTTGGAATCGAGTTGTTGCTACTGTCACATCAGTTGTGCATGACACTGTATGCTCAATTTCTGAATCAAAGAAAAACAATAACAGACAACAACCGCTTCAAGGAAAAGATGCTTTGAATTTTGATCTATCCAAATCTGACCTTTCTTCTTCCGAAAAGCAAAAACTGACCAACTTTCTCAATTCAAATAGAGATGTATTTGCGAACGATCTGAAAGAACTTGGTCATGCAAAACTCGAACCACATCGAATTGAAACAGGCGACGCACCTCCTGTAAGACAAAGGTTTTATCGTCAAAGTCCTCATGTAAATCAAGAAATGAACAGACAACTAGACGAAATGATTGAGGCAGACATTATAGAGGAATCAGACTCCATGTGGCAGAGTCCCGTAGTGATGGTTAAAAAGAAGTCTGGTCAACTTCGTTTTGCCGTTGACTACCGCAAACTTAATGCTGTAACTAAGCAATTCACTTTCCCTCTACCTCGTCTTGAAGATGTTTTTGACTCTCTAGGCACCAATCATGCTTCGATTTTCTCAACTTTAGATCTAGCATCCGGATTTTGGCAAGTTCCTATGGACCCGGAAACTGCCCATAAGTCGGCCTTTGTAACGCCAACAGGTGTCTACCAATGGAAAAGAATGCCATTTGGTCTAGTGAATGCACCTGCCAGCTTTCAATCTTTAATGACTCGCATTCTTCGTGGTCTTCATTGGAAATCTTGTCTTGTTTATGTCGATGATATCCTCGTATTTTCGGCTTCTTTTGAAGAACATTTGAAACATTTGGATGACATATTTACTCGACTCAGAGAGGCTGGCTTAACACTGAAGCCCTCCAAATGCTGCTTTGCACAAAAACGGGTTCATTACCTAGGTCACATTATCACCAAAGATGGTGTACAAGTTGATGTTTCAAAAACAGAGGCGATGAAATCTTTCCCGGTTCCTAAAAGTGTCAATGACGTTAGATCATTCTTGGGCCTATGTAATTACTACCGGAAGTTTGTGAAAGGATATAGCAAGATAACAGTTCCATTAAACAAGCTTCTCAACAAAGATGAAAAATTCATTTGGTCAGAGGAATGCCAAAAAGCATTCGATGAACTGAAAAGGTCTCTCATATCTCCCCCGGTTCTGGCTTATCCTGACCCTGACAAAGAATTCATACTAACAACTGACGCATCAAACACAGCAATTGGTTATTTCCTAGCTCAACAAGGCGACCGAAAACGTGAACATGCCATTGCTTACGGAGGTCGTACTCTCAACAAACATGAGCGCAATTACTCTGTCTCAGAGAAAGAAGGGCTAGCTATTATTGAAGGTATCAAAGCATATCATGTGTACCTTGCAAACAAGCCATTTAAGATTTTTACAGACCACAAAGCCCTGTTATGGATGAACAACTCCAAAAATCTAACTGGTCGGTTGGCAAGATGGGCAATATTGTTGCAAGGATATAAATATGAGGTCTTTTACAAACCAGGAAGTAAAAATGCTGTCGCGGATGCTCTGTCAAGACGACAGTATCCAGAAAAGTTACAAGGTCAAACTGATTCTGATGAACTTCCTTCTCCAATCATCTCGACCTTGGACAACTTGCAACATAACCAAGTGACCTTTTGTTATGATGACAAAGTCCCACAACCTGAACCGCCTCGAGATATTACAACAAGCATAGACCAACATGATTCGATAAGCAACCTGCAAATGCAGTGTAACGACTTCAAAGCCATGATGAACTATCTGATTAATGATATTCTCCCTGAGAGAAAACAGGAAAGAGACAGACTGCTCTCCGAGGCTAACTTCTATGGTGTACTTGATGGTGTTTTGTATCATTTCTACCAACCAAGATCAAAACAAAGGTACCCTTATGATCAAATCAAACAGTTATGTGTTCCAAGTACTCTACGAGATGACGTACTGAAGTCATATCATGACTGTCTAGCTGGTGGTGGACACCTCGGTTTAGATAGAACATACCGTGCAATTCAACTCAAGTACTACTGGCCAAAAATGTACCAGAACACGGCTGACTATATACGCTCTTGTCACATTTGTCAAAGCGCTAAGAAATCCACTACTCAAAGACACGTTCCTTTGACAAACATGCCCATCACAGAAGAACCATTCACAAGGCTTCATATGGACATTCTAGGTCCAATAACAACATCTACTGAAGGTTACAAGTATATTTTGCTCATAGTAGACTCCTTTAGTAAGTGGCCTGAAGCGATACCCTTGAAAACTCAGGAAGCTAAAGAAATAGCAACAGCTTTGTATGCTCAGATCTTCTCTAGATACGGCGCGCCTCGTGTCATAGTTAGTGACCGTGGCCAAAACTTTTTGAGTAAAATAGTGACAGCAGTTTGTGAGATTTTTCAAGTCACAAGACACTACACCAGCGCATATCATCCACAGACAAACGCCACGTGCGAGCGAATGAATAGTACCATCGCTCAGTGCCTACGAGCATACATTAATGATAAGCAAACCAACTGGCCAGATCTTTTGCCAGGGGTGATGATGGCTTTGCGCATGAGCCCATCAACCCAGTCATCAGACATGTCTCCCTTCCATCTGCTCTTCGGCAAAGAAATGAATTTGCCATTCGATACATCCCTCATCCCAAAGGAAGGTCTGAACAGAGACGCAAAGGTCCATGTGGAAAATCTTCTCAAGCATCTAAAAGAAGTTAGGAAACTTGCGACAGTTAATATCCAGAAAGCGCAAGAGAAGCAAAAGACACAGTACGACAAGACTGCAAAACCTTCTACTTTCAGAATCGGTCAGCAAGTTCTTTTGCATTCTACACGTGTACCAAAAGGGATGTCACCAAAACTTCATAACCCTTGGGATGGTCCCTTCTTCATTGCATCACAAGGACCAAATAATACATACAAGTTGCGGCGTGTATCAAACGACAAAGCAATCAAATCCCCGATTCATGCAAACCGACTGAAGTTATACGTCTATTCAAGATTCCATCCGCCTGACGGACAAGAGACAACGAATTCCCAGACCTCTCAGTCTCCATCTCAGTCCCCATCATCATCACATACCGAAAGTGAACAAAGCCATTGTTCCAACAACAGGACAAATCATCCTTCAAATACATGTACCTCTCAACGAAGAGTGTCACAATCGCCTTCTCCTGGAAGCCAGTCAAGCGCTTCTCAGTCCCATCAACAAGAATCACAGAACCAATACTACGACGTCGAAAGGTTGATTCGATGTAAACATGTCAATGGAAAGAAATATTCCTTGTCAAATGGGTAGGTTATAGTCAAAAGACGTGGGAACCCGAGGAAAATATACTGCGATCCACAGTACATGACTTTCACAGACTTCGAACCAATGATGGCAAAAGTCGTAAGAGACAAAATCGTCTGACTTGCTTTAACAAGTAGTTCGGTATATTGATGTAATATACCCGTCTCGTGTAAAGTACCTATGTCTTTTTCATTCCCCCATTTCTTCCTTTTTCCCTCCCTTCTTATCCCTGCATACGTTGTTAAGGTTGATTAATACTGATTTGATTAGTGCTAGTCCGGACAATTTAAATGACGATATCTTTCCAGCGGATGCATTCTCATTCCCATCTAATTTCCCCATCTTCTTTCCTAATAGGCACGCTCAACTTGAGTATCGGGACGATACATCTACTTGTTTGTGTCATCGCTGCGATCTGTTCCACGTCACCTGCTCTAGCCAACACGATTCAACGTGTTAACTACGGTATAATGTTTGAAAAACAGCATCCTCTCCACTTGGGACAAGAATCCTGGATTCACACTTTTGAAATCCCCTTACCGAAAATGTCAATGGAACTCGGAAATCTACAATGCACCGATAGAAAATGCCAGGTTGCTAAACATCTACTCCAAAGTATCAACGCTTTGCGAACCCAGACAGTTACCAAAGTAAATACCACTCTGCATGACATCAGGCGACTCATACCTCGATCTGTCCTACCACCTGAAGAGAATTACGTAGGACATTCACGTGTAAGAAGGGGTTTGTTCGATTTCATCGGAAAAATTTCTAAATCGTTGTTTGGTACTGCTACCTCGGATGACATCAACACTATGAAGCGGCATATGCAAGTGTTAAACAGGAACAACGCTAAACTTGCGAAAGCTATGGCTATACAAGATGAACATTTATCTTCATTTATTTCCACTGTTGATGAACGCTTTGGTAACATTATGCAAGCTGTTCAAAAGAATCACAAAGAAGCAATTGCGATAGCTGAGAGTGCCAGACATTCAATCGATGCGGTCGAACACGAATTCCTTATCCTTGAGGAAATCATGTTGAAACAAGTTAACGCTTCAGCAACTTTATTATCTGCTCTAGAACATGTCACCCTTTCAGTTCATGACTTAGTAAAAGGAAAACTCTCTCCATTTTTATTGAAACCAAATACAATCGAATACTCGTTGAAACAAATTCAGTCTATTCTGGATACCAAATTTCCTGATTTTGTAGTCATCCACAAAGACCCTTTGTATTATTATTCATTTGCTGATTTCTTGTATACTAGACTTCATTCAACCATGTACATTACTCTGAAAGTTCCTATCTCACCAATGTCTCAGCCGCTTGAACTATATAGAGTGTTCAGTTTCCCTGTACCAGTGAATGAATCATCATCTCATGCTACCCAACTGATGGACATTCCTGATTACTTTGCACATAGCAAAGATAATCAGCATTTCACGACGTTATCCAATTCTCAGGTTGCACAATGTACAGGTAGCAAGACACGTTTCTGTCCAGCAAACGTACCTCTTTCAGCTTCTGCTGCCCCGTCATGTATATCTTCTATATTTTATAATCAGAAGGAATTCACTTCAAAATCATGTAACTTTAGGTTTGTTTTGAATAAGTTGTACCCTACTTTTATTGAACTCTCCCCATCAAGTGTTTTGCTGTACAGAATCCCAATGGCTGCACTTAACTGTGGTGCTAAGCAGAAAATTATTAAAGGTTGTAATTTTTGTGTAATGGACATTCCATGTATGTGCTCAATTACATCAGACAGTTTGTATCTTCCGCCTAGACTTGGCAAATGTAAAAATGGTTCTGATGAGGTATCTGTCGTTCATCCAGTAAATTTAGCTCTTCTTCAAGAATTCTTTTCTCCTGAGGCTCATTCCACTATCTTTGGAGATACCATTTTTGAAAGTTTTGTAAATTTGAAAGTACCTCCTATCAAAATATTCAATCACTCTTTCAACCAGTATCTTGCGAATGATGAGCAGTATCATTTTAGTCTTAAAAAGATGGCATCTGCAGCGAAAAAAGATGGCACAGTGTTCAAATCTCTCGCAGAATCAATGTTAGCGGGTCAGGTTGAGTTTGCAGTAGACCAATGGCCTGATACTAGTGGTGTTATAGCCATCATTGCTACTATTTTGTCGGTTCTTAGCATTTCTACAGTCTTTTATACCTTTTGCAAACTTCGATCTCTTTCTGCAGCAATGTTACTTATGCACCAAACGAAACCTATATCTGCTTTTAAACTATCACCTGCTCCTTCGTTTACTTATACGTTTCCGCCCGAACTGACAACTGCACGATCTCTATCTGAGCATATCTATACTTCTTTTACCACCCCTTATCCATATGTTGCATTGTCTGTTCTAACCACTATCCTCATTATAGTACTCGGATCTATCCTTTGGCACAAATTTAAACAAAGTCACAAGACTGCTGTACACATTGAACTAACTTCTGGATCTGAATGTGTCATTGTAAGACTCCTCACCCTGCCTCTCTGTCCAGAAAATTGGATCATTAACCCTCCCTATGACATCTCCAGCATCTTTGTTACCGGATTTCCTCTGCTATCTACTCTAACCATTCAATGCACCCAATTTCAAATCACTAATGTTTTAACTAAGCACGTAATCAATACCCCAACTGTGATTAGAATAACACCATTGAAAGCACTTAAAATCCGCAAAATCCTGGCACAACCATTCACGGCATACTTTTTAATATCTCATCATGGATACTTCAAATTAATTGAATAGAAAGAGGACGCATTTCTATTAAGAGTGACTTTGTGAGAGTGTATATATGTTCATTTTGTTTTTATTTGATATTTTGAATGACAATGTGTGCAACAAAGATTCCGTTGTCTAAACCTAACATGGTTCTAATGTGATGTATTCGATTTAGCTTGATTCTATATACATATCAATATGTGAGTGTGTTTCATTGTATATTATTATGTTGTTTTTTTTTCTTTACACTTTGTTAATCTTTGAGGACAAAGATTTTTGTAGCAGGGGGGTATTATCATAGGGTCATTTCGACTAGTAACTAATTCAAGTTAAAAGCATTTATTTATTTCGTATTTTTATAAAAGTAAATTTTATTTTCTTATAAATCGTCTTAACTATAAAATCCGGCTTTCAAATCATGAAAATACATGTCAATTAATCCGCGATCACCATGTTTTCCAAACATCCAAGCCGGTACTACTCAATTTTCTATTGTTTATGTTTGGCAACTATTCTTGAAATAAGAGCTTGGTATTTGAGTGAAATTGTTGAAACTTGTTGTGTCACCGCTAAAGTGAAAAGTCGGCTTTGAGTAATTACCGCTAATTGTCCTAACCTGGTTTTAAATAGTTCCGTCCGGCGTTTTGACTTCACTAAACGTTCGGACACCAGAAAATAAAGATAGAAAATACAGAATTATCTCATCATTTTCAGGTAGGACATTTTGTCTATTTTATAAAAGGTTAATATGGTTTTATTTTAAGTTAAATTTCAAAGTAACGTATGTCACTTTTTTCTATAAAATTCTCTTATATTCCGTTAAGGTTTTACTATAATTTTTAGAAGTCATTTTTATATTTTATGCCACTTTTATGTGATTTAGTTTGGTGAAATGAAAGAATTAGGATTCCAACAACTTTATTATAAATTGAAGATGGTTAATTTCCGTTACATGTATCTTTCATTAATTTTGTTAACATGCATTTTATATATGTGATTATGTTTGTTTACTTTCATTTTTGGTTATTGTTGGAAATTCTTTTGTACGAAATTATTATTCAAATGTTACACTATTTTTGGACATCATTTTGGTAAAACCTCTGTTAAGCGAGTAGTCTCTACATTTATGCAAATTCCCCATGAAAATCTATTTTATATTTGACAATTTGTTTTTCTATATATCATATGTATTTACGACTAAACGTTCGGACACCAGAAAATAAAGATAGAAAATACAGAATTATCTCATCATTTTCAGAAACAACAGAAATACGTTATCACCGAAAAAGGCACAAAAAAACCCCCGGTGATAATATTACAAGTAAATTGCTGTTTTTTTCAGATTTGGATCCTGTAAACAGTCTGGTAAAAAAAAAAAGAACAAACTGAAACTTATTCAGGAAAGGGGACGTGAAATTGGGTCATTGTGCCTCCATGAATTCGCGAAACGTGTCTTTAATAAGTATTTACATATAATTTGCGATTAATTTACATTTCTTTCAATAATCCCAAATCAATTATCAAAAAGTTAACTCCAAACACTTGTGAAAATTTACAAAATTACTTTGACAAAAATTCAGAAAGTGCAAAATCATCCTCTACAGCCCACTATAATTTGTCAAACCTATTCTGCTCGCTCTACGACTTTTTTGTCGGCTGTACGTTTTTGGACTCATCGATTAGCCTATTCAAAAAATCCAAATCCCCCGTCATTGACGAAAAGATGTTACATGACGTCATATTTCCAATCGTTATATTGAGAGATGATTTTCACATATCCGTGGATCTTGTGACCTATACTTGAATATTGCAAGGTCATCTTCAGTTGGGAAGAAAAGCAAACGCTGTGTCTAAAAACCGAGAGAAAGATTGTTTCAGCTAACACAGCCGGCTCTTATGTTTCCCAAGATCGTTTTTTTTTTTGTGACTTTGTTATATCACGAATTCGTCAACAACGACAAAGTTAATCACGGATAGCAGACAGTATGGAGTAAGCATGCAGTGCGACATTGACACAAGGATATACATAAAGTATGACAGAAAACAGACGGACAAATGGGGGAAGAAACTGAAAGTCTCTACCGTCGAGCGGGTAGGAAGGGACTAATATGTTGGAAGAGACAAGCATGCAAAACTGACACGAAACAATAGAACGGTGGTCCGTCTTGTTTTGCAGGGACAGTAAGTAATGTGTTAATACGGACTGCTTGTGACCAACCCTTCCTCTTAACCTGTAATCCAAAGCTGTATCATTATATGTCCCACTTTATTCTAGTACATACATTTCTAAAGGGCCCAAGGAAAACCAGACGAATATGGGAATGTGCGCTCGTAGACATGAATTCAAAGTTATTTGTGACAACAGAGAGAAGATGCATGTGTGATGTGTGTGATGATGTATGTGTGAGAGAAGATGCATGCGTGATGCAAGAGAGATGATGCATGTGTGATGTGTGTGAGAAGATGCATGCGTGATGTGTGTGAGAAGATGCATGCGTGATGTGTGTGTGTGATGATGTATGTGTGTGAGAAGATGCATGTGTGATGCAAGAGAGATGATGCATGTGTGATGTGTGTGAGAAGATGCAAATTGCTTCAGAGAAGAAGTGAATTAGTAGTGGTTAGTCAGAAACATGACTTGACCTCTTTTTTATTTAACTCTGTAAAGGTGTAGACCTTTCTTATATACCTTCTTTCTGAATATATTTTACTAAACCTAATTTCCTAATTGAAATATTCAAACTCACGTAGTATGTATTGTTTTAATCAAAATATGGAAACATACTGCTTTTGTGCACATTGGTATCCTTCCTTTTATGTGTTGTCATTATGTTTGATTTTTCTTTACGTCTGTTTCGATTGTTTTGTATGATGTTCTAGTGATTATTGTTGTTCCTTTTTTTGCGTTTGTATATGTTTTATCTGATGCCATTTATGTGTCACTTTCTTGTGGGTTTGTATCGCTGGGTGAGTGCAGGGTGGTCATGCTGGAGATCATTCCCCTTTCTTTGCTGTTGTTGATAACAAACCTATGCCGTCGCCCTTCTTTGTTGATGTACACGTCCTTAGGTTAAAACAAAGAAAATCATGTAATCATTCATTGGTTTTAACCGTGGGTACCAACTGTGCACCGCTTTTTGCAGACCTACGTGGTTATGTATATTTTTTTTTTTTACAAATGATACATTTTTGTATCCAAATATGTTTGTTTACACGACTCTACGCATTTTGATCGGTCAAGAGATATTTCGAACTACATGTGCACGTGTCCGATTTCTACTGTCAGAGAGCTGCATTCTTAACAAACAAAAATCCAAATTCAATGCACCAGAAATACATGTTTCTGAAAATGAATCCTCATCATTGATACTGTTATGGGTCAGAATACCCCAAAACGCCAGCAAAAATCAGACAAAGACAGAATATAAATTTACAAGTTTAATTATGTACAAAATATATATATTTAAAATGATTACAACTTACAATACAATGTCCGGATCAAAGTGTCCGTTACGGTCCACAAAGTCTATCGAATGTATGGTTTCCGGTAATCACAAACGTTCTCGAAAGATCAGTGTCCAAACGTTGATAAATGGATTAAAGTCTCAACAAATAAAGTGTCCCAGTATATCAGAATAGATGAATGAATCGTGTCTACGAATGTGTACGAATGCCCCCTCAACACAGTTCCTCAGAGGTATTTATACTTAATACCAATGAATTAACCAGAAGCTTCTAGAACAATGACTCATTACAAATGATTAACAATAGAGTAAATTCTAGAAATCACAGTCATGTGATGATAATGATGTAACAAAGAACATACTGGAATATTCTCTAATGAGATAATCATGACATAGTAAAATCTAGAAAGAATTATTATGAAATCATTAAATAACATGACTAAGTACATGTGTACCTACACATAAAGTAAAACTAAAATAATACATGACCCACAACACCTCCCCCCTTAAAAAAAGTTTGAATGTCAATGAAAACTTAGGTGGTAAATTCTGCAAAAAACACTCATGAAACTCTCGATAGTGCATCTGCAATCACATTGTCTTTGCCCTTGATATGGTTAATAATAATATTGTACTCTTGCAACAATAAACTCCACCTTGTAAGTCTTTGATTCTTGTTTGACATTTTGTTCAAAAATGTGAGAGGGTTGTGGTCAGTAAACACAAGAATGGGATGTAAAGTAACATTCAAATAAACATCAAAATGTTGTAAAGCTAACAATAATGCAAGACACTCTTTTTCAATAGTAGAGTAATTCTTTTGACATTTTGTCAATTTCTTAGAAAAATAACAAACAACTCTATCTACACCATCATCATTTTCTTGAAACAAAGCAGCCCCGATTCCTACGTCACTGGCATCAACAGTAAGCGGGACCTGCCAATAGCCTTTAAGCAAGTCAAATTTACTGACAAATTTTGCACTGCCAATTTTATCGATACAGTCATCGATTCGTGGGATCGGATAAGAGTCAGTTTTGGTGACTGAATTGACTTTTCTAAAGTCCGTACACAATCGGTAAGTTCCGTCTGGCTTCGGAACAAGAATACATGGGGAACTCCAATCACTATTGCTGGGTTCAATAATGTCATTTTCAAGCATGTATTGAATTTCTTTCCGCATGTATTGAAGCTTTATCGGGTTTAACCGATAGGGATGCTGTTTGATAGGTGACGCATCACCTACAATGACGTCATGATGAGATGCATTCGTCTTTTTTGGAACGTCCGGAAAGATTGTCGTATATTCCCGCATTAATTGGTGCACTTCCTCTTTTTGATGCACGGTCAGATGTCCGAGTTTCACTTCCGGATTTGTCAGAATTTCAGAATTCTTCAAACGGACACTTTGAGCGAAGTCTTTTTCGACAGTTTCTTCATTACATTCAGGTTCAACACAATTTTCTAATGTATTTACATTGGCCAAAGTGGAAACTGGTTTTACAAAATTTCGGTCACTTCTATCAAAATACTCTTTCAACATGTTAACATGACACACTCTTTTTTCTTTTCGCCGACCTGGTGTCTTAACCACATAGTTAACATCACTAATTTTACTCTCAATCTCATAAGGACCGAAATATCTAGCTTGCAAAGGATGACCAGGGATAGGCAAAAATACAAGGACTTTATCGCCTGGTTTAAAAACTCTGTTTCTAGCATCTTTGTCATACCATGTTTTCATTTTCATTTGAGATGTTTTGAGATTTTCTTGAGCCAATTTGCAAGCATTATATAATTTCTCTTTGAAATTAGACACGTAGTCTAAGAGATTCAAATTGCTAGTCTCAGTCAACCATTTTTCTTTCAACAACTTCAATGGCCCCCTGACCGTATGCCCAAAAACTAGCTCAAAGGGACTGAACCCCAGGGACTCCTGAACCGCTTCTCGTGCCGCAAACAACACGAGGTGAACCCCTTCATCCCAGTCTTTTCCATACTGGTGACAATATGTTTTCATCATAGTTTTAAGGGTTTGATGCGTTCAAGTGCCCCCTGGGACTCAGGATGGTACGCAGAAGATTTATACTGCCTGATACCTAGCTCATGCATAACCTGCTGAAACAACCCTGACATAAAATTCGAACCCTGATCTGACTGAATAGCCTTGGGAGCACCTACGAAACTGAAAAACTTTGTAAGGGCCTTAACTATGGTCTTTGCCTTAATATTCATAAGAGGTATGGCTTCAGGAAACCTAGTCGAAGTACACATAATTGTCAGTAAGTACTGATTACCTGACCTAGTCCTAGGCAAAGGACCTACACAATCAACTAACACCCTACTAAAAGGTTCCTCAAAGGCTGGAATGGGTTGGAGGGGAGCAGGTGGTATAACTTGATTGGGTTTACCTACCATCTGACAACTATGACAAGACTTACAAAACTCAGACACATCTTTTCTCAACTTAGGCCAGTAAAAGTGACTTAAAATCCTATTATAAGTCTTATTGACACCTAAATGACCTGCCATGGGTGTGTCGTGAGCTAAACTCATAATGTCCCCGCGATACGCTACTGGAACCACTATCTGGTGAACGACCCGCCACACTTCATTAGGGGGTGCATCGGGTGGTCTCCATTTCCGCATGAGGATGCCATCTTGTATGTAGAAGCACTCTCCGACTTTGTCCGCTTCTTCTCGGGGAAGGGCCCTCTTGCTTAGTCGGATGATCTCCGGATCTTTAGTTTGCTCGGAGAGGAGCTGCTCACGGCTTAAGGCATCTGTACCCCTGTCTAATGGCGGATGGGAATCATCACCAGGTACTGCCGGAGACTTGTCTACATGAAGTGGTACTGACGTTTCAGGTACGTTGTCATCAATGGTAGACATGAATGTGTCAGAAAGGTCTATATTTTCGGAGGGATGGTCCTCGTTAAGTGCAGAAGTACTCTCAGCCTCTTTTAGTCTGTTCCTGGCCATCGCCCTGGTAACTGCGCAGGCTGGGTACAAGTCGTCGTCTTCATCATCGGACACGACATCGGACGTGATTTTCTCACAAACAATCGGATCGGCTACAACTTTGCCGCCAGCTAAATCGTTGCCAAGCAACAAGGAAACGCCTTGAACGGGAAGAGTAGGTCGAACACCTACGATAACAGGTCCAGTAATTAAGTCTGACTTCAAATAAATTTTATGAAGGGGAACATCAATGACGCCTAGCTCCACACCCTGTAATAAAACTGACCTACCAGTAAAAGTGTGCTCAGACAAAGGCAATGAACCCTCTAACAATAAAGTCTGGGCAGCACCAGTATCTCTCAAAATCTGAACAGGCAACGCTTCGCTAGAATCACTGAGTGAAACAAATCCCTGTGACAAAAAGGGCTTATAATGATCCTCCACAAAATAATCAGAACTGGACTTAGAACCCTGAATCTCAGGAGTGTCAGAACAAATCGAATCTAAGGCTTTCCTATCATTTCTAACAGACGCACAGGCCTGTGACTTAAGTTCTTTTTTCTTCTTAAGCTTCAAACACTCACCAATAACGTGACCTTTTTTCTTACAATAATTGCATGTAGGAAGCGACCCCACCCCTGGGGATGCCTCAGAACGCTCGGACCTAGGACCGGACGTAGAACCACCTTGAGATGGTGACTGGGAACTAATGGACGACTGAGACTCTTGTAAATTTTTCTTTGGAAAATCTGAAGTTTTTGCGCTATCGCTAGATTGAGTTTTTGACACAAAATTTTTCTTATGAGTGAGAGCATACGTATCAGACAAAACAGCGGCTTCTTCAAGAGTTTTAACATTTTTGTCTTCCAAATGAGTTCTTAAATCTTGATGTACACACTCTTTGAACTCTTCTATCAGAATTATTTGACGCAAATTGTCAAATGAATTGGGAATTTTCTTAGATCGAAACCACTGATCAAATAAATCTTCTTTTTCTCGAGCAAATTCAACATATGTTTGATTTTCAAATTTTTTGTACTTTCTAAACTTTTGTCTGTACGCCTCAGGTACTAACTGATATGCTCTCAAAATCGTGTCCTTGACCTTGTCATAGTCTGAACTCTCAGCAATACTGAGCGCCGAGTACACTTCAGCCGCTTTGCCAATAAGTACACTTTGTAACAAAGTTGGCCAAAAATCACGTGGCCACTTCAGATTGGCCGCGATTTTCTCAAAATGTGGAAAATATTTGTCCACAGACTTTTCTTGAAATTTTGGAACTAGTCTGATGTTTTTGGCGGCGTCGAATTCAGACTTGACAGGCGAAGGAACAGGATTTTCCTTAGCGCTTTTCTCTAATTTTAACTTTTCTAACTCAAACTGGAGTTCTCTCTCGTGCATACGTTCCTGTTTCTCTCTTTCTAATTGTCTTTCTTTTTCTTCTTTTTCAAATTGTCTTTCTTTTTCTTCTCTTTCAATTTGAAATTGTCGTTCTTTTTCTTCTTTTTCAAATTGAAATTGTCGTTCTTTTTCTTCTTTTTCAAATTGTAATTGTATTTTCATTTTCTCTAATTCAAACTCAAATTTTGACATTTTGGTTTCGCTTGAAACAGGTTCAACAGGAAAATCGTATGACGAAAAGATTTCCTCAGCTAAAAGCTTTTTAGCCACAATATTTCTAATTTCTTGTTTTCTCATAGAAGATTTTACATCTAACTTCAAGTGAAGACCTAAACCAATCAAATCATCTTTTTTCAATGATTCGAACTCATCTACAGTCGGCGATTTCAAAAATTCAGTGACCGAAAATACCATGATTGATTTCTGCTGGCAAAAGTTTTGAGAATTTTCCTTTTTTCAAAAAACGAACTTTACGTAAAAATGCAAATATGCAGAGATTACTATCCCGGACGAGCCCCCAATTCTGTTATGGGTCAGAATACCCCAAAACGCCAGCAAAAATCAGACAAAGACAGAATATAAATTTACAAGTTTAATTATGTACAAAATATATATATTTAAAATGATTACAACTTACAATACAATGTCCGGATCAAAGTGTCCGTTACGGTCCACAAAGTCTATCGAATGTATGGTTTCCGGTAATCACAAACGTTCTCGAAAGATCAGTGTCCAAACGTTGATAAATGGATTAAAGTCTCAACAAATAAAGTGTCCCAGTATATCAGAATAGATGAATGAATCGTGTCTACGAATGTGTACGAATGCCCCCTCAACACAGTTCCTCAGAGGTATTTATACTTAATACCAATGAATTAACCAGAAGCTTCTAGAACAATGACTCATTACAAATGATTAACAATAGAGTAAATTCTAGAAATCACAGTCATGTGATGATAATGATGTAACAAAGAACATACTGGAATATTCTCTAATGAGATAATCATGACATAGTAAAATCTAGAAAGAATTATTATGAAATCATTAAATAACATGACTAAGTACATGTGTACCTACACATAAAGTAAAACTAAAATAATACATGACCCACAACAATACCACAAGCCAAAGTAGCACAAAATAACAGAATCTTGTATTTCACAAAGGTGCTCCCTCATCAGTCCCTGTCAAAATAATACAGTTTAGATGCACGTTTTCGGGACATCAACTCTTTATGCACCTGATTTGCTGTGTAAAGAAAGATCAAACTGATGAATTCTCTGATTAAAACTTCAATTTGTCAAATATGGAATAGATCGCGTTAATGAGGTGTCCCACCATCTCACTTGTCACCTGTTATAAAGTACGTGTCATGCAAGAACCGGGATTTTATATAAATACCCCAAGCGCTGATCCAGATGAGGATGTTGGGGTGGGGGAGGGGTTCAGGACTAGAGCTGCAACGAGTCGGGAACTTCTCGATTCGGTTCGATTTCGATTTTTATGTCTCGATTCGGTTTTTTTCGGTTCGAGTTTTTTGCAATATAATTTTCCAAGGATATTTAATTTTTTTTTTCTTTTATTTGAAAAATTTAATTTCAATCTAAAAAAAACCCCATGTGCATCGATCACTATATACCCCCACCATTTTATGGCGGGGGTATAAAAATGCATAAAATACCCAGTTCATGTGAAAGCACTGTATGATATATATGTTTATGTATCATGTGGAAATATTATTCAAGCCAACCCCCCCCCCCCCCCCTTTCCACAGAACGGCCTTCTGAGGATATAAATTCAATACTGTGTAGAAAAGATATATATAGGTAAAACACTTTAAAAGAGGCATTATTTTCAATTTGGGGTAGCACTATCGCGCTCGTTGAAATGCGGTAAAAGTTGCCGTTTCGAATTTCCTCTGACCCTGTATTTTCTTACGAATTGCTAGGTAAAATGCACTTCAAAGGTTAACTTTTTATTCTAAATCATCACCTTAAATAATTCTTATTGGGAATCCTGCGATTTGTGCGAGTAGTGAATACTTTAAAGGAACGTTTTTCTGCATTATTTAGACTATTCGACTCGAATCGTTTCTGACCACTACGACTCGCGATTCGAGTCAGAGCTAAGAATCGCGATTCTCGGTGCACCGCGGTGAATCGTTGCAGCTCTATTCAGGACCCATCTCGATTTTGCCAGAAATCTTTTATCCATCATGTTTTACCTATATGTGTTTTCAAAATCATAGGCTGGGCATCCTACCATCAGACGAGCTGGACCCGCCCAATTTTAGGAAGAAAATTTTAAAAATATTTCTATCTTTAACCATTGTGATCACAGGGATTTATCGCGCTTCCCGGTTGCTTGTTGTACTATGTGTTATATAACCCATAGTACATCAAGCAACCGAGAAGCGCAATAAACCCCTGTGATTGTGATGACCGTGTTAATAGATTTGAGGCAATTCGAAAAAGAAAAAAAAAAACATTTCTGTACATGTACTTGTTAATAAAGCATTAATTACCGACAACTCTTGGTCAAACCAGAATCTAATTGAGCAGAAAAATGGGAGAAAACAGTAGGGGATCTATAATCACCCAAATATGAAGCGTCCAAGGATATTACGAACGCGTGTGTCTGAGCAAATCATTACAAATTTGTTATGAAGAAGAAATAAAGTTCTCGCTTAAAGCATTAAATGACCACTTTACTACCCGTCGTTTTATTATAGAAAATGATGGAAATGAACGAGGGGAAATAACTTTCACACTACAATGCATTACTCCCCCTTGGTAATGAAAAAAGACGGAGCATGACGGATTGAGGTTTTCAGAGACGTGTAAGGTAGAACAAAAAACTGCTCCTCGTAATCAGAAATTTCTTTTGTTGCCTTTTTTCGATAAATGAGTTATCTGATCACAGATTTCCTGGAAATGGAATCTAATGAGTAATAGATTTCGCACCTGCAAAAGAAAAACAAAAATGAATAAATGGTCGAGTTGACAAAATAAGGGTCTGTCACACGAGCTTTAGTTCTGGGTTTTACAAGTCTTTACGTACTTTATGAAACGGCTCTGTTTTATTTGCAAGTCTATACTAGCATATATACAAAAACGAAACATGAAAATTTTCTAGACATTTTGAAGAAAGAGCAGCCGAAAAAAAAAAAGAAAAAAAATAAATAAATGATAAAAAAAAAATAATAATAAAAAATAAAAATAAACAAATAAATAAAAAAAAAGCAAAAATAAATAATACATGCTTTTCGAATTGCTGTACAGTCATAATAAGTCCCCATAAAACACGCTAAGATATTCAAAAGCCTCCACAACAAAATGATTTTTTATTTTTAAAATGGATAATAAGTCTATATATTAGCAGACCGTATATAGAAACAGATTTTTTTTCCGCAAGATATTAATTTTCGCATTTTTGCATGTATGAAATTTGAAAACTCGAAAATTGTTATCGCGAAAGTGTATATGTATGTATTTGATAATGCACGTATATCATATATATAATTGACATATTAACCTTTGTACATATGATATTCTGAACATATCTCGATAAAACGTAGACATTAGTTGAGTGTTAAGCGTTAGGATGGAAATACATGTACTAATAACTAATAACTCAATTATGACAGGTACAGAACAAAAACATTATATGTACGTATACATGTACGTATGTAAGTTTGGAAGCACGAACAATCATACTCGCGAAAATAAATACATATCATTTTATATGAAACGCGAAATTTCATATTCGCAAAAATTTATACACGCAAAAATAACAATATTTCATTTCATATGAAACGCAAAATTTTAAAGTGTATCCGCGAAAATCTATACTCGCGAAATAAAGATATATCATTTTATATGAATTATACCACGTTTTTGCATCGGGCTTTTTGGGGTTATTTCCCATGACCAAAAAGAATTTTAGAACAATCCTTATAATTTAATTTTAAGTTATTTAGAACATTTTGTGCTTCTTATTAGATCTCGGAAAATTGTGTAAATGCTCCAATACACAATGCAAAGTGCCTGCATGCTTAAGGATTATCTCCCTCGTTGCTAATAACAAGTTCGAGGTAAAATTCAGTGTATCAGGTTTACGAGATCCGCCATTTTGCTTAATTTGGAAAGAAGTTCAAGAAAAGGGAGCGTGTCCTAATATTTTTCAGGTTATGGGAAATAACCTCAACTTTAAAGCCATTGAAAATCCTTGTTACATGCAAAATTAAATTATTTCATTTTATATGAAACGCGAAATTTGATATCCGCGAAAATCTATACTCGCGAAAATAAAGATATTTCATTTTATATGAAACGCAAATCTTGATATCCGCGAAAATTTACACTCGCGAAAATAAATATATATCATTTTGTATGAAACGCGAAATTGATATCCGCAAAAAATTATACTCGCGAAAATAAAGATACATCATTTTATATGAAACGCGAGTTTGATATCCGTAAAATTTTATACTCGCGAAATTAAAGATATATCATTTTATATGAAATGCGAAATTTGATATCTGCGAAAATTTATAC
The DNA here is from genome assembly GCA_028142955.1 of Pinctada fucata. Classification (NCBI taxonomy): domain Eukaryota; kingdom Metazoa; phylum Mollusca; class Bivalvia; order Pterioida; family Pteriidae; genus Pinctada; species Pinctada fucata. The sequence continues at coordinate 44,370,269 of AP027106.1, forward strand.
TCGCGAAAATAAAGATATATCATCTAACATGAAATGCGAAATTTGATATCCGCGAAAATATGGTCATAATGTAGTACGTTCCTATATTTTAAAACGTCTGAACAAAAACACGTTCTCAAGCGATCGTATAAGTATTTGCAAATACATGCATGTATACATAAGATAATTCTTCTCTAATGCTCTCAAGTGCTTACATAAGTATTCACAAAACATGTTCTTTAAATTAAGTAAGTCTTCATAAGTGTTCAAATAGCAGTTCACCAGCATGCTCGTAAGGTTTAAAAGGTCTTTACAAAAAACATGCTCTCAAATGATAAGTTGAACATTGAGTTAAAAAAAAATGCTCGTAAAAAGTCTCTGAAATATTTATATCATATTAAGTCTTCACAAAAACATGCTCTTAAGGATAAGTCTTCACAAAAACATGCTCTTAAAGATAAGTCTTCACAAAACATGTTCTTAACGATAAAACTTCACAAAAATTTGCTCTTAAAGATTAGTCTTCACAAAAAAAACATGCTCTTAAAGATAAGTCTTCACAAAACATGTTCTTAAAGATAAGTCTTCACAAAAACATGATCTTAAAGATAAGTCTTCACAAAAACATGCTCTTAAAGATAAGTCTTCACAAAACATGTTCTTTAAGATAAGCCTTCACAAAAACTTGCTCTTAAAGATAAGTCTTCACAAAATATGTTCTTAAAGATTAGTCTTCACAAAACATGTTCTGAAAGATAAGTCTTCACAAAAACATGTTCTTAAAGGCCGACGGGGGACTATATAAGGGGACAGGTAAATTTTCTGTCATTTCCTCACTGGCCGCTATAGGGTTAACGTCTCTTACTGGTATCTGATTGGTTCCCTTTAATCCTTTTACCCCTATCAATTTTTGATTGACAGCTTAAAACAGATGAGAATCGGGTATCTCATTAGCATAATAAAGGATTACCTGTCGGTTTCTCTTTGATGAAACACGCCACTCGCAGACGGCGTTGTCTTCAAAGACGGTATGCCACGCCTATCAAGCTTATGTCACTCAGGTATACCTATAAACGACCGGGTGGTTCCCAACTTAAAGATAAGTCTTCACAAAAACATGTTCTTAAAGATAAGTCTTCACAAAACATGTTCTTAAACATAAGTCTTCATAAAAACATGTTCTTAAAAATAAGTCTTCACAAAAACATGTTCTTAAAGATAATTCTTCACAAAAACATGTTCTTAAAGATAAGTCTTCACAAAAACATGCTGTTTAAGATAAGTCTTCACAAAAATGCTCATAAAGATAAGTATTCACGAAAACATGCTCTCAAGTGTCAACCTCTAAACGTTCACTAAGTATTCACAACAACATGCTCTAAAGGTTCGCTAAGTCTTCATAACAATATGCAAATAAGGTTCACCAAGTCTTCACAACAACATGCAAATAAGGTTCACTGAGTGTTCACAACAATTTGCTCTCAATGTTCACTAAGTCTTCACAAAAACAATCAATCAAGGTTCACTGAGTCTTCACAACAACATGTACTCAAGGTTCACCAAGTCTGCAAATAAGGTTCACTGAGTGTTCACAACAATTTGCTCTCAAGGTTCACTAAGTCTTCACAACAACAATCAATCAAGGTTCACTAAGTCTTCACAACAACATGCTCTAAATGTTCACAAAGTCTTCACAACAACATGCACTCAAGGTTCACTAAGTCTTCGCAACAACTTGCTCTAAAATTTCACTAAGTCATTACAACAACAATGTTCAACGTTCACTAAGTCTTCACAACAACATGCTTTCAAGGTTCACTAAGTCTTCACAACAACATGCACTTAAGGTTCACTAAGTCTTCACAACAACATGCACTCAAGTTTCACTTAGTCATCACAACAACAATCTCTCAACGTTCACTACGTCTTCAAAACACATGCTCTAAAGTTTCAATAAGCCTTCACAACAACATGCACTCAAGGTTCACTAAGTCTTCGCAACAACTTGCTCTAAAGTTTCACTAAGTCATTACAACAACAATGTTCAACATTCACTAAGTCTTCACAACAACATGCTATCAAGGTTCACTAAGTCTTCACAACAACATGCTCTCAAGTTTCACTAAGTCATTACAACAACAATGTTCAACGTTCACTAAGTCGTCACAACAACATGCTCTAAAGTTTCACTTAGTCTTCACAACAACATGCTCTATAGGTTCGCTAAGTCTTCACAACAACATGCACTTTAGGTTTACAAAGATTTCACAACACTTTGCTCTCAAGGTTCACTGAGTCTTCACAACAACATGCTCTCAAGGTTCACTAAGTCTTCACAACAACATGCTCTTAAGGTTTACAAAGATTTCACACTAATTTGCTCTCAAGGTCGCTAAGTCTTCACAACAACATGCACTCAAGGTTCACAAAGATTTCACAACAACATGCACTCAAGGTTCACAAATATTTCACAACAATTTGCTCTCAAGGCTCACTAAGTCTTCACAACAACATGCACTCAAGGTTTACAAAGATTTCACAACAATTTGCTCTCAAGGTTCACTAAGTCTTCATAACAACATGCTCTCAAGGTTCACTAAGTCTTCACAACAACATGCTCTCAAGGTTCACTAAGTCTTCACAACAACATGCTCTCAAGGTTCACTAAGTCTTTACAACAACATGCTCTCAATGTTCACTAAGTCTTCACAAGAACATGCTCTCAAGTTTCACTTAGTCTTCACAACAACATGGTCACAAGTTCATCTGAGTCTTCGCAACAACATGCTCTTAATGTTCACTAAGTGTTCAAAACAACATGCTATCAACGTTCACTAAGTCTTTACAACAACATACTCTCAATGTTCACTAAATCTTCACAACAACATGCTCTCAAGGTTCACTAGGTCTTTACAACAACATGCTCTCAAGGTTCACTAAGTCTTTACAACAACATGCTCTCAAGGTTCACTAAGTCTTCACAACAACATGCTCTAAAGGTTCACTAAGTCTTTACAATAACATGCTCTCAAGGTTCACTAAGCCTTCACAAACATGCTCAAAAGTTTCACTTAGTCTTCATAACAACAATCTTTTAACGTTCACTAATTATTCACAACAACATGCTCTATAGGTTCGCTAAGTCTTCACGACAACTTCCTATCAACGTTCACTAAGTCTTCACAACAATTTGCTCTCAAGGTCACTAAGTCTTCACAACAATTTGCTCTCAAGGTCACTAAGTCTTCACAACAATATGCTCTCAAGGTCACTAAGTCTTCACAACAATATGCTCTCAAGGTCACTAAGTCTTCACAACAATATGCTCTCAAGGTCACTAAGTCTTCACAACAATATGCTCTCAAGGTTCACTAAGTCTTCACAACAACATGCTCTCAAGGTTCACTAAGTCTTCACAACAACATGCTCTCAAGGTTCACTAAGTCTTTACAACAACATACTCTCAAGGTTTACTAAGTCTTCACAACAACATGCTCTCAAGGTTCACTAAGTCTTTACAACAACATGCTCTCAAGGTCACTAAGTCTTCACAACAACATGCTCTATAGGTTCGCTAAGTCTTCACGACATCTTCCTATCAACTTTCACTAAGTCTTCACAACAACATGCTCTCAAGGTTCACTAAGTCTTTACAACAACATGCTCTCAAGGTTCACTAAGTCTTCACAACAACATGCTCTATAGGTTCGCTAAGTCTTCACGACATCTTCCTATCAACTTTCACTAAGTCTTCACAACAACATGCTTTCAAGGTTCACTAAGTCTTTACAACAACATGCTCTCAAGGTTCACTAAGTCTTCACAACAACATGCTCTATAGGTTCGCTAAGTCTTCACGACAACTTCCTATCAACGTTCACTAAGTCTTCACAACAATTTGCTCTCAAGGTCACTAAGTCTTCACAACAATTTGCTCTCAAGGTCACTAAGTCTTCACAACAATTTGCTCTCAAGGTCACTAAGTCTTCACAACAACATGCTCTCAAGTTTAATGTCGTTTAAATTAATAAACACCGTAACGCACTATATTTACTCTTTGAACTGGATCATTGGATTTATAGGTAATAAAAGTCAAGCATTAAAAATTCATTGTAAAGAAAATATAAGAATGTTTTAGAGTCTCAGAAACGACGTATGAAATATTTTCAACAGTAGTTCACTAAAACAGTAATTCAAGAAAAACAATAGAAAAACGCTATCTTAAATCATTAATCTTTTAGTATTTTGTAAATCAAACAGAACAAGAGCTTATCACCTTGGACGTGCAGAGAATCACACCAACATCATTTTATGCCAGATATATTCGCATTTATAATATTATAGCCTTGATTATACGGTAAACGCTGATAAAATGACGTTTTCGTACCGGTCTCTCCGGCCTTGCTGCACTACCCTCATTTTATTGGTAGGTGCAATGCGATAAGGAACGCACTCGCGCCAATATTAATTATACCTGAGGAAATCTGAAGTAAAAACTAGAAGTGAGACTACAACTGAAAATGTCAGGTTATTTAATAGGTAACTGAAAAAAAAAACATCTCAGGGGCGGATCTAGAAAAGGTTTTGGTCAGCAGCCCCCTTTTGAATATGCCAAAAATCCTATTTTTCCATTTATAACACATGATTTGTTTTTCTAAATTTCGAAAAAAAAAAATGTTTTCAACATTATAATCTGGAACAGCCCCCCCCCCCCCCCCCCCCCCGAATTTGCCAATAATCCAGAAATTTTCCCCGATTTAACGTATTTTATTTTTTCAAAATCACCAACTAGAACAACCCCATGACGGACTGGACTCGTCCCCCTCCCCTCTTTTCAGGAAAAAAAATGCTATGGATCCGCTCATTTTGTGAGCATTCGGCATGTGTATCAATTACAATTAAGTTAACAAAGGTTTCTACGTACATGCATTCTTTCTATCAAATAAATCATATAAACTACATGTTCTCATATACATAATGTAAGCAACGAACTCAAATAGGAAACTTTAGCGGAAGAATTTACGTATTACAAGGGATGCATCCGCAAACAAACAAAAAATTAATGTTACAACGCATAAATTTGCAAAATGAAAGAATTTTTAAATTAAGAGAATTGTAATTGTAATGTAATTTTTCAATTCAATTCCTAACATTTTTTGGAAATACTGAATTCATCGTTCTTACATTTAATTAAAAGTTTATGCAATGTATTCAGTCATTTTACTGGTTTACAACAAGGAAGGTGATTTTGAATGTTGAGGGGGTTGATGTTCGATAATTAGGTCTTCCGACTTCCGTCGGAAGACCTATTGTTTTCGTAACCGTGGAAAATTGGATCAGCGATTTCTCAAGAACCCTGTAAGCTAGGACAATGAAAGTTCTCCAACGTTACGTTTGGAGTAAAAGCTAGATTGGTCTTTTTTATTTTTGGTCTCTGTTATTTTTTTCATCATGTTTTTTAGTAGATTCAAATATTTGACGGGAGCGTCGAATTACTCAAAAGGACCGAAAATTTCATGTTTTGCTATTTGTAAGCTTAAATATCTCGTATTTTGCTATCTACAATTTCCATTCTTTTTGAAAGTCGACAGCCATGCAAGATATGAAATGCTAGATGCACACTGTAACGGTTTATTACGATGACGTCCTTCACCGTCCTTCATATTTCCAAATTCAGAAGTTCATAGGAGGAAGACACTTTTTTGCTTATAATAGTAAACAAAAATTAAGCTTATGAAGTTTCCTAAAAATTTCAATATTATTATTTTTTATCCATATATCTGTCTTATTTAGTCTTTCTGATTTTTCCTATCTCTTACTGTTGAAAAGATATGAGCATCGAAATTTTGAGTTGGGTATTTCGATACACCTTCACGCCAACAGATCGGGCGCACACTAAAATTGGTAGTCCGAGTCCGACTCGAGAAAAGCAGTGTTGAGATTTTCAAATTCCGATTTCACGGCAATGATGAATATGCATTTCATAAATACATTTCGATATACACAATTTGATTTTAAAACAGTTGATTAATTAAGAAGAGATCAGCTACAAACCAGAATTTACACACAAAAAGTGGTAGTTTGATTCCGATTTCTAACCTACAAACCTGTTTCTAAACTTCAATAACTATATTTTGAACATCAAGTTTAATTTCTAATTCTAGCAAACGTTCGAACATAATTTTCGGTTGGTTTATTTACAAATTGATGAACAATTTCTCCAACATTCTTCCCTCCCCTCGTTTTTCGAAAACAGTTCTGTTTATATTGAACGATGTCGCCATGATGGAAATTCAAAATAAACTTTGAAAAAAGGGAAGGGGGGGGGGGTCCAAATTTGAACCTGCACAGCGAGAACCTCATGGTATTTATATATATATATTGAACGTAACTTGTTATTACCATTTCTCTTCTCAAGAAAATTGGTTCTACAGCTACGAGCTCGCCTTTTTTATGGAGGAAGGGGGCAGGAAGAATTTGCAAAAAAAAAAAAAAATCCCGGCTCTGAAAAATGCTGAAAAAAATATTCCGGCCCAAAGGGCCGGCAATTTTTTTTTCCCGGACCATGCAAAAGTAAGGATACATTGCATGATATGGAAATTTTTGCTGGCCCTTTGTGCCAGACAATTTAAAGTCAAAAAATTAATTAATATAAATACAAACTGTTCACATAGCTGTATCTACCAGAGACCTAATACGCATAGGCACAAAAATCTAGAAAAGGTTCTATTTAAACATCATACAATCTGTCTGAAATTCGCTAATTGCAAAGAGACATCTGAAGGAACGGTTATTAACTCATACTCTGTAACAGCGGGGAGTTTAACTTACACAGACATTCACAACATTTGACAATTTGTTTAAATCCGGCCCGAAGAACCGGCGAAAATTTTTCTCCGACTCTGGTAATGGCTGAAAAAATGGCCTGCTCAGAAAATTGCTGAAAAATTTTACCGGCTGGCAATAGAATTCCTGCCCCCCCCCCCCCCCCCCAAATCAAATGGTTGCTCACCAACAATTATCGGTTTGAAAATTTAATGTTACTGCTATTTGAAAACTTAAATATATAATATAAATACATGTAATGTGACGTCCTTCATATTTCCAAACCAAAAATTGTATAGGAGGAAGACACTCTTGTTGCAACCGCAACAAGAAACCTTTCTAGTTAATAATATATTGACATCAAACATACGGCCCTAGTAATAATAACACCCTCCAAATGGTGCTGAATCCACATTGTATGAATAAATCAGGCGTTGTACATCGACCAACAGTTAGGACGCGACTGCATGAAATGGTTCCAAATAAAAGTTGTTACGTGCCTTTTCTCTGCTTATTTGCTGAGTGGTAATAGATACAAATTTTTCTTCCAAAGGAATGAATGATGCATTTATTTATCATATTTTTGAGTGTTTGTGTTTTATTTAAATGCTAACAAACAAATAAACAAAACAAACAAAGCAAAGGTAAACTCGATTTTCAAGTTTATTGACAGATACAAACAGTGTATGAAAAATGACAAATGAAGGATCAAAGGCAGATCAAACTTCAACTATAATTGTAAGAAAATAGTCGGTCGCCTGCTTTACCGGGGATATGATCCAAAAGTCATAAAAAAACACTGGGAAGGTACTGACCAATCTACAGTTTTGTACCAGTGTCTTTCTCAGCGTTGCACACCAGCTAAACGTGACGACGGGACTCAATGACGGGCCTTGTTCAAACCTCGTTAGAGAACAACTTTTCAAACAGTAGTATATACAATCTATACCTCTTGTAAAGTATACAGATTCTTCTGATGTTTTATATAATTTCATATAGTAAAACGTGTACATGGTTATCAATTCCTATGAGAAAATACAGCGGGATTTTTGAAATATTCACCAGTAAATTATCCAATATAAATTCATGGAAATCCCCCTCTCGTACAGCAATGTGAAAAGAAGGGATTTGAATTCATCTAAGAGCTCATAAAATATGCAAAACCTCAAATATCGAAGAGAAAAATATCATCTTTTCACCCCAAAACTCGGCAAACCTGAAAGACAATTGGTGAGTGTAGGCGACCAATTTGCTCAGTGTAGTAGAAGTAATTTGGAGTTAACTAGATGGTCCTGTGATCGATATCCAATTACAAAAAGAACAACCAAGAAGAGTTTTGCTATTGTAGATGATACTTGTTTATTTCAGGTTCTAAAAGGATGTTCCGTGTATTGGCGGATCTTGATATTTTTCAGGAGAGGAGAGACAGCCCCGCCCGCCTGTCAGGGAGGGGAGTGAGTGAGTTGGGGAGGGGGTTCAGCAAATGGCTTTAAAAAAATATACATGTGCCCAAAAATGGGGTAAATAAACTTTTCGGGCAAATTCCATTTGAGGCTCTAGTAACTCGGACCCTCCCCCCCCCCCCTTTTTCTAGATCCGAAAATAGCATCGCCTACATATATGTCTATATATAATTCTTCTTTTTTTCAGTTTTCTCTGTTATTCTGTTTACATATTTCCATCAGTGGAATTGGATTTGTCTTTTTTTTTAATCATAAAAAATATATTTTCCTGGAAACACAATAAAAATTCAACATTTCATCAATGTGTTCAGCGATCTCTTTTTAGAAGTAACATTATTCATATTTGCGTTGATAATCGATGTAGAATTCTGTTTACACACACACACACACAAATTATTCTTATTGTGCATGATAGTTCGTTTATAGTAAGACTGATTTTATTAACCTTCATTCTACATAGTTCTTTTCATTTAATGCTTCCCTTTCATTTTTGTTCTATAATTTTCCATTAATCTGCTAGCTTTCTAGGAATATTTCTTATAGTTGAAAAAAAGAAAAAGACATCGAACATATATCAATCGCCAGTTAATTTACTTTCTTTCTTTCTTTCTTCCTTTTTTTAGTATATTTGACATATGTGATGTGATTCTCTGAATTAAGAAAAAAAATCATACATGTATTTTTGTTTGTAATCGAATCAATGGATCTTCAAGGATTTATCCCATAAAACAATCAATTTAAAGAAATCAAAGTATTGAATAATATCACACGAAATGTGGAGGCGAAGAGAAAATCCCCATTTTCCTAAATAGAACGCAAAATTATATTTGAAAAGAAAATATAATTCTACAGAAAAAAAAAACTTTCATCTGACGTCGATCAAGCTTTCTCGATTTCAGATTCGGCGTGTATAAAACGACAAAGGAGACCGGTCCTCCCGTGGCGAGTATAACGTTACACACGGAATCAACACAATGATTTTCAGGAGTCATACCGGTTCTTAATTACAACTCTGTGAATTTATAATGAAGATCATACGGACATTTCTGTGGACCGTCCAGGAGCCCCGTATGTGTAAGACAATAGAGGACAGATTTTAGCATTAGATGCATATATCCTGGGGAGTAAGTTGAACACAAGTTCGAAATCTGAAAGTAAGCCATGAAAAGAAATCTATACCGAGCGAGCGCGGATCTAGAGGGAGGGAAGGGGTAGGCGGAAGGGTTCCCCACTGAAATTTGCAACATTTTCTGATTTATCTGGATTACACTTTCAACTTTTTTGCTGAAAGTCATCGGCCGCCCCCCCCCCCCCCCCCTGGTAGTATAAATGGAAATCTGACTACAAATCTGATGGTAATATATACATTAAGTTAGGCAATTACGAACAAAACGAGAAACCTACCACGAACCTTTTGGTACTACGAAGAGAAAACTGACAACAAATCCGTGGTATTACAAATTGGAAGGTCATCATTCATCGTTCTGTAAACTGGAAACCGGCCATGGTACTATAAACCGGCAACCAGCAAAACCAATGGAACTATGAACGGGAAACCAGTAAAACCAATGGTATTATAAACAGGAAACCGGCAAAACGAATGGTACTATAAACGGTGAACTGGCAAAACGAATGGTACTATAAACGAGAAACCGGCAAAACCTATGGTAGTATAAACGAGAAATCGGCAAAACCAATGGTACTATGAACGAGAAATCGGCAAAACCAATGGTACTATGAACTTGATACCGGCAAAACCAATGGTACTATGAACGAGAAAGCGGCAAAACCAATGGTACTATGAACGAGAAAGCGGCAAAACCATTGGTACTATGAACTTGATACCGGCAAAACCAATGGTACTATAAACTTGATACCGGCAAAACCAATGGAACTATAAACTGGAGACCGGCAAAACCAATGATACTATAAACGAGAAGCCAGTAAAACAAATCGTATATAAACAGGAAATCGGAAAAATCAATGCTACTATAAAAGGGAAACCAGCAAAACCAATGGTACTATAAACGGGAAACCGGAAAAACCAATTGTACTATAAACGGGAAACCGGCAAAACCGATGGTACAACAAGCGGGAAACCGGTAAAACCAATGGTATTATAAAAAGAAAACAGGCAAAATAAAAGGTACTTTAAACGGGAAACCAGAAACACCAATGGTACTAATCGGTAAACTGGCAAAACGAATGGTACGTTAAACTAGCAAAATCAAAGGTACTATAAACAAGAAACCAGCAAAACCAATGTCACAATAAACGGGAAACCAGTAAAACCAATAATATTATAAGCAGGATTTAACCGGCATAACCAATGGTACTATAAATGAGAAACCAGCAAAACCAATGGTACTATAACAGAAACGGTCAAAACCAATGACGCTATAAATGGGAAAGTGGGAAACCAATGGTACTGTGAAACCAATGGTACTATATATAAATGTGAAGCCGACCGTAGAAAAAAAATTATTTCAAAGATCTATGGTACTTTTCATGGAAAGCCCACCACCAAGCCGTGGTTCTAGTAACGCGAACTGACCTCAAACCACGAAGGACTATATCTAAAAACCCAATGGTACTATATAGTGGAAAGTCATGATTTAAAAATTTTTTTAAACCGGAAGCTAACCATACACCCAACAACAAACTGTAAACAAGGAGCCCTCCCAATACCTACGGAATACTAAGATTATGATAAACCGGAAGTCCACCACATATCATGGTATATAACATACACATAAACCACAAACACATAGATAGTTTCCCGTTCATAGTTCCATTGGTTTTGCCGGTAAACGAGAAGCTACCATGAAACATATATACGTATGTTGGTATAATCATGGAATCCATGCACCCCAGAACCATCGTGCTATAAACGGACCATTGGTACTTTACATAAGAGGGAACCAAACCAAAAGTCATTAGCGCTGTGCAGCAAATGTCCTCCCATTCCAACATTTAAATGTATATAGCAATTTTGGTATTTTCAAACTACTTTGTAGTCCACTATTTGAGACACAATTTCGCCTCTGGTCAAAACGCCAATTTATGTCAAATCACCAAACATGGTTGTTTTAGAATTTCTCTATGTCATAATATTATATTTGCAACCGAATCTTGCGAAGATGAGACAATTAAACTCCATGCTTATTTAGTCAACTTGCAAACAAGGTCATAGGCAGCACAGGCTGGTGAGAGGTAGATTTCAAAGTAAAGAAAAGCGGAACTGAAATTGGACGCATGCGTAGGAGATTGGTATTTAGTATCTGAGAACGTTGGTGAACGAGCACTAAAAATCTTACATATTTTGTTAAAGTTCATGACATATTTTACCGAATCCGTTATTTGTTCTGTCGTATTGACAGAAGGGACCTCTCTCCTATTTACCCATCAGACGCAGACCCTTCGTCTCAAGACGGGACAATGCCGTTTTGTCATAACTCATCGATCCTAATTTCCTGGGACTCGCTGTCCATGTCATCTGCAAACTCCTGCAGAAATCCGATTCCGGACTCGGAGGCCATCCATTAGACATGACCGACACTTCATGGACATGTTTACGAAGTATTGGGACTATAGGCGGCTTTGTATCTCTATTTTCTTTTTGTCTGAAGTCTCCTGATAATTTGAGCGAGAAGAAAATTTGCTTTTCTGGACAGAACTTTTGTCGTTGAAGGCTTCTTACCCCCTAATATTGACTGTTGGCATTTGTATTAGATATTGGTCCATATATAGAAAATCTATCCTGTAGCCCTACATGCATGCCATCATGTTTCAAATAAACTTTTTTCACCGTGACGAACTTCGCACTTTAATTTCATAAGTTGGTTGCCGAAAAAAGCACACTAGTTGTACAGGAAGTCCAATATACCATTCCATTGAGTAATGTATACTAATCAAAATGTAGATGACTCCGCTTATGCGTTTATACGTGAACGGCAGCTCCGCCACTTTTTCTTCAATGTTCGAAGTGCGAAGTTCGTCACGATGAAAAATGTCTAATAATACTATACAAATTTTTAAAAAAGTTTTTAGGATTGGCATCTAATGGTGATTTCATTTTGGTTTCAAATTATCTTCTGCTAGTTTCTTTGAGTTTTGGGGTTTTCTTTAATTATTCATTTCTTCGTTAATTTCATAATCTTAAAAAAAATTCATTAATTTTTCGGTTTAAATAAGAGTTCTATGTAGATCTATGCATGGTGTTTCTAGTTTTATGTGTATATATATGAAAAAACCCGAATGTTCCAGTTCTGTTGCCACAGAGAGCAAGCGACACAAAACGTTGTTCTGACTCAGAGTGCAAACAGTTGCGCCACCTACAACGAATTTTATAAATCATAGATATATACATTGTAAACTACACGTACATATGGAAACCCTGAACAGACATACGTTTTGCTCTTTGCTTTTGTGTCAACTCCTTACAAGGAGAAAGAACACCACTTTTGTTAAATTCAGACACATTTAATCCTAGTTGGAGGGTATATTGTACTGATAATCCAGATTAAGTTTTGTGTAGATTATGTATCCTTCTATAACATTAGCCCTCGATGAATAAGATAGATCAAGTGAATTTTCCGGTATAGATTTATACATTTTCCGGTATGATTTATACATTTTCCGGTATAGATTTATACATTTTCCGGTATGATTTACACATTTTTCGGTATAGATATATACATTTTCCGGTATGAGTTATACATTTTTCGGTATAGATTTATACATTTTCCGGTATGATTTATACATTTTCCGGTATAGATTTATACATTTTCCGGTATGATTTATACATTTTTCGGTATAGATATATACATTTTCCGGTATGATTTATACATTTTCCGGTATAGATTTATACATTTTCCGGTATGATTTATACATTTTTCGGTATAAATATACACATTTTCCGGTATGATTTATACATTTTTCGGTATAGATTTATACATTTTCCGGTATGATTTATACATTTTTCGGTATAGATATACACATTTTCCGGTATGATTAATACATTTTTCGGTATAGATTTATACATTTTCCGGTATGATTTATACATTTTTCGGTATAGATATATACATTTTCCGGTATGATTTATACATTTTTCGGTATAGATTTATACATTTTCCGGTATAGATTTATACATTTTCCGGTATAGATATATACATTTAATTTCCGGTATGATTTATAGGATGTTGTGGGAGAAAAAAATTGATTTCGAGGATTACGTAACAATTATTCCTTTTGATTAAGAATGAAATACTGCGCTTAACAAAATGTCAATTTTTAAGGAAAGAGAAGCAGATTTCTTCTGTTTTAAGGAGAAAGCCATTGTACGGTTGGTATCCACTTAATCTCTCCAGATACAAAGCATCAATTTCTTTTTATCCCTCGAGATAAATTAATGAAAACCCAAGCATAAAATCTCCACCATTCATCAAAATCTATGGAAAACGACAAGAAAATCTGGAAAAGATTTCCAAGCTCTCCGTGCATATAAGATTCTATCGATTTAAGGGGGGCATTTCATCACCAAACTTTAATGCAGTCTGACATAAATACCATGATCGAACGTGCAAATGAGTGATAAGGACTAACCAAGGAATAATGGAAGCTCCGGAGAGATTCTGATGTCACCGTAATCCGGTTTTGTTTGACCAGGCCTTTCCGTAACGTTTTGCCAAATATTTATCGGGATTTAAGGTTGAGCGGAATGGGTTGTGACGGGGGATCACACATAATTATGCGTCCTCATTTGTTCAAGCTCGCAAAGCATGTGAAACATTTCTTTGTTGGAACTTAAAAGTTTCATTAATGTTTGTAGTTAAAGAGTGCAATGTAGTGATTCGACACAAATGACTGATAATACAAGATAAAGAAATTGAGAACGAAAGGGAATTGTTGCCTTTGATTTTAAATTTTCAAAAATTATGAGATTTAAAACAAATACATGTAAATTATCATTTGAAGAAATTTTTGATTTTATTTTATAAAATTCTGCAAACTTATATAAAAATTCATTGAAGAGGAAAGGTCGCTATGTTTATGCAGTATATAACGCAATTTTCTGTACTTTCTCAGATCTTACAATCAACAGTAAACTGAAAGCTGTTAATTCTAGAATTTTTCGATAATAGGGTCTAGAGATCCAAGACACCGGACGCATCGGTTAATAATTGGTGAAGTTATACGAATTACGTGCATGTGCATACTCCGATCTCACTGAAATAAATCCAGAGCTCGCAACAAACGCATCTTAAGTACTGTTAAAAATGCGTAAAATCTGCAAAAATTTACTGGAAAAAGAATCCTAGGTTGAGGGATTCTAGATTTTAATTGTCTTATTTTTCTTATTTTGCACTTCGAAAATCTATAACATTAGAACACGCATTAATTACTTCATCATCAAGTTTGTAGATTTTGTAGACTGGAGAAATGCGGAACTGAAATCTGACGCATGTGCAGGGTATCGCTCCCCAAAATGACGACGTTGCAGTGATCACAACAGAATACACACACATGAGAAGAGCAAGAGGAACAAACAGACCGAGACGAGAAAAGCAGAAGTGAAATCTGACACATGCGCAGGGCATCGCTCCCGAATATGACTACGTTGCGGTGAACAAAACGGAATACACACACGTGAGAAGAGCAAGGGGAACAAACAGACCGAGACGAGAAAAGCGGAAGTGAAATCTGACGCATGTGCAGTACATCGCTGCCGAATATGACGACGTTGCGGTGAATACAACAGAATACACACACGTGAGAAGAGCAAGGGGAACAAACAGACCGAGACGAGAAATTTAACCATGAAGGACAACACTATATATTTGAATAGTCAAATTCATTTTAGGTGGCGCCTCTGAAATGAATTAATACAGCGCTGGACAATTTCAAAGTGGTTCAAATAAATAAAAACAAAGAAATACATGTTGTCGTACTGTGTCCCCCCATATTGAAACTCTGAAAATAGATCTTCAGAAATTGATTCTGACCGCTTGGGATTAATCTAAAGACTATTTTCTGTCGATGCGATGGAAAAAAAAAAGAATTTTGCTTGTCTTGCCAAAAGTTTTAAAAATCGAAGCAGAGTAATGTTTCCTAATAAAAAAGCGTGTTAGTGACAGTCCAAATCTAATGTTGATCCCATTTGATCCTTCTCCTTCGTTTTCGTTAAAGTCCGCTGATATGTTTTCCTTTCATTTAATCCAAGTCCAGCTGTCGATTCTTGCTCGCCCTTCAATGTCAAGGTCACGAATTAAACAAACCATTAAAATTGGAAAATTATAGTTTTCTCTCCGCCAATCAACACCCCTTGCTCGAATCTGTCAACCTTAATTTTTATAATTCCCATCTATACCCACAGACAAGAAAATGAGCGGTTTGTCCAAAGCATCATGGGCGTAAAATACCGTTTATAAATACCGGTCTAGTCTGATAAAAGGCAGTTAAAGGTGTAATTTCGAATCCCTTTGAAAGTTGTGTGTCCTCAAAGCTTGTACATCTGTATAAATACTCATCTATTCGATCCGACAGAATATCTGAATCTGATATAAAACGGAGATGATTCAAACTGGACATAACATCTTTTATCTTTCAGTTTCAATAAAGTTAAAAGATAGCAACTGTTGAAATATCGAGTACAATTAATATGGAAGACGAAGGAACAACGAAATCCTTTACTAGTAACCCCTTTCAATCATCAAGAATAACTAAACGAACAAAACAACCAGCTTAATTCCAAGAAACGTACATATCGCTACGAAGGACTGTATTTTTGTAACGAAAAGAATACAATAAATTGTTTAAAATATATATTCATTTTGATAAAAACATACTGGTACCAGTAATTTTTTTTTCAAAAATATCGAGAAGACATTGTTGGAACATATTTATCTGCTTACAAAAATATGAATTTTTGTAATTTCTATATGTTTGCAATCGCGGCACATCCAAACACTCCTACTCATTAAAATGCAGTGCGATATAATATCTTTGAAGAAACACTCTTAGGTTCAATCATATATTGCTTTTGGACCCTATATGAAGGTGATGTCATTTAAAATCGCTTCAGCCAGCGGAGCATCAATTGTCCGACAATAATTATAAAGCCTTCATATTTTCACTTTTCACTGGATTTGGAAATATTTGTCCGTTCGTCGAATTGGGTGGAAGGAAATGTTTAGAGCCAGTGATCAGCTTGCATGTTCATGGCATGGTCAGAAATGACCCTGTCCTTGATTCGAAATATTCAGAATATTACTTTACGGAAAGGAACGATTTGAAACGACATGATTTTACATGTAACGTCTCGACCAAAGAAACTACTGTCCGCGCGGCTCACTTCGGAAACTGGATAAGCGCGATTTTGACTATTTTTAATAATATCATGCAAAAATGTTAATGAAATTGATATCATTCAATAGATCTCGCTTAGTTGTAAATTTTGGTATAAGTTGCATATGATAGCCAGTGCACACAATCAAACGTTAAAGACAAATCAAGTTTTAGATAGGCCATTTCCCATGCTAATTTTTCCCGTGACTTCGTGACGTTGTCCATATAGGCTCAACGCCCATATAGGCTCAATGTCAAACTCGGGGACGTCACGCTGAAAAACATTGAAAACGCCCCTTCTAAAATTTATTTTGTCTGTATATGATTGCATAAACCCTCGAACATGTAACATATACCAAAATTTACGAATAAGCGAGATCTATTCAATGATATAGATTTGAATTAATTTTTTGCATGACAAAAATGATCAAAATCGCGTTTATCCAGTTTCCGAGGTGAGCCGCGCGGGCAGTAGTGAGGAGGTGTCCAGATTGAAACCAGTAGTCACGAAGGCATTTCGACTTTTATTGAAATTCAAGGATCTTAGAACTATGCGCAAGATTCTAAGTGAGGATGACATACCACATTAATGACACGTTACCCGTCTTTTTGTACCAAACTGTTACCGGAAATCATTGTTAAAGATGGCGTCCCGGTCTCCGGGCTCTGGCACGTGTTACCATGGTACACCCCGGGCAACAAGCATGTGAACTTGACAATGCTGACTTCCAAGACAATAGCATCATACTGTCGTCGAAGAAGCCCTGTCAGATACACACAGCAAGTCTTACAAAATGTTTAAATGACCCCTATTCTGAGATGGTAACCGAAAAATCTGTACAATAGAAGTTCACTTGATCCCGTGTCATTAGTCAATTGATTGACAATCAGCGTTTCAGCTGTAGTATACAGGTGTTTATAAGAAATTCTAGGTGAATATTAAATGTAACGTACACTTTATACATGTCACGTGTATGTTTACTTATTGTTCAGAAACCTTTAATTAATGAGAAAAATATTCAAATGCTTTACAACAGTCTGTGTGTTCATATGGCCCGGACCAGCTCCGCCCGCAGTTTTAGATTTGCAATTAAACAATTTTATGCCCTTATCGTATATTTATATAAAAGTATTGATGGATATTAATAAACAATCAGGCATCCTCTGGTATGCATTTTTCGCGTACTTGAATCACGAACGTTTTAAGAAAGTTTGCCTAAAAGGCCTACATATGGCCGAGTAAACTATTTTACTCAGTTCTTCAGAGTTTTCAAAATTTCTTTTTTCTTCATATGACTATTTTTATGAAATTTATAATCGAATGCATAATAGGAAGAAAAATCCATTTTGAATATTCAAGAATTTAAAAATTTTCAATTAAATAACTACATATGATTATATTACAAACTTCATTATACTTTAGTTAACCACAGAAAAATGCTCATGACACTGAACACGGAGTTAACCTTACGAAGCAATTGCCCTTTTTCCCGACAAAAGAGCATAAAATAAGAATAAATACTGCCTAATTGTCATTCAATATTTAAGTACCCGCCATAATGTGATTCAACGCCGAAATATCCCTACACAAAGGTGAATTTAGCTATCTTTCAACAAAGTTTTAGGACCGCTGTCATTTTGATGCCGCGCTGATCACGAAAAGAACAATGAAGAAAAACCAATGTGTCCTTTACGATGATAAGGGTCGGTTCCTTGACGTTATCTCAACGTTCCACATTCCCCGGGATATTCAGATATGCAAATTTTCCTAGAAGAGATAACATTTATATCGTGAGTTGTTTGACTATGCTCCGTAGACCGGGAAAACGCGAGCTTATCTGCGACGTCCCAAATGTTCCCGTAATCCTTTGTTCTCCGAGGATTTCTCCATCATTATATGGAGCAAGTCTGAAGGAAGACCTAATGAACCGATCAACGCAGAAAAAAATATATTTGAATACATTCATGGAAGCTTGTATGGGCGGATCAAATTTTTTTTTTCAGGAAAAAAAATTTTAAGGGGGGGAGGGGTGTTTCCAGTCCATCCGGAGGGATTGCTGTGTTCCAGTCTATGATGATGAGATGATGCGTAAAATTGGAGACGGGGGTGGGGTGGGGTGGGGGGTTCAATAACATCCCCTTCTTCTGGACCTGCACTTTCTGTGTCTACTAAATACGGGACTTCTTCTGTCTGAAGTCATATCACTATTTATGATTGTAATTTACAAGGCTCATTTGGATTTTTTCTTCAAATCATGGAAATCGTCTTTGAAAGCTTGAATATTTACATCGCTTGATTTTGCCACTTCGTCATCAGGAAGATAGGTGAGTCTTGTTGCTTGCAATGAATGTTTTCATTTTTGGAAGAACGGAAGGAATTTCCAGGGAGTCGGATGCAATATGCACAGCAAAACAAAACAACCCCCCCCCCCCAAAAAAAAACACACGAACGAGAAAACACGGAGGGACGAGCGCACCCCCCCCCCCCCCCCCCCCAACACACACACAAAAGGGACAAAGAAGACCCAACGCTAAAGACGACATCACGGCAAAAACACAAAATAGTACGCAGACTAGACTGATGGGCAGTCGGTACCGACTTAGGGCGGCCGTCAGCCACATTATTAGCAAATTGGGTGGTTATCCCGGATTACGTGCGCTCAAACATTCAACTTGTCCTTTTACCCAGCGCTCTCGAAGAAGGCACAATTGTTGTTAATAATAACCTCTTCACCGTAAGATGACGACACAACGCTGGGGGCCCAAGAAATAGATTATTATCTAAATGCATAAAATTATACAAAATCATAAGGGTGTACGAAAAACATCCCGTGGTCTGCCGGATGGAGTTACGTCATGTATAAAATCACCTGGGGAGCCCCGTCTCCTCTGACGGGGTTTATAGTCTGATCCCGTCATGAAGTCTCATCGTCACAATCAATCAGTATGCAGCTAATGCTAGGTTTACACTTAGCCACGATCGCCCCAATTGAGGTGAATCGTAGAGAGCGTAAAAGAACGTGGGGTTGAATCGTGACGATCGTAAGAGAGCGTGGTGGAATCGTGATGATCGTAGGAAATCGCAGAGATCGTGACAAAATTTTTGATTCTCAAAAAAATTGCTACGATTGTCCCGTTTGATCCTTACATCGTGAGAGAGCGTAACAGAGCGTAAAGAACGCGATGGAGCGTAGTAGAGCGTAGCAGACCTTGACAAAACGCAACAGATCGTAATATCCGATCGTAGGAGATCTTGGTGAAATACGTTCTCCTACGATCCACTACGATTTGTTACGGTTTCCACGATTCAGTTCACGATCTACAAGATGCGTTGCGATTCCAATATTCCTATTATGAAAATTATTATAAGACAACCCGTTTTTGTTAGATTACAAGAGATTTTAACTTCCGCAACAATTTCTAACATATGATGAAAACTAAAAAAGAAGTCTTGATAATCAGTGAGGTGCTGCATTAATTGCCTTTGAGCGGGTTAAATATATACATGTACACGCAATCAAAGATTTGAATTGCTCAACAAAAAATGTTACCTTTAATAATCGAAAAAAGAAAGAGAAAATAAGGTTTATCAATGCCACTTCCAGCGTTTTGCGATATAAATCTTCATCTCCTGGATGTTAAGCTTATTGCAAGTGATATTGAAACGGTAGTCTTTTTCATATCAAATCGTGTTAAATCGCGGCAATTTTTATCACATCGTAGTCCTACATCGTAACAGATCGCAACAAAACTTGATGAGCGTATCGAACCGTGATAGAGCGTGGCAAAGCGTAATAGCTCATCGTGGTAATCGTACGGGAACGTAACGAAGCTTGAGAGAACGGGAAGAAAATCGTAGCAGATCTTACCTACAATCGTAACAAATCGCTACAGCGCGCATCAGAGCGTGATTGAACGTCGGAGAGCGTGTGAAGACCAATTTTATTTATTGAATCGTGGAGCTCCATGATTTTGCTCAATCGTGGACATCGCATCGTGGCTAAGTGTAAACCTAGCATAAAGAATGCGCTAGTACAAGGCTGTAGATGGAATGGGTCATGTACCATTCAGTGTCTTGACGTTTCTCAGTACTAATATTAGTATTAACAGTGCAGTAATATTCAAAATTACATTATTTGTTATCGGAGTATTGGTGCTTGACCGAAAATAGAACAATTTTTTTTTCTTTTGATAAGCGTTTCTGACAAAGTCCAAAAAGATATCAGAAATGCTTCAAATTTGACTTCTGCATGGCACAAAAAATTACAAAACTCTATTAGACATCATTTTATATCATTGTGATGCTTTCCGTTTGTGCTTTGATACTAAAGAAGCAGTTTCTATAATATTTTGATATTTCTTTTTGTCTGTGTTGTTGGCGCTACTTAATGGTGGGTCTAGACGCATGAGACGAAAAACAACAACAGTTGTAGGGGCTAATAGTGCTTCATTCCTATCGAGGTTCGTCAAAATCATTTCAGCGGTTCAGAAGAAAAAACATAGTGTAATCAAAGATTACGAAGCTCACCTCGCGGCAGCAAAGTTCAATTAAAACATATCTCTAAGTACATGTATAATAAGAAAATCACTCAAGTGGGAAAAAGTAGGTCAAGGTCATTTTATGAAAGTTTGATCAAAGATACATCCAATATGCAAGTTTGGTACATGTAGCACTTATACTTTGCTCAATATTGGCCTTTAAAGGCAAAATCACTCAAGTGAAAAAGTAGGTCAAGGTCATTTTATGAAAGTTTAATCAAAGATACATCCAATATGCAAGTTTGGCACATGTAGCACTTATACTTTGCTCAATATTGACCTTTAAAGGCAAAATCACTCAAGTGGAAAAAGTAGGTCAAGGTCATTTTATGAAAGTTTGATCAAAGATACATCCAATATGCAAGTTTGGTACATGTAGCACTTATACTTTGCTCAATATTGGCCTTTAAAGGCAAAATCACTCAAGTGGAAAAAGTAGGTCAAGGTCATTTTATGAAAGTTTGATCAAAGATACATCCAATATGCAAGTTTGGAACATGTAGCACTTATACTTTGCTCAATATTGGCCTTTAAAGGCAAAATCACTCAAGTGGAAAAAGTAGGTCAAGGTCATTTTATGAAAGTTTGATCAAAGATACATCCAATATGCAAGTTTGGTACATGTAGCACTTATACTTTGCTCAATATTAGCCATTAAAGGCAGAATCGCTCAAGCAGAAAAAGTAGGTAAAGGTCATTTTATGAAAGTTTGATCAAAGATACATCCAATATGCAAGTTTGGTACATGTAGCACTTATACTTTGCTCAATATTGGCCTTATAAGGCAAAATCACTCAAGCGGAAAAAGTAGGTCAGATGCTGCATCCGATGCATGGGTTCACCTCAGCATCTCAAGATGAATCACTTGTGCAAGTTTGGTTACTGTAGCATCAGTACTTTATCAGATACTGAACTACCCCAAAAACTTTAACCAGACATTGACAAAGTCATTCAACCGGAAAATGTAGGTCAGATGCTGCATCCGATGCATGGGTTCACCTCAGCATCCCAAGATGAATCACTTGTGCAAGTTTGGTTACTGTAGCATCAGTACTTTATCAGATACTGAACTACCCCAAAAACTTTAACCAGACATTGACAAAGTCATTCAACCGGAAAATGTAGGTCAGATGCTGCATCCGATGCATGGGTTCACCTCAGCATCCCAAGATGAATCACTTGTGCAAGTTTGGTTACTGTAGCATCAGTACTTTGTCAGATACTGAGTTGCCCAAAAACTTTAACCGGACGCGGACGGGGACGGGGACGCGGACGCCGGGGTTATAGCATAAGCTCATCTCAACTTCGTCGAGGTGAGCTAAAAATGGGAAAAGTTTACGACGGACGATGAGAGATGACGGACGGATCGCTGTCTTGCTGTAAATGCCCATTGGTGTTATTTTGTTTGAAGGTAGGAGACCTAACGAACTAGCTTCACGTAAAGTATCTGTACATGTAGTTATGATCATCTTGATCAACGAACCTTGTGCACCTATTACAAAGTTTCATGAAGATGCGTCAGGAAATCATCGTTTGACAGGTCCAATTTGTTTCCCTACTTCCTGCAAAGTTTCGAGAAAATCTGTCGAAAAATGTTTCATCCAATTAGAATCCTTGGTGTCCTTCTTGTTATCAAATTGGGCCGAAAAACAAATTTGGTAGAGGACCTTGAGTAGTTTCGTGAAATTCTGTAAAGCGCTTTCCGAGAAGTCTTAAATATATACGTCAGCAAATATGATCAATTGGCGGATTACCTTTAGAATTAACCTCCTGTTAAGTACACAGCCAACTGTGCCTCACATGAAATGAGCATCATGTAAATTTCACATGAATGTTCATGTAAAATTCATATAAATTTCACATAAGATTTATGTGAAAAATATTTCACATAAATTTCCTTCACATGAATTTTTCTAAGTGACCTTCA
This sequence comes from Pinctada fucata, assembly GCA_028142955.1. Taxonomy (NCBI): domain Eukaryota; kingdom Metazoa; phylum Mollusca; class Bivalvia; order Pterioida; family Pteriidae; genus Pinctada; species Pinctada fucata. The sequence continues at coordinate 44,393,348 of AP027106.1, forward strand.
CAGGAAACGGAATTCACATAACATCCATGTGAAAATCTTCACATGAATTTCATGTGAAAAATTTCATGTAAATTTCATGTTCGTGCTCCTTTCACATAAATTTCATGTGAACTTTCATGTAAAGTTCATGTAAATTTCACATGAATTTCATATGAGGCACAATTGGCTGTAGTACACTGGTTTTAGAGAAAATCCAAAGTGTAGAAAGTTTATCGAAGACAGACATATGACGGACGGACACTAGTATACAGTATACGCTGAGCATTCGGCTCAGTCGAGCTAGAAATAGGAAAAACCATAATATTCGTTTGTCCATTTACAAAAACCCAAAGGTGTGACTTACAGTCATACGGAAAAAGAAAGATAACTCAATCTAAGTGAAGTACAAGCTTCTAGATTCTTTTTCTTCTTCTTCTTCCGTATTCAATGTAAACCAGATTTAGTATTTACAGCGTTTTGCGGCATCTGGGAATGCCAATGACTTTAAGCACCCTATTTTTTCATCTTCATAATTCACGGTTCAGATACGAAGAGTAGGGCGGTAAAGAGGTATTGGATCTGCTATTCATGAAGATGTTTTAATTTTTTTTTTAGGTCTCCTGATTCAAAGTAGGAGCCTATACATACAAATTAAAAGAATAAATATCAGTTTTTGAATTTTATTTCCAAATCTGTTCATGATCAGATAATGAAAATAAACTTGTAAAAAAACACATAAATCATACACACTCATACAATGCTCTGACCACATAATTTTGCATGCATTATACATGTATTATAAACAACATAACTGTAATAGAATTCATTCAATAACAGTCTATGTGAACAAACATATAATTTTCCTTCTCATTCTTTGTCACTTTTCATACATTGCATATCATAAATACCACATGAAAAATTATATCGCCTTTGCTGTTCTCGACATTCTTGATATGTCCGTCTATTCTATGACAAAATTCATTTAATATGACAAAACTGAATTCATTCAATATGACACTTTTGAATTCATTCAATATGACAATATTGAATTCATTTAATATGACAATATTGAATTCCTTCAATATGACACTGTTGAATTTATTCAATATGACAAAATTGAATTCATTCAATGACAAAATTGAATTCATTCAATGACAAAATTGAATTCATTCAATGACAAAATTGAATTCCTTCAATGACAAAATTGAATTCATTCAATGACAAGAATTCATTCAATATGACAAGAATTCATTCAATGTGACAAGAATTCTATGACAGAATTCATTCAATAACATCCTTTTAAATGCAAACACACTTATCATTTTTTTCCTTCTAATTTTTCATCACTTTTTGTATACATGTATATCAAAAATTTCAAACGAAAAATTTATACAGACACTGCTCTTCCTAACATAAACTTTTGAGGTATCAGCCATAGTGGCAGTCCGTAATACTGAGTCCGTCATAGTTTCCACTTGTGCTACCTGGTAACGTCCGGATCATCTACACTAGACCCATCATCTACATTATCGTTCATGGTATCGTCTATATCATCTTTTTTGGTCTTGAACTCCCCAAACATTTGTTCGATGGTTGGATGTTTGTAATTCTTCAGCCAGTTGCTGTCCATAACAGTGACGTCGTCAATCACTACCGCCTGAAATCACAGTGATATCGTGTTAGAAAACATTCTAATTTGGGGTGAAACGATACGCCAAAAGTGAATCACGATATATTGCGATGTTTTTTTTAGCTGTATTGTGATATATTGTTTATTTTCATTTTTATCATTTTTCATATAAAATCAGGTTCCTCTTTGTATGTTTGTCCATACTGTTCATAATTTCTTATTGTATTTCACATTGTCAATGTCATTTGCTTGAAAGAATCATTGAATCCTTTTGATAGCTTTTGTCAGCGATGTGGACCATGGGTCACTTGTTTTCAATTAAACTGAATGAAACTAAAGTGATTCAATAATTCATTCATATAATCTGCAAGGATGCGATATATTGCGATACAAATTTCGTATTGTGATACGATACAAATTTATTAAATATCGCATTATATCAATATATTGTTACACCCCTAATTCTAATTCACATCATTAGAAACCTGTAGTTCCATTGGCCGACAGCTTTTAATCAGCAACATCATTTAAAATGCAGTTTTAAAACAAATTAGGTCAAAGCTTTAAGAAGTATGAAAGCACTAAAAATCGAAAATCAATAATATTGGCAGTAATTGCTTTTGAAAAGTACATGATTGAATATTGAAAAGTTATTAAATAATTGAAAAGTGATTGAATAATTGAATTTAAAAAAGTGATTGCATAATTGAACAATGATTGAAAAAGTAACTTATATCTTTGAATTTGCATTTCTATAAAAGTGAATTAATTGTGAAATAATATAATTAAAGCCATGACAGAAACTGCAAAAGCACTAAAAATTGAAAATAAATAAATCTTGAAAAATCTTTGACCAAGGTTGAAAATTTTGAAAACAAAAAGAAGAACGGACAGGCCAATGTATGTTTCCTTAATCTCCGTTAAGTATAAACATTTTCATCATAAAAGTCTTAATCATCATAAAAGTCTTAAGTCACCTTGACCTTGGTCACATGACCTTGGGTCTATGCAGATCTGTTTACTGATACTGAGACCTCACCGTATTTCAGAATCTGGCAAGTTTGTCAGTATTTCTTAGTGTTTCTTGGTACGATTTCTTCAGCGAAATAAAAACTAAATCAAAGAATTTACTGGTAACATTTTATGTATAAAACAGACATACAAAACAGTCTTGATCATTCAAATGCTTTACATGTACTTTACACTGCCATCCATAAATTAGTAAACACTATTTCTATTAATGTTGCTGTTAAAAAATGAACAGTTTGGAATCCATTGCTGTATAACTCTGATAATGAACCTTATAGAAATCATTTGCAACAAACTTGACCCAAATATTTACATTTATTGAATTTTCATTATTTTTTACATAAAAATGACAATTTTTGAAAAAAAGTTGTGCAATGAAAAAAGTTTCTCTTTTATATTTTTTTTATCACAATTCACAATTTTGAATTCTGATTCTTTCAGGTTCAGAATGGAAAAATTAGGATTTAACTAATATTGAATTTAATATGATTTCCTTGTTTGTATAGTTATTTATGGATGGCAGTGTATTATAATCAAAGCATTCAACTGATCTAGACAAACTAAAAGTGAAACCTATGACGTATTTCTTGTGTCATATTTTGACAATTCAAAATGTAAAACGTATTCTTCACTTAATTTCCCTAAAAAATACGTATCAACCGTAACAGTAAACAACTCTGGTCTATATAATATAAACCTTTGGGTCATGAGCAACAACATACAAAAATATAAAATTTGTAAGAGACTGAATGTACAATTTTAAGAGATATAGCCTGGACACAATTTGTTTCAGTTGGACAAACGGACGGACAAAAAAATGTCCTCTCCTATCTAACCAGCCCTAAAACTTCTTTGATTTTACTTACAGAATCGTTCTTGAGTTCTGAATATCTCATGACATTCACTGTTGTATCCAGTATCTGTATTTCTTTCTCCTCCAAGATGCTATCTATAATAGCCTATAATGTATTCAGAAAATCAATCATTTTAAATTCAGGATTTTTCAGCGTATTTCAATATGATAGGTCAAGGGTTCGATAGAATTTGGAAAATTCACAACTTCGGAATTTTTAACTCCATAACTCTGTACTGGAGTCTGAAGTCTGATATTCTTATATGCAAGAGACATAATAAATCATTTATGTTTACAAGTCACTTTTCTAGATGATTGTAAAAAGTTTCTATTTTATTTTGATATTTCAAATTTGCAATTCATTGGGCATGCATATATATGGTGATAAAATGTTCTAAATGTCTTAAGAGTCTTTAACTTAGTTTTATAAACTTCATAAGATACGTACTGCATCCTCGAACACAATTCCAACATTGGTTAGTTTTTCGTCGCCAATCTGTCTCCTGATGTCCTCAATTTTTCCATACTGTAAAGACAAAATTGAAAAGTTTACTGTAAACGTGGAAATTTTTGCGTGGGGGTAATTTTTGCTTTTTTCGCGAATCTAGGGAGTTCGTGAAAATTTCCCCCACGCGAACAAATACCCGCTACATTCTTACTTTGGGAAAGGCATTTTATCACGAAAATTTCCCCCATGCGTAATGTCTTGATATTATTATCGCGAAATTTTCCCCCAGCAAAATAACCTCGTTTACAGTATAAATATGAGCAGAGTTGCATAACTTCTTCCTCCAAAATGTAGCTATCAGGGGTGAAACGATACGCAAAAAAGTGTATCGCGATATATTGTGATATTTCATTAGGCGTATTGCGATATAGATTGTTTCATTTCATTTTCATCAATTTTTATGTAAAATCGGGTTCCTCTTTGTTTGTTTGTCCATTCTGCTCATGTTAATGGCAATTGCTCGAAAGAAACGAACAAAAGTCGTTGAATATTTTTGATTGCTTTTGTCATAACTCATATCAATTGTGAATTATGAGTCTCCTGTTTTCAATTGAACTGATTAAAATCAAAGTGATTTAATGATTTATTCATCTCATCCATTATGGTGTGATATAATGCGATACGCATTTCGTATCGCAATACGATACTAATTTATTCAGTATCACAATATATTGATACATGTATATTGATATATTGTTACACCCTAGTAGCAATGTCTTTGAAAAAAAACAAAATTCTATAATTTATGTACATTATACTCCTCTTAATATCCATATAGATTTCTACTTAAAACTTGACTAAGTCGGAAACCATGTTCGCACGCCTGGTAACTTACACTTGTGTGAAAATTTGTGTTTTTTTTTAAATGTGGTTCATGGTCGGATTATTATTGTACATAACAGCGTCTTTATTTTTCCAAAATTCATTGATCATTTTTTCCCGATTTGACAACTCATGGAAAATAATGAATTTTGTGTGAAATTTGACAAGAGATCAGTGCATAGAAACGTTTATTTGTAATTGAATTTTCCACATGAAAGCATTCTACTTCATTTTGTATTTATATAATTTCCTAATTTCAAGTCAGTAAGTGGGACAGCTTTAATGAAAAAATATGAAAGTCAATCCTCTTCTGTTGAAAAAGTTATGAACGATGTGTTTGAAAGGAACTTCAAAGGTCTTGCCAAACATGTAGGTAACACACTTGCCAAATACGTGTTCAATGTATGTGAGTCCAACCTATGGTAATATAGTGTTTTGCCAATTTTGAATGTAAGCCAAAGGTCAAAGTCAAGGATTTCCTTTCGGTTCTACAAGCACATCTACGTATTGTGATCTGTCATTGTGTAAAGTACTACATACATGAATTAAAACCAATTGAATGGCTACAGCGAAACTTTGAAGATAAGCCTCCATCTACTTGTATAAACAGACAGACAGACAAATGGACAGACAGAAAAGGCTATTCCATCTTACACCCAACAAGTTGGTTACAGATTGTGGTGTTCCGATTAACGCTAATAATTGATTATCGCACAATAATTGACCCTTCTAATTGCGGGAAAAAAATGCAAAAATTCATGACGTCACAATGCTTTTACCATGTGTTTACCTCGGACAAACAAGCTTCGAACCTCGGTCAAACATCGAAATTGCATTGTGACGTCATGGAATTTCTCAAATTTTTCCCGCGTATGGAAGGGTGAATTGCTTTCGATTCCGATAATTTGTGACTCTCAATAATTGAATATTTGGCAACATGATTTATGAAAAAGACACAAGTTGAGTTATCTAAAATAGTGTAAAAATGACGGATGTCATATGTGAAAATGACTGTAGAGCAAGCAATTTTGTGTTGAAAATTCTTTTTCAGAGAAAGTATTATAAAAATCAACACAAATGAAGTGCCACAGTAATTCACTTCAACTTAAAATGTAAATGATAAAATTCTGTATAACGGTATTAACTGATTTTAAAATAATAAAATAACAGGTAACATCACGTCAGAAGTTTCTTACCTTAGCGAAAGCTTTCTGTAGTACATACATACTGGTGTTGCTTGGCAAACCAGACACATACAAGGTTCTTTCTGCTTTTAGAGCTGGGGAATTATATACTGCAAAATAAGATACAATATTTTGAGCGAGTGAATCTCAAATTTGAATCTGTGAGTGTAAAACTGATACTTATAGACGTACATATATTATAGATGCTACATGGTGTATAGCAGCCAATACGCTAGATGGCAAACACGGCATGTGCAGCCTGTCCGTTCTAATTTTTCATTTAGTCACCTACCTAAACCAATGTTCAAAACTTAGGCAACTTTTCTACCCAAGTAAATTGATGACGTCATAACAACTGAGAACAATCGAAAAGTGCGCGAAAACATTCGTATAGTCTTGGTTAGAAGTTTTTGCAATCTTCCGCATTGAAGAAAATGGTGGAGTATGTCCTATTATTAATAGTACAATGAATATTACCTTAGTTTGATAAATCTATGCATTAATATTAAAAATCAATGTTTTTATATAAAAAAAAATTGGTTAAAACAAGAAAAGTCATGGGGATTATCTTTTAATATATGTAGCTTAAGGCATTAGGGGTATAATACTCTACTTACAGTTGTTTTGATAACAGAAAAATTAAATACCATGAAGTTGGCTGAAGACCCACGACTTCGGCAACGTAGTGGACCATACATTTTCATGGCGAGTTGAATGAAACATTATAAAATATCAAAGATCTAAAAAAAAAAAAGATATGGAAGTACATATTTTCTAACTTTTCCATGTTATTTTTATTATGCCCCTAATACCTTAAACTTCCAGAAAATCATACTGACAAATAAGACTTTAAAATTCTGAAATAAGTGCAAGTCTTCATATTTAATTTATTTCTTTACTCACATTCTGTAATACTGGCCTGCAAAAAAGAAACAAAAATGAAAATTTGGAATTTGAATAAGAATTAAATATTACACTAAAATCTGCTTCGTCAATCTAAAGCATGTGTAGAGAAGTTCATATCGTCGTCATGAACTGAAGATGAAGTTGCGAGAAAACTCTTAACATGGTAAAAAAATTATACATGTAGATTATCTTTTTAAAAATATCTATTCAGTATTTTCGATAATTAGACTAATAGAGTTACTTCCCCGTTTGGGCAGTATCTGACGTAGACTTCTAGTGACGTCATCAAATTATATTACATACAGAAAGTGATGGCACTAAATTGATGTTACCATTCCAATTTAAAAAAAAAATGCTGTTGTACATTGTACTTTAAATTATCATCACAATTACTGTAAATAGTCATTTAGATCCACATTATCATACATGTATATACACTACCCACCATAAATAAGTATCCAGGTACATGTAGTATAAACATTAGAAATTTCATGGAAAGCTCATCTCAATATTTTCCCTTCTGAGCTTAAAAATGCATGAAAATTTTCAAAATATTTTTTGCATCATTTATCTTTTTACAAAAATTGAAAATATTCTACTAGTATAATATTTTTGGAAATTTTTTTCTTTCCAAATTTGACATTTTTATGGAAAAATTGCAAAAAATAATACATTGTACAACAGAATTTTTTTCTGGGAAATTAACTTAAATTGATGGCAGTATGGTTAATTTTCAGATTTTTAAAACAATGGGAAAAAATCCTTGATTTTTTGAAAACAAGAAGAATGTATTAGGTGGGTACTTATCAAAGGTGGGTAGTGTAAGTACGTTCTATTCCAATTTTATGACGTCATATTAAGAGTCAGATACCATCTCAAAGGGGAACTAACTCTGTACTCGGAAAAGACTTGAAAAAAATCACAAGATATCTCACCTGCTCTTTCTCTAAAAACTGCAAGAAAAAATCCTCAAAGTCGACAATGCCCTCAGCTTTGTGAGTGGTAATGTATTCTTCAATGAACCTACAAAGATAATAGAAAATTCTTATTTTATTACAGAAATTAGAGCGTTTGCTACATTTTGCCTAATACAGCTTATAAAATATATATACACAACCAATATTGTGCCTCACATGAAATTGATATGAAATTTACATTAATTTTACATAAAAGTTCATATAAAATTTGTGTGAAACAAGCACAGACATGACATTTACAATTTACATGAAATTTTTTATATGAAATTCATGTGGAGTTTCTGACATGACTTTCCTGTAAATTCAATATCACATGAATAACACTTAGAAAAATTCATGTGAAATTCATATGAAGTAAAATTATGTGAATTTAACACAAATAATTTTTTCAAATAAATCTTACGCAAAATTTTCATGAATTTCACATGAACTTTCATGTGAAATTTATATGATGCTCATTTCACATGAATTTCATATGAGGCACATTTCTTAAAATTTTAAACAAAATTGCATATGTAAATATACATGTATTTACTCATATTGCATTTAGCAGAAAGTCACACTTGTATGAAGGGAAAAAAATACACTGACTTTAATAAAACATATACATGTACATGTATGTGCCGATGAAGAATATTTACCGTTGAGACCTGGAGTTTTCCTCTGAACACAAATCTATTGCTTCTCGATACTTATGCCTGACTGAAATGAGACAAAAAAATTCGTTCAAAGAGGTCATAAATCATAGAAAGCTAATAATCAACTTCTGTTGTCCACGCCTGCTGTTTTCTGACTGTAAAGTCATGTATATAAAATATATGTTCGGAACAGTTCCCTTACAGAACAAACTAACTCCAAGTATACTTCATGTATACTTTGGTTATAAGAATCTATAATTAAGACACGTAAGAGGAATGTATACTTGGAGTAGCCAGTGACTGGGGAGAGAATTTTGTGAATGGGCCATTTTCAGCATTTTTCTTAGTTCTTCAAGAAATTCAATGAGCCATTTACTAAGAAAGGATCCTGAACTCTATGGGCCATTTTACAAATCAACGGGACTATGGCCCATGGCCCCTACCCTTTCCAAACTCTGAGAGTATACTTAGTTTAAACAAAGCAACATGACATGTAATACAAACATATAAATACAGGATTGGAAAGAAAGCTTAAAAGCTTATTTAAATTCCTCTCATCTGGGAGTATACTTTGAAAGTACTTCACATATACTTCAAGTACAAGTATGAAAGTATCAGTTTGTTCTGCAGGGTTGATTAAATGAAATATCGTCAAAAAGTAAATGCAAAACATCCCTAGTATAGTAACAATAGTAGCAGCATTTCTTAATTGTGATTTTGACCTTTGACCATGACCTGACCTTGAAAATTTATAGACAACCTCATTTCATCATTAACCACTAACATGAAAAGTTTGATGAAGATCAAAAAAGTGTCTGCAAGAAATTTTCTGACACAAAAACACCCTCACACACACATTCATCCAAATGCAACAAAGTCGCACATGGAGACAAAAATAGAACAGTTCAAAGCAGGCAGTCTGATATTTGACCCTGAATATGAAACCCTGACCTTGTTAGTGACCTTGACCCTCTTTGGGTGTCGAGTCTCATCATGCTTGAAAATCCCTGCAAATCTGATAGAAGTATCATGTATATCAATCAAGTCATAGCTATTTAATAATTTATGTGAAAGACAGACAATACAGACAGGACGGACAGCCGGGCGGACAATACAGACAGGACGGACAGACAGACGGATGAACAAGACAGACAGACAGACGGACAAGACGGATGGATGGACAGACAGACAGACAGACATTTCTTCATGTAACATTAACTTACTGTCTAGATCATTCATCATCTCATTGTATCTCTTGTAATATTTCCTGAAAAAAAAAGGATACATTTCATTAAAATTCAAGAATTGATAAAGGCAAATTTATGGCAAAAATTTTACAGAAGGCTGAACGGAATGATTAATACAAAATGGTTGCATGAGTATGTCCATTGTGCTATTTGGTCCTTTCGAGATACAGAGTTACTTCCCATTTGTGCAGGTATGTGACGTCAATGTATTGTGACGTCATCAAATTCTATGGAAACCAGCCTAAAATTCAGGGAAACAGTGTTACAAATGTGACGTTTGCCATGAAATTTAATGACGTCGCAATGCTTTTTCGTCAGAAACTTGCACAAATCCAACAAAGTCCTGTAAATCAAAAAGACGTAATTTTGTTCACGAAATTCTGTACAAATTTCTGTTTACAAAAACAAAGTCCTGTAAATCAAAAAGACGTAATTGTTTACGAAAAACAGCACTCAAAAAATATCCGTGGCAGTGCACACATTTTGAGATTCGTTTTACTACCAAACAAGAGGCATAAGCGTGATAAGTTGGCTTTCACACTCATTAAAGAGAAAAATGTGCATTAAAAGTCTGCGGTTGACTCACGCTCGAACTAAATCCTCTGGATATAGTATCTCCGGCACTACCGAGTCTGGAGCTGATCGTCTAGCCATGGGTGGATCTCGTGGTGGGAATGCTTTCCATACATTGTACCATACTGGTTTTTCCTCCGGTTTGATCACTCCTGATCGGATTAAACCTTGAACCCTGAAATGAATACGTACTTTCTGAGAAAATGGATTATGTCAAGGAAAACAAATGAAATTAATATCTTTAATAAAACCTGTGTTTGTGAAACACGAATGCCCCCATCAGCATCTTTGTTAGTATTGACACCATTTCCTTTTCAGTAGATGAAAGGTTAATGTCAAGGTCGTGAGGTCAAAATTGTTGGTATCAATGGAAAGTTCTGGCCACAAGGAATCACATGTGGTATATCAAAGCCCTATCACCTACCATTCAAAAGTTATGCACAATATTAAAGTTTTTGAAAAGTATGTCATAGGTCAATGTCACAAAGTCAAAGACGTTGTTATCAATGGAAAGGTCTTGTCACAAGGAATACACATGTAAAATATCAAATATCAAATCAATAGATTTTTACTTTTAACGGCTCAACATATTTAAATGCCAGCTGACACTGTTCTCACCTGGCGGTAGAACAAATAGCTTATTACACAGCGCAACAGTTTAAAGCAAAATGGCTGTCCACCGGTGACCGTTTTACAGCAAGGACACAGGTAAATGTCCCTGTCACGACAAGGTAAAAATTTATGATTTCACGGTCAGTGTCCCTGTTTGTCCCGTACGTCACAGGGACATTGTTGTGTTCCACACTGAACATACGTTAGATTTAGTCTGGTTGTTACATGTATGTCTTCATGAGGACATGAAGAATTGTCTGTCTGTCCGTCTGACTCATACTGTCTGTTCAAATAAGCTTGCCAAGGCTGTAACTTTTCACTGCATTAACATGGTTCTGAATAACATTTAGTAGAATTGTAGCCCAAGACGGGCACTTTTCATTGCTTTGATTGATTACAATATCTCATAGACATGAACGAGGACCAAATGGTACATGTATCTCATGACATTGAACCAAGATCAAAGGTCAAAAGGTTAAGATCACAGTGACTTTGAATAAGATTTGAAGATGTAAGTACAGATCAAGTTGAAGTTTATGTTCATTTTGTTTGAAGCATTCTCGGTTAAATTTAATATGAATTTATAGGCAATGGAGGCTGTCTCAGATCTCCAATTTTTCTAAACCTAAATTGAGGAAGAAATGTGTACGATTCATTTTTTTTTTTTTTTTTTTTGCCCAAAAATATTATTCACCGGTATATGTACATGTATAAAGATAAGAAAGTTTTTACATTTGTTTTAGATTAAAAGACAATTTGCAGTTAAACTTAAAAGGTCAGTAAATACATGTAGATTCAAGCACAACTTGAAAAATCATTGAAGGGAGCATCCGTATAAATTCGAGCTGTTTTGCTGCGTTCTGGGAGCCGTTGTAGATATAAACTTTGTGGAGATCACAGAGATTGGCCCGAAAGGTTAGATTCAGGTCTAGGAAAGCTCCATCTACAATAGCTATATTGGCTATATTTTCACTTACTAAAGATGAAAATATTGGACCTTTTGTCTAAAACCCAAATCGCACATCTTTATGCCCATCTGAACAATGTTTACAAAAGAGGTTGGCATATTTGATTTTAAAATTTCAAGTTTTGATTTGCAGAAATGGACACATTTGAAGTGAACTGAACACTTGTGTGATTGGAGGATCGTAATCCCAAAACACTCTTCCCTCCTTTCTTTGAGGAGGTCGGTGGTGTACCCCTGAATGTCACACTCTTTTTTCCTTGAAGGAGGCAGTGATGCTACGATTTAACACTCTTTCCATTATTCACCTCGTCACCAGTGAAGTAAACTGCCTTGACCAGGTATCAAACCACTATCAAATTTTCCGTCTCCTCGAAATTCCGAATGTTCGGGGTTTCCCGCGCTTCAGCAGGGGCCCCACGGGGTCCCTGTAAATATCTTTGGTGTACTGTCCACTTGACTAAAGTGGATGCAAGAGAGGCATCGAACAGAAAGATTTATTTTTATCAATGCGTACTAATATCAAGTGACGCTTCCTGTTGATATAAAAAAAATAGTTCCTTTGAAACGATCAAGGTAAGTTCATTTTTATGCATATTTACAGACCGGAAGTGACACTTTAGCTGCATAGAAACCATCTGCCTCGTGTCATAAATTAATTTTTTTGAGTTTGTTCTTATTTTTTTTTTATGACGATGAAAAAAATCATGGGTGACCTTGACACTTCAACGGATCTTGTCTATTTTTTTCATCAGGTGTCAGAAAGGGGAACAATGGTGTCAACTGCTTTAAATACTAATGCTGGCAAGAGACAGACGTTTTTTAGTCTAAATCTGTGTAATAAGATGTTGACAATTTTTATTTCAGTAGAAATTATCCCATTTTATCTTGCAATAATCCAATCTCTTCATTTTATTGGAGAATTCAAGCGTATGATTTATCAATTTTTTTGAGAGAAGACGAAAAAACGTATGAGTTGTCTCTCTTTGCGGGAGACGGTTTTTAACTGGTAAATTTGATAGTGCAAACTGCAGTCGTTGGCTTGGAATTCCAGAGTGTTACCGAGTGAGCTAGAGGATCAACCCGATAGCTTAGTCATTTATCACTCTGAACTTTCAGAGGTTACGTAATCCCACAACACATTCAAAACTCAAAGGTTTGTAGTGGTTCCGGTAGTAGCAGATACCAATAGTTCAGTACAAGTTCTAAGACTGGGCTATTGGGATGTCCCTTTAGCTCACTCGGCAACGAGTCTGACTGTCACCTGGACGGCCGGGGTTCGACTCCCGGACCGGGCACCTGCAAACTACTTCATTGGCGACGAGGTGAACAATTGGTGTGTGTGGGCCAGCTCGATCTGCAGGAGAGGAGGCAGAACCCTGCCAGGGGTTGGAGAGTGGCCACACAGCGGGGTACACCCACGGCTCTCAACGGAAAAGGGGGAAGGGTGTAGTGGTTCCGGAAGTAGCAGATACCAATAGTTCAGTACAAGTTCTAAGACTGGGCTATTGGGATGTCCCTTTAGCTCACTCGGCAACGAGTCTGACTGTCACCCGGACGGCCGGGGTTCGACTCCCGGACCGGGCACCTGCAAACTACTTCAGGTTGAAAGATATTGATGACAACTTCTTTTAACTTGATGGAAAGTTTATCACATAACGAGAAAGGTAAAAGAAGAGTGTTGAAGGCAATCACATCGAAATAGAGGCAAATCACCAGTTTAGTAAAAGTGAAAGGAGATCTGCACGTTTTGAGATCGGAACAAATCAACATTTTTGAGAAGAAAGGGCACAGTGGCTTTTGGTTTATGTCTTTTTTAAATTCATTTTCTTTCCCTCTTATAGTATAATGCATGTTATAGAATGAAATGAGCTAAAAACCTCGAGAAAACGGTTCCTGTTGCATGGACTCGAGAACCCATGTTTTGATCAGGACGTCCGAGTCATTCGAACGCTTCAGAAGCGATGCGGGTATAAACAATAAGAAAAATTGATTCCGACACTTTTACGGAAACAGGCGCAGGCGATACTAATAGCTGGAAAATTGTGAGAGAGAAAAAAAACTTGTCATTCGTACAGAATTTTGAACAGAAACTTATAAAAAATCACATGTCAAAAGTCTCCAAAATTGTCCAAAAATAGAACATTCTAAAAGGGCACCCCCTTGAAGTTTAAAAGTCGCAGAAGGAACAATAAATGGAATAATTTTTGAAATATCTTAGTTAAAACATCGGAAGATCTAAAGAATCAGTACAGAAAAGCGCAAAAGATCTAAAAAAGACATGAATAACCATCTTCTTTTTTCCTTAGAGTAATTCGTCTAAATTATGGTCACCATGGCAACGACACTTCAAAGTTAAAATGAAAAATAAAAATGTTATCAATGATTGCTAATTCTACTGCATGATGTTGCTACTCTTGTTGGTGTTGTTACTGCTGCTATTGTTGCTACTGCTATTGTTGCTGTTGTTGTTGTTGCTGCTGTTATGGCTTCTGCTGTTGTTGCTGCTGCAATTATTGTTATTATCACGCCTCAGACAAAAATGTTGGAATCTGATTGGTCAGATCATGGTCACATGACGCCGTGAAAAAAGCCGTATCAGGCTTGTAAATCCGTATCGGGCGAGTAGTTAATTATGACATCGTGAGTTGTATGATACAGAGACCCCCACGCATACAGTTAGAGGTCTTCGACGTGATATAAGATTTGTTACACGGTTAGTTTAAGTAACCTGATACGGAAAAATACATGGTGTGAATAGAAAACCCGTATCGCGCGAGGCGAAGATACAGGTTTTCTTTTCACACCATGTATTTTTCCGTATCAGGTCACTAACTAACCCTGTAACTAATAATGCTGTTGTTGTTTATGTTGTTGCTGCTGCTGCTTCTACTGTTGTAATTACTAAGTATTGCTGATGCCGTTGGTTCTACTGCTGCACCTACTGTTGTTGTTGTTGTTGCTGTTATTATTGTTGCTGTTATCACTGCTGCTACTGTTGTTGTTGTTGTTGCTGTTATTATTGTTGCTGTTATGACTGCTGCTACTGTTGTTGTTGCTTCTGCTGTTGCTGTTGTAACTGCTACTGCTGTTTTTTCTATTGTTGCTGTTGTTGATACTGCTGCTGCTGTTTTTGCTAATGCTGCTGCTGCGCTGCTGTTACTACTGCTGCTGTTGTTGTTAATGCTGTTGTTGTAGCTTATAATTCTACTACTACTGCTGCTGTTGTTGTAACTATATTAAACTTCACTGTTGTTGCTTACTGTTGCTTCTGTTGTTTCTGATGCTGTTGTTGTCACAGCTGCTGCTGTTGATGCTACCGCATCTACTACTGCTTTTGTTGTTGTTGTTGCTGTTGTTACTGCTGCTTTTGTTGTTGTTGCTGCTGTTGTTGCTATATGATGTTGCTGTTGTTATTGCTACGTACTGCTGTTGTTGCCACTGGTGCTGCTGTTGCTAATGTTGTTGTTGTTGCTGCTACTGTTGTTGTTACTGCTGCTTCTGTAGTTGCTACTGCTTCTGTTGTTGCTACTGCTGCTGTTGCTGTTGACTGTTGCTGTTGTTGTTGCTGCTACTGCTGCTGATGTTGCTTCTGTTGTTGTTACTCAACTGCTGTTGTTGTTACTGCTACTGTTTTTGTAACTGTTGCTGCTACCGCTGTTGTTGTCGTTGCTGCTGTTGATACTGCTGTTGCTGCTGTTGTTTTGCTACTGCTGCTGTTGTTAGTACTGTGCTGCTCTTGCTGTTGTTGCTAATGCTAGAGCTGCTGTTGTTGTTGTTGATGCTGCTACTGCAGCTGTTGTTGTTGTTGTGCTGCGTCTTTTACTTATGTTGCTGCTGTTGTTGTACCTGTTGTTTTGCTGCTGTTGTTTCTGTTCTTACTGTCGTTGCTGCTACTCAAACTGGTGCTGTTACTTCTGCTGTTGTTGTTGCTAATATTGCTGAACATTGCTGCTGCTGTTGTTAACTTTTAAATTGCCATTTGCCATTTTTAGCCCCGGTTGGGTTGGGTTATGTGGTAGCCTAGGGTTGGGTTGTCAGCGGTTCACTATAAATCCTATTCAATGTAGAGGGGTAAAATCTGGATCGAACCCTGTATGACATCTATGGGGAGGTTCCATTAAAAAATCTGATGACCATGCAGTTTTATATAGAGAATAAGTGTCTTAATTTGTGTTTTGTTACGGGTATATGTAACACGACAGAAAGTGCATTTATCGTACATGTAATGCGCGTTAGCGCATTTCATGCGATAAATGCACTTGCTATGTGTTGTATACCCGTAACAAAACACAAATTATGACATTTATTCTATATATATGCACTATAATTGTCTATTTCATTCTTGTTTTCTGAAATTGCCTTTTCTAGGTAAATTAGAGTGACGTCAAAATTCATCTCACCGCGGGTTCAGTTTGCAGGTTAGAACAGCCGTCGCGGCATGTTTCTTTAGATCTTATGCATTGTGACGTCACGAGTGTTAATACACGAATTGCAGCACGTTCCTTTCAATAGTATCATCTCAGGGAATTACATTGGTTGTGCATATATATAATATAAAATAACACCAAGCTGATTTTAATTGCACAAGAACAGGCCAAAATTTTATTCTTGGGTTGGTCAAGAATAAAATTTTGACCTGTTCTCCGTCTAAATTGCTGGTGTTCATCTGAACTTTTTATCATTTTTAACAAGCAGAAATTTCCATCTAAAGCATGGAACAATCCGACCAAATTTGTTCGGACCATTAATTTCAGCATTCAGAGATTCAAGCTCCGCATTGAGCCAGAGTAAGATGAAGTCTCGTGAGAGATTTCGAGAATTGGCATCTTCTTCATCCGGTCGATCCTAAAAATTTCTGATGCAAATTTATAACGGTAAATAGTCCAATTTATGTTAAGGTAGATCAATGCTGCAATCTCCAAATGTCGGAAACGATCCTGCACTTGACGAATTCACTACAATAAACAAAACTATGCAAATTGAAAGGCCAATTCTTGTTCAATACAAGCCGTACCCATTACACTCCCCTATTACCAGGTCGGGGAAACGGCAAATCTAGCTATTAAAGCTAGATCTAGCTTTTAAAGCTCGTTCTAGCTTTAAAATGGACCAAATTGAGCAGTTTTATTTAGAATGTGTAAAAACGAAGACGTTGCGCACTTGGGCCTCGACGGATATCGTACTGGTGTTGGAACAGTTTCCGGACAATTTTGAAGGTTTTTCGGGGATAACTCCTCCGACCATCTATGGAAAAAATTCAAATTTCTCTCAAATAATGCTATGCCCTTCCCACAGATACTCATGTTGAAAGAAAATAATAAATCTCTCAAGAAATATGGTTTCTAGACCGATTTTATGACCCTATATTTTGGCCATTTTTCGCAAATCACTGGAACAGTTTCCGGACACCTGGTTTTAAATCTGTCGATCTCAATCAATTTCAGCCCAAACTGGATGAGTTTTGGATATTGTTTTCTTCAATCTTTTCTACAAATGACTGTGTAAAAATAATTTTGAAAATAGAACCGAAACTTCTCAAATCACGTATATTAAAATAGTATGTTTCTTGGTGACTTCCCCCAGTGCGCCATATTAAACGGGGCAGAAAGAGGTAAAAAGGTGGTGTGATAAAAGCATCTTGGATGCAAAATTTTGTTTATATGATTCGTGATTTGAATTCTGCATTTAAAAATCTACAAAATTGTCAAAAAATTTTGAAAATAATTTCTTTCAAAGTACTTGAAAAGGGCGAGTGTCCGGAAACTGTTACTGTCCGGAAACTGTTCCGACACCAGTAATGTTTACGTACGAAAACGAACATTGGATCTTAAAATCGGAAACTCAGCGTTGCATTTACGAGTGCAGCTGCACATGTGCATTCAAGGAAAAGGTAAATATTCACTTGTTTACACCTTAAATGACTTACCTTTGAAGATTTAATGTCCTATTAATTTAAAAGAAGGTTTTTAACTTGCAAATCCGCCATTTTTAATTTACCGATCTAAGTGGATTCACTGTTTGCAAGAGAAAAGATCAACTAGCAGACGGATATGCATTATTCCGGTATAAAAGTAGGATCGTCCAAGACATATTTCACCTGATAAAAATGCTTTTAAAAATTCGATAATTTCGATTTTAAATCCTTATTTTGTTCTTGTTATACATAACTTACATGTAATTGTTCAAAACATGAAAATAAAATGAAAAAAATTAATTTTTAAAAGATTTAATTTAAATGCAAAAACGGGACCTACATCCTACTTTTATACCGGAATAATGCATATCCGTCTGCTAGTTGATCTTTTCTCTTGCAAACAGTGAATCCACTTAGATCGGTAAATTAAAAATGGCGGATTTGCAAGTTAAAAACCTTCTTTTAAATTAATAGGACATTAAATCTTCAAAGGTAAGTCATTTAAGGTGTAAACAAGTGAATATTTACCTTTTCCTTGAATGCACATGTGCAGCTGCACTCATAAATGCAACGCTGAGTTTCCGATTTTAAGATCCAATGTTCGTTTTCGTACGTAAACATTACGATATCCGTCGAGGCGCAAGTGCACAACGTCTTCGTTTTCACACATTCTAAATAAAACTGCTCAATTTGGTCCATTTTAAAGCTAGAACGAGCTTTAAAAGCTAGATCTAGCTTTAATAGCTAGATTTGCCGTTTCCCCGACCTGATTACACTCCCCTATCATCATATCACACTCACAGGTTGCAGACACAATCCCCTCTCCCTTTCCCGGTACGATTATACGCTAGTTGCGGTCTGTACCAGAACGGAAGAAGAAGAACTGAATTAATTTATCTATGCAATCAACATAGCACGGTCACTATAAAGTGTGTTGGTCATCCGTGAAAAAAACAATTTTTTATATTTTTTTTTAGGTCGACCTTTTACTGGTAACATTCTTATTCTTCTTCCAATACAGTACATTCCGCACTCAACTTATTCTAGTTTGGCATTGTCACAGTAAGTACTGCTTGTGTCAGGCCCTGGGTCACAAGCACGATACAGTAGCAAACTCTAAATCACTATAGTTAGACAGGTACGGGATTACTCCAGAAATGGCTATAATCAGTCAGGGGTCCAACTTATATGAGTAATAACTTCTTGAAGTTAATTAACTTGCATCAGTAATAACTTGTACAAGTTATGTTCATGAGTTTAATATGAATCAAGGCAAAGCCTTATGTGCGAGCGGAGATAAAAGACACCATCAATTTTGTAAAAGTACCTTAATCTCAAAATCAAAAACTTTTCAAAATCATAACCTAGGGATTACAGAAATCCCTCACCGCCGGTCAAGCTGAACCTCCCCTTCCCACTGCAAAAAAAATAATAATAATAATAATAAAATCTGGATCCGTCCCATCGAGTCAACATTACAAAGACGTAGATCATTAGCGAGGGAGTCTGAAATCTCTCCCATATCCTCTCTAGTGACCTTGAAATCCATTTTTAAAATTCAAATCTTTCTTCTTTACTACATAATTATTTCGATCATATCTGTCTTGTTTGTTTGATATACAGAAAAGTGTTAGAAAATCGCGGCAGTTTTGTGTTACTTTTCCTTCTTTCATTACTAAAATAATGTACCATTCTTGCACGTGAAAATGGGCGCACTGCTACAATGACGTCACATATAGAGGAATAATGACGTCAAGTATACTACAGAGTTACGTACCGTTGTGTCGTCATAAGTGATAAAGATGGCGGATTAGTTGCTGCTGAATTTCTGATTTTCAGACGAACAATGCGGCGAATTTCACTTAATTTTATTACGCCATAAAATAGAAGAATTCTATCCATTGCGACTTTGTCAAGGTATGTTCTCCTGCTCTGTCGTTTAAGGGAATCGAGTCACTTTTACCCGTATCCTCGGTCCTGTTACCAAACTTTTTCAGCTCCAAGTATGTATATCTTTTGCTCGTGTATTTTCCCATACTTACGTATACGCGTTACCATAAATGCGAGCTTCGCTCGCAAAGGCCCTTTGGGCCTTTGCAGTGAGATAACTTGAATAAGTTATAAATAAAAGAGCAGATTTTCCTCAGAATATCTCCAATAACTTAAGCAAGTTATAACAGTGTTTTTGATTTAAACATGTTTTATATTTAAAGCATTGTGATTTATTGTTATCATTCACATTCAGAAGATGCATCTAGGTCTTAACTATGTTTCTGACCTAATTTTCTTGGGAGTTAGCTTGTCTGTTGCTGGTAAATAGGATTTAATGACATAAATATTCCCCAGAGAACCCCAATTTTGAGAGCTTTGCGCCAGACCCACAAAGCATGCGCTGGATAGTGAGATATACTAGGAGGTTGTCCAATTAAATATCTATTAAGTTACAAATGCTCAGTTCATAAGAAAAATGCTCAGAGGAGATATTAAGGTTCAAAGTTTGGTGTTATAACTTGTTTAAGTTATAAATACTAAAAACCAGTTACTTGGGCAAGTTATAACTTTTTTAAGTTGGGCCCCTGACTGATAATAGCTAAATATGGCTATAATAGCTACATGTATAAATGGCTATATGACGTCGGGATCTTTCGTACGGATGTCTTTTCGTACTGAGTTCTTTCATACTTTTCGTTCCGAAAATTGGGACCTTTCGTACCGATCGGTGGGATCATTGGTACCGGTACGAAAGATACATGCAAGTATTTTGATACGTATAACAAGTATTAGTGTTTGGAATCTTCTTTATTGAAGTGCACAATGTATGATAGGTGGTCGTATACTAAATTTCAAAGGGTTGGATTCATTTTTGTGTCGCCTGCGAAGCATAGCGACACTTAGGGATCACTTTGTCCGTTGTCCGTCTGTCCGTCTGTCCGTCCGTCTGTCTGTCTGTCACACTTTGGGTGTCACAGCCCATAACTTTTGATTGGTAAGTGATAGGGCTTTGATATTTTACATGTGTATTCCTTGTGACAAGACCTTCTTACACATACCATAATTTTTGACCTAGTGACCTTGACCTACTTATTTGACCTACTTTTCAAAAAAAATTAAGAATGAATATATCTTTTGATTGGTAAATATTAGGACCTTTATATTTCACACATGAAATCCTTGTGGCAAGACCTTTTTACAAATACCATAAATTTTGACCTAGTGACCTTGACCTACTTATTTGACCTACTTTTCAAAAAAAATTAAGAATGAATATATCTTTTGATTGGTAAATATTAGGACCTTTATATTTCACACATGAAATCCTTATGGCAAGACCTTTTTACAAATACCATTAATTTTGACCTAGTGACCTTGACCTAGATATTTGACCTACTTTTGAAAAAAAGATAAGATTCGCTATATCTTTTGATTGGTAAGTGATAGGGCTTTGATATTTCACATGTGTATTCCTTGTGGCAAGACCTTTATACACATACGATAATTTTTTAACATTGTGACCTTGACCTAGATATTTGACCTACTTTTGAACAAAAGATAAAATTCGCTTTATCTTTTTATTGGTAAGTGATAGGGCTTTGATATTTCACATGTGTATTCCTTGTGGCAAAACCTTTCTACACATACCATAATTTTTTACCTTGTGACCTTGACCTAGATATTTGACCTACTTTTGAAAAAAAGATAAGATTTGCTATATCTTTTGATTTGTAAGTGATAGGGCTTTGAAATTACACATGTGTATTCCTTGTGGCAAGACCTTTCTACACATACCATACCTTTTTACCTATTGACCTTGACCTACATATTTGACCTACTTTTCAAAATAATTAAGATTGTATATATCTTTTGATTGGTAAGTGATAGGGCTTTGGTATTTCACATGTGTATTCCTTGTGACAAGACCCTTCTACACAGACCATGAAATTTGACCTTGTGACATTGACCTAGATATTTGACCTACTTTTTAAGAAAAGTAAAATCGGCTTTATCTTTTGATTGGTAGGTGATAGGGCTTTGATATTTAATATGTATTTTCCTTGTAACAATGCCTTTCTACACATACCATCATTTTTTGCCTTTTGACCTTGACCTAGCTATTTGACCTTCTTTTCTCAGAAATTTAGGTTGTATATATCTTTTAATTGGTAGGTGATAGGTCTTTATATTTCTTGTGATGAGACCTTTTTGTTACCAGTAGTTATGTAGTGACCTTGATCTAGATGATTTACACTCTTTTCTGAAAATTTGAGAATGACCATATCTTTTAATTTGTAATTAAGAGGTCTCATATTTCAGATGAATTTCATTTGACAAAACTTTTCTACTGATACCAATGATTTTGATCCACTTTCTAGAATAATAAACCGCTTCGCAGGCGACACAAGCATTCCTTGGATTGCTATTTTTGTTAGTTAAAATATGCATGTTTTAACTGAAAATATTGGTTAAAAGGCGCCTGTTCACTAAAAAGCCAAGCTTGTAATGAAAACAATCGTTTTATGCTGTATATTAAAAATTTTAAGGTATTTCTTTATTCTATCTAACAAGTACGAACAATCCAACTATCAAAATTTATTAGAAGCTCAAGTTAATCAGTTCTTTATAGCAAAAACATATAATTTTTTCTACAACCAGTGCGAAAGATCCCAGTAACAGGTACGAAAGATCCCGTACGAAAAATCTCGGTACGAAACGGTATCGGTACGAAAGATCCCGGAACAGGCTATATTGGAGAAATAATTTTAAGTACTAAAAAAGTACATTTTTGAATTTTTCATTCAAACTCAAAATCGCAAATCTTTACGACCATCTGATCAAAGTTTACAAAAGAAGTTGGTATGCAAAACTTACAATTTTCAAGTTTTGACCAGGATAAGTTATCAAAAATTGACTCATTCAATCTCAAAGATAGTACATTTTACATGTAAACTTCTTTAGTAAACATTGTTCAGATGGTCATAAACATTTGCGATTTTGAGTATTAGCTCAAAATTCAAAAATTTACTTTATTAGTACTTAAAATTATTCCTCCAATATAGCCAGTTATAGCTATTATAGCCATATTTAGCTATTATAGCCATTTCTGGAGTAATCCCAGACCTGTTAGATATGATCCACGTACGTCCTGTCTTTTTACAAAACACTGCAAACAACTCTACTTTTAACTTTTTTGGCTCTCAACACTCTTCACTTGTCATTTTGCAGCCATTTTCCCTGCCCAAAACCTCTAATGAAACAAGGACTCTGATTGGCTGAGCGGACATGAGGGTAAGTCTTCAGCCAATCAGAGTCCTTGTATACTGTCCGCACGACTCAGTTTGGAAACTGGATAAATGCGATTTTGACTACTTTATCATGCGAAAAATTTAATCTAACGAGGCCTTCTACAATTAGAAAAATTTGATGACGATGAACTTCTAATTTCTTTTTCTTAAAATGATATATGGAGTACAACAAATAAATAACATGAATTTAATAAAAATATCTTGCACAGAAATATGAAAAAATTGAGAAAAATCATTATTTTGCGGTAAAACCCTGAGATCTCATTGTAAATTGTCAAAATCTTCGTGATGACCACTACCAAAGAAAAAAAAAAAAGAAATTGCTGCCAATTTTCCCAATTCCAAAGGCTCGGAAGCCCCTATCCCAGAAGTTGGTGTGAGAGGCCTGGAAATCGATACCATTCAATATATCTCCTTTAGTCGTATATTAACGATAGTAGGTGCACACAATCAAACTTTAAAGACAAAACAACTTTTACATGGGTCATTTCCCATGCTAATTTTCCCCATGACATCGCTATGTTGTCCATAGGCTAATGTCTTAGCTTGATTGTCTGCGGCGTCGATGTCAGTTGCAAGGTCAAAAACTTTAACCTTGGCTATCTCATGAACTATAAGGGGCTGGGCTTTGATTTTTCATATATGTAATTGTCCGCGTCGATTGCATGGGTCCAGACAAAGAACGCCATGTCACATATCACTAGTTCATCAGAACTGAGTTCTAACCCAAGCCCTACTTAGTCTAGATTGTTAAAACATCTCAGTTTTGGCTAATTTAGTAATTACCTCAAACACTCATAACAAAGCACAAATTAAGAAGCTTATTCTCTAAATAAACTCTAAAATAATTCATTGACCTTAAATCAATAGTAGAGTTTAACAATACATATACCTGAAGTAATTTGCATTACAAGATTTTCCGTGTTAAAAGTCCATAAGGCAACTAGAAATATATTCCTATCATTCCGGTTGCCTTTTGTGACATTGAACATACTTACATAGGGCAAATTAAACAATGTTTAGATACTTCTGTAACAATGTTTGTCTAGATAAGGGTTTCTTATATTAAGTATGAATTTACATGTAAAAATAGTATTGACTGTCTCACTTTTGTTACTTAGAAGTTGTATAATTTTGGTTGGTCATGTGCAGCAGACTCTCTGAGTGAATCACAGAATTTGCTTGTAACCAACAAGAATTATACTATCATTATGAAAACCGAAGTAAGAAATATAAAAATAGTAAGTTAGAAATTAAGTTTACGGTAAAAAAGTATTCCTACCTATGGACCCACCCACAGGCCGAAGGATTGCCTGGATAAAATGAAGTTTTATGTATGGCGCATACGCGAATTCAGGCAATGTTTCGGCCTGTGGACCCACCAAGAAAATAATCATTCCGTCTTTTCGATTTTACAGGCCTACATTCGATTTGGGCAGGTATCTGACGTATAAACATTGTGACGTCATCAAATTCCTTTGAAAACGTCACATTTGTAACCCTGTTTCTTTGAATTTCATGCTGATTGCTAAAAAAATTGATGACGTCACAAAGCGTTCATGTCAGATACCTGCACAAATGGGAAGTAACTCTCTATTTCGAATAGACTGAATTGGTGACTGACTTACTGTAAGTCATGTTACCCAAATCTACACATGTTTATATATGGCCTTGTTTTCCATTTTAGATGAATAGCCAGTATGTCCTAACAGAAACTAGAAATTGAACCATGGTGTGAGAGAGCTGTACTCAGTTACTATGGCAACAGCTGACACAGAGGCACAGAAACCAGGAAGTAGGAGGCGACGGCATCAGCCATCCAGGACTGAACATGACTTCCTGCCTGCAGATGCTGTTCCACCTGCTAGACCCCCTCCCTTGTCAAGGTCGCAGTCTCACAGAGAAAGACCTACAAAACAGCTTGGTAATAAAGAAAATTAATTATTGAAACAAAATGAATGCAAAATATTTTTGTCGTAGTGATTTTGGAATGTGGTACTCTTGAGAAATGGGTATTTATGTCAACAATTAAGAAAGTTAGTATACAATCTCTATTCTTAAAATACTTGTATAAGTGAACTAGAGGATCATTTATTGATTGACCCTTTCGCAAACACTTTGAGAAAACGAATGATGTCACAGTGCATTTTTGATAGAAGCTTGTTTGTCTGAGTAGTGATGATGTCTTAAAATTAAGCACTTTGCTTCCTGCAATCAGAAGGATCAGTAGCATAAGTACATGTGTGTACATAGTACTTTATGACGAAACAAATTTTATCCACTCATCTATCTCGATTATATTCAAATTCTATAATACTTGTACTTGTAATTTACTTATTATGGAAAGCCAAGATCTTAACATTTCAGCTACATGTATGCAAATCAATACTTGTGATTCCTTGTTCTGTCGTTTACAAAATACCATTGTTCAGATGGATAACAATTATCATTTTACAGGTGTAAAAAGACATCACACGCATACATGTACATTTACAGAAAAACAACTCAAAAATATTCATTTACCAATTTGCAACTGCATAGTGACAATGTTACAATTTTGACCCGTTTGACTTTCCATAACTGTGAGTCATAACATGCGTTCAACATTTCTAGCATAGGTAGGTTATTTTACAGATTTTTACCAAGCGATGTCAGATTTCAAGGCCATGTTTCCTACCATGGATTCAGATGTGATAGAGGCCGTCTTGCGGTCAAATGACGGGGCCGTAGACGATACGATTGACCAGCTACTGACCATGAGTATAGATACCGAGGATCCATCGGCCATTATTGATGTTCCTCCCGAACTTCTCTCACCAGTGAGTTTCTGTTTATGTTACCTTTGCAGACATAATTTTTTCCACATTACAGTGGAATCCAGCATCTGAGATTTCATGAGACCTTGAAGCTGGCCCCCAAAAATTGTTTTTTAGGGTCTCTGCGTGTGAAATTGTCGATTCGGCTCACTTAAGATTTTCTGGCTGTTCAGTAGAATCGTGTCTGCTTTGAAGCAAAGCAACATAAAGGGATCGCGTTATCTGGCATCTGAGTGACCATTTGTCTTTTTCATGTAATAACGCTTTCTCAGTTATGGCTAATAGCCAAATACATGGTTCGTATGGGTCATGGAAAGTAATGGAATTTAGTTTTAGATCATGAAATTTCTATAGACTCAGTGTTAAACATACCTGACATTACATTGAATTTAATATCGAAATGCTAAATGAATTGAATTCTTATAATTAGAAGCATTGTTACTGTTACTTTCCTTTACATGTACTTAATGGGTATTATTACATTTACATTGAACTTAGATAAATATATTCTGATTGATAGAAAAAAAATATGCATGTATCAGGTAGATTTGTTTAAGTTAACATTTTTTCTCAGGTGAACGATCCTTGTCCCAGTTATAATGAGGCCAGATCAGAGGACTCTCCCCCCTCGTACTCGGAAGCCGTGCAATCCCAGAAGTCAAAGCCTGCGTCTCCGCACGCTGACGACGTAGATCATGGCACTAGTAGTATATGGACAACGCCCATAGCTAGTCAAGAAAAGTCGCTTAAGCCGTCTATAAAACTGTCACCATCACGAAAGAAAAGTCCTAGCAGCAGGTCTGCGTTATATTTTGTGCCTTAATTATTCTAACAATTCCTTTGTTAAAGCTTTTGATCATAGTAAGAAGTAAATATGTTAAAGTTTTGATATTTTTATAGATCTCGAGTCCATTAAGATCCAGTAAGATGATAATTTCAAGAAATAAGCATGATAAGGTCAGGTTACTTGCTAAATTCTGGATTATGTTTAGAATGCTAATTTTCCAATATTTTGTTTTGTATAATTTTCTTAAAATTATATATTTTAAAGAGTTTTGAACTGCATAATTTGTCACACTGTTAAGATATTTTTGCTTCATTATTCTTAATAAGATATTCTCTTTTACTGTTTTACATATTTTTGTCTCAGGTCACCGTCTTCAACTGAGCGCAAGTCTAGCTCCCATGGAGAATCCAGGTCCTCACACCATCACCATCATCATAGAGGACGCCACCGACGACATCGGAGTAAAACTGAAGATCAGATCGACGAACTAGCAATGTCTAACACCGAGATAAAACGACCGATATCTCTTACAAACATGTCACTCCCTGCCCCTCTACAAAGTGTTACGTCTAAAAAGGGCTACAGAAACTGGAATCCCCCTATGCTAGGTGCTTTACCCGATGATTTTCTAAGACTTACTGTGCCAACAAAACCTTTTACTCACACCCCCGAAAAATTGGACTGGTCCAGTTGGCCTAGTCCATACCACCATGGAGGGATGGCAGGTCCCGAATTACTTCCTAGATCACATAATATTTCAAGAAAAGACAGACACTCAGAAAAGCAATCAAGAAGTCATAGTGAAAAGAAGAAACTGTCTCGTAGTGTTAGCGAGAGATCTAATGGACACGGTGCTTTAAGAAATATGGACAGATTACCTTTGGTTCATTCACACACGGCCAGACATGATACCTCACCTGGTCTTCCAAAGTCATTGGTAAGGTTAATGTAACGTTTAGCACTATCCGCGCGGCTCACTTCGGAAACTGGATAATAGCGATTTTGATAACTTTGTTATGCAAAAAGTAAAATAAAATCTATATCATTGAGTAGATCTCGCTTAGTCGTAAATTTTGGTATATGGTACATGGTCGAGGGATTATGCAATCATATTATACAGACAAAATAAATTTTAGGTTTGGCGTTTTCAATGTTAAATTTCAGTGTGACATTACTGAGTTAAACATTGAGCCTATGGAAAGCATCATGGGAAAAAATAGCATGGGAAATGGCCCATCTAAAACTTGTGTTGTCTATAAAGTTTGATCGCATGCATTGATTATCATGTAATGTATACCAAAATTTAAGACTTCAGTGAGATCTATTGAATATATGAATTTCATTTATATTTTATCATTATATAATAGTCAAAATCACGTTTATCCAGTTTCCGAAGTGAGCTGCGCGGACAGTAACATATTACATAAGGGCAAAATGATAGATCTACATGTACCTCAAAATAATCTCTCGAATCTTGCTTGCCATATTGTACATGAAGTCATATTCACGTACACATACTGCATAAGGGAGGTTGAAATTTTTTATGTTTAAGTTACTCAAGTTGAACTACCCGTTACTGTTGTTGAGATTTCTTTTGAAGGACCACTACACATACTCGTAAAATCTTAGTTGAGTTGACTTTTGGACTAGTTAAATTTAAAAGGAATGTATTGGTCGGAAAAATCTATGTTGAAATAGGAACTTGAAGTTGAAGGCATTTTGAATTGAATGCCATCATATTTATTTATACTACTTTATGAAATAAAGCGGATGAAATGTTGACGTAGCATCCTGCATGTATAATCTCTCAGTTAACACGTTCATTGGAGTCTTGTACATGTAGCTTGAAGTCATTACATCATTATACTGCAAATATGGTTTGTTTTTTTTTTGGGGGGGGGGGCACACTTATTTCATGTGGAGGAAATATTCGCGATAAAAATGTCTTTCCCATTGTAAGAATGCAACGGGGATATTAAGTGTGGGGGAATTTTTTCGCGAAATCCCTCTATTCACGAAAACCGTGAAAATTACCCCCACACGAAAACTTCCACGTTTACAGTAGCGGTTCAAAATACTTGTACATGTACAAGTAAACATATGAAATGTTCTCTCTATTATCTTGTATACATGATATTGCAGATTATATCGACTCATGAGTTCAGCCAGGACATGCTGGATGAAAAGATGAAGGAGAACGAGAGAAGGAGGAGAAAAGCCGTCAAGAACGTGGATTTAGAAATGTCACAATATTTAGAGGACGAACGACTGGCTATAATGCTGCAGAATACAGAGTTCCTGGAGGAGTTAAGGGGAAATGAAGATTTCATGAAAACTCTGGAAAAAGGTGCGTGCACATTTTATCAATAAAGAACTGTCAGTTTTAGGCATTCTCTTCAGTCAGACTTAATTAAAGCAAATACTGTTGGTTCCTCATTTTAGCGGAAATAGGACAAAGATGGACAAATTGACGTATTTGTATGATAATGATTTCACACACTTGACTTTCATTCCATTGTTTTCTTAAAGAAGTTACATAATTAAGTGTAGTCGTGAATTAGAATTACGGTAGTCTAATTTACGCTAAAAATGTAATATTGCGAAAATATAAAGTACAAATACAGTTCATATAAATGATAAGTTTATATGTAAAAGTCACGTACATTTTAACATTAAAAAGTCGACACCGTGGTCTAGTGGATAAGGCTTCGGGCCAGTGACCGAAAGGTTGCTTGATCGAGCCTCACTAGGACCACGGGTCGGTCAACATATACTCTTTCTATATTCTGTGTTATATACTAAAAATGTCCTTGTCTGAGTATTGTATACATGTCTGTGGTGTTTAAAAAAAAAGTTTATATATAAAAGTTACGTACATTTTAACATGTGTATGTTACAGATCGTATGAATTTATCGGCTTTTGAGCCCATTTTGCCGTCACCGATTGTTGAGAGTCCACCTGTGGTTGAACCTCCACCTATAAATAAGGAACAAGGTGAGCAACTCCGGCATATTTGGATAATTAAGTTAGCGACATTGTGTAGAGAAAAATCCTTGTTGTGAACAATCAAGTCCTGAATTGGCTTAACAATACTTGCTAGAATTAAAGTTTTTCATTGTTATAAAATTTGATAATTGTTTTGTGTATCGTTATTTATTTAAGTAATGTACATGTATGAAAAGCGAATAGTCCATACTCCAAGTAATAGCAGTGACCGTTCTAAACAAATTTATACAAATTTAAACGTCAGAGATTACAATATTTGGCAAAATTTTCCATTGTGATGTCATATTTGACCTCACTGTTTTCACCGTGGGGTATCACGTGATACACAAATGATATGTTCCACGGGAATCCCCTTTTATTGGACCAAGTAAATATTGTCTAAATCTACTTTATATGAATTCATTTTAGGCCTATCATATGGTCATTATCATAAATTATATGATGGTAATTTATTCTGATCAGGAAAAGACGTATATTTGGAGAACACTTAAACAGAAAATTTTGTATCTGTCCGTGCACCATATCATAACGTGGTGAACAATGAAAAATTTCTGATTAAGTTTTCTCCGAATACACGTATATTCTTGACCAGAATAAATTACATTCATATAATTGATAATAAAGACCATATGATAGGCCTAAAAAAAATATATAAAGTAGATTTAGACAGTATTAACTTGGTTCAATCAAAGAGGATTCCCGTGGAACATATCATTTGTATATCACGTGATGCCCCACGGTGGTTTTGATGCCTTGTCATGTTTATCCTATAGTGACGTAACAATGAAAATGTCAACTTTTGTGATGTCTGGTACAGAGATGTTGACAAGAAATGACTAAATAAAATTCTTTCAGACTGACAAAAGTTTGCAGTACTTTTCATTGTCCAGACTGACAAAACGACCTTAAGGCATTAGATGTATAATGAGGGATGTTTGGTTCACCTATTTATTGAGCTTAGAATTCTAAACTGATGACATAGTTACCGGTATAATATAGAAATTTACCGAAAATTTTTCATCACAGCGTTTTTGAAAAAATTAGTTTGTATAAGAGTTATCGGCCCTCGGAGCTTACATTGAAGTCTATGGAAAAACTAATATTTCAGCCATACTTTTCAAGAAAATGGTGGGGGCTCACATATAGATGGATGAAAAAATTCTAAAAAATGATATTCATCAAATTTCACTGAAAAATCTCAAGTTCAACGTTTAGATCTTTCACAATTAATTTTTAGCTCGCCGGGACGAATGTCCGGAGAGCTATTGTCATACCCCCGGTGTCGGCGTTGGCGTTGGCGTCTGCGTCTGCGTGCGCGTGCACAAAAACTTTAACCTTGCTTATAACTTTTTAACCAATCCAGATTGCGCTTTCATATTTCACATGTGCATTCCTTGTGACAAGACCTTTCCATGAATACCAAAATTTTTGACCTTGTGACCTTGACCTTGGAGATTGACCTTCTTTTGAAAAACTTTAACCTTGGCCATATTTTTGGAATGGTAAGTGATAGGGCTTTGATATTTCACATGTGTATTCCTTGTGACAAGACCTTTCCATGGATACCAAAATTTTTGACCTTGTGACCTTGACCTTGGAGATTGACCTACTTTTGAAAAACTTTAACCTTGGCCATATTTTTGGAATGGTAAGTGATAGGGCTTTGATATTTCACATGTGTATTCCTTGTGACAAGACCTTTCCATGGATACCAAAATTTTTGACCTTGTGACCTTGACCTTGGAGATTGACCTACTTTTGAAAAACTTTAACCTTGGCCATATTTTTGGAATGGTAAGTGATAGGGCTTTGATATTTCACATGTGTATTCCTTGTGACAAGACCTTTCCATGGATACCAAAATTTTTGACCTTGTGACCTTGACCTTGGAGATGATTGACCTACTTTTGAAAAACTTTAACCTTGGCCATATTTTTTGAATGGTTAGTGATAGGGCTTTGATATTTCACATGTGCATTCCTTGTGATAAGACCTTTTTTATTGTTGTTGTTGCAATTTACATATGGTTGCCACCGGCGAGCTATGTTGTCATTCTGACAAGTCTGGTTAAAGTATTCTCTATCAAGGAGAGATAACTCCTAAAAATGACTCTATTCACAGAAATCCTTTTTCTGATACCAACCATCATAGAGCAAAAGTCTGAGGAACTTCCAAGGCTATAGAGAAATATGAAATAATTTAAACGCATAATTTCAATATTTTGGACATGATTTCGTTCATTATACATCTAATACCTTAATATCTTTCCAAAAGCATCGTCGGATACCCCTGGTCTTTTGCTCTTCTATTAAATATGATTTAAAAGAAGAGCAAAAGACTGGGGGTAACTGACGATGTTCCAAAAGAGACAGTTTTCATTATCTCTGCAGTGGTGACTATGTGACTTGATCATTGGAAAATAAGCAATATTATTTCAGGAAAAAAGCTGTTAGGAAAGTGCTTGCAGCACACTGACTCTATACATTGATAGACATTCATGTATTTATTTATAGATGGCTATGGTCGTGATAAACAGGAACACTTAGATGCCTTCCCCTTCAGTCAACCCTTACCTCCAAATAAAGACGAAGATGCAGAACTACGCAGACAACTCAAAAACATGGGTGGCGGTAAGTTAACTAGACACACAAATAAAACTAAGATGCCTTCCCCTTCAGTCAACCCTTACCTCCAAATAAAGACGAAGATGCAGAACTACGCAGACAACTCAAAAACATGGGTGGCGGTAAGTTAACTAGACACACAAATAAAATTAAGATGCCTTCATTCAACCCTTACACCTCTGAATAAAGACAAAGACCCAGAACTATGACAGCAACTCAAAAACATGAGAGACTGTTAGTTTACTTGATACACATATCTAAAACATGGGAGGTGGTAAGTTTACTTGATACACAAATCAAAACTTAGATGCTTTCCCCTACCGTCAATCTTTACCTACCGATAAAGATATATTTTGAATTCTGTTTATTACATGATATACATGTACATGTACATCATAATTGAAAGAAGTTAATATCCATCCAGACGATGAAATTTTGACGTAATGGTTGTTTTTGGTGCTGTTTCTATTGTAAGGTCATAAAGTGTTTAGTCCAGTGACGATGCTTTGAGGTATCGTCACACAAAATTTATGAAATGGCTTAGTGATAAATGTAAGGGTATCATGTGATAAAAAGATATAATTTGAATAACATTTTAATGTGTTATTTATAATTTCAGCTTCGAAGAAACAATTCATGGCTCTTGCTAAGAAATTTTTCTCCAGGAGGAAGAAGAAGAATTCATTGAAATACATGTATCCTTTTAGCGTTTTAAGTCAAACCTATGTTAAAAAAAAAAAGCTTTGGAAAAATTTATTATCTCCACTTTGTTTCATCCTTTAGTAGCCCTAATTAGCCTGGTATTGATACATGTAAATCCGGTATTTGGTATTTTCAAAAAATATAGTTACAGTGATTTTTTAGCTCACCTGAGCCAAAGGCTCAAAGTGAGCTATTGTCATACCGGATTGTCCGTCGTCCGTCATCCGTCCGTCCGTTAACTTTTCACATTTTCATCTTCTCCTCTGAAACCGCTTGGAGGATTTTGATGAAACTTGGTATGCATGAAGTACTAAAGGTCCTCTACCAAGTTTGTTCATTTCGGCTCGATCCCTTCAGGGGTGGATCCAGGGCGGGGTCAAATAGGCCCCAGAGGGTACCCTTCTTCAAAAATCTTCTTCTCCAGTTCCACTGAATGGATTGAAAAACTAATTGTATCTATGTGATCTAGAAGGATGTATGATTCAAGTTTGTTCATTTCGTTAAAATCCGATAACTAATTTTTGACGCGTTTTTGACGTCTTTTTCGACATTGTATTTTTAATGCAGAAATTGATATTTCTCTTAATATTTTCTTTCTTACTTAAAAATTCTGCTCCAGTTTAGTTTAATTTAGCCATTTTTAAGCAGAGGAATGCTTTAGTGAAAGAATTTTGCTGAAAAGTTTATATTTGAATTTTCAATGATTTTTTTTAACACTGTAAAAAAGGAAGGGGGATGGTCATTTTCATCATTTTTGGCATTTTATGGTTCTTCCCATGAATGATTGTTCTAACATTTATCAGAATTATTATAAGGAATGTAACAGTGATGAATTTTTTTCAATATCTTGACTTTTAGATTTTTAATGATTTTTTATTACTTTAAATAGGTATGTTTTCAGTGTGTCAATGAGTCCCAAGGTAGCGAGTTCAAATCCCAAGGTAGCGAGTTCAAATCCCAACTGGGGCATAAATTTTTTTTTTCTTTATTTTTCATTTTTCCTCCACTTTTTAAGCTTTGAATGCAATTTTTAACTTTTCTGAATAATTTTAATGCCAATTTGGCCATTTTTTTGACTTCGGCATTTTTATGAAGTTTGGCATTATCTCCATATTAATTCCCCTTGGGTTCATATTGATATATTAAAGGCTATATTCTAGGTAAAATTAAATTAATAAATGTTTGTGTGATAGCATTTTTGATTTACAACATGTACAATTTGAATTTATAATAATTCTTTTATTGCAAAGATTATAAAAAGAGGGGGGGGTTCAAAATTTCTATAACAACATCTGTTGTCAATTTTTTTTTCAATTAGAAGATAGGAACCGGACAAAATATTGTCTGTTTAGCTTGAGCCAAAGGCTCAAAGGGAGCTATTGTCATACCGGATTGTCCGGCGTCCGTCGTCCGTCCGTCCGTTAACTTTTCACATTTTCATCTTCTCCTCTGAAACCGCTCGGAGAATTTTTATTAAACTTAATTGGTATGCATGAAGTACTAAAGGTCCCCTACCAAGTTTATTCATTTCAATTGGATCCCTACCGGGGTGGATCCAGGGCGAGGTCAAATTGGTCCCAGAGGGTACCCCTCTTTAAAAATCTTCTTCTCCAGAACCGCTGCATGTATTGAAAAACTAATGGTATCTGAGTGATCTAGAAGGATGTATGATTCAAGTTTGTTCATTTTGTTTAAATCCAATCACTAATTTTGACGTCTTTATGGCCTTAATTACTTTTATGCAAAAACTGATATTTTTCTTATTCTCTTCTCTCATGCTGCCTTAATTTATGTGCATGCATTTTTTATGTCATATTACTAACTGTTGTTTTGTTCAGTCTTGTGTGCTTTGTTTAATTATATGTTATTTTATGTCTTGTGTTAACCTGTTTTCATAAATGACAACTTTTAATACATATTGTCTTCTCTCAACATACCCATCACCCAGTGTTCTCAGGTGAGCGATGTGGCCCCTGGGCCTCTTGTTTCAGTAATTTGGGAATGGGGTCGGGGCCCGTGCAATTGGGAAAATTAACGAAGTTTGGGAATATTTTGGGAAGTACTTATATAAAAGTAAAATGACAGTTTATCTGTTTATACATGTACAATCAAAAGTTCAGAATTGAATATTCAAGTTCAGAATTGAATGTTTAATCCAATAATTTTCTTTTGAATATGATTTAATTTCTTATGCTTACAACAATATGGCAAATAATTAGTAAATTTTCTACTTTTGAACCAGTAAATTTCACTAATTTTGGTGATAATTCCATCTATATGTGATTGGGAAATTTTAAAGCCACAATTGGGAAAAAAAGATAGTAGATACTATTTTTCATTGGGTATGGGGCTGAATAACGACCCCAAAAATGGGCAAAAAATCCCTGAGTTACTTGCCGTTAGGGACAGTAATAATCTATACCACATGTACCAATTGTGATGTCATCAAATTCAATGGAAACATTAGGAAAATTTTATGGTGTCAAAATGGTTATACGTTAGATACCATCTCAAATTGGAGAAAAGAAAATAGATAATGTAATCAAAAAAAAAGTATAATTTCCTTAACCACCTCCCAGTCAGAAGGAGAAACTAGCGCCCTCTATGGTGAATCTGCTGGACAGCGATGAAGAAGATTACGACCCTGAGCCAGATTTACCGTACAATCAGGACACTGAGATTGAGCCTCTGGTAGGTACACACTAGTGTTGTACATAGTAAGACTGTTAGAAATCGATAATCAAAAAATACTATATATGTACTCATTTTCATATTTTAACAGAGTTAGCACTTTTACATGTATGACTGCACTAATTCAAGACTACGCAAAACCATTGAATTCTTACTGGTTATGATGGAAAAATACATCAACTGCTCTTATTCATAATTACGCTAATATGTAAATGTGCCCATTTTTACCAGTTTCCGCTAAAATAAGTACAGGTACAGGAATCTGAAAGGGTAAACAGATTGATTATCGATTTACAGTGTATACAATGTATTGGAAATATTATTTTATGAAAAATGCAGCATAAAAGATAAAAAGGTATTTTTTTCTTCATGATCATGAGAAAATAGAAAATTTGTTAAAGAATTTGTGTCAAATATATGTACACATGTACTTTGATGCATGTACTGTGTGAGAATTATATTATATTTAGTTTGAGAAGATTATCTTTACACATTTTGTTTGTGATATTTTTAGCCGGACAATTTGACAGCCGTTCCCTCTCACAGAACAGTTCAGAGGCCCATGTACCACGTGGACACTGTAACCAGTTACCATGACAACAAGGCAACAACTGATATGGTGTAACCATGGAAACCAAATATAAACAAAATCTTCAAGGTCATTTTACAAATGAGGAGTGATTTTGTCATTGAAATAATTATCAAATAGTCAACAAAGCCAACAGATTTGGTGTAACCATGGAAATAACATAAACAAAATCACTGATGAGGAGTGAATTTGTCGCTGAAATGGTAATCAAACAGTGTCAACAGAGCAAAGATTTAATGTAACCATGGAAACCAAATGTAAACAAAATTTTCAAGGTTATTTTACCGATAAGGAGTGATATTGTCGCTGAAATGATGATAAAACAGGGAAATGTTCTACTACGTATAGGATTAGCAAAGGTGACCCAGAAAAAGACTGGAATTCAGAGTCTGCTTTATACATGAGTGCCAGTATATTTGTGTTAAGTTATTACATGTACTGTGTTTTGTAAAACCTTCATGGTAGAATGGATGTTAATATTCTTACAGGGACGTGCATTATCTTATAA
The DNA here is from genome assembly GCA_028142955.1 of Pinctada fucata. NCBI lineage: Eukaryota > Metazoa > Mollusca > Bivalvia > Pterioida > Pteriidae > Pinctada > Pinctada fucata. The sequence goes on from AP027106.1 coordinate 44,430,211, forward strand.
ATGGAATGATTACTGAGAGAGTGTGCTATCTCACTGCTGGAGTACAGTGCCCAGTTTCACAAAAGTTCTTGCAAAAAAATTTAGGAATTTTCGTAACTTTCGATGTTTAATAAAATGTTCAAAAGATTTTCCATTTAGATTGTACTACAAGTATGTTATCTTATATCATTTCTACATACTTCATCTAAATTCAGAAACAAAATTTGGATCTTTTTATTTTAAAAGAAGAACTAAACGATCGAAAGTTAAAAAAATCCTAAAATTGTTTGTACATGTATTTTTGTGAAACTGGCTGCAGATTATGGTTCTAACTGTGACATATGTATATCTCAGGTCTTACTGAGATCATAGTGCAATATCTCACCAACAAAGTAAAAAGCAAGCTTACTGAAGATAATTTACTATCTCACAGGCTGATTGCCAACAGAGATGGTCACCTCTGGTAGGTACAATCAAATTTGAAGATGGCATCATCTCTCACTAGCTGAGTATGATTTTTTTCTGAGATGGTGCACTTTCTCACTTACAAACTTGAGATGGCACCATCTTTCACTAGCTGAGTTTGAGTTTTTGCTGAGATGGCGCACTATCTTCTTGGCACACTAACTTGAGATGGCATCATCTCTAACTTGCTGAGTTTGAGTGCTTTCTGAGATGATGCATCTCGCACACAAATTTGAAGATGGTGCCATCTCTCACTAGCTGAGTATGAGTTTTTTTCTGAGATGGTGCACTATCTCACTTACAAACTTGAGATGGCACCATCTTTCACTAGCTGAGTTTGAGTTTTTGCTGAGATGGCGCACTATCTTCTTGGCACACTAACTTGAGATGGCATCATCTCTAACTTGCTGAGTTTGAGTGCTTTCTGAGATGATGCATCTCGCACACAAATTTGAAGATGGTGCCATCTCTCACTAGCTGAGTATGAGTTTTTTTCTGAAATGGTGCACTATCTCACTTACAAACTTGAGATGGCACCATCTTTCACTAGCTGAGTTTGAGTTTTTGCTGAGATGGCGCACTATCTTCTTGGCACACTAACTTGAGATGGCATCATCTCTAACTTGCTGAGTTTGAGTGCTTTCTGAGATGATGCATCTCGCACACAAATTTGAAGATGTTGCCATCTCTCACTAGCTGAGTATGAGTTTTTTTCTGAGATGGTGCACTATCTCACTTACAAACTTGAGATGGCACCATCTTTCACTAGCTGAGTTTGAGTTTTTGCTGAGATGGCGCACTATCTTCTTGGCACACTAACTTGAGATGGCATCATCTCTAACTTGCTGAGTTTGACTGCTTTCTGAGATGATGCATCTCGCACACAAATTTGAAGATGGCGCCATCTCTCATTAGTTGAGTATGAGTTTTTTTCTGAGATGGTGCATTAGTTCACTTATAAACTTGAGATGGCGCCATCTTTCACTAGCTGAGTTTGAGTGCTTTCTGAGATGGTGCACTATCTCACACACTTGGGATGGTGCCATTTCTGATTGGCTGGTTGCTTTTTGATATAATGCACTATCTCATACACAAATTTTAAGATGAAATTTTTCATTAGCTGAGTTTGAGTGCTTTCTGAGATGGTACAATATCTCACGAAGTTGAGATGTTGCCATTGCTGATTGGCTGGTTGCTTTCTGATGTGATGTCCTATCTCATTCACAAACTTCAGATGGCACCATTTTGCGCTAGCCGTGTGTGATTATTTTCTAAGATGGTACATTATCTCACTACCTTAGTAGGTAACATTAACACTGGACCTCTGCCTGGTAACTTACATGTATCAGTTCTGTAACTTACGTTTATTTTACACGATAATTGTTTCTATGTTTTCATTATGCTTTAATATTATAATTGACCTCACATTCACAAACTGTCCATATTATAGTATATATATACATATATATGTACCTACCCACATAATGTTGTGCACAGTCATGTCATTGTTTATGATTTAGAAATGTTGTTAAGACTTTGCTTTTTATTGAACAGATAGTTCTAAAATCGTATGTTGTGTATACATGTACATTTTTAACGGTACGTTTTCAGCAGAATTTTATAATACCCCATGTTTTATGATTGGTTGATCTACATGTATATATAGTTGAAGTTTTATACATACCACTTAATGTACTTACAGTACTACAGCATATACGAAATCCTAAGTGCACTTGGTACGTGTACGTGTTTGTACTAAAAGTGTCTCTACCTCCCCTTAAACCTTTGAAATGCTCTTTTTCATCAGTGAAATTGTTTTCATAGTTTTAATGTGAGAATAATCTTGGGCTCAAATACTGTACGTGTTCTTATTTTAGCGGGATTCATATTTTAGCGGAGTTAGAGCTATAAAGACAGCGCTAATTCAAGGCTACGCCAAAGTATTGAACTTTTATAGATTAATGTTGAAAATAAGTCATGAGCGCTAATTCATAATTACGCTAATATGTCAATTTGCCTATTTTTGCCCAGTTTGCGCTAGAATTTGGTTGCGCTAAAATAAGTACACTTACAGTAAATTTCGTTAATATTGTATAGAAACCTTACCGAAACATTGATTTACAATATTTGATGGTTGCTTTGATGCCTTTGTATGGCATTCATTGAAATAAAATCAGGATATTTGTTTCATTGTGTGAGAATTTTTGTTACATAAATCTGTTATGTATTCCCCGCAAGTAGGAAATTATAGCATCTCAAAGCCTCACCAGTGCTCTTCAAGATATATCCAGATTTACTTTGCTTTGCAAAACTTCTTTCAAGAAATAACTTTTTATCACAGATTCGGGGGCATATAGTTTTTGGCCTGTCCGTCTGTCTGTTTGTCTGTTTGTCCGAAAAAACTTTAACATTGAGCATAACTTTTGAATGGAAGGTGATACAGCTGTCATATTTCACATGTGTATTCCTTGTGACAAGACCTTTCCATTGATACCAAAATTTTTGACCTTGTGACCTTGACCTTGACCTTTGACCTACTTTTCAAAAATTTAACTATGGGCATAACTTTTGAATGGTAAGTGATAGGGCTTTCATATTTCACAGGTGTGTTCCTTGTGACAAGACCTTTCCATTGATACCAAAATTTTTGACCTTGACCTTTCACATACTTAACAGAAAATGAAGTTTATACTAACAAAGATGCCACCGGGGGCATTCGTGTTTCACAAATACAGGCTGTATTTTTTTTTCAATAAAAAAATTTATGAGACAGTTTTGTATATGTAATCATTAAAATTACATTAAATACCTGTTCCTATGTTTCACAAAAATTTTTACGTTAAAAATCAGGAAATTTCGCAACTTTTGTCGTTGAATTAAAAGTTTTAAAATATTTCAGATTAATTCAGATTATTTTATGTTTTGGAATATCATTTATATAATTTATGAAATTGAGATTAAGAAACAAGAATGTGCGAATGTAAGTTTATCAAAAGAACTAAGGGATAAAAGTTATGAAAATTCCTGAAAAAGTTTGTGAGAATTTTTGTGAAACAGGGCGCTGTTACAAGCAGATGGTAATAATATACCTATATTTCTATGACTAAGAATTCACCCTGGAGAATATCCATACAGTTTAAATAAAATATTTCTTTAAGATTTAAAAGAGACTTGCATACCCTATAAACATACTTATTTATCACGCCTCATACAAATTGTTGGAATCTCAATGGACAAATCTTGGTCATGTGACACTGTGAAAAAAAAATGTATTGAGCATCACATTTCTGTATTGGGTGAGTAAGGTCTGAGGCGTGATAAATTCATTACATAATAAGTTAGTGACCTGATATGGAAAAATACATGGTGTGAAAAGAATTACCCATATGGGAATTCGGCTGTCTCTCCCGATATGGTTTTTTTTCACGCCATGTATTTTTCCGTATCAGGTCACTAACGTATTATGTAACTAATAATATCATGTCACCAAATTAAGAACCAAATAGCTTGCTTTAATTATTTTTCCTGTACATGTACATGAAAATTGGAGTTTTTTATCACGGTGAATCTATCTGATTTTCTTGATTTTACTATAGAAAAAGTTTGATGCAAATAGACTGAAGAATTTTTTCAATTGAATTTTTTTTATTTATTAGCTATTTTGTAACTTACGAACTTTTCTTTTTTATTACGATTACCATACATGCACTCTACATGTATCATTATTATGTCTGAAAGGTTGGTAGGTGTGTGAATCAAAATGTAGTATTAATTTCCCGTCTTCCATTGTCAATACATAGAATATGTCATCTATTTACCATACATCTTGATGAAGTAAAATCGATCCATCTCAACACATACGCAATTTGAGGAGTCAGCCGTAACGGAAGATAGATTTCTAATTGGAATTAGTAGCAAAGCATAATGTAATAGGGTCAGGAACTCGCACTTGAATTTTGATTTTGGCACGATAATACATAATTTGAAAGGGATGTCCTGCGGAAGTTGTATCATTATTGATTCTACTGGGTTACATGTATATCCTATGGCTTCTTGTTTAGCAAAGGGGGGGGGGGGGGAGGGGGGGTTATTGATTTCTGACAATCGTGAACTATATGTACTTGATTTCACAGATCAGTTGCTGTTTCAGGTATCCTTTATAATTTCAGCAAATATTTTTTGCTTTTTTTTATCCCTATGCATACTACATACATGTAAGTAAATTTTTGGTTATCAATATCAGTATGATTTGCTGGTATATTTATTGAGTATTTGTGGAAAACAGAGTTATTTCCCATTTGAGACGGTACCTGACGTAAAACCATTATGACGTCGTGATTTTATACCTTCATTTCTCAGAGTTTATGGACCGTTTCCATAGAATTTTATGGTGTCACCATTAGTCTGCGTCAGATACCATCCCAAAGGGGAAGCAACTCTTGTTTTCAAAAATAGCGAATATCAAATGATGAAATTAAGATTTGATGTCTTATTATTTTTTGCCATTCAGGAATATCCACATGCAGTTTTTATCCTGTCACTTTGTTTTGTATTTGCTGAAAGATTCTTTAACCTTCAGTTATTTTGGCAACATCGTCGGAAACCCATAGCCTATTGCCCTACAATTATAGGCCGTGGGCACAATTGTCTGGGAACTCTCGTTTTATTTGTCATACGGTTATTTATAGTAGTCAATGAAATAGTCGGTTTGAATAGTTTCAGCACTTCTGCATTGGAGGAATTTTGTGACGCTCATTCTGATTGGCTTTTAAAAAGTCCCTACTAAAATCATTTCGGAATACGAGAGTATCCCAATAGGGACCCACGTGATCTTACGTAGTAAAACGGAGAAGATGCCGTGGGTTTCCAACAATGAGTTGGCAATTACTTTACTTTAATTTTGACCTACTTTTTACACCAAAAAAGCTTTTGTGATGTTTGTGTTGACAAGACTGCTGAAGGCGGCATATGTTTTTTACATGTACGTGTACCTAGCTGCATTCATTTTATGATAATGATACCTGTGCTTGATTTCACAAAATTATTACAAAAATTTCAGGAATTTCTTTAGAACTTTGATCGCTTTGTTTTGTTAAACTAAAATTCACAAAATTTTGTTTCTGAATTTCTATTGATTAAACAGAATAGTTAAAAAGATGTGAAACACTCTGAATGGAAATACTTTTCAATTTTTGAATTCATGTTGCAGGTTACTCTTGTTACAAAATTCCTGAAAATTTCCATATAACTAAAATGTTTGTGAAACCTGAGGCACTGATTTTTATCGTCTAGGTTGCAAATTGAAATAAGCAAAGAGCATACTAGTAACATGTGACAAAGAGACTCGCAAGTAAGAAGCGTAGGAAAAATGCGATGTAATACATCTGAATTTGTACAGTAAATAGAATAAGACCTATGATACTGTAAGGTTGTAAACATACATTATTTTATTTATTTTACCTCGTACATTTAAGTGAGCAAATTAACTGAAACTCGCACCGTAAACGTGGTTATTTTTGCTGAGAGAAATTTTTGCGAAATGCATGTCCATTGCAACAGTACGCATTATAAAAGAAAACAAATATCTACGTAAAAAATTATCTTCCTTCTCTACTCCCTTTATAAATAAACATCAGAAAAAAATTTTGCATTTATTTACAAAATCAATACATTTGATGTTAAAATGAGACGATGAAATATTAGTTTTAAATGATTAATGTCGGTATCATAAAACTCACATTGCAATGGCTGATTTTCCAGTAGATTATTGAAAAGACAGACATCAGACATCACAAAATTTAGGGATATTTTCATTGGGACGTCAAATTAAAAAACATAATAATGCATAAAGTCAATGCGATTCAAATATGACATATAATTCAAAAAATTTGCCAAATGATGTGATGTCTGGTGTCTGTGCATATAAATTCAAGGTTTGAAACGGTCATAAATATTTTACCATATATACTAGTAAGTTTTTTTTCCAGCCACCCTATTATAATAAACTGCAGCCATTGTAAAATTGTCAGATTAGGATGTGAGCAATTGTGTCCTCTTTTTTTCCGCAGTCGATGTATTTCATCTATAAGCACTGTGGGTAATCTCGAAATGCAGAACAATCGTGTTTTCGATATTTTTGTTCAATATAGATCATTTATAACAAAAAGGAGAATGTGATGCAGTGTAAGAATGTCTTAGCTATGAGTTGTATCCATAATAAGATGTACATGTATATAAGCTTTTAATATTACGTATAAACACGATCGGCGTTCTACTTTCACTTCCATCTACATGAATCGCGCCGATCGTTTTTTCAGCTTTATATAAAGATATGTAGTAATTGCATCCTTTCACTGCATCACATTCCCCTTTTTGTGATAAATAATCTTTATTATACGAAATTATAGAAAAACCGAATATTCTGCGTTGCAAAATTACCCACCGTGTCAAGGGAATAGGGGTAATATGTCATCTCGTGGTATCATTACCATACTGAGATTAATCATAGAATGGCAAGCATTGTGTATTGACTTTGTTTTGTTCTAACTTATTTTATATATTAGAAACAGTGTATGTTTCAGATAGAGAAATCATGTGTATTAATTTACTGTAAAGTAAGTGACTTGTAATCAAAGCAATATTTTGTAAACATAACAAATAAAGTTGTTAGTTAAACATGAGGAAATCTTTCTTTCATTACACACTTCATCAAAAAGGAGACGTTTTTTGTTCACCATTATATGGAAAGTACATGTATACAGATTGAATTAGGTCAGCATTTCAAATAAGAAAGAAACAATGGTTCTAAAGAAAGCAAGGTCATTTTGTCAATATTATGTTCACATTTTCCTTCAATGATACATGTCCTGATTTTTAGGCAACAGTGAAGATTACATATTTAGATTGTAATTTTAACCAGACTTGTCAGAATGACAACATAGCTCGCCGGTGGCAACCATATGTAAATTGCAACAACAACAATAAAAAAGGTCTTATCACAAGGAATGCACATGTGAAATATCAAAGCCCTATCACTAACCATTCAAAAAATATGGCCAAGGTTAAAGTTTTTCAAAAGTAGGTCAATCATCTCCAAGGTCAAGGTCACAAGGTCAAAAATTTTGGTATCCATGGAAAGGTCTTGTCACAAGGAATACACATGTGAAATATCAAAGCCCTATCACTTACCATTCCAAAAATATGGCCAAGGTTAAAGTTTTTCAAAAGTAGGTCAATCATCTCCAAGGTCAAGGTCACAAGGTCAAAAATTTTGGTATCCATGGAAACGTCTTGTCACAAGGAATACACATGTGAAATATCAAAGCCCTATCACTTACCATTCCAAAAATATGACCAAGGTTAAAGTTTTTCAAAAATAGGTCAATCTCCAAGGTCGAGGTCACAAGGTCAAAAATTTTGGTATCCATGGAAAGGTCTTGTCACAAGGAATACACATGTGAAATATCAAAGCCCTATCACTTACCATTCCAAAAATATGGCCAAGGTTAAAGTTTTTCAAAAGAAGGTCAATCTCCAAGGTCAAGGTCACAAGGTCAAAAATTTTGGTATCCATGGAAAGGTCTTGTCACAAGGAATGCACATGTGAAATATGAAAGCCCAATCTGTATTGGTTTAAAAGTTATAAGCAAGGTTAAAGTTTTTGTGCACGCGCACGCAGACGCCGACGCCGGGGGTATGGCAATAGCTCTCCGGACATTCGTCCCGGCGAGCTAAAAAATGCCTACCACGACATTTAGGATGTAGCTACATACATGTATTTGATTAGGACACCTCTGTTTCCATGAATTCTTGGTGTCAAGAACAAAAAATTTATGGGTCAAGGTCAAGGTCACAGACAACTTATATGAACTGCCCTGGACACCTGCAAACTTTGCATATGTTATGACACATTTTTTGCTTTCTGTTATGACTATAAATACTTTATTGACCAAAATTGGACTTGGTTGGCATGCAGTAGAGTTATAACAAGATAGACTTGTTAATGTAGCCTACATAATACTGAGGCTTCTTTCTCTTGTCACAAGCAATAAGTGTATTGAGTTTAGTTAAGATCCAATCAAAACTGTGTCCTCTAAGCTAAATATAAAGATTTTCATCCTTTTCAGTATGTGATGTTCAGCTTTGACCTTGAAAATCAATAGGATTCCTCTTGACATAAGCAATAATTGTATGAAGTTTGGTCAAGAAGTGCACTCTGTAGACTGTACACAAGTATTTTGACCCAAATCCAATCTGTGACCTTGAGCTTTGTTCTAAAACCCTGAAAATCTTATTGTCATAAGCAACTAGAGTATAAAGTTTGGTCAAGTTCCAATGAAAACTGTTCCTTATAGGCTGTATGCAAGGATTTTAACAATTTCTAATCTGTGACCTTGACCTTTAATCTATGACCTTGAAAATCAATAGGGATCTTCCTCTTGTCATAAGCAATAAGTGTATGACATTTTGTCAAGCTCCAATCAAAACTGTGCCCTATGGGTTGTACACAAGGATTTTGATTATTTAAAATCTTTGACTTTGACATTTGACCTTGAAAATCAATAGGGTTCTACCTCTTGTAATAAGCAATAAGTGTATGAAGTTTGGTCAAGTTCCAATCAAAACTTTGCCCTCAGCATGTTCTAGGCTGTATACATGAATTTTAGCATTTCCAATCTTTGACCTTGACTGTTGACCTTGAAAATCGATAGGATTCTTCCTCTTGCCATAAGCAATAAGTGTATGAAGTTTGCTCAAGCTTCAATAAAAACTGTGCTGTCTGGGTTGTATGCAAGGATTTTGACCATTTCCAATCCGTGACCTTGACCTTTGACCTTGAAAGTTCATAGGGTTCTTCCTTTGTCATAAGCAATTAAGTGTATGAAGTTTGGTCAAGCTCCAATCAAAACTGAGCCCTCTACACGCTCTAGGCTGTATACAAGAATTTTAATCATTTCCAATCTCTGACCTTGGACCTTGAAAATAGATATCATTTTGTCATAAGCAATAAGTGTATAAAGTTGGTTATACTCCAATCAAAACTGTGCCGTCTAGGCCATATAAAAGGATTTCAGCCATTTCCTATCTGTGACCTTGACCTTGAAAATGATTGGGGTTTTTTCCCTCTATATATATAGTTGATGAAGTTTGGTAAAGATCCAATCAAAACTGTGCCCTCAAGGCTATATACAAAATTGTGATGCACACATGTACTAAGGCACCCTCACTCACGTGTACACACTTGTAACACACAAATGACGGTGTTACTATTTCCCCCTGCAACAATGTTACGAGGGGATAAACATCAATGTCCTATTCAGTATTTTCAGAAACCAGAATTTCTACCCGTTAGAGTCAATATCTGACGTAGACTAATTGTGATGTCATCAAATTCTATGGAATCTCTGGGAAATGACGGTATGAAATTGACGTTATCATATAACTTAAGATACCGTTACTGTCTCAAATGGGAAATAATTCTGCATTCCGCACTGTTGAAACTCATTTATATAATACACGAACAGACAAGGATCCCCAAAATTTACTATGCTCTGTAGGCAACTGCTCGTTCAGGGTGACCTTGAATAGAGGTCAAGGTGACCTTGAGCAAATGTAAAATATTTTCATATACATTCATTCTAGTCCTTGCAGATTTTCTACAAAGTTTTAAACTTCAATCAACCATTGACCATTGTACGCATTATGCAGGACAGATAACTTTTTTTATATAGTGTACACATAACAATCCCGTACTGTTGCATGACCTTGATGTTGCAAATTTTTCCTTTCCTGCAATTATGGTACGTGTTACTAACATTGTCGATCAAAGGTTTAATTAATATTTATTCAATAATTGAAGAACATATCATTAACAGAATAGTACATTTAGTAGATGGTTTAAGACAATACATAAATGATAGCTGCTATCACATCAAAATTTATTCAATGGACTTGGATAATTTTAGTTCATGACCTTGACCTACATGTAGATGTTTGATCTTGACCTTATAAATATAATTTAATAGTCATAATATACAAAAAATATAAAATAGAAACTTGACTTTGGGATTGATTCCGATTGAATATGATGAGTGTACATGTACTTGATTTCAGGAATAGCTCTTGATATTTAAGGTTGACCTTGACCTTGCAGGGATTTTTTAACCCTTTGATTCCAGGGGCCTGGGCCTTCAAAATTGGGAAAAATAGCGACATTTGGTTGAAATTGGGAAAAAATTATACAAATAGAATGAGAAAACAAGATCTTCTGACATTTGCTACTAATGAAGATAGACACCTGAAGTACAAAGAATATTATATTTCAGATACTGATATACTGTACATCGCAAAACAGATATAATTATAGATATATTTTCTGTAATTTCGAAGGGTTTTTATACGTTGTTTTGGAATTTTATTTTTTTTCAATTTGGGAATTTTAAGCTCAGCAATTGGGAAAAATGCCTGCTTTTCAGCATTGGGAATGGGGCCGAATTTCGGCCCTGGAGAACCCCTAAAAAAATCCCTGCCTTGAAATCATAATTTGATATATTTTACAAATACCATAGATTTATAACACATGAGTAGTGACCTTTATTTTATGTACTGACCTTGAGGTTTGACCATGACTGTATCATTGACAAAATTACAGAATTTCATTCTATCACAATGCATTTGGAGTACTTATAATTCATATTTACAATTTATATTTCTAAGCATGTAAAAGGCAAATTAAAAAAATTGCGTACTTTAAATCTATCATTGCCGCAGGTATGTTTACAATAAATATGTGAAACGCTAATTATCCATCCAAGCCCTAGGTTTCTTGCCGAGATGCCCAGCCGGCCTGCGTAACCTTTTCCTCTCCTCTCTGTGCTGTTTAGAATCCATCTTCCGTTTGATTTCTTTTTCACTCTTTTTAAATTTGAAGGTCATTTCCTTGTTACCTATCGCTCCCCCCTCCCTGATCACATCTCCCTTACCATCAGACTCACTGGCAAGTCTCTCCGCAAATGATTTCTTCGTCTCCTTCTTTTTGGACTTTTCCTTGAGATTTTTGAATTCTTGTCCTTCTTTTAATTCAAAGAACTTCATGCCGGCTTTTAGCTCTGCCTTCCTCTGTTTATCCTCCTTCTTCAGCTTCCGATGCTGATCCTTAAGCTCATTAGTCCACGCGTGCTCGTCATCGGAGCTACTTTCACTTTCACCTTTGTCCTCCACTTCCTCCTCATTATCCTCAACTTCCTCAAACTGCTCTCGCATCGCTTTTTTCCTCCTCATTTTATCCAGTTTTGAGACCACTGGATTCATTAGCTTATACTCATCACTGTTTATATCAATCTGGAAATCCGATTTAGCAAACAGAGCTGAGAATCTGTCATCTTCCAACAAACTGGTCGATTCTTTCACTTTCTTCTTGTCTGTGCCTGTTTCTTTCACATCCATTAACTTTTCCGCTAAATCTCTATTGACCTTCGGCAGCTTCTGAAGCTTCACTCTGTTAGGTCTCTCCTGCTCTATCTTTTCACGTATTTTACTCTTTCTGTATTCTTCATACGCGAACGGATCTGCAATTGACTTGGCTTTACGATACAATCGATTGTCCATGAAAAATCCGTGCATGTAAGCTCTCAGTAAATTTGATCCAATCAGATGGGTCAAGCCAAGTTCATCTAATTCTCTACGCGTCACAAATTTGTAGTCGTCATAAACTGCCTGATCGTTGTTTTCCTCTAATTCTTCCGTCAAATTGTCCAAAAATGAGCACCATTTAGGCGCAGTGCCTAAGGCAGGTAAGTAGTAAGTGAGGATTTTAGGAGCTTCGTTACCCATGAAGAGTAAACCTGAATCGGGTAGTAGACATAAGTCGTTCAGATTTGTTCCGGGCTCTATGGCCGTGTAAGGTTTACCGGTATCTCGATGCCACAGCTTCAGAATTTTAGAGTCCATAGAAAGCACCAAGTCGAGAGATTTCTGAAACTGTATAGCCTTGATGGGCAGCTCATAATTATGATCTTTCACAAGAAGTGGTTTATCTGAACGTAAATCATACAATAGGATATGACCCGTGTTCGTACCTATTCCAACATTCAACGCGTCACGGAATTTCAATGCCGTCACTTTAGGCATCCCGGTAATGCTAAAATCCTCCACATGACTAGCTAGGGCTACGTCTAGCACACCTGCTCTAGTTCTTGTTCGTGGATCATAACATTCAACAGTTCCTGACGATGTTCCACAAGCCAAAACCCCATGAGAAGAATTAATTTCACAACAGTTAATTTCTTCAGCTTTAGAGACAAACGGACTCAGAAATCGCCCCTGCTCTAAGTTCAGTCTGTAAATTTCCATACCAACACCTCCAATAAACAAATCACAACTTGGAAAATGATACGCCATGTCTCTACCATATTTGGGAATCCTTGTTCGATAATAACGACCAAACTGTGTGTGAAATTCTAAATACCTGTCACACTGTAAAAATACGATCTTGTCGTAGTCATCGCCAAGGAAAGAAAATTTGACGACATCGGAATCCAATCCTCTCTCAAACTTGAGTGACAAGTTAGAAACATCATAACAGCGGAATCTCGGCTTATACGTTCCGGCAGCACATATGTATTGGCCATCTGGAGAAATCTGAACACGATGGCTGACTGTCGGCATCTGAAAGTCTTGTATCAGCTCGATCCTGCGACGTAAATCTACATCTTGCTTCTGCATAGATCTTTTCTTCCTGTAGAAAAAGTAAAATGTTGTCATTAATTCTATTGGATATATATTCCACATTTTCGAAAATAAGAGTTGGTTCCCCTTTGGGACGGTATCTGACGTATACTAATTGTGACTTCATAAAATTCTATGGAAACGGTCCCTAAACTCCTGGAAATGACGGTATAAAGTCGTCGTTACCATACCATTTTCATGATGTCATAATGGCTTTACCTCAGATACCGTCTCAAATGGGAAATATCTCTGTTTTCCACAAAGATTCAATAAATTTGAAACTAATATTAGATGGTAACTTTCATAATGTATGATATGTTGAACTTACAAGTTATTTTAGAGGAAAAGTTTTTAGTAACTCCTCCCTCTAAAATCTGTATATATCGAGAACTTGTTTTGAGATAAAGATAATTTATATCAATCAATAGCTAATTACTTGTACAAAGGTATAGAAATTCTAATTTGAACATATCATATTAGAATTAAATCACGTAACGAGCCTTTCAAAAAGAACCAAAATCTCACTGAAAAACGACGTGATCTTTAGCCAAATTTGAGTTGTTTTAACAAACTAGGGCTTGGGTTAGAAATTATTTGTTTAACTAGTATTCTCTATTGTAAGTGGCATAATAATGGCAACTGTACAGAGGTGTTCTTAGTCATGTTAGTCTGGACCCTTTAAATCGAAACTGACCAAAAGAAAAAAAAAAATAGCAATCCAAGGAATGCTTGTGTCTTCTGCGAAGCGGCTTATTCTAGGTGGTGGATCACATGGTTCAAAATTACTGGTATCACTGTAAAAGTCTTGTCTAATGAAATTCATATGTGAAATAATTAGACCTCTTACTTACCAATTGAAAGAAATGTTCAATCTCAAATTTTCAGAAAAGAGTGTCAATCATCTAGGTCAAGGTCACTAAGTAAATATTTTGGTAACAAAACAAAGCTGACATCATAAGAAATATATGTGTCAAATATTAAAGCCCTATCATTTACCACTCAAAAGATATACACAATTCTTAGAAAAATAGGTCAAATATCTAGGTCAAGGTCACTAGGTCAAAAATAATGGCATGTTTAGAATGGTCTTGTCACAAGGAATACACAAGTGAAATTTCAAAACCATATCCCTTACCAATCAAAAGATATATACTATCTTAATTTTTTTTAAAGTAGATCAAATATGTAGGTCAAGGTCACTAGGTCAGAAATTATGGTATGTGAAGAAAGGTCTTGTTACAAGCAATACTCATGTGAAATATCAAAGCCCTATCACTAACCATTCAAAAGATATAGCAAATCTTAACTCTTTTGAAAAGTGGGTCAAATATCTAGGTCAAGGTCACAAGGTTAAAAATTATGGTATGTGTACGAAGGTCACAAGGAATACAAGTGTGAAATATCAAAGTCCTATCACTTACCAATCAAAAGATATAAGAAATCTTTATTTTTTTGAAAATAGTCAAACCATTCAAAAGATATAGCAAATCTTAACTCTTTTGAAAAGTGGGTCAAATATCTAGGTCAAGGTCACTAGGTCAAAAATTATCATATGTGTAGCAAGGTCTTGTCACAAGGAATTCACATGTGAAATATCAAAAACCCTATCACTTACCATTCAAAAGTTATGGGCTGTGACACCCAAAGTGTGACAGACGGACGGACAACTGACAAAGTGATCCCTAAGTGTCGCTATGCTTCACAGGCGACACAAAAAATATCTTGAAAACGATAACACTGGTGCTTTCTGACGTAACATGCAGACAGTTACAGATCTCTTTACTTGATGTGCTCTCTAAAATTTCAAAAAGTCGAAATGTTGACTCAGAAAGGGCTTTCTCTACTGACCCTTTCACATTATCTCAGGGGTCTAGAATTTTTTTCAAAATCTTCTCGCCACGGGCAACTCAGGACATACAGTTTACTTGCCCCACCCTAAAAATCACTTGCCCATTCTGACAATTTAAAGATTAAGCTTGAGAGAAGGATAGATCTTCTACAGTTATAAGCTGCAACTTATTTTTAAGGCTACCCGTATGTTTAAATATGTCAGCATATCTAACAATCAAGCACTTGATTCCGCAGAAATTAAAACCCTGTCTTAGAGGTAGGAAATTGGAAAGAAATCTGAATAAAGAGAATAAAAATGTTCAGTAAATTGACTTGCTCACGGGCAAGTGAACTCTTACTTTGCACTTTCCCGACTTAATTTTTCACTTGCCCCGGGCAACGGGAAATGGGAATTCTAGACCCCTGTATCTGCGGTACTAAATTTGAAGGCCAGTTCCGGGGGACAAACATTAGATTGCGCATGAACCAGTGACGCCATTTGCTTGTTCTAGGGCATTTAGCGCATAATCGTGTTTCGATTGTTCTGCAAAAACGTCTTGGAACAATCAAATAGTTGATTTTCCTGTAGATTCCTTAGGCGGACAGACACCAGACATCACAAAATTTGGCAATATTTTCATGGTGAGATCAAAATAGAAAACATGACGACGCGTAATAAGTCAGTGCGATTCAAATATGATGTCACAATTCAAAATTCTGCCAAATGATGTGTAGTCTGGTGTAGTGCTGTATATTGAAATAAATTTTTCAATACAATACGATACAATACATTTTGCTTCAATACTCAATATTTTCAATACAATACGCTTTTTTTCTTTTTTCTCAAATTTATCATTATAATGAATCAATAAATAGAGTTTTTATGTTTTAATCAATGACAACTTTTTAAAACAGAACATGTTTTCCATTCAAAAATGAAAAATGAATGAAAGGATAACAATGGCAGCTATGGAAAGTGTTTCATTGTCTACCAAAGACTTATTTTGACATATTTTCTACATATATAATTACATTTGGCCTCTTCGGCATCGATTTTGTGAAAACTCTGCCAAACAGCTGTCAGACCTCACCATTTCCTTTTTCAACTCAATGTAAGAAAGAATGACAAATATGGATGATGACCATACCCCAATACAAAAAAACAAAATCGATAATTCACAAAATTATAAACCAAAGGCATACAATATCAGAATAAAACAGGAACCTAAGCAAAAAACAAAGGTATCCAACACATGAAAAGAAGCGAACTCCCAATTTGGGAGTGAGACCAGGTGCCCAGAGGCTTTTATTTGCACTCATATTATGCCTAAACATATAAGTGATTGGAGAAGATTCAAAAGAAATATGAAAATAAAAACAAAAATAAATTAAAAGTTTATATTTATTAAATGTATTGAAAGTATCGACACTCAGCATTTGTGTATCGATACGTATTGAAAATCTCAGAATATCGATACTCTTCAATATTTCAATATCAATATATTGTACAGCACTAGTCTGGTGTCTGTGCATATAAATTCAAGGTTTAAAACAGTTATAAATATTTGCTGGAAGATGGACATAATACATCACTGGACTGGTCCATGCACAAACTATTATTTTCCCCCAGAACTGAGCTTCAAATTCAATATATAAATGATCTATTGTAAAAAAAAAATCCACACAGAATTCAGATCAGAGTTGACACTATCAATGCTCTGTTATCATGCAAACTCTCTCGATCAGTACTGGTCGAGCAGATATTTCCGAACTGAAGGTATTTCCGAACGATTCGCTAGTTCGGTTACTTGGAGATACTTTTTCACAATTTTGGTGATACAGATGTCTAGATATTCAGAAAAATAACTGTCGTGCAAAAGGAAATCTCAAAATAACTTTATTTAGTATATTTTAAGCGTTTGTTTCTCCTGCTGTTTGTAACTTTCGTCTCTTTGGGAGCTGGGGAAAGTGAGGTCATTGTGTTAAGACCATATCTTGACCTAGTTTCGGAGTCATCTATTTTAAAAAAATCTATTCTTGTCAACAGATAGATGAAAACCTGCATTGAGAGGGGCACAGAGCAGGATATTCACGAAAAAGCGTATACATTTCATGTGTTAGACTACCAAAATAATTGGAAATAAGTAGGAAATAAACGTACTTCATCATGGTTCAGAAAGTCGCTTTAGAAATAAATTTTGTAAAAGTTTTATGATATATGTTGACATAGAATTCTTCAATAAGGATTAAAGGATAAAATAACAAAGTTTTGAAACATTTGATTTATATTTGACCCAAGGACAGACTAAAATGCAAATCGTTCGGAAATACCTTTAGTAACTTGCGTAAAATGGCCGTTAGAGGGGGTATTAAAAACGCCCTCAAATCAGCATTTATAGGTCGATTTTCAAAATTTTTTTTACATAGGCATTTGTATGAAGGGTGAAGCATTATTTGTTCCGAGTTTCATGGTGATAAGATGTATAGGAGCCGAGTTATTGACGAAAAACCGCAAAAATCGTTCGGAATTATCTGCTCGACCAGTAAGCATGCCAAGAGTAAAACCCTCCTGTGAATTTAAAACCCTCCTTGCTTTGACACCAGTAGCGCTCTGGACTTGGTGAGCAGGGCAGTGGCTAGTCCGACAAGTCTGATGTGAGGAAAATTGTTCCTATTTGGTCGTCTGTTGTTTCGGGGGAACAAAAAAAGACCAAATAGGAACAATTTACCCCACAACTGACTTGTCGGACTAGGCAGTGGCAATTTACATAATTTGCTGACTGAACAAGAAATTTTCTCTTGCTAACCTATCAGAGAGCCATTCTGGAAGGGACTTCCCAGCGCTAAGATTGTAAATTTTCACGTTGTTTGGGTTAGAAACTTGCATTTTCAAGTTATTTCAACTCTCACGTGTGTACTTTCATTTTCACGATTTCAGTGAAGCACGTAATATCTAAAATTGTGTGCGACACGGCGATAGTGAGAAATCCGGATCAGCTGAGTTTTTCGACCGGGCGGCCGCGGCCGTGAGTCATTCCTTTTGAATTTCTATATGTATTGTATCTCTGAAGATAGAGATAAGTAAATAAATAAATAAATGAATAAATACGAATTATTGATTAAGATCGAAATTATTCATGTTACTTTTAAAATGTTCATTAATTTCTGCATGATTTCTTCTATTCCCGCGGGTGGGTACTGTACCTTTGGGGAAATTGCACAGATAAAAACTGACGAACACAAACATGCATTTTTCACTCAAAAATAGTTTTTGTTTCTTGTTTGAAGGGGAGGTTCGTTTATCAACCTAACCCATGTCTTATCTTTATTTCCGTACTATGTCATAAGGTTTTGTAATTTGATAAATCTCGGTCATTAAGGCTTTGATTCGGTTCCAGATGTATCTGTATTTACTTTTACAAGGTGCGTACAGTTTATTTTAAAATGTTGTCATTTGTACAGGGAATCAGTATTGTTAAGGCAATCATAATCAAAATAATATTTATAACTTTCACTTTCCATGCTCGATATTCAAGGAAGCGATTATAAGTTTATTTTACGGTGGCATAGAGGTGACATGTAGTTTCCTTTTTTTTAAAACTCGTTCGGGACCTCGCATTAGTATGTCGCGGGAACGAGTTATTTTTGTTTGGTTTTTTTTTTTTTTTTTTTGCATTCTTATTAAGAAAAAAAAAAGACAGCAGAAAAACAAATTGTTTGTTTTTTGCATTCTTATTTTTTACATTAAGAAAGCAGAAAACAAATTTTTGCTTTTGCATTCTTATCCTTAGAAAACAGTTTGTTTGTTTTTTTGGTTTTTTTTGTTTTTTGTTTTTTGTTTTTTTTTTTGTTTTTTGCATTCCTATTAAAAAAAAAGAAAAGAAAGCAGAAAACATTTTGTTTGATTTTTGCATTCTTATGTAAAAATAAAAGTAAGCAGAAAACAAATTGTTTGGGGTTCTTTTTTTTTTTTGCATTTTATTAAAAAAAAAGGCAATCCAAGGAATGCTTGTGTCGCCTGCGAAGCGGTTTGATTATTATTCTAGAAAGTGGATCAAAATTATTGGTATCAGTAGAAAAGTCTTGTCATATGAAATTCATTTGAAATATCAGACCTCTTAATTACAAATTAAAAGATATGGTCATTCTCAAATTTTCAGAAAAGAGTGTCAATCATCTAAGTCAAGGTCACTACGTAAAAATTGGTAACAAAAAGGTCTCATCATCAGAAATATTAAAGACCTATCACCTACCAATTAAAAGATATATACAACCTTAGAAAAGAAGGTCAAATAGCTAGGTCATGGTCAAAAGGTAAAAAATTATGGTATGTTTAGAATGGCATTGTTACAAGGAAAATACATGTGAAATATCAAAGCCCTATCACATACCAATCAAAAGATATAGCCAATATTACTTTTCTTGAAAAGTAGGTCAAATATCTAGATCAAGGTCAAAAGGTCAAATTTTATGGTCTGTGTAGAAAGGTCTTGTCACAAGGAATACACATGTGAAATACCAAGGCCCTGTCACTTACCAATCAAAAGATATATCCATTCTTAATTTTTTGGAAAAGTAGGTCAAATATGTAGGTCAAGGTCTAAAGGTAAAAAAATTATGGTATGTGTAGAATGGCATTGTTACAAGGAAAATACATGTGAAATATCAAAGTCCTATCACCTACCAATCAAAAGATATAGCCAATATTACTTTTCTTGAAAAGTAGGTCAAATATCTAGATTGAGGTCAAAAGGTCAAATTTTATGGTCTGTGTAGAAAGGTCTTGTCACAAGGAATACACATGTGAAATATCAAAGCCCTATCACTTACCAATAAAAAGATATATCTATTCTTAATTTTTTTTTTTTGAAAAGTAGGTCAAATATGTAGGTCAAGGTCACTAGGTCAAAAATTATTGTATCTGTAGGAAGGTCTTGTCACAAGGAATACACATGTGAAATATCAAAGCCCTATCACTTACCAATCAAAAGATATAGCGAATCTTATCTTTTTTTCAAAAGTAGGTCAAATATCTAGGTCAAGGTCACAAGGTCAAAAATTATGGTATGTGTTGAAAGGTCTTGCCACAAGGATTGCACATGTGAAATATCAAAGCCCTATCACCTACCAATCAAGAGATATATCCATTCTTAATTTTTTTGAAAAGTAGGTCAAATATGTAGGTCAAGGTCACTAGGTCAAAAATTACGGTATGTGTAGGAAGGTCTTGTCACAAGGAATACACATGTGAAATATCCAAGCCCTATCACTTACCAATCAAAAGTTATGGGCTGTGACACCCAAAGTGTGACAGACAGACAGACTGACAGACGGACGGACGGACAGACGGACAACGGACAAAGTGATCCCTAAGTGTCGCTATGCTTCGCAGGCGACACAAAAAAAGGAGAGAGCAGAAAACAAATTCTTTGTTTTATGCTTTTTTTTTTATTAAGAATAAGAATGCAACATGTTTGTTTTCTGTTATTTTTATTTAAAAATAAGAATGCAATAAACAGACACAAATCGTTCCCACGACACAATAATTCGAGGAAACGAGTTAAAAAAAGAAAGAATACTCCATGTCACCTCATGCCTATTGCCATCATATATTATTTACAAAATACAAAAGAATTCTACGTAATATATATCCATAACTGCTGGTAAACAAAGCCCAGTGTTGTTTACCAGCAGTTATGGATATTACGTAGAATTCTTCTGTATTCGTGCTTTTCCACTTGATAAAGGCCGAGTGGCCGAAAATTTGTGGATATAGAGTGTTCATTAGGTCTTCCGACTTCCGTCGGAAGACCTATTGTTTTCGTAACCGTGGAAAATTGGATCAGCGATTTCTCAAGAACCATGTAAGCTAGGACAATGAATGTTCTCCAACGTTACGTTTGGAGTAAAAGCTAGATTGGTCTTTTTTATTTTTGGTCTCTGTTATTTTTTTATCATGTTTTTTTAGTAGATTCAAATATTTTACGGGAGCGTCGAATTACTCAAAAGGACCGAAAATTTCATGTTTTGCTATTTGTAAGCTTAAATATCTCGTATTTTGCTATCTACAATTTCCATTCTTTTTGAAAGTCGACAGCCATGCAAGATATGAAATGCTAGATGCACACTGTAACGATTTATTACGATGACGTCCTTCACCGTCCTTCATATTTCCAAATTCAGAAGTTCATAGGAGGAAGACACTTTTTTGCTTATAATAGTAAACAAAAATTAAGCTTATGAAGTTTCCTAAAAATTTCAATATTATTATTTTTTATCCATATATCTGTCTTATTTAGTCTTTCTGATTTTTCCTATCTCTTACTGTTGAAAAGATATGAGCATCGAAATTTTGAGTTGGGTATTTCGATACACCTTCACGCCAACAGATCAGGCGCACACTAAAATTGGTAGTCCGAGTCCGACTCGAGAAAAGCAGTGTTGAGATTTTCAAATTCCGATTTCACGGCAATGATGAATATGCATTTCATAAATACATTTCGATATACACAATTTGATTTTAAAACAGTTGATTAATTTAGAAGAGATCAGCTACAAACCAGAATTTACACACAAAAAGTGGTAGTTTGATTCCGATTTCTAACCTACAAACCTGTTTCTAAACTCCAATAACTATATTTTGAACATCAAGTTTAATTTCTAATTCTAGCAAACGTTCGAACATAATTTTCGGTTGGTTTATTTACAAATTGATGAACAATTTCTCCAACATTCTTCCCTCTCCTCGTTTTTCGAAAACAGTTCTGTTTATATTGAACGATGCCGCCATGATGGAAATTCAAAATAAACTTTGAAAAAAGGGAAGGGGGGGGGGGTCCAAATTTGAACCTGCACAGCGAGAACCTCATGGTATATATATATATATATATATATATATATATATATATATATATATATATATATATATATATATATATATATATTGAACGTAACTTGTTATTACCATTTCTCTTCTCAAGAAAATTGGTTCTACGGCTACGAGCTCGCCTTTTTTATGGGGGAAGGGGCAGGAAGAATTTGCAAAAAAAAAATCCCGGCTCTGAAAAATGCTGAAAAAAATATTCCGGCCCAAAGGGCCGGCAATTTTTTTTCCCGGACCATGCAAAAGTAAGGATACATTGCATGATATGGAAATTTTTGCTGGCCCTTTGTGCCAGATAATTTAAAGTCAAAAAATTAATTAATATAAATACAAACTGTTGACATAGCTGTATCTACCAGAGACCTAATACGCATAGGCACAAAAATCTAGAAAATGTTCTATTTTAAACATCATACAATCTGTCTGAAATTCGCTAATTGCAAAGAGACATCTGAAGGAACGGTTATTAACTCATACTCTGTAACAGCGGGGAGTTTAACTTACACAGACATTCACAACATTTGACAATTTGTTTAAATCCGGCCCGAAGAACCGGCGAAAATTTTTCTCCGACTCTGGTAATGGCTGAAAAAATGGCCTGCTCAGAAAATTGCTGAAAAAATTTTACCGGCTGGCAATAGAATTCCTAACCCCCCCCCCCCCCCCCCCCAAATCAAATGGTTGCTCACCAACAATTTTCGGTTTGAAAATTTAATGTTACTGCTATTTGAAAACTTAAATATATAATATAAATACATGTAATGTGACGTCCTTCATATTTCCAAACCAAAAATTGTATAGGAGGAAGACACTCTTGTTGCAACCGCAACAAGAAACCTTTCTAGTTGTTATTTATTATATTAAACTTCCCTACGGAGGACACTACTTCAAATTTTCTATAGATTATGTAATATCTCATATATAGTAATATAAGTAGAGCAACCGGGAAGCGAGATTAATCCATGTGACACGGATCACATTGAGTAGTTTTCTATTTTGTTCATTTTCTATATTTTATGAGTTTGTAAGCCATTGGTTTCACTGAGTTTTGAATGGCGGATGCGTTTAAAAATTACCATATTGCGGGTCGTATATATGAGGTATACTGTCCTGGCCCATTTACTATCATGTCATTTGAAATGTGTCACCATGATTGCGTTTGACATTTCGCGAATATAGTTATATTTTTCGCTGTGTTTTTACTGTTTGGTGTTTTAAAAAGTGTTTGCTTCCGTGAACGCAGATAACATACATGAAAGAATATTTTTTAAATCACCTGGGCCATTGATGGTCTGTACTTGAACAATTAATATTTCTTTTTCAGTATTTGCGATTAGATCTGGTATTGTACACGCCTTCTTGATGAATGGTGCTGGTCAAGGTATTTATGTTTTGTGATAAAAAAAATCTTAATTAATAAAGACTCCATGTTTCCATTTGTGACTTCAATCGATAATTAGATTTATGAAAACTTGTTAAATCTTTTTTTTTATCGTTAAATGTCTTGTATGCCCATGTGAAGTGGCGGTTGATAAGAAATATCCGGATACTACGCATTCGTAATATCAGCTTTGGTAAGCACTACTATGTAGCTTTCCTTTTGGAAAGTTGGGCACCATGCCTTGCTCTTTCAGACCCTAAAATTCATATAAATAATTACAATATAGGTAATATTTCACACGTGTTTTATCTGTTTCCATTGAGTTGTTGCGACGGGCGTTGCATCAAATCAGGTACAGTCGAGACACTGACTCTCCCCGTCTCACTTCGGAATGTTGTTCATTCCGGATTTCGCAACCGTTCCGATGGGAATTCTCGCGATTTGGCCTCGCCCTCTCGACTTTGAGACTGAATAACTATTAGGTACTTCTTTGATGTTTATCTAATGAATATAGAATACTAGTATAATAAACACCCGTGGGCGGATGTAGACTTTTTTCCATGGGGATGGGGGAGTTCTAGTTGGTCATCAGGGGTATAGAAATTCCATTCAATGGTTTTGAAGAAAAGAGACCGTATATAGGATTTTTCCAGAAAGTCCAGTTAACGTTATGGTGGATGGAGGGGTGGTGATGGTCCTGACCCTAACCCTCCTCTAAAACCACATGATAAATATGACCTGACCCTAACCCTCTTCTATACCCACACTTGATAAATATGACCTGACCCTAACCCTCCTCTATACCCACACATGATAAATATGACCTGACCCTAACCCTCCTCTATACCCACACTTGATAAATATGACCTGACCCTAACCCTCCTCTATACCCACACTTGATAAATATGACCTGACCCTAACCCTCCTCTATACCCACACTTGATAAATATGACCTGACCCTAACCCTCCTCTATACCCACACTTGATAAATATGACCTGACCCTAACCCTCCTCTATACCCACACTTGATAGATATGACCTGACCCTAACCCTCCTCTATACCCACACTTGATAAATATGACCTGACCCTAACCCTCCTCTATACCTACACTTGATAAATATGACCTGACCCTAACCCTCCTCTATACCCACACTTGATAAATATGACCTGACCCTAACCCTCCTCTATACCCACACTTGATAAATATGACCTGACCCTAACCCTCCTCTATACCCACACTTGATAGATATGACCTGACCCTAACCCTCCTCTATACCCACACTTGATAGATATGACCTGACCCTAACCCTCCTCTATACCCACACTTGATAAATATGAAAGAAAGACTACCAAGATACATGAAAAAAAAAATCGTACTATTTGAATGAATACCATACATATCAATGAACTACATAATCATTTTAGGTGAATGTCTCGATCTTAGCCAGGACTGTTCAAACCAAGCGGCTCTCAGTACGATCTGTTCAATGAAAACTACTGCCGACTTTTGTAGAAAGTCTTGTAATCTGTGCAACCGTAGGTATATCAAATATTTGTACTTGCAATGGTTAATACAAAAAAGAGGATCAATATATTGGTTGAAAATATTTTCTCCAAAAATCAAAAATTAAATAACACATGATTTAGAGAACATGTCAATAATATAAACGATTTCAACCGATCAACTGAAGGGCATAAAAAAACCCATTCATCAAGGTGAACTTAAATAAGGGGGTGGGCATCAGTGACCGTTAGGTACTGGGTCAACTAATTAACTGCATCACGGTTATTTAAAACAAGAATATCTTATGTCACTTTTTATAAAAGTGATAATTCAGCTATTTAGAATTACGATATCACGTACGGCAACCCAATTTAAGCTTTGGGAATAATTCAAAGCGCTATTCGTAAAATGAGTTTTTCTTATGAGAAAAGGCAAACCCTTCGTTTCAAAGGCAAATTTGCGTCATATCTCGGTGCCTTGCACCTTTCTCCAATATCATAATGATTGTGATTTTGGATTAACATCCAAGCAACATATTATATATACTTATGTTTGATAAGGATTTGATCGTACATGCATTTTGAATTTGCCACCATCAAAGGAATAAGCTCAACTGTTACAAACTTGTAATTGTTCAATTGGTCTCCATTCTTTTTTCATCTGTGAAAAAAATGGAGAATTTGATAATTCCATGTTCAAATAATATTCATTTAATGAATCGAGAAGTAGCATAGGCGGATCTAGGAATTTTTCAAAGGGGGGGTTGAAGATTTTGAAAGGGGTTGTTGTTGAATGCATACTATCAAAAGCTTCTGTTTCGCAATAATACCTTAAAGGGTGCATTACTGACTACACAAAGATAATCTATATCTGTTTTATACAAGTTTACAAGTTGATTTGATTTTGTATTGTAAGTATATATATTTTCTCAATATGTTGATGATGAGAAACAAAATAAACTTGTAAACTTGACTACACAAAGATAATCTATATCTGTTTTATTATCTTTTAAAGCAACGGCGTAGCTCTGCCTGAAAAAGTGGAGGGGCACAACATCCCAAAATTTCTAACAAGCAAAAAAAAAAAAAGGTGGGGGGAGGAGGACGAGATTTTTTAAAAATATGGGGTTTCATGCACAAATTTTAACATTTCTGGCGCAATTCTAAATTTTAAGTACATGAATAAATGTCTGGCAAGCGGTAGCGAGTATTTTAAAGTAAAATATTGACGTATCAGAAAATACTTTCTATACCCTCTATCATTAACAAGTACATATAGTTTGAGTTAAATGTCTTCATGTACGTTGAGGATGGATCAGAATAGCTAAATTATTCAGAAAGTCTATAAAGAACTGGCGAGCGGTAGCGAGCCAAAGAATATTTTTTAAAATTGACCGAAAAATTGTAGATTTATGGTACAAAATGTTGCTATTTTATACAATGTTAATGCATCATAAAATTTTGTTATTGAAAAATGGGGGGGGGGGGGGGGGGTGTGCCCCCGCTGCCCCCCTTCTGCTACGCCCTTGTAAAGTAAACACGATTTCCTATTTATAACTAAACACGCACCGGAGCAAATATTACTTTTTCAACATTATAATATTCAGACTTCATGTCACAAATGTTGTACACCTTGGTGTTCAAAGCTTGTTAAGTAAGAAGGACAGAGATCAAGTTTTTTTTAATGTAAGCTCTCTCTCTCTCTCTCTCTTGGTTTTTTTTTTTTTGGTCCGACCAAAGGGGGGTTGCAACCCCCCTATCCACCTCGCTAGATCCGCCAATGAGTAGGTATATTGAATCGCACATAATTGTCGTATAAAATCTAATTGACAATTCATCTGTACCTAGTAATTTAATTATTCAGTTTCATGTATAAAACTTATTGAACACTGTATCAACGTTCATTTTCTATTAATTTTCGGTACATCTTATTTGTCTCTTTGGACAAATGACGTGTAAAAAATCAATTTAAATCAAAACGTACCACTGATGGCAATGATCCATTATTGGATAACTTCATGACATGCATGCCTTTACTATAATACATTTTTTGTATTTCGTTTACACAATGTTGAAATGATAACTCTTCAAATTCAATATTTAGCGTCTTTTAAGAACAGATGAATTTGCAGCATGGACCAGACATGCACGTTTCGGGTACTTAACCGTCGACAGTGATTATCAATCTAATATGAGCAAAGAATGTGAAAGTTATTGTGTCCAAAAGTATACCAAACATACGTACGTAGCAGCAGGATGGGATATGATGCCACAGGACCCACGTTTAAGAAATGTATCTAGGACAACAACAACGATGTTGATAATTGCATCAGTCTTGACCTTTTCTGAACTGCAAACGTGACAGGTGTTGCTAACAAACAGGATATATGCACTCTTTCCGGGACCTGATCTCATCTCTACTGGGGGTTCACTTTAATTTTACTCCTTAAATTGCAGAGTGTTTCGGTTGTTTTGTTGTGTAATTCTAAGGTTTTGGTATATCCTTTGTTTTTACTTTTATTTTTGTTTTTAGTTTTGTTTTTGTTTTTGTTTTTTTGTTTGTTTGTTTGTTTGTTTTAATTTTGTTTTTCTTTTTATTTCTATTTCTGTTTTTATTTTTATTTTTGATTTTGTTTTTTATTTTTGGGTTTGGGTTTGACTTTCACTCTATATTGTACGTCTGGCGCATTATGTTGACTGGCGTATAAATGACAGGTTATCCTATAGTGTCGGAACTTCGTTGTTTTGTTTTTTGGTTTGTCTAGCTTCATTTGAACAAATAATTTAATTTATCAGGTTTTAAATGATGCTATTGAATTTAAAGACGTTTAACATTTGAACTACTTGGTGAGTGTCACTGCTGGTGGACCAAGAGTCCCCGAGGGCACATGTAGCCAAGTTCGATCAACTTCGGTTGATGGTCTGTCTTTTCAACGCATTTGAAATTTTCTGTTACAAAATTTCTTGAAATTTCTAAAACGTGGGTCCTGTAGCATCATATCCCACCCATTCTGCTACGTCTTTTGGTACATTTTTGGACATAATAATTTTCATACTTTTTGGCCATATTACATTGTTTAGACTGAGGATCACTGACGAGGGTTTAGTACCCGAAACGTGAATGTCTGGTCCATGCTGTAAATTTATCAGGTTTTAAATGATGCTTTTGAATTTAAAGACGTTTAACATTCTATTTGCTCGAGTTTTGGTTTGTCTATAGCTGCATTGGAACAATTCTATTTTCTCACGTTTCCATTTCAAATAAGACAATTAAAGAAGATTTTTTTTATTAAAAGAAATACATGTATTAATGTCATTTTATCTCTTTCCAGCTTGTGCTCTGCAGAAATTCGATATTTTATTCATCCTTGATGGATCCGTATCGGTTGGCCAGAAAATCTTTAATCTCCAAAAAGAAGTAGTGAAAAACATCACCGAGAACCTCAGCATAAGTGATACAGGAGTTCGCATTGGAGTGGAAGTTTTTAATAATAAGACAACCTTAAATGTTCCTCTGAATAAATTTTCCGATCAAACAGGTTTAATGAAAGCCATATCGAACATTTCATACCAACCAACTGGAATTTACGCACCCAATATTGGTCAAGCGATCGATATCTTGTTAGAAATTGCTTTGTCCCCATCGAACGGAAACAGACCAGATGTCCATGATATTGTAGTGTTCTTAACGAACGGACAAGCCCCCGATCAGTCTTACACCCAAATAGAAACTTCCTTAATTCATAGCAAGCCTATTTCAGTGTTTACACTCCTGATTTCACAATATGCTGATGAATTTGAATCGGATTTCTTTTCACTACCCACAGACACAGATCATCTTGTTATAGCGGAGACTGTAGATATGCTTCCAAAGGCTACAAAGATATTGCAGCAGAGAATTTGCAAAGGTACGACAAATAAAAACGGTTATCTAATGTATACATGATATAAAATATAAGAAAGGAAGGGATCTTCGATAAGACTTGGTTCAGCCCCCATTGCAAAACACCGAAACACTCAAAAGGAAAAACACAGAGTGGACAATCACAACAAGAGACACCAAAAGGACAAGGAAGACCAAACACAGAGTGGACCAACACAACAAGAGACACCAAAAGGACAAAGAAGACCAAACACATGGTGGACAAGCACAACAAGAGACACCAGAGGGACAAGGACGACCAAACACAGAGTGGACCAACACAACAATAGACACCAAAAGGACGAAGAAGACCAAACACAGAGTGGACAAGCACAACAAGAGACACCAAAAGGACAAAGAAGACCAAACACACGGTGGACCAACACAACAAGAGACACCAAAAAGACAAGGAAGACCAAACACAGAGTGGACCAACACAACAAGAGACACCAAAAGGACAAAGAAGACCAAACACATGGTGGACTAGCACAACAAGAGAGACCAAAGGAACAAGGAAGACCAAACACAGAGTGAACAAGTACAACAAGAGACACCAGAGGGACAAGGACGACCAAACACAGAGTGGACCAACACAACAAGAGACACCAAAAGGACAAAGAAGACCAAACACAGAGTGGACAAGCACAACAAGAGACACCAAAAGGACAAGGACGACCAAACACAGAGTGGACGAGCACAAGAAGAGACACCAAAAGGACAAGGACGACCAAACACAGAGTGGACGAGCACAAAAAGAGACACCAAAAGGACAAGGACGACCAAACACAGAGTGGACGAGCACAACAAGAGACACCAAAAGGACAAAGAAGACCAAACACAGAGTGGACAAGCACAACAAGAGACACCAAAAGGACAAGGACGACCAAACACAGAGTGGACGAGCACAAGAAGAGACACCAAAAGGACAAGGACGACCAAACACAGAGTGGACGAGCACAAAAAGAGACACCAAAAGGACAAGGACGACCAAACACAGAGTGGACGAGCACAAAAAGAGACACCAAAAGGACAAGGACGACCAAACACAGAGTGGACAAGCACAACAAGAGACACCAAAAGGACAAGGACGACCAAACACAGAGTGGACGAGCACAAGAAGAGACACCAAAAGGACAAGGACGACCAAACACATAGTGGACAAGCACAAAAAGAGACACCAAAAGGACAAGGACGACCAAACACAGAGTGGACGAGCACAAAAAGAGACACCAAAAGGACAATGACGACCAAACACAGAGTGGACCAACACAAAAAGAGACACCAAAAGGACAAGGACGACCAAACACAGAGTGGACCAACACAAAAAGAGACACCAAAAGGACAAGGACGACCAAACACAGAGTGGACGAGCACAAAAAGAGACACCAAAAGGACAAGGACGACCAAACACAGAGTGGACGAGCACAAAAAGAGACACCAAAAGGACAAGGACGACCAAACACAGAGTGAACGAGCACAAAAAGAGACACCAAAAGGACAATGACGACCAAACACAGAGTGGACCAACACAAAAAGAGACACCAAAAGGACAAGGACGACCAAACACATAGTGGACAAGCACAAAAAGAGACACCAAAAGGACAAGGACGACCAAACACAGAGTGGACGAGCACAAAAAGAGACACCAAAAGGACAATGACGACCAAACACAGAGTGGACGAGCACAAAAAGAGACACCAAAAGGACAAGGACGACCAAACACAGAGTGGACCAACACAAAAAGAGACACCAAAAGGACAAGGACGACCAAACATAGAGTGGACGAGCACAAAAAGAGACACCAAAAGGACAAGGACGACCAAACACAGTGTGAACGAACAACAAGAGACACCAAAGGAACACGGACGACAAAACACCAAAGACAAAACACTTACAAACTTGCTCATATAATGAGCAAACGGCGCCGATTTAGGAGGAACATCTGTCGTTTAAGTAGCAAATTGTGTATAGTTACCTGGGTTACGGGCATACAACTCTCCAATGTCCTTCTCGCTTCTCGGCGTACGAAAAGCACTGCATACTCTTCCGGCTTGAGCGAGCTAATTCATGTAATCTTCCAAGATGTCTAATTCATGTAATCTTCCAAGATGTCCGATCGCAGAGGAAGAACTTTCAGAGAGGACAGATCGATGGTCAGGAGCCTGTCCTATCTGACGAGATTTAGATAGGGCTCATCATGGAGTCCTGACAGCATAGTCACTCAGTGCGCAACTTTTAAGAGGCTGTAGATGGACCAAGTATCATCCAGATTGTCCATCTGGTTACATCAGGATCATATCCACGGTTTCTTCTTTTTGTCGATGGATGATTTTGAAGCATTTTATGGAAATTCAGTCTAACTTTAATCTCCCTTATTTTGTTTATTAAGTCACCATTAAAGTTAGTTTTTGAAATTCCCAAAGTAATATATATGCTTTGTTGTAGGTATTTAGATCCTTTAATATCAAAAGAAACTGATAGTAATTTTTATGTAATTCCCACAACGTTTTAATTACATGTAGTTTAAGAACGCGGAAACCTTGACATTAAAGTGTCTTTGTAATTTTTAAGTTTCTACTGTGAATACTGAAAACATTAGTAAACGCTCTAGCGTATCAGATGAGTTTAGGTGTGTAAATACCGTATTGATCGTTAAGGAACATCACCATAAAGCCAGAAAAGTTTACAATTGAATCCAAAATCATCGCTTTTCGCCATTCACAATCGATATCGAGATCCAAAAATTGGTTTTTCGTATTTTATTTTTAACGTCTGCATTGTCATTTTATGTTTGTGTTGTCAATAATTTGAATATCCTCCAGATAGCTAGAAGCTGGACTGCTTTCGAAGATTTTGAATAAATCTTTTTCATAAGTGTATAAAAGTATAAGTCTGCAACAAGAAGCGCACAGTTAGTACCCATGGGGATCCCTACGATTTCCATGTAGGAATTCAACAAAATCTAACATAAATATTGTCCAAGAGGAAGGACAAGGCACTGTACAGGTCACTGCATGTCTATGATTTCTATGATTTGTTTTCCATTGCGGAAAAAAAGAACCATCTTATTCAGATGTAACTGTAAATGCTTCTATTTCATTATTATATTCTAGTTAAATCGGATTTAGGATCATGGAGTTCATGGGGTACATGGTCGTCATGTGTGAGTGGATGTCACGTTTCAAATAGATACAGAACCCGGAAATGTTTTAAGGACAACACTTACCTACATCCGTGCATAGGCAATCATGCGGAACGTAAACAATGTATACTTCATCAAGCATGCGCAAGTGAGTCTTATTTTTCTTCCTTACCTAATTTTTTGCTTTTTCTGAATTTTTAAATTTTTTTTTAAAACTTAAAATTGTTTTGTTGTGATCTGTATATTGTTGTACATTGCATGATACTCATATCAGTATACGATGAGAATGGTATAAATTTAAAGGTGCCAATTAAATAACACGACTGGGAAATATTTATTTGTCAACAGTGCAACTTAAAACACATAAGCATTTTTTTCGGCTGATTAGAAAGGGAAAATGAGCAACTTCGTTAATGAATCCATCAAAGATATGACCAGATGAGCTAGGCTATGTATGGGTATCTCAACAATAAGGATAATGATCTTCAAGAAGACGTCGACCCTACATGCGATGATCGTAGAGGAACAACCATTCATGGCACATATAGAACTATGACACATATAAAACTATGGCACATATAGAACTATGACACATATAGAACTATGACACATAGAACTATGACACATATAGAACTTTGACACATATAGGACTATGACACATATAGAACTATGACACATATAGAACTATGACACATATAGAGCTATGACACATATAGAACTATGACACATATAGAACTTTGATAAACTTAAAACTTTGATACATATAGAACTTTGATACATATATAGAATTTTGATACATATAGAACAATGGCATATATAACTATGACACATATAGAACTATGACACATATATAATAATGACACATATAGATACATATAGAACTATCAAATTGACAACAAACGGAGACAATAAGAAGAATCGCATCAAAATGACCGTCAAATAGGACAAAACACAATTCAAGCATGAGGGACAAAACATATGAGACGGAAGAAGACCAATGACTACATTGTACGGACTGAAATCATTGTAGATGGTGTCAAACAGAAAAACACCAAGCAACCAAATTAATGTTACTTAGAGATAGACAATATTCAGATAAGTAGTTATCTGTTCAAGTATTCAGTCTTTGCGGAATACAGAGTTACTTCCCATTTGAGACGGTATCTGACGTAAAACCATTATGACGTCATGAAAATGGTATGGTAACGTCGATTTTACACCGTCATTTCCCAGACTTTTAGGACTGTTTCCATAGAATTTAATGACGTCACAATCAGACTACGTCAGATACCGTCTCAAATGGGAAGTAACTCTGGTTTTCAGAAATAGCGAATAGTATACCAAAGAAGATGTACCAATAGAATTTTAGGAGTCAAAGATTCAATGGAATTGTGTAAGTCTCTATTAACAAGGCAATTGTGAAACAACCCCCCCCCCCCCCGAATGGAGGCAAGACCAGGGGTACGGGAGGAGTGAGCGTCCTCTGACTATACAGATGAGATAAAGAAGATCCTGACGACAATCTCTACAGCACTCGCAATTGACCCTTTCACGATAAGGTTCGTTGGGATCACTTTTGTCGCTTCGTATGGTACTTTTTCCACTCATCACAATGAAATGACACCATACCGCTTCAGTGCATGCCATGGTTAAGAGCGGTACAAGTATTAGCTTTCCAAAAAAGCTTGGTCGATATCAACATTTCTTTAATCCCGCAATATCATGCAGATATTACTTTCATCTGCAATATCTAAATTCATAATTGCGATACCTAAGCGTTGTCATGACGACATGTCCTATTTCTGTGAAGTGGGAGGTTATGGGAATTGCCTGTCTCTGGTCACGTGTTTTTCACTAGTCACGAAAACGTTTCTTTCATAAGGATAATTCAATGTTGCGCATTGTGGAATCTGACGGACTCAATTAGGAACTTTCTCCTATTGACAGCATCCGGTCTACAAATCTAGTAAGGTCGATTTCTTGAAATCGACCAATGACGTCATTCCATTGATTTGAGCGGAAAAACTACCTTACGAAAAGCCAAAAGTGAATCGAAGGAACCTTATCAAGAAAGGGTCAATAGAGCACCAAATTGAACATTGACGGATCCCTAGCAAGCAGTGGTGGGACCAGGTGCCAACATGCAACCACCACGAATGCCAAAATATATAAGTCCAGTAATTAAAGTGAACTAAACGCCCAAGGTTCCATAAGATGTCAACGATTCAAAGGGCATTTCCAGGATTATTAGATATGAAGAAAAACATTTCTTTTCTGCTTCCTCATAACAGGTGTGCCATTTAGTATGAAATATGTTGGATGCTACGTGGACAGTGAAACCAGAATTTTTCCATCAGCCCAGACTAAGGACGATGAAATGACGTGGCGTTACTGCGCGAACTTCTGTCTACGTCAAGATCGAAATTATCAGTATATGGGACTTCAGGTAATGAATCAGTGATGACAGTCAAATACATATAACCCAACATCAGAATCTAAAAAAAAAATTAATCCGGAAGTGTTCCGACACGTAACTTTCAAACTTATCCACAGGGGCCACCTTACATGGAGGTTAAATCTCCCCACTTTTCCCCAACAAATCCAGCAAAAGGGAGAAAAAAGGGATGACTTTCACTTTCGACTCGACCACAATCACACATCGCTATCTCCGCTAATGTTGCATGCATCGACAAAAACTTGGTACCGATCGATCAAGAAAAGTCTATTCTCTTTGAATATCAACACCTTCTTGCTGCTTACCCCTATTTTCCCTTCGCTTTTTCACGAAATCAACGCTCTCGACGAATCTGGACATCTACTGGCAACATTGACCTTCACCTTCGTTCGGAACATTCGGGATGTACCATTACCGTGAAGGTAAGTACAAGAAATACGAACATTTCGTTCCGCGGCGAATGTTTTAATGCGCCAGATTTGAATGGTGAAAAATCATGGAGAAAGACAATTTTACGATATCTTGGTACGGAAATGATATTTATACATTTATTAACATGCTTTTGCACTTTAAATATTTTTTTCCAGCGACATAAGCATGTATAAACATTACATGAAAGGTCAATGTTGCCAGTAGATGTCCAGATTCGTCGAGAGCGTTGATTTCGTGAAAAAGCGAAGGGAAAATAGGGGTAAGCAGCAAGAAGGTGTTGATATTCAAAGAGAATAGACTTTCCTTGATCGATCGGTACCAAGTTTTTGTCGATGCATGCAAAATTAGCGGAGATAGCGATGTGTGATTGTGGTCGAGTCGAAAGTGAAAGTCATCCCTTTTTTCTCCCTTTTGCTGGATTTGTTGGGAAATCGAGGGAAACGTGGGGAGATTTAACCTCCATGTAAGGTGGCCCCTGTGACTTATCTATTATATATGTACCAGACACGTGTTTCGGATATTATATCCTAGCTCATCAGTGATGCTTCCAGCCAATTAAGTGCTTTTCATAAGCAGCCAAAATTCATTTCAGTAGCTATAGCGCCCTCTGGTTTTATCTTTTTGAATTCAAATTTGTGAATTTACTTTACAGAGAGTGCACGGCTCCAATTTCCTGTAGGGTCGATTCAATAGCATACCCAAATAAAATCTATATGTTAAAAATATACTCTTCAAAAGAAGAAACGCATATAACAATATTACAATGTATTATTATTATTCAATATGCACAAGCTATTGATTATGTGACCTTATTTGTTTACATTAATGATGGTATAGAGATAGGACAAGCAGTTTAGGGCTTAATTACGATTTTTTGATTATCATAAAATCTCTTTTTAGGTAAAAACATGATATTTTGAATTTTCGACTTTTTATGTTTTTATGCATTTTACATGTTTATGAGGAATTTGAATTTTGCAAGTCAACGTTCATTGATGCCCATAAAAAAATTTGGACTTTAATTTCTTCGGGTCACTTCCGCTTTAATGCAATGTATGCTTACAATG
This sequence comes from Pinctada fucata, assembly GCA_028142955.1. Lineage (NCBI taxonomy): Eukaryota > Metazoa > Mollusca > Bivalvia > Pterioida > Pteriidae > Pinctada > Pinctada fucata. Next base: position 44,465,997 of record AP027106.1, read on the forward strand.
TCCGATGCCATGCGTTTGAACATTGCGACGTGATCGAATGACTCCCATATGTGAGTAATACTCAGTAAAGTTCAAGGATCAAAAAGTCAAATGTAGAAGATTTTTCTCCTTATGAAACAAATTTCTCTCGATAAAACTGATTCGCAAATTCAAGGAATGCGACGAACTCTGGATGACGTCCTAGAATAAAACTTCATTATGCGTAGTAATGCCGCCAAATGTTATGAGATTATCGCTGTTAAGTATGGTGTATCCGTTTGTTTATCGAATCAAAACATTTTCAAATGATATGGAAAACGAGCGCATACGGATCTCCGAAAAATACACAATTTGGCCTCTAAAAGAACATCGAGGGCATATTGTTTTTGTGTCATTTTAACTAACATTTTAAAACACTAAAGAGGTTCTCGTTGAATGCTTAGGGTCTGAAAATACCATTTTGTACATTTGGTTTGATTTTGTCTATTAAAATGATAAATGTGATTATTTTATATGTGCACTAAGGATAAAATGAACAAATACTATGCGTTACTTTTTTTGATGAGTAGTATTGGAGGGAATTTCAATGAAGTATTTTGGATGAAATGACAAGTTTCCAACAACTCACACTCAATGTGCAAACAAAGTCACGAAAAATATACAAAACCAAATTCAACAATTGATTTAGAAACATTCTTCATAAACCAAAACTCAATCTTCAATTACGATGATATCAGGGTGTCAGGGGGAGGAGCAAGTATCTCTTGTTTGCATGTAACACCCGCAACTACATGTATCACTGTAACATCGTCATGTTGGGCATCTCCTCCTTATATATAAACAAATTCAATTTCTGTTCCAATATTAAAAAAGTAAAAGTCATATCTGTTCCAGAGATGTTGAAAACTTTTGAGGCAGGCCAGTCATTTTGAATATAATTAATGCCAGTCCGAATAAAGAATTGTGTAGCAAAACTTTAAACTTTCTGCCAGGCCGAATGAAATTTTGCCGGTCAAATCCTAATTCGGACTGGCACTTTTCAGTATCACTGCTATTCGATCCAGTACTTGTGAACATGGTGAATATATTTAGTAGTTTTTTTTTTTGGGAGCATGCAATCATACTGAAAAACCCTCATTTTCTGTTCCAGTATTTAACGTCTTGTTTTTGTGGATATGGCCAGGAGTTATCAGGGGCGATCAAGGCGACAGAAAGTGACTGTAACAGAACATGTCCCGCGGATCCTTTTCATCCCACCCATCCATGTGGAGGGACGTGGAGGATGTCCGTTGTGCGCTTACTACACTAAGCATTTTTCATCTGTATGTTTTGTCGGAATGTGTTTCATTTTACTACATTTTGTATAGAATGTCTAAATTGCTCAAATGAAATTTGTCAACATTAAAATTGCTTTACACATTAAGATTTTCCTGTCTAGATCTATCTGATCATTTGTCAGAATGCGACTTCCTTTACTACATTTTGTTTGGATTGCACATGATTATTCCAGTTTGTCATCATAAAAATTCCAGATAAAACCGTTCTAGGACTATGGAAGGATCTAATACGAATACAAGAATAAGACGGTCTCAGAGAAGACGAAATTCAATTATCACAGCGGAATACATACGCATGCGAAAAATGTGAGAGCAGCACATAAAACTTCATCAACAACGTCTTCGCCAGATACCGTGAGAGAAAACACAACAAAATACTCAACACACTAGACAAATCAATCGTTAAATAGCACCAAGGACAACGCATAAACATAGGGTATTCAAAGATTACATAGCTTGCCTATACAGGTTTTTGTCAGAAACCAGATTAAAGTTTTTGAAAAGTAGGTCAAAGTCCAAGGTCACTAGGTCAAAGGTCGTGGTCTCAAATGAAATTTAAGGTCTCGTCACAAGGTATCTACATGTGAAATATCAAAGCCCTACCCCTTATAGTTCAAGAGATATAGCCCTGGTTAAAGTTTTGTCTACGGACGACGACAACGACAACGACGACAACAACGACGCCGAGGGTATGGCATTAGCTCTCCGGACTTTTTCGTCCCGGCGAGCTAAAAAGGAAAGGGACCAGTGATCACATATAACATGTATGGACTATCCACATGTTAACGTGCGTCATTGGTCACGATTTAATACCATTCTTGTGCATCTCCCGTTTTAGCACCCATTGAGCTTGAATTATATAGATATTTCAATTTATTATGGAAAATGTATCATTTCTGAATCTGTTGAAGACTTCAATTCATTTTATACCTAAAAGCGGATAAGTTTGAAAATTTGATCTAAACTGAATGAAGTGTCTGTAAGAAAATGCCCCGCGGTAATTTCTATAAAAATTGAGCTGGAGGTACTCTTTTGAACAGTTCGGATTTTTCTTACGTAATAATACGGTAGTGTTCCAACTCTATACCTTCATGAAGAAAATGAGTAATAACTCCTGAATTTCGTTTTATTATGGACTTAAACTACTTTATAAAGTACAGCTGATAGATACGGATAAAAATATAAAGTAAAACTGTTTAAACTCCACCCAAATTAAGGCAAATTTTACCGCGCTGATACTTTTTCAAGAAAACCTTCTTGAGCGTTTGTACTCTCTTATTTCATCACGGACATACACTTTTTCTTCAATATTTTGAAAAGTCTATCGCAGGAGCATAGTTTACTGTGTGTTTGAAAAAATCGTTGATATTCAGTATCTCTGATATTTTGACCTAAACTTAGTCGATTTTCGTAATTTTTGTGTATAATCTAGAAAAGCTGATCTGTACGTGAATTCGGTACCTACGGTGAAACTTCATCAAAATCAAGTTTTATACAAAGTTGCTAACTTACTTTATTGTATGTTAACAAAGAAAAATTAAAATCAAATGAGTGAATTTAAGCACTTTTTGTATTTTAGTTTCAAATGTGCTATTTTTAGCAACAAATTTCCAGCATTTTTTATCCTGTTTTTCAAATAAGCATAAGTCTTGATTTTCATCACGGACCTATTAGTTTTTCTTCGTAGAATGATTAATTGACATTAATCCTATAATTTAATATGGTTTTCATAAAATCGTTGAAATTCCTTACTACAGAAATGACATGCCTTAATCTTAGCATCTTGACATCGACGACTTACTCCTCCCAGGCACCTGGTCCCACCTCTAGCTTGCTAGAGGTCCGTCGATGCTCAATTTGGTGCTCTATTATGGGTGCTGTTGAGATTATCGTCAGGATCTTCTTTGACTCATTAATCCAAAATGAAACGACACCATCAAATGAACAGAAAATAACATAAATTAATAATAATAAAAAAACAAAAAAAAACAAAAACAAAAACAAAAAAACCCCATAGAATAAACAACGAAAATGCCAACACATGTAAGATCAGTGTCCACAGCGGAACTCAACAAATAAGAGGTTCACAACGAGGATCATACAAAACACAACCAATATAAATTCATAAACAACAGCGTACGAGGAGTCCCACACAACAACACCCACACAAAATGGACCGAAAACAAGCAAAACAGGCAAGTTCTCCGAAACATGAAAAACGAAGAAAGACCAATGTGCGCATGCTACATACGGACATGAAAAACTGAAAAAGGAGAGCAATCTCGAGCGAAGATGTATCTGATTACTTGAGAAATGTAAATACGGTATGATTGCAATTTTAGAAAATCGCCGTCAAGCTGGATTATGATATTGTCACTTTGAAGATGGCTTCGACATGGTAATGTTTCCTCATTGACAGTCATCTTCATATATTGCGGCTCCGATAGGACGGTTAGGACCACAGGGGTGAGGTATCATCACTTAGTCACAAACCCTTTCCTCAATACAAATCCTTTCTTCTATATGTCTATATATAAAACCCCTAATTTTTTAATATAGACATATAGAAGAAAAGGTATGAAAAAAGGAAAGAGTTTGTGACCAAGCGATGATACCTCACCCCTATGGTTAGGACGTATCGGAGCCGCGATCTTTGAAGACGATTGACGAAGATGTGTTGATCAAAACCAAGAACAGTGCAATTTTCAATTTATGAAACATATTGTAATGATTCTTTTTAATAATAGCGACACTAATTATTTTTTTTATAAAAAATTCTGGTAATGAAATTACTTTGAACTTTCAAAATTTTGGTCAGTTAAGGTTAGGGTGGCGACTTTTAATAGAAATGAGGTAGAAGAAAGATGGATATGTCCACCTGTAGAGGAATTTAACATCTCCTCGAACTATTCAGACCAAAAAATCAAAATTTGCCCGTCTCGTTTTTTGGCTATAAAAGTCCATTTTTGGCCTATTTTAACATTTTCATCATTTTAGAGAATACCACATCATAACTTTACATACCTCTGCAATGCATGAAATTTCAAAAAGTCATATATACATGTACCCTTATTTTTCTGGATTGTCATAGCTTGTGTATGAATTAAAGCCTATTTTGAAAAATTCTGATAAAATAAAGTAGTCAAAACAATATGTACCCGAATTCGTTTTTGAGCAAAACGACTGTTTCTATAATAACACAATAATTTGTGCAAAAAATCAACATTTTGACCCAAAAACATAGAGATTTACTCCAAGTTCGAATGTCTAATTCTCACAATTTTAAAGAGTATAATGAACAGTATATATTCTGATGTTTGAATCTTTAGAAGCAGAATTCATGTGAAAATGACAATTTTTTCCTATTTTTGGCGATTTTTCATTGAAAAATATGCATTTTCCCCCAAAATACCCATTCAGCAATGAAAATTTCAAGGAGTATTATTTTTTTCTGAAATAATACAACAAACATAGCTTATACCATTAGATAGAGTATCGTTATTTTGATATTGTTTGGATGGTCAAACTAACTATATTTTTTCTCTAAACTAAAAATCTATCTTCAGATATTCTAAAATGTATAAAATATATGCATCGTGCAGGGCATCTTTAGGGTCTAATACTTGAACAAAGTCGGGCACTCTCAGTGGAAAATAATATTTTGTCCAAATTTTTAGTATATCCAAGAAAAACTGAATAAAAATGAATATAAGGTATCTAAAGTCAAATTTTCTAATGGAAAATAATTGTTTCAGAACTGCAGGTACTTATTATTAACAGTAGAAGACAAGATAATTGTAATATTTTGAGAAATAGCAATGAAATGATACAAAATGTCACAATTTGCGGTCTAATATTTGATGTCAAAATATGCCAGAGACTATATTCATATGCCCTTTAATTAAAGGAAACCCCCTGCAAGGTACTGTTATAGAGCCGTTTTTCCCCCATAGCAGATTTTCCCACCGGAAAAACTACTATATAGTAGAATTTCCTACAGGGGGAGATTCTACTATGAGGTCAAGTTTCCCCTTCAATTTTACCGTTCTCACTCTGAATTTTATTTTCATTACAAGTAGCGTAGCCGCTGGTGAAGGGGGAAAATCTACTATATAGTAAATCATCCCCCTTGTTTTCTTGTCATCTACTCACTACTTAGTAAGGAAGTCAATGATGTCAGAATGTTCATATGCATGGCTCTGTAGACCCTTACCGACAAAGCCGGACATTTTTATAGGAAACGGTTAGAGAAGGAGAAGTTGAGGTGAAATTTAATATTCAGCTCTTGTATACTATATTAGTATTTTCTGCCGTTGCTAATATTGAACTTTTTTGGTACATCTTGGTGTAGTGCAGACCAAATCTTTGTCATACTTTATTAACCTTTTTACCTTTATGTTAAACGTCTTCAAATTCAATAGCATCATTTATAAACTGATAAATTTGCAGCATGGACCAGACATGCACGTTTCGGGTACTCAACCCTCGTCAGTGATCCTCAATCTAAACAATGTAATATGGCCAAAGAGGGTGAAAATTATGTCAAAAATATACCTCTATAACCGAAGTTGATCGAACTTGGCTACATGTGCCCTCGGGGACTCCTGGTCCACCAGCAGTGACACTCACCAAGTAGCTCAAATGTTAAACGTCTTCAAATTCAATATCATACTTTATTAACTTTTTTTTACAAATACATGTATAAAGATTGAGCTCATTTTTAATGATTTAGATTTATATCAGTACGAGACATTTTCGGAAGGTGTATCAAAACCGATTTTCAAAACCGATTTGATATGTACCAGAGAGAATCATGGTATACTTGAATATTCTTTAAAGCCAGGGTCGCACAGTGCCGACTTGTCGCCCAGACTTTCCCTCGACTTGAAATTTTGCGGAGGTCGGGAATGTCGGCGTTGAGGTGTTCCCGCTTTGTCATTACGACGACTCTGCCCCGGCATAGCGCCGACCAATGGCGACATAGATCCGAATTCACGTCCACTGACTTCTGACTTGTCCCAGCTTGGCAACGACCTGTCCCGATTAGCCCCGACTTGCACAGACTTAGCCTCAATTCATAACGTTCTGGACCAACTGGACTCCGACATATGCAGATTGGAATCCGACCTACGCGGACTTGACCCCGACCTATGCCGACTTGACGTCGACCTACATCAACATCTTTCACATGTCAATTTACAAATAACATGTTTTGACACGAATCCAACGTCTTGGAATTCTACAATTCGTTCGAGTTTTGGAATTTATTTATCCTGGGTTCCTTGGCAATACTGACACTAAATCATTCAGGGTGAAATGGTATAATTAAATAAAATGGCTCTAGTCCTGGTAAAGTCAGGACAATCGGTATAAGATTGACATTTATCAGGCAGGTCGGGACAAAGTCTTGAGTGAAGTCGGCGTAAGTCTTGGTTAGTCGGTGTTATGTTGGAGTGAAGTCGGGGTGAATCGTAGTTATGTCGAGAGGAACGTTTGCTCCATATTGAGCATATTATGTAGGAGTCCAGTCGAGACAGATTATCATGAATCAAGGCTAAGTCTGCACAAGTCGGGGCTTATCAGGATAGGTTGTTGTTATGATGGATAAGTCAGAGGTAAGTTGGCATGAGGTTGGGACAATGTCGTCATTAGCCGGGACTAGACTTGCAATGTAGTAGGCTTTCCGTGGGGATAATTCGCTATATAGTAGACTTTCCTCGGGAGAGGGCTGGCTATATAGTAGACTTTCCACGGGGGAAGACTGGCTATATAGTAGACTTCCACCCGGGGGAGGACTGTCTATATAGTAGACTTTCCTCGGGAGAGGGCTGGCTATATTGTAGACTTTCCACGGGGGAAGACCGGCTAGTAGACTTTCTTCGAGGGGGACTGGCTATATAATAGACATTCCCCGGGGAGGACTGCCTATATAGTAGACTTTCCCCGGGGTAAGACTAGCTATATAGTAGAGTTTCTCCGGGGGAGGACTGGCTTTATAGTAGACTTCCCCGGGGGAGGACTGACTATATAGTAGACTTTCCCCGGGGAAGACTAGCTATATAGTAGACTTTCCCCTGGGAGAACTGGCTATATAGTAGAGTTCCCCTGGGAAAGACTGGCTATATAGTAGGCTTTCCCCCGGGGTAAGACTGGCTGTATCGTAGACTTTCCTCTGAGAGGACTGACTATATAGTAGACTTTTGTCGGGGAGGACTGTCTATATAGTAGACTTTCTTGGAGGGGCCTGGCTATATAGTAGAATTTCCCCCGGGGAAGACTGGCTATATAGTAGACTTTCCCGCAGGGAGGCAAACGGATATGATATAAAGAAAATTTTTAAATATTTTTTTTACCTTTGGGTCAGACCCAACCTTATGTATAAATTTTATCAAAATCTGAGACATGCCGTGCCATGCGTCCTTCATAAAAGTACAAATGCTTACAGAGAATAGCTAGCTATTAGATATTCCCCGTGGGAAGACTACATGGCTATATAAGAACAGGGAGAAGATCTCCAACAAGACCCCGCTGCAGCACCAACAGCAAAACACCAATACATCCGATTTGAAAACGCAAAGACGAGCATACTAAGAGACGGAAAAGAGACATACGACACATAAACATCAAACACAAAAGACTTACACATAAACCAACGAGAACAATGGGCAACCGGTGCCGACTTTGGACGGCAATTTGCCACACAAGTAGCAAATGGTGTCGTTATCCTGGATTAAATGCGCATTACCCTCTCACTTCTCCGTTTACCCAGAGGTCTCGAAGAACGTAAAATTGTGATGTAAAACAACCGCCTCACTGTAAGATGACCACAAACAAGACCGCAAAACACAGGGACCATAGCAACGTACGTAATAATGTCCGTGCTTTGCCGGCTGTAGCGAGCTCATGTATGTTATCACCCGAAGAGTCCGACTGACATTCAGAGAGAACAGGTGGTCGGGGCCCTGTCTTCTCTAAAGGGGTTTGGACATGACCTGTCATGGAGTCCCGTCGTCAGTCAATCAGAGTGCAAGTCTCAAGAATGCGCTGGTACAAGACTGTAGATTGGTCAAAGTAGCCTAGTGTCCGTCTGGTGACATTAGGATCATATTCACGGTATAAAAGGCGTTTGATGATTCTGACGCATTTCGATGGTTATGCTGTCTACCTTTGATCCTTCTAATTCTGTTTATCATATCACTATAAAAGGCAGGTTGTGTGATACCCAAAGTAATGTACTCTGTTGCGTGTATTGATCCGAATTTTAGATCTAAACGTTTCTAGGTAATTTGTTAATTTCTACTGTGAAAATCCAAAATATTAGTACATGCTCAAACGTATATATATATATATATATATATATATATATATATATATATATATATATAGAAGAAGGGAGGAGATCTCTCCAACAAGACCCCGTTGCAGCATCAACAGCAAAATACCAAAACACCCGATGCAAAAACACAAAAGACGAGTACAGCACGAGACGGAAAAGAGACACACGACATGTTAACATATAACACAAAAGACTACACATAAACCGACGAGACCAATGGGCAACCGGTGCCGACTTTGGACGGCCATTTGTCACGCAAGTAGCAATTGGTTAGGTTATCCTGGATTACGTGCGCACAACCCTCTCACTTCTCCAATTACCCAGAGGTCTCGAAGAACGTACAATTGTGGTGTAAAACAACCTCCTCACTGTAAGATGACATCACACAAACAAGACCGCGTTACGTAAGCCCCAGAGACACAGATGAATATTTAAATGGATATAAAAAGAGGTCATGCGTAATACAGTCCGTGCTCTGCGGGCTGTAGCGAGCTCATGTATGTAATCACCCGAGGAGTCCGACTGACATTCAGAGAGGACAGGTGGTCGGGGCCCTGTCTTCTCTAAAGAGGTTTGGACAGGGCCCGTCATGGAGTCCCGTCGTCACAGTCAGAGTCTCGAGGATGCGTTTGTACAAGACTGTAGATTGGTCAAAGTAGCCTAGTGCCCGTCTGGTGACATTAGGATCATATCCACTGTATAAAAGGCGTTTGATGATTCTGACGCATTTTCGATGGTTATGCTGCCTACTTTTGATCCTTTTTATTTTGTTTATCATATCATCATAATAGACAGGTTGTGTAATACCCATAGTAATGTACCCTGTTGCATGTATAGATCCGAATTTTAAAAGAAGTTGACTGTAATTTTTGTAAAATTTCCAGAAAGTCTAAACTAGTTTATGAAAGCGGAAACCTTGACCTAAAAGGTTTTTGGTAATTTGTAAATTTCTACTGTGAAAATCCAAAATATCAGTACATGTTCTAGCGTACCGGGTGAGCTGTGATATGTTTATGCCGTATGACGGTAATCTAAGATTTGAAAGGTTTGCCTCGTATATATTCTTATATAATTCAAAAGCAGGATTGTCAATGGTTAGAATATTATCCTGATACCTAGAAGTATTATTGAAACATTTCAGATCATCAAATTATCTTTGCTTTTGAAGATTTTGGATAAATTCTTTTTCATAAGTGTATAAAAATAAATCTGCAACAAGAGGCGCACAGTTAGTACCCATAGGAATTCCTACAACCTGCTTGTATAGATCCTCACCAAATCTAACATAAATATTGTCCAAGAGGAAGGACAAGGCATTACACAGGTCACAACATGTCCATGATTTGTATGATTTGTAGTCTGTCGAGGAAAAGAAACCCTTCGATTCAGATCTACAAATGTAAGTTTTTGGCTCTCGATCAAAACACCATTTAATGAGATTAGATAATCGATCATTAATTTTGTCATAATTTTGTCTCGATCAAAACACCATTTAATGAGATTAGATAATCGATCATTAATTTTGTCATGAGGAAGTGTGGTGTACATATTAGAGAAGTCTTATGAAGAAATCGTATTGGCTTGGAAATTTCCAGATTTCATTTTGTCAATCACATCCCCTGAATTCTTAATAGACCAAAATAAATTTACATCATTCCTGTTTAGAACCGTTTCACAATATTTAGTTATGTGTTCTTTAATAGCAGTAAGTGCTGACTTGTGCAGTTTCGGTATGCAATATAGTGTTGGGAGATCCAATTTAGAAATTGAGATATTGAATGAAGACAGTTCACTGCTATGCTTGCTTAAACGTAAACGTTTACTTGGGGAGGACTTGCAAGTCGGGCTTACCGGGACAGATCGTTCCTATGATGGAACATTTCGGGGTTAAGCCGACATGAAGTTAGAGCACTATCGTCACTAGCGAAGCAAGCTTAAAGAGTAAGTGTATGGCGAGCGAAGCGAGTCGAAAGTTTTTTTAAAGTTTTAATATGGATTATCTATGTAAAAACCTAAAAAAAATCAGACATGATTGGCCACGAGATACCTCAGTTTTTTGGTTTTTTTTTTTTTTTTTTTTTTTTTTTTTTGTATAAGGTGAATATGATGTCCTCAGAACGAATTGGCCTTCGATTTTTTTCTCCGACGTTCCGTTGCCATGGTTACCAAGGTTTTGTATAAAAACACCTTTCAACAAGGCATTTTTATGCATCCCGTTACCATGGAAACAAATGTTGAATGTATATGTAATTTTCCAAAAAGGATTATTTAAATCCTCTTAAGTTGATACAATTTGATTTTTCGATGCTCCTTCTTTCTGTGTGTCATGTAAATTTGCTTCAATTTCAAGAAAAAATGCTTTTTCAAAATGAGCCAATTTCGGCCAATTTAGGCCTTATTTTATCTATATTTTACTTACTTTTGACAAGAGTAATAATGTAATTGCACAAGATTTGAAATACAGTTGACTATTTCCTGAAGAGTATTATCCTAGGACTTCATGGGAATCGAAGGAAATTTATCTAGAAGTGAGATTTTTCTGTTTACATGCCTTTGAAAAAGGTTACTATGGCAACATTTGGTACGAAGGTGTAAATACCTGTCGTAAGTAAAAAGCTAATTTCTAAAGATGTATGCCTGCTATCGTTACAAAACTTGGTATAAAGACCATTTGATGCTATCATGAGCTTGAGAAAATGTCAATGTCATTTGCTCAATTTTCAAGGTCATTGAAAAATATTTGCTATTTTCAGGCCAAATTTTGTGGTTGTTCACTAAAAAGAGACATGGTTAACAGTAAACAGTATGGAACCTTGGCAAAACAATCAATTATCGGTGAAAGTATGATAAATGCATTATTTGTTGAGATGAGTATCAAAATTATCAAAGTCCATTGAAGACCCTTAAAATGTCACATATTTTCCGAGAAAATTTTAGAAAATCTCAATTTTATGCTCTTTTGAAAGTATGTCATACATAGAAGTGAAATACAATTTAACAAAATTGTGATGAATTCTACTTCTTGTGATCGGTTGTTCAACTGTAAATATTTAAAGATCAAAATATCTAATGAAATAAGTTTAAGAGAAATCAATTGAAATTAATTGGAAATCCTGATTTTTGTCCTAATTTTAGTCAAGAGTTAGAAATGACCTTGAGATTTGGACAGATGACCTTGAAATAATTTGAAGGTCAATTGATAATGATAAATATAATTTGTATACAGGTATGCTATTTCATAATCATAGGACTCAAACATGAGGAAAAACAACGTTTTTAAACATGCGGTATATGGTAATATGGATTCCAAGTTGCTATAGCAACGGATTTTGATTGGCATTCATAACAAAATGGTGAGTTTCACCATAAATTTTATTTCTTGATATTTTCCAGCTATAGACATTTATTTTGGCAAGGTGATGTTAAATACCCATAACATTCACCAAATAATGGTTTTCAACCTTCAAAATAATCAAAAACAGGCCAAAAATGACCCTTAAAATTAGACCTTATTTTTGCTAAATTTTCACATAATTTGACTGAATATCAACAATTACCTGATAACCCCCTCCCCCGAAAAAATTATTCTTGTTATAGTTGAACTTACAAAGAAAAAGTTTTTGTGTTCATAAAGTAAATTTTGACCATGGTTTCCATGGCAACAGAATGCCACAATATGTCTTATCTCTCATATTTATGGGGTGTCAAATAGATTGACCCCGTTACCATGGCAACCGTTGTTCAAATATAACAATATGGTTTGTTTTCATTGTTTTTACATTAAGTATGATAATTACAGAAAGTTTCATCAAAATCCATGACATGCCGTGGCCAGCTGTTTTAGGTTTTTACAGAGAATCAATATTAAGAAATGTAGGCCAGAATACTGATTTTCTGCTACCAAGATGGTCAGATTTCAGCGTTTTCTGGGTCAGAATATTTATTTAAAAAAAATGCCAGCCCCCCCCCCCCCAATCGGGATCAAAGGGAAGTTTGATAAACCTTGGAAGGAAGTACAGTTAGTCTAGGAGTATGGGACCCCCTTAGTTTAGTCAAACTAGAGAAAAATGTGAACTAAGGAGTTGTTAAGATAAGGCGTAAAATCTGCCCTAAAAAGTCGAAATTTCAAAATGCAATAATTTTCGGTAAAATTTCAAGTTACTTGGTCCACATATGAATCTGCTGTCAGATGGGATAATTTATGCAAAATAAGACTGATATTTGGGTCAAAATGAGCGTTTTTACACAGAAATCAATGGAAAACGGAAAAATTTTATACAACATCGTTCCTCCCCTCGCGTTACAATGCCACTTTCACCAAATGTGTATATCAATAAAATACATTTTCTGGCCGAGTTGGGTTCTGCAGCGATGGGGGGCAATGTCCCAGAGGCGAAAAACGAAAAAAGGGGGGATGGATGAATATTTTTAAATTTTGCCTCTAGAGCGATAAAGTAGGTTATATTGCCATCTTTTCATTTCATATCACGGAACAATCTATTCAGAGTGTGATCCAATTTTTAATCGTTTGGAATGAAAGAAACGAGAAAGTTGTCTATTTCTACACCGTGCGTATTTCGCTCCAGAAAGCTACATAAATGGCTGAGAAGAACGAAATAAAACCGTTTTTCAGTCTCTGGATTGCAGAGTTTGCCAATTCTATTGATATAATAACCTCAAAGTTAATTTCGCTTATCCAATTTTGATATGAAAAGGTAACAGACGCATAATAAACATAAAAATGTGTAAAATAATGCATTTTTTGCGCAGTTTCGTTCGATATTCGACGTTTTTCGTCATCTGTACCCCTACCTCTTCAACCCGTAATCATAACATCTTTCATCAATTTTTTAAAATAAAATACCTACGACGAAATTTATAATACTATATATTTTTATCCTGACCAACTTTTATCTTAATTGGAAGGACAGCGCCCGAGAAATAATCAAGTGATTTTAGGGCTAAATCTGGCCCTTATCTTAACAGCTCCTTGCAACATTTTGTTTCTAAGCGGGAAAATGAAGTGATGATCGTGTACTTTATATTTACACGTACAACATATAACACATTTAGAAAAAAAGCCCAAAAAAATGTGAAGGGAAAAGTTATTATTTGAGCGATTAAAATTTGCTTGAATCGAAAAAGTAAAACTCTTTGTCGATAAAGTAAAAGTCTGAAATTTCAGAACTCTGCGTGTTTCGAGGTTTACCGTACGGTATACATTAATTGAGCTAATTTTAATACGATATTTATATAGAACATTCCCAATAAATATGATTCATTTATATGATTTTTAGAATTAAGTTAGAGGAACAGAAATAAATTAAAGATTTAGAAATACCACTCATTAATGCCCAGTGTATCATATATGATACACACACAAAAATGTTAAAGAGGAAGTTTTTTCTTTAATTTTCTTCGGTTTTGTCTTTACATTTTGGTAACCTATCTACATGGAATTCTTTTCAAAGTTAAATAATGCCCGTATGTCATTTCACTAGACTCTAGCAATACACTGTGGTGTTTACGAGGGTTGATTGATATGTTGTGAGCCTCGTATTGAAGGATTTGAATTTTATCAAACATTTTGCATCATTTTTCTACATAACCCCCTTATGTTTGCCACTGGTGTTTAAGGGCTTCAATACCCCTTTGACCTGGTCAGAAAACCATCCACTGCAAGTATGACGTCATCGTCTGACTAAAAATTGGTACCAGGAATAGCTGCTTTCAATTTATGGAATAGATGAAAGTCTGACGGAGCAAGATCAAGTGAATAAGTCGGATGCTCGATCAAATTAAAGCCACAGTCATGAATGGCACCCATGGCAGTGACATAGGAGCATTGTCCTGAGCTTTCCTCGGCGCTTAAGTCAACAAACACTTAAGCAAGAATTACGCAAATACTACGTCAAAAATTTGAGGTATAAATACGCGGAGATACGTACATGTAAAACATGAGCAACATACGTAACTCGTAAGTTTTTCAAGCGATATACGTAATTCATAACTTTCTCAAGCGAAATGAAATCATTTGTTGCTATAAGCAGCGAGTGGAGTCCGGGATGAGAATACGCGGACATACATGAAAACGGTTTTGAGCGACACTAAATGTTTCGACATTTTGGATTTACGCGATATATGCGTTAAATAACTAGCTAACGCGTCGCCAGAAAAACTCAGTTTACGACCCTGAAATCAGCATTTACCGTAAGCAAACATAATGTCAAAAGCTTGTTATTCCCATTCTAATGCAATCTATATTTTTTGTGAATATAAGGTAAAATGTGACGTTCGCAACGTCAGTTCTCGTTTTACTGCCGTAACTATGGAGCAAACAACCAAATTGAATGAAATTCAACGTTAACTATAGCGACATTGCATTAGAATGTAATTTTTACGCAGTTCTTACGCAATTCATGCGTAATTCATACTCGTATGTGCGCATTGCATACACGATTCTTACGTATGTCTGCGTATGTTTAATGAACAATGCGTATACCGCTAAGACAAACGAATAGATCACTTATTGAAAAAAAGATGAAATGCGCTAGATTTACGATAGAATCACGCATGATTCATGCAAGAAACGTGTATGAGGACAGGGTGTATAGATTGCTCGATTTCCGACAGCTGCATCAGCTAGTCTCAATCATGAGCCTTTTATAAAAGTAACTGTCATACCACACGTCTTTGAAATGTGTGCATGGAAATTACAACAATTTTTGTTGACAAACTGACTCTAAAAAGTGTCTTCCATGCCGGTTTGTGAAAAAATGCGGCGGAGTGGTAGACACGTTGTAGACGCGATAGAAATACCAAGAAGAGTATGCGAGGAACCTGGACAATTTAAGCTTACTCTATGGCCAATCTTCCCACAGGGAAAGTGTACTATATAGCCAGTTTTCCACCAGGAAAATCTTCTATATAGCCAGTCTTCCCCCGGGGAAAGTCTGCTATATAGTCATTGTTCCCCCGGGGAAAGTCTACTATATAGCCAGTCTTCCCCCGGGGAAAGTCTGCTATATAGTCATTGTTCCCCCGGGGAAAGTCTACTATATAGCCAGTCTTCCCCCGGGGAAAGTCTGTTATATAGTCATTGTTCCCCCGGGGAAAGTCTACTATATAGTCAGTCTTCCCCCGGGAAATCTACTACTACGGAGCGGTAGACACGTTGTAGACGCGATAGAAATGCCATTGGCAAGCAGAGAATGCGAGGAACCTGAACAATTTAAGCTTAATATATAGCCAATCTTCCCCCAGGGAAAGTGTACTATATAACCAGTATTCCCCCAGGAAAGTCTACTATACAGCCAGTCTTCCCCCGGGGAAAGTCTGCTATATAGTCATTGTTCCCCCGGGGAAAGTCTACTATATAGCCAGTCTTCCCCAGGGGAAGGTCTACCATATAGTCAGTCTTCCCCCATTAGAAATGTACATGGGGGAAGTATATAGCCATGCTCCCCCTTGGAATACTGACTTAATAGCTTTCCTTCACCGAGAAAAGTTTCCTATATCGGCAGTCTACCCTCGGGAAAAGTCTACCATATAATAATACTTACCACATTTTGCAATGATTTATTTTCAAAGTAATCGTCACTTAACAGATACGGCCTCGGTTTAGAATCATTACATCCCCCATACGTCATTTGCAACACTTTCCATCAGAAGAATAGAATTTTAAGCTATTCCAAACAAGAGTTTATCTTATTATGTTTGTAAAACATCATTATCTTGTTCTCGATCAACAATTGAATCTCAAGACAACGATCAGTGAATAAAATAACCTTGACCTCTTGACCCTTAAACTAATTAGCTTTTCTCGATATTCCCGCTCTTCAAAATTTGAGTCTATTTCTCTAAACAAAGACATTAAGCTTTGGCCCTCATCTCTTGTAAAGTAAACATTTATCTGCTTCTGGTTTTGGTAGTTAAGGGTTATTAGAATGTAATTTGAAAACCATCATTTTAATGCATTTTTTCCAAACGATAATCTTGATATTTGACACGCTATATTCCCCAAACTCAATAGACTTCGATCTTTCCATCCTAATAAGTAAGTATATATTCAAATTTGATGTAAATAGGTGAAACGGTATTTTAGGTCTATTTTTTCTAACATTGACCTTCTTCTTCTTTCGACAATGAGCCTGAACTTTGACATGCTAGTATATTCCTAATACTCCATAAACTTCTCCCCCTCCAAATGTGTAAACATCTATCCAAAATTGGTGTGGATAGGTAAAAGGGTTCTACGACTTGAGTTATCGTCTGGAAACCGTGAGTTAAAGAGTATTTTTTTTTAACAATGACCTTGACCTTTTCCCTTTTTTACCCTAAACGTAATAAGCGCTTTTCACTCATGACAAAAAAGTATATATCCAAATTTCGTGTAGGTAAGTGAAACGGCTCTTGAATTATCATAAGCAATCTATGATTTTTAATGTTTTTTCCCCAACAGTGACCTTGACCTTTGACCCTTTGACCTTTTACTGATCCCAAAGTGAATAGGCATCTTCCTTTCTTAATAAGTAAGCATATATCCAAATTTGGTATGAATATAAGAAAGTGTTCTTGAGTTACCATATGTAAACCATGAATTTAAGTGTATTTTACTAAAAGTGACATTGACCTTTGACATACTGACCAAAAAGCAATAAGCATATTTCCATCTTGACAAGTAACCATATATTGAAATATATCTAAAACCGGTATTGGTTTAAATACGCGATAGGGTTCTTGAGTTATAGTACGTAAATTTAGAGTGGGACGGAATGACTGACAATGCAGACTAAATTCATTTTGTACATGAACATTACAATCAAATTTCGGATATACAACTCTAAATAATTTCCCCACATGCACTTACACTGACGTTCATGCAATTTATTGGAACAAAAAGCAGACAAAATCTGAGAAAAGCTCAGAAATTACACAAAAGTGCCTCTAAAAGTTGGTTACATGAGTGATAAAATCGAAGATAGAAAGTAAGAAATCAGCATATTAAAAGTTCTTCGAATCAAACAACAATTTATTTAGTAATAAAGCAATCTTCATGCAAAATTTAATGCCAATCGAAATAAAAAATCTTGAATGATCAAAAACGATTATAATTTATATTCTGGACATGAGAAATAAAACCAAACATTCTAAAACAGTGGGCAAAATAATTATGAACTTGCGCGCTAGTTCATTTTTGCGCCCGCCCGGGGCTGGACGTACAGCAAAACTAAAAGTGTCATCGCGTAGAGGATACCTGAGTTAGTCAGAATCCACATCTCATTTACCTGTAGCGCACCTGGTACCTGAGATATTCACCTTAATTACAAAAAAATCCTGCGGGAAATAAAAAAATCCTGCGGGAATTATCAAAATCCTGCGGGAATTATCAAAATCCTGCGGGAAATTGATGAATTCCTGCGGGAATTTTCAAAATCCCGCAGGAAAAATTGCTTGAAATAATCCTGCAGGAAAAAAAAAATTTCCTGCGGGAAAAATAAAATTCCTGCGGGAAAATTTTTTCGAAGTAAAATCCTGCGGGAGAAAAAAATTCCTGCAGGAAAAATTTGAACTTAAAATATTCCTGCGGGAAATATTATATGAACATTTTTTTCCCGCAGGAAATTATGCTTTGTTAAAAATTCCTGCAGGAAATTTATTTAGAAAAATTCCTGCAGGAATTTTTTTGAGAAAAAAGAACTCCTGCAGGTTTTTTTTTATAAAGAAGTAAAATCTTGCAGTACATTTACAAAAAAAAAATACTACTACAAATAAAGAATGAATGAATGAATGAATGAATGAATGAATGAATGAATGAATGAATGAATGAATGAATGAATGAATGAATGAATGAATGAATGAATGAATGAATGAATGAATGAACCTTTAAGTAAGTCCATTTGATTTCCAACAATGATTGGGCTGCAATGATATGCCTAGCCCATGATATGATATGTATTATAATATTTACACATGATACGATTCATATCACGATCCTGAATTTAAAATACAGATATAAAAGCATTTCTGTACTTTGCCCAATATTTTATTTAAAGTTCAGCGACAACAATTTATTTAGATCATATCATCATTTCTTGAATGTTTTGAGATCTATCAGGTATTTATATCATGGTTCATAGCAACTTCCCCTACTCAAAATATAGGAATATAGGTATATTGTGTGTGAAAATATAGAACATATATAGAATTTTTTTTAGAAAATAGAAATAAAGAATTAACTCTCCGTCATAAATAACTTTAAAAGAGTAGAGAGCACAATTATATAGGAGAAAATGACCACACCCATTTCTAAGACTCTGGGGGTCAGGGGCTCAAACAAAATATCAGGTGCACAACTAGACCACAGATCCATCATATTGCAAAAAGAATCAAGTCTCCATCATTTATAGTGTCAGAGGAGTTGCAAGCACAAGATTACATAGAGTTATATAGGAGAAAATGACCACACCCATTTCTAAGACCCTGGGGGTCAGGGGCTCAAACAAAATATCAGGTGCACAACTAGACCACAGACCCACCATATTGCAAAAAGAATTCAGTCTCCATCATTTATAGTGTCAGAGGAGTTGCGAGCACAAGATTACATGGATTTTCATAACCACACCCATTTTCTAAGACCCTGGGGGTCAGGGGCTAAAACCAAATGTCAGGTGCACAACTAGACCACATACAAAGTAGGATGCAAAAAGAATTAACTTTCTATCACCTATGGTTTCAGAGGAGTTGCGAGCACAAGAGTTGTTTACAGACGGACGGACGGACAGACGGACGGATGCCGGAAGACGGGGTATCGCATAAGCTCGACTGGTCTGAGACCAGTAGAGCTAAAAATAGTGTATTTGCACTTACATGTACATGTAGCCCCTCCCCCACCTCCAAGATACAATAATCGCTTTATCTTAGGTAAATATGCAAAGTACTGAAGTTGGTTGCTTACAATTAGATTGAAAGTGAATTAAGAAAATGGAATAAAATAAAACATGTTTGTTAAGCTTTTAACGCAAGGCATGTACATGTGTGACTTTAGTAGTCAGAGGCAATTCGAGTTACATCTCAAACATTACCCACTTGATACTGAAACGAAGGCATCACCCACCAATCATATCATTAATTCTATAAAATTCCTGTAAATATGATTGTGAGTACACAATTTACCCTGTTTTCATCGTTTCTTCGACTTTTCTGTCTTTGGACATGTTGGGTAATGGTCGGGGGTTCCCTGGACTAAATATAGATTCACTTGTTTTGAGTTGTTTCTTGTTCATAATAAAAATGTTCGCCTTAAAGAGTAGTTTGCATGGTATTTTCACAGCGAGATATATGGGTGCTGATCCAGAAACTGAACTGTTGCAATGGCGGATCCAACGCCCCCTTTGCCGGGGGGAATTTTTCCGATTTTTAAATGAAAATGGACCAAAATATAGGGTTGTTTGAAAATATTTTGGTCAGTGCCGCCCCCTCCCCTCGGGGGGGGGGGGGGGGGGGGATCCTCTCCGCACCTCTAAATCCGCAACTGTGTTGGGGGGTTTTGGATGACATGCTAGACAGGAAGGTCCGAGGGGGATACGAGAGACCGGTAGATAAGGCAGGGGAATACCCGTGAAAAAAAAGCAAATTCTGCCTCTCCCCCCCCCCCCCCGGGCAGAAGCAGCCAAAAAGTACACAAATGTATATAGATACATGCCGTATAAAATTCATGAAGTCAAAGATGGGCAAATCCGTAAAAAAAATATCTTAAGAAATTCAAAATCTCAGTGGCGGATCTAGCGCCCCCTTTACCGGGGGTCAACGGGCAAATTTTGCCGATTTTGACTGAAAATGGGCCAAAATATACCTGTTTTTGGAAAATTTTGGGTCAGTTCCGGGGGCGGGCGCCTCCTCCGCAGAACCCCCCCCCCCCTGAATCCGCCACTTAATCTTATACAAAGGGTATAATATATATATCACTTTTTAGACGTGTGACTATAAATAGACCTGTTTCGACTAGTGTTGGTCCCCAGCGTGGTGTCCCCTGGTAGGGAGTTTAGGGGCGGGGGAACCCCGGCGACAAAACAAAATTTTGAATAGCAAATCATCCAGCTCTTGGAAATTGCGGAGTTTCCGGGGTTTTTATTTGTTTCAATTTTTTTTTTTTTTTGTTCAAAATCATAAGCTGGATCTTCCCGAATATTGGCTGTACCCTTGGTCAGATTTAATTCTTGATCAATCCGTCCATTTCCTAAGAGAAATTTAAAGTTGCATTAAACATTGACATGTAGAAGAGAAAATGATAACTTCTAGATTCATTTCAAATATGCCCCAGAAGCCACTAATTTACTTCATTTTTTTTTTTTTTTTTCATTTTATTAATTTTCACGGGAGAGGCACCCCAACCACCGAAGGACCGTTCGGGTCTCGCAAAGCATCACTCGAAAAGAGTTTGAGCCCCCGTTCAGGTTCTGAATTCTCTCCTGTATAGGGACGAGTAATTACATATACTTTTTTTTTTTTATAAATTTTTGTATGAAAATTCAGACTCCTCATAGAATACATGTAATGTACTCTTTTGTACAATCTCATCTATGAAATTGATTTCCTTTCTTTCTGTTATAATAATTGTTATGCATGTGTGTATTTTGGTGTGCACAACATGCAAACGTAAATTAGATGGGCGCACAGGGATTCATCGCGCTTCTCGATTGCTTGATGTACGTACTATTGGTTACGTGTATGTATGTATAGCCCATAGTACATCAAGCAACTGGGAAACGCGATAAATCCCTGTGGATGGACGGTATTGACCAGACGATCACACCTGTAGGATAGTTCCTATTATTTCTTAGCTTGATTTTTTTTTTTTTAATAATTCAGTTGGGAAATGCACATAAGGTTTATCTTGAATTGTCTCCCCATCAATGTTTACTTGATAGACGAAATAAAATTCTGAATAATTTATTATATTTTAAAGTGTGTAAGACATGTATAGTATATGTGTGGAAGAATACAAGTGAAAATGGGTCTTCAGAACAGGAAATTCGAATAATTCCGGTCCGGAACCAGGTGCACGACTTTATAAAATTATTTTAAAAGTTGCGTATTTTCAATCTTTCGGCATTTTTTCTCTGTGATTCAAATAAGATTTCTAATAATTTGAAAGTAGTGTCAATGTATTTGAGCTGATGCGATTTGAGAATTTTTCTCCTATTTTTGGTAAGAAAGTGCTTGAAAAATAACTGGGTTCTGGATCCTAGAAATATGTAGGTCAAGCGGTTCCAAGGATGACAGATTTTATCTATATCATAAGGAATCGTGAAAATTTGTGAAAATACGGTATTTTAGTATCACACTTTGAAATATATACTTGAAATAATCGTACACAGACGCTCTGCGTGCACATTTCATTGATATTTCAGCCTGACGCCGAATTCAGTATTCAAGAGTGAGTGTTCACGAATAAATATATTTTGTATCATAAAATTGTATAAGGAAACGATGTAGTGTTGTTATTATTTCATGAAAGAATGTAGATACTGGCACAGAATATTATTTGATGGCCATGGGTTTAACATATCTATTTGACGTGTACATATTACACGCTCATTCAATCTACTTAAGGCGCCGAACGCCCCCTCCCCCCTTTCTATAATGACGCCGAAACCCCCTCCCCCCACCTCCTCGCCCCTCGCCCCATTAATTTTCATTTAATTTAAATAAGATTTATACAAAGTTTTGTGTTTATAACCATATATGATAAGAAATATATAAATTGATGATGAAGTTAAGTATATATATCGAAATGCTCCCCCCCCCCCCCCGGATTATTAATATTAATTTTTTTTTTTTTTTTTTTTTTTTTTTTTGTATTCATTGTTATGAAAACGAAACTTTTATGTAGAACATAATTCGCATTTGATGTTTATCTTATTTTAATGTGGAAAACTATAAATTCGGAGTATAATATACAATTTTAGGCTTTATTCTTAGCTTATACCGAACATACAGGAAAAACGCAGGAATTGTAAAATAAGGGGGGGGGTTGCGTTTTTGTCTTACCACGAGTCGTTGTATCGATATATGCGTACTTTTTTCACTTTATAGAGGAAAATTTAGTCGTTGTATCGATATATGCGTACTTTTTCACTTTATAGAGTTGTTTAATGGTCACTGACACAGTACAAGGAAAAATTTACAACACTAGCCTAAAATTATCTCTTTTCTGGTTGATTTTACACGATTATTTGGAGTCTGAATTACCCCTCTCTGGCCTCCTGAAAAAAAAAAACATAAAAATTCTAAAAATGCAATTTGAAGTTTTTACATTTAAAATATCATTATATCAAAGTTGAAAGAAGACACATGGTTTATTTTGTGTAAATATCTTATTTTGAGGAGAACAGGACAGTCTTGAAAATAACGGACATGAAAATGTAATTAATTTTGTCAAGTATAAATAGCGCTAATTGGGCTTCATTTTGGCTGGATTATTTCAAAACGAATGAGCATATTTTGATGCAACTTTGTACATAGCATACGGACATATTGAAATATATGACAGTACCACGATTTGTTGAAGGTAAAAGAGGGGGATAGTAGAACGTCAATGGCATGTATTCTATACGAAAGCTTTCAGTGAATTGTTATCCTCAAGGCTACATGGACCGTTCGATTTTTTTTTATTTGTACATCCGCAAAATGAATACCAAGAAGGAGATCTATATATATATATATAGAGAGAGAGAGAGAGAGAGAGAGAGAGAGAGAGAGAGAGAGAGAGAGAGAAGGGGTTGTGGATAAAAAAATATCATCCAACCCAACTGGTCGCAGAGGAATTTTCGGCTATGAAAATGTCCGCTCCCCCCCCCCCCCCTTTCCCTAAAAACAAGCCTTTCTCTCTCAGAAACAGGTTAATTGCTACTTCCCAAATCATAAAACACAAACAATTATCCATGTGAAAAATTCAAGATACCCGAGTAATAGCGTCTTACACGTTGGTCGTATTCGGTTATTTTTGAGGGTGTACGTGTGTGAGAGAGAGAGTGAGGGCTTCAATTCCTTCCCATATACTGCATAGGCGCAATACATGTCATAATTAGACCACATAATTATTTTGAAAATGCTTTAAAATGAAATATGAGGAGAGAGAGAGAGAGAGAGAGAGAGAGAGAGAGAGAGAGAGAGAGAGAGAGAGAGAGAGCATGTATTTTGTTATAGATCTTTCCCGTGTAGACTTCGTGATTTTTTTTCACAGAAAGATATTTCCCGTATATAGACTCTATGATTTTTTTATTCATTATTCAAACATTTTATCCAAAATCCTGTATGACTATGTTTTTAATTGTCAAACACCCCAGCCCCACCCCCTAGATGTCTTTCACTGTCCTACAACATTCCTCCCACTCGTGTTATCGGCGGGTCTGACCAAAGCGATGGGTGACACCCCTGCGCCCGGCGGCATTAAGTACATGTATACACAGGGGTAGATATATATTGCGCAAGTACGCCTCCGGGTAAATTCAAGAAACGTGTATATTACGTAACCACCAAGTGTGAACCCCTGGATGACAATATACAGTACCATTCTACTCTCTTTCTCTCGCCGTCGATAGATTTTTGTCTTGAATCATGTTTTCATTGTTGATAAAATCTCCTTTTTGATTATAATACCGGTATATCATTTTTTATCTTTTATTAAAAGTGATCATGATGTGTTTGTATTCTAGTTCTGTCTACTGTCATTCAGTTCTCCGTGTCTTGCAAATTATCCAACAGAAAAGGCACCTCCCTTGAAGTCGTGGTTCGGGCTTTTGGATCTGCCTCTTCAACTTAACAATATTATCTTATTCTCTCCGGAAATGTCGTATACATGTATATGCCCTTATCTTCATAAATTCTAGAAACAAGGAAAGGTGAAATTTCTCGAAGACTCAGGAAATAAAATTTTCTTGTGCGGTTGTGGGAGCTTTCCTTCGAGCTCCCTGAAACTACCACTTATTCAAAACAATTATATTTCAAGAATGATTGGTTTATTAAGGTCGTTAGAAACCATGGGAAATTATATGTACATGTATGTCAACATCATGGTTGGATCTAGAGAATTTTCCGAGAGAGGGGGTTCCAGCCATTAAAAAAAAGGGGGGGGGGGAGGGTCCAGTATATGACTTTGAAAGAAAAATATAATACAGTAAAACATAAAAATTAGAAAGGATGGCAAATACCGAGAGGATATAATTACCTGGCCACCCCCCCCCCCCCCCCAATGTGTTGAGTCATTCAAGAAGAATTAACATAAATACTTCCTCTATATTTATACGTTTTTTAAAACCATTATGAGTTGGCCACCTCTCCTGGTTTTTTTTCCCCGGTGACCTGTGCTTGTACGTCAACTGTTCACGTGTATCGTTTGTCTCTGGTGGAAAATACGACCGTCAGCGTACATGTATAAGAATAATTACTTGTATTGTAAAAGTGAATAATAAAACTAAAGTCATAGTCGAAAACAACTAGAATGCCGAAAAATACGCATTGATGGGTTAGTGGAGATTTTCTTTTTTTCTGTACTTTTTGGTGGGGGTGTTCTTCTGGGAAGGGGGAGAGGATGTCAAACATCGAAAAAATCACCGCCAACAGGAAGATTTTACCATGGGTACATTGTATTATTTAAAAAATGCAAATGTCTATCCTTCTCACAAACATTTGATAAAGCTATATTCCGTACCGTAGCGAAGGAAGCCATATTTATGATATAAAAGTTTAACAGCGAAGCAATACTATTAATTTAGAAGTGTCCGGAGTCCGTTAATTAGATATATAGATATGATTATTGATACCATATTAATTTGGTGTCATCCTGATTGTCCAACATTTATATAAAAAGGTAAAAATGAGGTATATTTTTTGTTGGACAATCAGGATTTTAGGTAGTACCAATTACATTGTTTGCATAATTACTTAGTTAATTGATCACATTGATCTTGCCGCTAATTGACTCAGGTAAATGTTGGATAGATATGCCATAACCTCATGAATGTAAAATAGATAAGATAAAAGACGTATACTAAGTACATGTATCTGAAGTATTTTTTAAATTTTTTAAAGTACTTTAGTCTGGGATGTATCACTGGGTTGGGTGCACCCCCCCCCCCCCTCTTGAACCGGATGAAAGTAAATCCCGCGGTGGAATAAGGGAGGATCCAGAGGATATTTTCATTGGGGTAAGACGTTTCAGGAATGCTAGGTACAGTACTATCTATCCGGAATAGACCCGAAGTCCACGAAACAAGGAATTCATAACTACATAGAATCAAAAGGTGCCAAGATATTGCATCTTATTCTTTTCAAGCCGAGATCATCGTTCGCACGTATGACAGCAAAGGTTAACGTGCGCCCGCAGGACGCCGATCTGCTAGATGACGATGACTTTTGGTCACCAGGCGTTCGTTGCAGACGATGGTTTAGTGCGCGTGCTTGGGAGGAACGCTGCATGCGCCGTAACGAGGACGCATACGAAGACTGGGGCGAAATTACCGCTGATGATTAGCTGTAGAACGAAGAGTGAATTGATAAAGATCATAAAACATTTATGCAATGTTTTGTCGAAATATAACTTTTAAGCGTATGTGGAAAATCTTCTATTTCTTAGCCATGATTCTGAGAAAGAAAGAAGGGGGGGGGGGGGGGGGGGCGATAATATGTGCAGACACCTATGAACATTTACGGACTATATTTGATAAAACAATTTTTTCGTAGGAAATAGACAGTCATATATATACTTGTAGATATTGGCGGCTTTTATAAGAGTAGCGGAGAAATTCCATTCATATTTTTTTTTATCTCAAACTAGCAGACAGACAGCAGGCATGTAAGACAGACAGCAGACATAACCATCCATATTACAATTTACTGATTCTATAACAAATATTTAGCATATAAGAGTTGCATGGGCACGAACAACCTCCATTTTACTCCAAGATATAGGGAAAAAGTTTTTTTTTCTAGTACTATATAAATCGATTGTAAAACCATGGAAAACATATCATTTATTACAGGAATCGCTAGCATTTTATAGAAAATATGCCAAAGTTGACAAAATTCTGAGACTTAAAATTCGTAAAATGATAGGCATTAACTCAGAAATCATGTAATATTGGAGTGAAACAAACTCAAACATAGTAATAATGGATATGCTAGAGAAAAGCTGCAAAGCTCTTAAAATCTATGAAATCCTCAATTTGTTGTTTGCATGTCATACATGATGCACGTACATAAAAAATGAAAAAAAAATATATATGATTTTTTTTTTTTTTTTTTTTTTTTTGCAAAAGCTCGTTTTCTAGGAATTTTTTGAAGAATTTTACTAAAGATTGTAGTGTATTTTTCTCCTTATTGGTCTCATCTTTTTAAGTAATTATCTACTATTACATGTAGCCGATGATCTACTGAAAATCATAATTGAGAAATAAATTAATTTTGAGTGAAACTTTAACATTTATTCTACTTTTTTATATATCAAATTTAAATCAACTTTGTACGATTTGGTGAAAATAGATTTATGAAAAATAGCCATAATTGGTATGTTTATTTAGACAAACAGGTGTGTTTATATAACAATACAGGTGACCTTAATATTTTTGTTGGACAATCAGGATATGGGATTTTCCAAATGTTGGACAATCAGGATTGTCTAGGTGACACACGCCCTAATCAACCCGGCCGTTTTCATTGTTTTTTCGCCTTTCTCTTTGAATTCTTCTTTAAGGCAAAAATATATACTTATTTTTGGAAAAATATGGGTCATTGATTCAGAGGGAGAATCAGTCCTTTTCGTTTCCCTACATTCCAAGTTGGTATTTATACAAGAACCTCGAGTAGACCAGACTACCCCAGTGGCGGATTCAGTCGGGGGAGGGAGGGGGGGGGGCGCACAGGGGCACGTCCCCCCGACAGTGCCCAAAGAAGGGGCACTTATGACATGCTTTTGGAAGCATCAAATTAATAGTACTTCTATGAAATTAGTCAGAAAATGCTCGATAAAAACCTCAGAAACCACAGATTTGAATAAATTTTCCAAAATTTTTTCGGGGATAGATAACAAAGTCGGGATGGATGCATTGCTGCCATGTCCATTGTCTAGCTGTACATGGACATACAAGTTTCC
The DNA here is from genome assembly GCA_028142955.1 of Pinctada fucata. NCBI lineage: Eukaryota > Metazoa > Mollusca > Bivalvia > Pterioida > Pteriidae > Pinctada > Pinctada fucata. The sequence goes on from AP027106.1 coordinate 44,493,802, forward strand.
GAAATTTTCTTCATCTGAGGGATAAATGGAGAGTGATGTTCAGTCCTATGTAAGGCATAAAACACACTCACATATTTCTTAACCAAATCTTCGATATTACCTTCTATAAAATCGGCATTGAAAAAATTAAGATCGTTTTAGAATTGAGGTCGTGATCAATCTTTTTTAAATGAATAAAAATTGTTTTGGCCGGATTTGGACTGGCTACCTCCAAGAACTTTGCAAAGAGTCTACAAATGAATGTTTTTCTATTAATCTTTCTATCTTGACGCTGCAGGGAACGGGGCACTCGTGATCTCTATGACTTGTTTGTTTTTCTACCTTACAAAAATTCACAAACAAGCGCAGATCTAGAGTGATGATTAGGGGGTCTGCATGGCCTCGCCTGGAATTTGCAAAAATAGTTTTTATCTCGTTTTTCGAAAAAAATTTTCGATATACAAATCATTGTTGAACACTGAAGGAATTCCTTCTAAATTCAGTTAAAATATGCTTCAGATATCACCAAATAGCTTCATTTTTTAAAAAATTTTCTCGGGGGAGGCCCCCGTACCCCAACAATTGGGAAGGGGGGGAACCACCCCCTCCTATGTATATATCCTCCCCCAGTCGGCCTTTCGGGCCTCGCAGGTGATTCCCATCAAAAATTGTATGTGCTTCCTCGGCAGTTGGTGTTCTGGATCCGCCCCTGTATCCTTTCATCCCCCTTGGATCCGCCCTGACTAAAGTGAATTCCACATCAATTCATATTCCCATTTGGTTCTCCGAATAGCAGGGGAAAATACTTATGATAAGAAGGAGAAGAGGAACGAATTGTTCGATGACAAAGCGAGCTAAGAAGAAAAAAAAAAAAGAAAGAAGAACAACTTTCGAACTTTGTAAAACTGGTAGAACTAGGCGATCTGAGGTGATATTTACTGACAATCGTATTCGTATTTACTAACTTCTAATACGATAGCCTAGTAAAAGCTGCTAAACTCAAAATACGAGCAACATTGTTAGCTCGAATTTCCTTGAATCCTTCATAAGATGACATGTGCTGTCAGAAGTGTAGAAAACATGTAGTGTTATAGGTTGACATTTGTTCCACTTGTAAAATTAAAGTTTAAGAAATTGAACTTTCATGTAGGTGTCGCATTTTTCATCACATTCGCAAATTATGCAAGAACGAACATGATTAAATCATAAGTTCGTTCTTTTTGAAATAAGCCTTTTTCACGTAACTGCGTGACTAGCATTTTGTGGACGGCAAGTACCAAATTTCGTTACGTCACATTTAAATATTGATTGTCCTTGACGTCATATTGCGGGAAAAGTAGTTATTTTGCCGTCCAAAATAACTGGACCGCAGTTACATGTATGCGAAACAGGCTAATACCGTGTTACTTCCCATTTATGCAGGTATCTGACGTAAACGTATTGTGAGTCTTTAATTTCATTAAAAAAAGGTCAAATTTGTAACCATGTTTCCCTGAATTTTACACTTGTTTCCACAGAATATGATGACTCGCAATAACTTGATGTCAGATACCTGCAAAAATGGGAAGTAACTCTGTGTTTCGAAAAGACCAAATTTATTTTGCTGTTTATACCCACAGGCACAGAATGATTTCAATAGTGCTCCCATTAAAAGTACTGAAGGTTTACCTACAATGTTAAAATTTCTCTTTCCTATTTTACCTGCACTTTTTACTTGACATACATATGATGCTTAAAGTGCCTCTACATTACAGGATGTTTTAAGTCCATCAAATAACAAATATGAATCAATTTGCGATTGCATAATTAATTTGCAAAAATTCCTGCGTTTTAACCCCGTATTTTGTGATTTTAGTGTCCATTTACACCTGCAGCGGAAGATAGCCGAGCGTCTTATCGCTAAATCTTGCTGCTGACCACATGTGTGGTGAAATCGTCATGAGTGAAACAGATAGCATTTCAGATAGCTACTGTAGTACGAAGCATAGATGAACAGTGAATTTAACAGAATATTCTACAAAAAAAGAATTGAAATAATGATAATTATTGTCCCATTTACTATGTAGTGTTTTGTACACTATTACAATTCAAGAAAATTAAAAGGGGATGCTAAAAAATACAATTAGATAATAGACATTTGGGGGTAAATAGACAGATATATTCACGAGTTTATTTTCAGAGCCTATTCCCCATCATTTTATTTATATCAGACTTGATTAGAAATGCAGCATTTCATATGTTCACATGACATTTTAATTTCGGCCCCACCGATATTCGAATAAGAGATATATACATGTTTACGGCGCATGATTAGGTAGTTTTTTTTTTTTTGTTTTTTTTTTTTTTTGTTTTGTTTTTTTTTTGTTTTTGTTTTGTTTTGTTTTTTTTTTTTTTTTTTTTTGTTCTTGTTTGTTTTTTTTTTTTTTCTTTGTTTGTTTCTTTTTTGCATTATGCATGTAAGAATAAGAGCAATGAGAGGTCAAAATTGCTTTGGCACGAGATATGAGCATAGGAAAAGTGGGAATACGATCAGTCCGATTCTAAGCACCATATACGAAGTATTTGGAGGGGGAGGAGGGGGTATGTTTAAAATAGCTAGCCTAGTATTTTCAACATTTCACACTTTTCTATTTCTGTATCTTAAAAACTACAAAAGTTCGGCATGTTATATCGGCCTGATAATAAGAAAGTTCGCAGCTCGAATGTTTGTAACCCCCCCCCCCTTTCCTTCCATTCCAACCATCTAATTTTCTTCGTTAGGAACTGATATATCAAATAGGATAAATTGAAAACAGCAGAAAAAGAAAGACGGTTAAAAAACCCCAGAAAAATGAAGAAAATAGAAGGAAGTCTCGATCTCCTCCAGGGTCAAAATAATATTTCAGAATATAACATTCTTTTGGTAGAAAGAATTCTGTCTTTATCCCTTGTTTGTTACTCTCGGATTTCAAACACACATTTCACACTTTAAAGAAATTAATGTTTTTTTCATAGAAATATTGACTAAATCGAAATTATTTCCCTATGATTACTACAATTTACTGGAAATACATAATAGGAGCCTGTCCTGAATGTAATGACTGTATGCTTGATAAGTCTTTGTTAACAAGTCTTTGTAAATGCTTATATAAATTATTTCTCATCGTGCTTTGTGTTCAAAATGCATATTTTTGTAATCCCTAGCCATTTTTCACTATTCTAAGTCATTTATTAATCTAACAAACTGTTCAAAAGTTTCTCCTTCTTTCTCTTTCTCTGTATTATTTATACAGAGTTAGCATCAACGATCAGGCTATTCGTTTCACTTTGTACGTCTGACCACAGAGAGCGCCGGAGACCGGCGATCACAGGTGGTCAAAAGTTAATCAAGATAAGATGGTGCAAGTAACTCATTAAATCTTCACCGCAGAAATATCGAGTTTTCGGGAAAAGATGCGTTGCATTAATACCAAGTAGTAGCAAAAATATGATTTTGCAATGTTGAGGCACTTTAAGTATCTGTTTAAGTTTTATGTTCAGTTTGCATCACTAGTATCTTCTTTAGAGATAAGCTTTAGGCTTAATTTTTTTCAACCAGTGGCAGATTAAGATGGGGAGCTCAGTTGATCCCCCTTTTTCACTCAAATACTTTGATTTTAACTCAGAATCCATGCACAATACTGTATTATGTGCTTAAGTGCTTAAACATTGGATTATTTTGTACCTACCTTCATTCACCATAATACCAAGTCTTAAACTTTTAACTCACAACACAGATATTTTCAAACTGACAAAGACTGGAGCTTTCTCTCTGAATATTGTTTTAAAGAATTCCATCACAATCTTTATGACGGAATCAGCCCTTTATAAGTTATTAGTCATACTTCTTGGATTTATAGGGTACATTTTTGGCAAATAATTTTTATTTCACAGATGTTGATTTCAAACAAAATCATATTAATTGTACTTGTGAAATTGCCATAATTTTGTCTTACTTTTAGTTAGTAAGTGAACATATGAATCAGATAGGAAAATTTCATATTACCAATAATATAGTAATGATCCCTTGTACCCAACATTATTCAAGGATTTTAGAATCTTAATATACAATGTGTGAAATTGCTTCAATACACGAACTAAGGGCTTGAACAATGTTTGTATAACTTGTGCCCAATTCCCATTTCATGTTTATGGAAATAAAATATGTTTAAACTAAAAACTAAAACACGAACTACTTTTTTATAAGCCTGTCATTTGACAAGAAGTATTATGGAATGGCAAAGTCCGTCTGTCTGTCTGTCTGTCCGTCCACTTATGGAACGCAATAACCTACATGTAAATATGCATCGACGGATTTTGTGATTTTTGTACATTATGATCAGACTGGAGAGGCAGCCGCCTTTCAATTGTCAGATTCATCTGATTTGTTTTTACGGAGTTACGGGACTTACATAAGTTACATTCTTTTCAATACAGTGAAAATATTCTGAAATAGTTAAAAATTACCTAAAAATCTATTTTTTGGGTGAAATGTTTTGAAAATTTGTATAAATCAAGAAGAAAGGATGTTCTTTTATATATGTTATGGGGCTTTTTTGACCCCTACTGGTAACGCCGAAGGGGACTCTTAATTAGTTTCCTCTCGGTCTGTCTGTCTGTCCGTCCGATTGTCCGATGATCAGTTTTCTTGACTTTTTCCTGCAACAAATAGAGATATTCAGGTAAAATTTGATACTCGGCTTAGTCTTGGATAGTTACAGAGCAACGTCGACTTTTGTCACGCTTGCCCTATTTTCCGAGGAGTTATGCCCCTTGATGACTTGTACAATGCAGTTTTTGTCAGTTTTCCAGACTTTTTTCTGCAACAAATAGGTATTCAAGTAAAATTTGATACTCGGCTTAGTCTTGGATAGTTACAGAGCAAGTTCGATTTTTGTCACGCTTGACCTATTCTTCGAATCGATAAAGCAGATAAAACCTTAGAACTGAGCTGCCCAGACAGTAAGTTTAATTAAAACTCATATTTAATTGAAGATAAATTCATAGGCAGAGTTGCAGGACATAAATATATGCCGCCAGCAGGGGACTTATATCGCTCAGCGATCATAACATCTTTCATAAATATTTTAAGAATAAAGAAGTGGTTTTGTAGATTTGAAAAAAATCCTGCAGGAAATTTTTAGAAATACAATTTCCTGCAGGATTTTTATCAGAACATAAAAATCCTACAGGAATTTTCAATATTCAGAAAATTCCTGCGGGAAAAAAAAAATCCTGCAGGAATTTCTTAAGAACAAAAATTTTCCCGCAGGATTTTTATTTTTCCCGCAGGAACACCATTTTCAAGATTTTTTAAAGAAAAATTCCTGCGGGAAAATTTTTCTCCCGCAGGAATTTCTTGAAAAAAATTGAAGAAAATATTCCTGCGGGATTTTTTTTCTCCCGCAGGAAAAAAAAAAAATCCTGCAGGAATTCATCAATTTCCCGCAGGATTTTGATAATTCCCGCAGGATTTTGATAATTCCCGCAGGATTTTTTTATTTCCCGCAGGATTTTTTTGTAATTAAGGTGAATATCTCAGGTACCAGGTGTGCTACAGGTAAATGAGATGTGGATTCCGACTAACCCAGGTATCCTCTACGTGATGACACTATTGGTTTTGCTGTACGTCCAGCCCCGGGCGGGCGCAAAAATGAACTAGTGCGCAAGTTCATAATTATTTTGCCCACTGTTCTAATAATAGTGTAATGTTTCAATGAAACTAATATTTCAATCCCAAAATACACATTTAAATGGGATATGGAACTCATATTTTGTTCCAAAACAAAATACGATATGTTCTGAATAATGACCTTGTTACAATTTAGACAGTATCGACAGATAAGTCAGTCTCGACATGTATATGTGCTATTATACAGAAAGGCAACTTAGCCTCTAACTGGTTCCTACGCTTCTGAGCTTATTTTCCGGAAAAACGGTGGGTGGGATAAAGAACTATATAGCAGTTTTTCCCCCGGGGGAAAATATACTATTTTCCCCCCATTTTGACGGAAAATCCACTATATAGTAGATTTTCCCCCAGGGATTTTCTACTATATAGCAGATTTTCCGAGGGGAAGAACTACTATAGATTATACATTTCCGGGGGGAAAATCTACTATATAGTAGGATGTACCCGGAAAAACTGCTATGGGGGAAAAACGGCTCTATAACAGTACCTTTTTCGTCATTTACATGTTTTAAGGGTGAAACAATTTATAAGTATACCAAATTCTAAGGAGTTTCGATCATAACTTTTAAAGATATTGTAAATTTAAATACAAAAATGCTATATTTTAAGTCAAAAATGCGTAAAATACCTGTATGACAAACAAAAAAGTTCTAAAAATTGAGAATTTATTATTCAAACATGATTAGATATTTGTTAAACAAACTATTTTAAACATCTGCAATTAATTGCCTCTGGAATTCAATGTTCAAAGAAGGAAAGTAATACATGTAGTGAACTGAACTGAACAGAACTGAACTAAGGAATGATTTTAATTAATATTTTTGTTTTATTTTTGTTTAAAACTGTTTAATAAACACTCAGTGGCGGATCCAGCGTCCCCTTTGCCGGGTGGTCAAGGGGCGAATTTTGCCGATTTTTACTGAAAATGGGCCAAAATATAAAAGTTTTTGGAAATATTTGGGTCAGTGCCGGGGGGGGGGGGGGCGAACGCCCCATCCGCACCCCCCTGAATCCGCCACTGAACACTCGATACAGTAAAAAGGCGCTTTGTATAAATCCGGAATTTTTGTTTAGCACGTATCCGATTTATAATTGCTTCACTTCTTTCGGATTTCCTGCAAAAATTTCGGGCAATTTTTGTGCCCTTCGACATGAATTAAACATGAAATTTCTCTCTTCAAATCGATTTTAAAGGTTGTTTTGGATAGATTTTCATTTTATGTAAATCTGAAAATGCAAAGTGCAAGAGAAAAAGCTTTGGAGAAAGTTTTCTCGCTGTTGTCAACAATAGAAGACAAAGGTGTCAAAGTTTTAGCAATGGATTTTGATCAAACACTCATTTCAATTCATTCTGGCGGTGTCTGGAAAGATTCTGTTGAAAATTTGATTAAACATCTTCGTCCATGCATGAAAGACCTTTTAGACTCTGCACTACAGAGAGATGTTATAGTTTGCATAGTGACTTTTCATTCCCAACCATGGATTATACGTGAAATGATGAAGAAATTATTTCAAAGGTTGGTTTGTAGATATTGGATATGTATTCAGTACCATTTTGTTAGGGCATCAAATTGGACAGGCATTTATTGAATATCACAATATCTTAATGTACATCAACGCAATTAAATTTCCTGTCAGTGCCCTTTCACACTTTTAACTTTATGATAAGGCAGTGGCTCCGGATACGAACGTTCGTATCTTTAGACCTATGTCTCGGCGTACGAACATGTTTCTGATTGGTCTGTCACTGTCACGTGACTCGGGTCATGTGTCCATAAAAAATAAAAAGTTGATTTTTGTAACCATATCAAGGTATACGAGTTTATTCTGCATAATGTGTAATTTAGCAACCGGGACAAGAGGCTATTTTCTATGCTCTCAATCATTATAGTGATCACTGATCAGTAATAGACGCGCACTTGTCGGCTGTTTTGTGCACGTACTGACGTTCTGTCGCTCCAGCGGAAGTTGAAGTTTTTGAGAGTTTTGAGACGATAACAAATACGTACATGTAGACATGGTAGATGCAACTTTTGCTCTTTACTTAATTAACTTTTCAGAATATGTCACAAAAAAAGATACAATTTGAACAGAAGATGATTGAAAAAAAAAACCAAATTGAAATATATATGCAGTAGCTCACTACGATTTGTGTTCGTACGCCGAGACATAGGTCTAAAGATACGAACGTTCGTATCCGGAGCCACTGCCTTATGATAAAGTAGATTTGAAAGATATTGAGATTCTCACATCTTTATATCTGCATTATTATTAATCTATATATTTTGATATGATTTTATAGTATCCTGTTTAAACTTACCAGTATAAAAAAGTTCACGTAAATGGATATTTACTCAGCATGCTCAGAAAAGCATTTATTATGATACCGGTACATGACAGCATCATATACTTGCACATGAAAGTTGTTGCAATATGTCATTTATACCGCAATGGCGGAATTGCTGACGGTCTATAGAAATTAAGATGGCATGCACCTGATGCGATTTACGCTCCCTGATTGGTTGGAACTAGTCCGTGGCAAAATAATATTAGTTATTAGGTTAGTTATTGACTGTCTACAGAGATTGATCAACCCGACAAATCTCTGTAGACAGTCATGCAGTAACAAACCCGATAACTGTTTTATTTTGTCGAGGACCAAAACCTCCATTTTTTGTTGCAGAAAATTGGCGTTTTAGGAATCCTTTTACTTGCGAATTCATTTATACGGCAGTGGCAGAATTGCTGACGGTCTATAGAAATTTAGACGGCATGCACATGACGCAATTTATGCTCCCTGATTGGTTTGAACTAGTCCGTGGCAAAATAAAAACATATATCAGTGTTTCAATAAAAATCTAATATAATATTTCCGTTGCAGGAATGGGGAGAGGATAATTGTACAAGCAAACACAGTTGAATTCAAAGAGAGGCATAATTATGAATTCCTTGGAAAGGAAGCTCACATCGCTGCCGTATTAACGGAGGTTTATAACAGACGGAAGCAAATTATCAAACCAGAGGAAGTCATACTGTTTGATGATGACGAAGATAACATAAGTACTGCTGTCAAGTTTGGTCACTGGGCGATTCAAATCAAAGATAATGTGTCCTACGATTCATTCACTGAATTTGAAGGATATTTGAAAAGCAAGAAAAAACCATAACCAAATTTCATTGTAGCACCTTGTGAAAATCAGATTATATAATACCAAAATTTGTCACCATTATAGTCATGTAAACAATATATTTGCCATGTTCACAATTGCTTCTTGTTTTGTGATTTTGTAGTGTGTCTGAATGATGGACGTACATGTTATATTTAAGTTAGAGTCATTCTAAGGTTGATATTGTTGCTTATTTTGGATTTTATTTGGATACCCCATGTTCTCTGTTCAGAATTTTGATCAGAGGGTTAACTGATAGAATCTGTAGTAAAGTGTTTTTTTCCCCTGATTTTTCAATAGGGTGCAAACTTAAACATGTTTAAGTTCACAAATATGACTTCCTCTTCCACGTCATGACAGTGATGACACATCATTAATTTTCTTTTGATTCATGCAGGGATTAAGGTATCCGATGTACTGTAGGGCATTTTTCCATGTCTAGTAAGGTACCATAAACCATTTATTTTCTGAAAGGTTATAATTCCCACATCTCAGAAATAATAATTTTGGGGCAAGAAAAACAAAGGGAAATAACTGATGAAGCATATAGATTGTCTATTTTCTCTGTATAACTTATGCAAAATTTAAAAAATTGTACAAGAGACTGAGTTTTTCCTCTTTGATTTTTAAGACCTGTGAGTCTTATATCTGTACTCAGGGCATCATAACCTTTCAGAAAATATATAGTTTATAGTACCTTACCAGGCATGAAATTTACCATACTTTACAATGGAGATGATTAAAACGCAATGTAAAAATGACTCTTTTGTACAACGGGTACCTTAAAATGTTGTAGCCATTATTTAACGTTAGTGATACCATATTCCAAGGAAAATTTTATTCACAGTATCAAATCACTTGATATAAATTATCATGATTATACACATAATCTCTTGCAAGGGAATCCCTTTCAATTAAACAAGGTAAATACTATCGCTACTGTGATATCATAAGTTTTATTTTATCTATAAATCATGTTTAACACATTAGCTTTAAATATATGTGGGCATTAAAAGATTACAAAATCTGTTAGTAAAAAATATGTATACATGTAGCGCTTGAGACCTGAGGGGATGTTCTAACGGCCATTAACTATTCCAGACCTGTGTTTTTACATTAGAGGAATCTTTTTAGTATTACTTTAATGTGGATTGTTCCTTATTTATGATGATTTGCAGGTCACAATTGATAATAGGGCATGAATATTTGACGAACAATTATTATGTTGATAGTAATTTTCCTGAGTTTGTTAAATTGACTTATGTTTGAACATGTTGAAGTGGACTTCTATTTCACATATAAATGAGACATTTTGTTTTGAAACCACACATAGTAGTAGTGCATTGTTACTCAATGATGTCAATTTAGTGTTCTAGTGCATTGTTTTTTGAAGTAGTTACTCAGTTCTGATGAAAAAAAAAATCAAAATTGTTTAAATGAAAGTGGTTCAGTGTACATTGTTATTTACAGATTTCAGTTATTAAGTTATATAGTCAAGAAACAGTGCCAAAACCCAATATTTGTATATGAGATACTTTTCTTTTGAATTATAAGATGGATATTTTGTAAATTCTGACCCATATTGAATCTAATTACAGTAGTAGATCATTTTATATTTTTGATAAAGTACTTCTAGATTGATAATTTGTAATCAGTTGTATGTATTTCAAGCATGTGTATACAGATGTCAAATATTTGAGAAAGTGATTTTTTAACTCGTTTTTAGACCTCTCAGAAATTATATCTGTGTTTGAAAGATAAAAATTAATATAAATTAATGCAGTTCATTTTTCATAATTTTCTTGAAATTTTTTCATCATGAATCATATATGTTGTTATCATTAAAGATTGATCATATTGATACAGACTTAAACAGAAAAATTTGCAAAACTAAATGAGAAAATGAGTATAATTAACTTCTACATGTACCTGTAAATTAAATTTAAAATGAAAAAAAGTTGTGTGTCATTCAAAGTCTCGGCTCTAAACAAAGGGTATTCACATGTAAGTGTACATGAATTATGTGATTGAAGTGCCAGTTTTTTGAAATTTGTTTTACCGAAAGAGGAGTACCTATACTTGCATTAAGCAACATGATGAATGGAACAGTTGTATTGAATTTTCTGTATTATTTGGATTTAGGAATGATGTTATACAGTTTTTGATTCCTCAATTAGTTCAATATTCAAAATGAAAGTGGAGTTTTTATCCCTGTAAGACATACATTGTGTGGATGATGTCCATAAATCTTACAACTTGCACATATCAAAGTCACGTTGTAGTAAAGTTGTTTCCGATTGGTGCAAAATAAGAATAAAATTTACCATTGCAATCTTTGATAGATGACAAAAATTTATTAATACATTGTAGTCCAGTTTAAAGTAGAGGATCCAGCGCCCTTTTGATGGGGGGTCAAGGGGCAAATTTTGCAGATTTATACTGGAAATGGGCTAAAATTTACCTTTTTTGGAAAATTTTGGGTCAGTGCCGGGAGGGGAGGGGGAGTTGGCCTCTGCACCCCCCTGAACCCACCACTTTGCTAAATAATTCCTATGTCCATGTTGACCCCTCAACTTCTGTTACAGAGAAGTACAAATCAGATTATCTTTTGCACAAAATTGTAACCTTGTGAGCAAATGGTGTGTAACGTTCGTATCTTATCTGTATACCGATTTTTGTTTATATAAAATACTTGTGATATTAAACGGTACTGGTGATGCTCAAAGTGATAATAGGACTTCTTGCCTTGTTGTAAATATAAAGGGTACATGTTTAATGCATTAGCAATTTTTTTCTTTGAGACGTTTACACGTACTATAAGAAATGGAGGTTGTAATCTGACTGTCAAATATAGGGTATATAAAAAATCAACACCGGTTGAGTTTTAATTCAGCGTTTGTTATTTTTCAATATATTAAAACTTGTGGAGAGAATTATTGACTATTTATTGATAAAATATCAGCTATATTTGTACTTGAACCATTTATTTCAGGCATTTTTTTCCCTTCATCGGAGTCAAAAATTTTTTTTACTTTCCTAAGTGTCAAACAATGTTATCATGATCATAATGTCAAAAATTCCACTTTTTGGTTTGAATACAAGTTATATTCATCATTTATATAATCATGATACAAGTAGTTGAGACATTTGCCGTTTACTAACTTGATCCACATGGCTTGTAAATATTTATCATTGACCTGAATATTGTCACTAGATCTTACAGTGATAGTCAACTGTCAACGTTATGACCTTGACCTACTTTCAGAGGTCAATCAATAGCAGAAACCTGGTTCAAGGTCACCCCATTTTGAATCTTAAGGTCTCCCCATCTTGAATCTAGGTCGCCCCATCTTCATGATCTTGAATCTAGGTCTCCCCATCTTGAATCTAGATACAAATTTTATTAAAAAATCCTGAAAGTCAATTTCTGGTCACCCAGTTTTCATTTTTACCCTCTGCCAAAAAGATGAAAAATAAAGGTAAGGGAGATTTCTCTACACATATTACAGTGGTTGCTACAGATATTTTATAAATGTATTAATATAGAACATTTCCTATATGCTGTCAAAATAATTCAAACTTAAAATGTATTAAATTTACTGTAAACGTGGAAATTTTCGCATGGGGATAATTTTCACGTTTTTCGTGATTGTATCATTTTCGCGAAAATAACCGGCCCGCATGAAAATAATGACCAGTATTAAGAATCATTCCACGGAATGCATGTGTCTCCTGTGAAACAAAATTAAAGCCGACACTTAGGAATCACATTTATATAGGGTGTGAAAGACAGACGGATGGATGGACAAGGAACAAAGTGTTGCTATGCTTGGTGGTGACACATAAAAAGCAGGCGACTTAAAAACGTAAGGGAATACTCCCGATTTTGCCAAAATTTCCTCCATGTGCACTGTTTCAATGGTCATATCGCGAAAATTTCCCCCAGCGAAAATAACCACATTTACAGTATTGAAAACATGATATTACCACTGTGAATGCTGTGTTATATATATAAGTACTGCTTCAAAGTTTTGTTGTGCACTTTTTGTTGGGCTGTTATGTTTTGTAAAATACGTCAAGCATTAATAAACATCTGAATTGTTTTTTTCTCTGTAGTTTTCTGTTGAATTAGAATGCAAGAATTAAGTGTTCCTCTCACAGATAGTGAATTGACACCTTCCGAACGCGTGGAAAATTTGAGAAATTCCATGACGTCACAATGAAATTTCTATGTTTGACCGAGGTTCCAAGCTTCTTAGTGTGAGGTAAAAGCATTGTGACGTCACGAAATTTTGCATTCATGTATGAAATAAAGTATACGATTATTGATGATCATTTTCATATTGCTCAGTACTTTAAGCTTATTGTAGTAATCCAACAAATACTGCATTGCTGTAGTTCATTTGTAATTTAAGTAACCTTGTCTAGGTCAAGTTTTAAATTGGTAATATATTCAAAGACCTTCAAATGTCTGGTTTGACCTCAAGTTGACAACACTTCACTTTATGCATAATGACCTTCAAATGTAAAGTTTGACCTTTCACCTTTGAGGGTAAACTTTGTTTTATGCATAATGACCTTCAAATGGATAGTTTAACCTCTAGATCCACTTCCAGGGTCAAACTGGCAACACTTCTCATACTTGCCTTCACTTTCTGTATACATATACTTGTAAAGGATCACATTTGACGAGACAGAAATCCAACAATTTTCAAGGTCAAGGCTGTTTAACCTTGTTGTGGACAGGATGCTGACTAAACTCTATAAGCCCTTAGACCTTCAAACTGGCCACAAATGTTTACAATGGTAAGAGGAAAAACTCTCCTGATACATACTGATGGTTGTGACCTTCACCTATGACCTTCAACGCCAGGTGTAAATCTTTTGAGTAATTTGTCAGGGGATCCTAACTTTCAAGGCATTAGGTTTGTTCAAGCATTGGATTGAAACGTATGATGTCGTGATTCCTTATGGAGGTTTTTGATAATTGTTTTTCTCATCATTTAAGTGACACTGCAAAAAAATGATGAGGCGTTGCAGTAGGGCAATGCCTAATACGTAAGTCCGTATCGTTTATACGTCTGAAAAGTCTATAGTTTTTGAAAACACTTCAAGAGTTCTGCTAGGTCAAGAACGTTTCTGACATTGACAAAATATTGAAATGTTTGCAAAAAAATACGAATTTTTCATTTACCTAGACTATATGGATTGATTTATTAGGCATTGCCCTACTGCGACGCTCATCAGTTTTGTACAGTTTAACTTTGGAAATGAAAAAATACCAAAAAAATGTCTAAGGAATCATGACACCATTCGTTTCCATCCCATGCAGTGAGCATTTATGAGGCATATAGGATCAAACTTAAATAGAAAAGAAGCTAAATAAAAGCCATATTGCAAATTCCCCTGGTTTATTTCAATAATCACAGTGACTGTAATAATTATAAACGATGTAAATAAAAAAAAAATCACTTCAAGACATTATAATTATGAACATAAGAAACCAGACAACATTATCATCTCTGTCACCTAATAAAATCTGAGCAAAACAAATAAGTGTGCAAACAAAACTTAAGAAAAGTAATACAATTTCAAAAATATCAATTAAGGATTAATATGACGCACCCACTACATTACTATAAACCCCTCCAACATTTTTATTTCAAATCTGAAGTATTTGTTGTGTTACTAGTCTTCGTAATTATTCAAAGCAACAAATTAAATCGCCAAATGTCCAACATCACATTTATTGGGCAACTTCGATAATTGTCCATTATTATGTCACGATCAAATATTGCTTGATAGGCCATTGATTATAAGGTTTTAATATAAAAATGAGTGTGATCTTGGGCATTTAGCGATCCTTCAACCAATTCCTGTGAAAATCTATCTTTCAATTTTAAAGAAGCTAATTAGCTCTGCTTGTAAATGAACAAAATACCCATTTTCAAACTTCCGCTTTATTTTTGCGTAAACCTTATACCCAAGAAATGAAGATTATTAATTCACTGTACATAATAGTCTTTTTTAAATGTCCGGAAATATGAAAAATATAGACAAAAACAGAAGGACAGACTTGGGTATTACTATTTACACCGCATGGGATCGAAAGTATGATGTTGTGATTCCTTACGGAGAATTTTGACGTTTTCTCATTATTTAAGTGATACTGCATAAAATTGATGAGGCGTTGCAGTAGGGCAATATCTAATAAGTAAGTCCATATCGTTTATATATCTTAAAAGTCTATAGTTTTTGCAAACACTTCAAGAGTTCATCAGAAGGAATGATTTTCTGTTGTCGACAAACTTTGAAGTGTTTGCAAAAACTATGAACTTTTCATAAACCTGGGCGATATGGATTGATATATTAGGTATTGTCCTACTGAAACCGCTCATCAGTTTTGTAAAGTTGAATTTAGAAAATGGAAAAATACCAAAACACTCTGTAAGGAATCACAACACCATACGTTTTGATCACGTGGTGATTTACCTCCCACCATTACATTAATATACCAGCAGCCCTATGATATAATATTTATATTAGAAATCCCACAGAATAAATACAACCTCACTCATTCACGTTCTTTATACTATACTAACTATGAAAGATATACAAATGTAAAGTATCCATAGAGTAACTAAACTCTATATGAACAATTTCATTTTGGTGATTATTGGTAACACATTCGTTAACAATAAATGTTACACATACATGTATCTAAAAGTTTCTTAACTATATCGTAAAGTTACTTTGTGCTTCTCGTTAACATTTTGGCTTCAAAAGCTAACGACCACATGTGTGAAACTTTAGTCCTCAGTTGGACAAATAATTTACAATTATTGTTATATAATAGCAAAAACAAAAATCAATAAACACATGAATTGTATAATTTATCGCTAATTAGTATTCAATGAAGATATGTAAAATAATGCATAGATTGGAACAGAAAAAAACGTTACATAATGATTATATAAAAAGTCTATAAAAAATCACATTTTTTGTGCAAGGGACTATATTGTATTGCTGATATGAAAAAGTCATAAAGGGACCATATAATATAAAGTTATCATGAAAATGAAAAATAGGTAATCACGGATTACGAATCTCACCTTAAATTTAAACATATAGCTAAGTACATGTATATAAGCTTTAAAAAGTAAAATCACTCAAGCGGAAAAAAGTAGGTCAAGGTCATTCTATGAAAGTTTGATCAAAGATACATCTAATATACAAGTTCGAAACATGAAGCACTAATACTGTGCTTAATATTGACAAATTCACTCAAGCAGAAAAAAGTAGGTCATTTTATAAAAGTTTGATAAAAAATACATCTAATATACAAGTTTGGTACGCGAAGCTATTATACTTTGCTCAATATTGGCTTTTAAAAGCAAAATCATTCAAGCGGAAAAACGTAGGTCAAGGTCATTTTATGAAAGTTTGATCAAAAATACATCCAATATACAAGTTTGGTACGTGAAGCTATTATACTTTGCTCAATATTGGCTTTTAAAAGCAAAATTATTCAAGCGGTAAAACGTAGGTCAAGGTCATTTTATGAAAATTTGATCAAAGATACATCCACTATGCAAGTTTGGTACATGTAGCACTTATACTTTGCTCTATATTGGCTTTTAAAGGCAAATCACTCAGGCAGAAAATGTAGGTCAGATGCAGCATCAGATGCATTGGTTCACCTTAGCATCCCAAGATGAATCACTTGTGCAAGTTTGGTTACTGTAGAATCAGTAATGAGCTAACCCCAAAACTTAAATCAGACACGTACGGGAGTCACTGGACTGGAAAATTTAGGTCAGATGCAGCATGTGATGCATGGGTTCACATCAGCATCCAAAGATGAATCATGTGTGCAAGTTTGGTTATTGTAGCATAAGTTGTTTGTCATATACTGAGCTACCTCAAAAACTTTAACCAGACGTCTATGTGGATAGGGACGCAGAATCAGACACTGAGGGGTATAGCATAAGCTCATCTCAACTTCGTCGAAGTGAGCTAATAAAAATGGACATGGAATAATAGGATCTAGCACGATATTCAGAAAGAGACACAAATAAATCTAAATCTAATAGTATGTTCAATATCGACATGTAAATTTATATTAATTAAATGCTAGGACAAAAATCATAAAACACGCATCACTTTATAAATTACCTTTGGAAATCAGAGGACATGGTTGCTATAGTACATCTACATATAACATCATAAAGTGACTTCTATCTAAATTTCCTCAAAATACACGTATGGTGAACTACATTTTGTAATATTCGGTATTTTGGATATACAGAGTTACTTCCCCTTTGGGATGGTTTCTCGTGTAACGTTATTGTGCAATCAACAAATTCTATGTAAAATTCGGGAAAAACATGATTCAAATATGATGTTTCTAAAAGAAATTCACTAATTTATAATGCATTTACGTCAATTATACAGACCTGCCTTTGGTATCCATGGAAAGGTCTTGTCACAATGAATACACGTGTAAAACATCAAAGCCCTTTCCCTTACCTACCAAAAGTTATGGCCAAGGTTAAAGTTTTTCAAATGTAGGTCAAACTCCAAGGTCAAGGTCACAAGGTAAAAAAATTTGGTATCCATGGAAAGGTCTTGTCACAAGGAATACACATGTGAAATATCACAGCCCTATCCCTTATCATTCAAAAGTTATGGCCAAGGTTAAAGTTTTTGCGGACATACAGACAGACAAACATACAGGACAAAAACTATAATGCCCCCGAATCTTCAATTACGGGGGCATAAAGAATCGTCTTTTGTGACAGATGACAGACATTTGTTAAATCAAGCCGTAAAAAATTGAAACCTTCAATTTGCTCTAAAGTAAGTTTTAGGCATACAATTAAATGGCAAGAGCCTATGGCATAATTAAAGGCTGAAAATTGTAAACATTACGTCAAAATCGTCGAAGAAGGCAGATATGGATATATACTGTCCCAAACAGGAAATAACTCTGTATAACAAAAATACCATATATGTACATGCACACTTTATACTATTAAAGAGAGGTGCTAATAATAAATTCACTTGATAACAATAAAAATAAAATAAAAATGTTATAAATACATGTACATACTATACATGAAATTTGCTAAATACATTTTATATATACTTTTTTGATGTAATTAAGAGATTGTTATACACTTGGAGGTTTTTCAAGGCCCGCATGAAAATAATGACCAGTATTAAGAATCATTCCACGGAATGCATGTGTCGCCTGTGAAACAAAATTAAAGCCGACACTTAGGAATCACATTTATATAGGGTGTGAAAGACAGACGGATGGATGGACAAGGAACAAAGTGTTGCTATGCTTGGTGGTGACACATAAAAAGCAGGCGACTTAAAAACGTAAGGGAATACTCCCGATTTTGCCAAAATTTCCTCCATGTGCACTGTTTCAATGGTCATATCGCGAAAATTTCCCCCAGCGAAAATAACCACATTTACAGTATTGAAAACATGATATTACCACTGTGAATGCTGTGTTATATATATAAGTACTGCTTCAAAGTTTTGTTGTGCACTTTTTGTTGGGCTGTTATGTTTTGTAAAATACGTCAAGCATTAATAAACATCTGAATTGTTTTTTTCTCTGTAGTTTTCTGTTGAATTAGAATGCAAGAATTAAGTGTTCCTCTCACAGATAGTGAATTGACACCTTCCGAACGCGTGGAAAATTTGAGAAATTCCATGACGTCACAATGAAATTTCTATGTTTGACCGAGGTTCCAAGCTTCTTTGTGCGAGGTAAAAGCATTCTGACGTCACGAAATTTTGCATTTTTTTTCCCGTAATCGGAATGGTCAATATAAGCCATGTATGAAATAAAATATACGATTATTGATGATAATTCTCATATTGCTCAGTACTATAAGTTTATTGTTGGAGTAGTTATACCTTACAAATACTGCATTGCTGTAGTTCAGTTGTAATCTAAGTAACCTTGTCTAGGTCAAGTTTTAAATTGGTAATATATTCAAAGACCTTCAAATGTCTGGTTTGACCTCAAATTGACAACACTTCACTTTATGCATAATGACCTTCAAATGTAAAGTTTGACCTTTCTCCTTTGAGGGTAAACTTTGTTTTATGCATAATGACCTTTAAATGGAAAGCTTCTTCCAGGGTCAAACGGGCAACACTTCTCATACTTGCCTTCACTTTCTGTATACATATACTTGTAAAGGATCACATTTGACGAGGAAGAAATCCAACAATTTTCAAGGTCAAGGTCACCTGTTTAACCTTGTTGTGGACAGGATGCTGACTAAACTCTATAAGCCCTTAGACGTTCAAACTGGCCACAAATGTCCACAATGGTAAGAGGAAAACCCCTCCCGATACATACTGATGGTTATGACCTTCACCTATGACCTTCAACGCCAGGTGTAAATCTTTTGAGTAATTTGTCAGGGGATCCTAACTTGTAAAGCATTAGGTTTGTACCAGCATCAAAGTGTGGGATTGAAACGTATGATGCTGTGATTCCTTATGAAGGTTTTTGATTGTTTTTTCATCATTTATGTGATACTGCACAAAACTGATGAAACGTTGCAGTTGGGCAATGCCTAATAAGTAAGTGCATATCGTTTATACATCTGAAAAGTCTATAGTTTTTGCAAACACTTCAAGAGTTCTGGACAAACTATTGAAATGTTTGCAAAAAATACGAACTTTTCATATACCTAGACTACATGGATTTATTAGGCATTGCCCTACTGCAAAGCTCATCAGTTTTGTACAGTTTAACTTACGAAATGAAAAAATACCAAAAAAATGTCTAAGGAATCACAACACCATACGTTTCAATCCCACGCGGTGAGCATTTATGAGGCATATAGGATCAAACTTAAATAGAAAATAAGGTAAATAAAAACCATTTTATAAATTCCCCTGGTTTATTTCAATCATCACTGTAATAATTATAAACAATGTAAATAAAAAAAAAATATCACTGCATGACATTATAATAATGAACATAAGAAACCAGACAACGCTATCATCTCTGTCACCTAAAAAAATCTGAGCAAAACAAATAAGTGTGCAAACAAAACTTAAGAAAAATAATACATTTTCAAAAATATCAATCTAGGATTAATGACACACCCACTACATTAGTATAAACCCCTCTAACATTTTTATTTCAAATCTGAAGAATTTGTTGTGTTACTAGTCTTCGTAATTATCTAAAATTAAAATTCTTAAACTTTATTTATTTTACAACGTTGTTACTTGTTTGTTAAACGTTGTAAAATAAATAATTTAAGGTTAAAAATTAATAATGATTTAAAGCAACAAATTCAATCGACAAATCGCCAAATGTCCGACATCACATTTATTGGGCGACTTCATTGTCCATTATTATGTCACGATCAAAAATTGCTTGACAGCTAGGCCATTAATTATAAGGTTTTAATATAAAAGTGGGTGTGATCTTGGGCATTTAGCGATCCTTCAACCAATTCCTGTGAAATCTATCTTTCAATTTTAAAGAGGCTTAGCTTTGCTTGTAAATGAAAAAAAATACTCATTTTCAAACTTCCGCTTTATTTTTGTGTAAACCTTATACCCAAGAAATGAAGATTATTAATTCACTGTACATAATAGTCTTTTTAAAATGTCCGGAAATATGAAAAATATAGACAAAAACAGAAGGACAGACTTGGGTATTACTATTTACACTGCATGGGATTGAAACTTAAGATGTTGTGATTCCTTACGGAGAATTTTGACGTTTTCTCATTTAAGTGATACTGCATACTAGCGATGAGACGTTGCAGTAGGGCAATGCCTAATAAGTAAGTCCATATCGTTTATATATCTTAAAAGTCTATAGTTCTTGCAAACACTTCAAGAGTTCATCAGATTAGGAATGATTTTCTGTCGTCGACAAACTATTGAAGTGTTCGCAAAAACTATGAACTTTTTATATACATGGATGATATGGATTGATATATTAGGTATTGTCCTACTGAAACGGCTCATCAGTTTTGCAAAGTTGAATTTAGAAAATGGAAAAATACCAAAACACTTTGTAAGGAATCACAACACCATACGTTTCCATCCCACGTGGTGATTTACCTCACACCATTACTGGTGAGAATGTAGAATCACATCATTAATATACCAGCAGCCCTATGATGTAATATTTACATGTATATTAGAAATCCCACAGAATAAATACAACTTCACTCATTCACATTCTCAATACTATACTAACTATGAAAGATGTACAAATGTAAAGTATACATAGAGTAACTAAACTCTATATGAACAATTTCATTTTGGTGTATAATAAATGGTAATTTTAAAAAAACATTCGTTAACAATAAATGTTACACATACATGTATCTAAAAGTTTTTTAACTATATGGTTAAATTACATTTGTACTTTGCGCTTCTCGTTAACATTTTGGCTTCAAAAGCTAACGACCACATGTGTGAAACTTAAGTCCTCATTTGGACAAATAATTTACAATTATTGTTATACAACAGCGAATACAAAAATCAATAAACACATGAATTGTATAATTTATCGCTAATTAGTATTCAATGAAGATATGTAAAATAATGCATAGATTGGAATAGAAAAAAACGTTACATAATGATTACATAAAAAGTCTATAAAAAAATCACATTTCTTGTGCAAGGGACTATATTGTATTGCTGATATGAAAAAGTCATAAAAGGACCATATTATATAAAGTTATCATGATAATGAAAAATAGGTAATCACGGATTACAAATCTCACATTGCGGCAGCAAAATTCAATTTAAACACATAGCTAAGTACATGTATATTGTCTTTAAAAAGTAAAATCACTCGAGCAGAAAAAAGTAGGTCAAGGTCATTCTATGAAAGTTTGATCAAAGATACATCCACTATGCAAGTTCGAAACATGAAGCACTAATACTGTGCTCAATACTGACAAATTCACTCAAGCAGAAAAAAGTAGGTCATTTTATAAAAGTTTGATTAAAAATACATCCAATATACAAGTTTGGTATGTGAAGCTATTATACTTTGCTCAATATTGGCTTTTAAAAGCAAAATCATTCAAGCGGAAAAAGTAGGTCAAGGTCATTTTATGAAAGTTTGATCAAAGATACATCCACTATGCAAGCTTGGTAAATGTAGCACTTATACTTTGCTAAATATTGGCTTTGAAAGGCAAAATCACTGAAGCGGAAAAAGTGCGTCAAGGTCATTTTATGAAAGTTTGATCAAAGATACATCCACTATGCAAGTTTGGTACATGTAGCACTTATACTTTGCTCTATATTGGCTCTTAAAGGCAAATCACTCAGGCAGAAAATGTAGGTCAGATGCAGCATCAGATGCATTGGTTCACCTTAGCATCCCACGATGAATCACTTGTGCAAGTTTGGTCATTGTAGCATCAGTAATGAGCTAACCCCAAAACTTAAATCAGACACGTACGGGAGTCACTGGACTGGAAAATTTAGGTCAGATGCAGCATGTGATGCATGGGTTCACATCAGCATCCAAAGATGAATCACATGTGCAAGTTTGGTTATTGTAGCATAAGTTGTTTGTCATATACTGAGCTACCTCAAAAACTTTAACCGGACGTCTATGTGGATAGGGACGCAGAATCAGACACTGAGGGGTATAGCATAAGCTCATCTCAACTTCGTCGAAGTGAGCTAATAAAAATGGACATGGAATAATAGGATCTAGCACGATATTCAGAAAGAGACACAAATAAATCTAAATCTAATAGAATGTTCAATATCAACATGTAAATTTATATTAATTAAATTCTTGGACAAAAATCATAAAACATACAACATATTTCTAAATTACCCTAGGAAATCAGAGGACATGGTTGCTATAGTACATCTACATATAACATCATAAAGTGACTTCTATCTAAATTTCCTCAAACTACACGTATGGTGAACTACATACTGTAATATTCGGTATTTTGGATATACAGAGTTACCTCCCCTTTGGGATGGTTTCTCGTGTAACGTTATTGTGCAATCAACAAATTCTATGTAAAATTCGGGAAAAACATGATTCAAATATGATGTTTCTAAAAGAAATTCACTAATTTATAATGCATTTACGTCAATTATACAGACCTGCCTTTGGTATCCATGGAAAGGTCTTGTCACAATGAATACACGTGTAAAATATCAAAGCCCTTTCCCTTACCTACCAAAAGTTATGGCCAAGGTTAAAGTTTTTCAAATGTAGGTCAAACTCCAAGGTCAAGGTCACAAGGTAAAAAAATTTGGTATCCATGGAAAGGTCTTGTCACAAGAAATACACATGTGCAATATCACAGCCCTATCCCTTATCATTCAAAAGTTATGGCCAAGGTTAAAGTTTTTGCGGACATACAGACAGACAAACATACAGGACAAAAACTATAATGCCCCCGAATCTTCAATTACGGGGGCATAAAGAATCGTCTTTTGTGACAGATGACAGACATTTGTTAAATCAAGCCGTAAAAAAATCGAAACCTTCAATTTGCTCTAAAGTAAGTTTTAGGCATACAATTAAATGGCAAGAGCCTATGGCATAATTAAAGGCTGAAAATTGTAAACATTACGTCAAAATCGTAGAAGAAGGCAGATATGGATATATACTGTCCCAAACAGGAAATAACTCTGTATAACAAAAATACCATATATGTACATGCACACTTTATACTAAGAGAGGTGCTAATAATAAATTCACTTGATAACAATAAAAATAAAATAAAAATGCTATAAATACATGTACATACTATACATGAAATTTGCTAAATACATTTTATATATACTTTTTGATGTAATTAAGAGATTGTTATACACTTAGAGGTTTTTCATGGTATATGTGCAAGAAGTTGAGCAAGATAGATTGATTGTACATGTATATAAAGGACTACATTAGAATAAGAGGAGGCCTTAGAGAGCCTTAAATGCTCACCTGAGAACAATTTTTTACCCAAACAGTATGTGTACTTAATTTTTAAGTACAGGTCCACATTATTAGGATCAGGCAGTTGAAAGACCTTAAATTTTTTGCAGAATTTTTTTTTTTCTTGAAATGTGTTCAAATCAGCCTCCATATGAATGTTCTGAAGGAATTTTCCTCATACTTGGATGGTGAAGAAAGTTATAGGGGTAGCAAATTTAGTTGAATTCATATAGAGAATACTTTCCCGCCATTTTTTCCTTCATAATACTTTATAAATTATGAGGTGAATATCTCGCTTCACCATCGCTACCTTGAGATATGAATATCATATGTCTGATTTGTACCACATATTTGTCTCAAAACAGGAAATAAAAAGTTTGCAAAAAATTTTGATGTATCACCCTGCCTGATTCTTACGTGGACCTATACTTAAGTGGAAACAGGCAAAAATTTGTCAGTGACTTAATAATGAATTAACGCAAATGTTATTTTCCCGTTATAATTCATTACTTATAAAGACATTAACGAAGTTATTTAATTGACAGTATGCTCATTATAGCGCTCGATCGTGACAAAAATATGAATACCATTAAAATAAGTACACATACTGTATTAAAACTGTATTTTTTTAACCATTGGCCTTTATACTTATTCACAGGTTGCTACCAGAAATATTTACATTGATTAACTGACGGACAGACAGGCGAACTGCATGCTACGACAATAATTCATATATCAAAGCTCGTATATATATCTTAGAGACAAAGTAAACAAAACAAATAGAACTTTTTTTCAAATATCACAAATCAAAAACAATTGGAATGAAATATAAACATGGCTGTTTTAAACAACTCTTCGACAATATTTCCTTTTCTGTAGACTGCCGTTTGAACTTTTAAAATATACATGTGTAAATAAATTTACCTAAGCTTGAGCAGTTGCACTGACGAAAGTCACATTGTCTGCACATTATGATAATAAATATATACTAAGAAATATTTGACTTCAAAAGATAGCAAGACATATTACAAAGAACAGACACATATACATAAAAAAACATTAACGTTTTGTATTTAAGGCATTAGGGGTATAATACTCTACTTCTAGTTGTTTTGATAACAGAAAAATTAAATACCACGAAGTTGGCCGAAGACGCACGACTTCGACAATGGTCGGGACGATACATTTTCATGGCGAGTTGAATGTAACATTAAAAAATATCAACTATTTAAAAATTCATAAGATATGGAAATACATAATTTCTAGCTTTTTGACGATTTTGTTATTATACCCCTAATACCATAATAGCATATTACAACAATAAGTATTGGAAAGGAATGTTCTTATAATTCTATCTAGAACCTGCATGTATTTGTATTTATAATAGATTGTAGACTTCAGGAATTAGAAAATTGACATAAATTATTTTTTAAACCTTTTCTACTTGAATTTTGGCTGAGTCTAAAAATCATTTTGGATGGAAGCATCACTGATGAGGATCTAGGTAATATCCGAAACACGTGTCTGTCGTTCATAATAAATTGCTTTGAAATTTTCTTCGGGAAGGTATAGAATTGGAACACTTCCTTCCGTATTATTGAGAATGCTGTCGTCTTTTTTGTATACTGCGGAATGTTTACGTCATGATATGCAAGTGGGGGGATTGTTATGACCCCTCCCTGGAATTTGCAAAAAAGTTTTTTCATATAATTTTTTCAAAATCATTATTATGCTGGACACCCTTGCCCCCTTGAAAAAAATCTTGATCTGCCCATGGATATGTATATTTTCATAAGACATCATACATGTACATGTATGTATAATAAACATGTACATTTTAGTCTATAGGCACAAAATGGCTAAATCACATTCAATTTGGTTCTATACGAATACAAATAATGTCTAAAAGCGTATTGAATATTATACAAGAGAGCTTAAGTGTATAATATATGCTTGAAAAAGGGATTTCTATACATGTCTTTGACAATAGCACATAAAATATAAAATTTTTGAATAATGTAATAATGCAGTGACAGGCGAGAACTTGTCATACATGAGGTATAGGGTTACACTGAAAGTCCATATACGGATTGGGCAGGGGTGAAACGTCATTTTTTTGCTGAACACTTTATTCCTATTTTAAGATACCATAAACGTGGTAATTTTCACTAGTGGGAAAATATCGCGAAAATGACCATCGCTACAGTACCAGCGTAAGGGTAATTTTAGCGAAATCAGGAGTATTAATCCTTTGAGTCTTTTATACAGGTTGTAATTTTCACTCCTGGGTTATTTTTGCGATAACAATACAATCGCAAAAAAAACACGGAAATTATCCCCGCACAAAAATTTCCACGTTTACAGTCCATGTGTGTACGAATAAACGTACAGTATGGTCTTCATTATTTCAGGTATGAAAGGAGGAGTGACATAACTGGACATCATATTCTATTAAGGATTTGTTATGAAGGGGAAAAATAAGGTTAAAAAAATTTCTCTTTATATATTTTTGTATTTCAGCCAAATAGTTTAGCTTAATATCTCTCTTTGCCAACCAAGAATAAAGAATATCCCACATCAAACTTTCATATTAGTGGTTGATCTGAGCACATTAGAAAAGAAAATGTTCGGCAAAATTTGACAGTGTTTCACCGCATGCCTAATCCAATTACACGAACCTGTACGTAATATATAATGCTATTATCCGTATAATGCTTACAGTGAAAAATCATAACATCCTCTATAGAAGCCTGGAATGTACAAGTATAATAACCTTAAGATATGTAAAATCACAAAAATATTGACGTACTTTAAAACATCCGAGTTACTGATCAACAACAATTTGCATGTATAGGTTTGAGAAATCTATGGCATGTTAGCTGAAATAATCAATAGAACATAGCATTAAGCCCAGCAAGAAACATATAAATAGATAGGGTATCACAAGTCGGCAATTCCTTAATTTTTACAATTAAAAATTTACACAAAAATAGAAAGTCACAGACTTTTTTTAAGATTTGCGAAATTCAATTTCATTTTTTTTAACCCCCCCCCCCCTTCCCCACTCCACCGATCTTGAAAAGAACAATTAAAATTATGAAAACCAAATTCAAAGATTCAAAATAACGATCTTTAACAACATTAAAAGACATCAACAATTACATGTACTATCATATGTGATGTCTTTATTCAAGAAACGTCAATAAAACTTTTTGCAAACTCTAAATTCATATTCTAAGAAAATGGATACATGTATTTCAAAAGTAAATAAGTGTTTCTGACAGAAAAGCTTTATAAGTGTTTATGAAAGCAAAGCACACAAGTACAAAATGAAAATGCATAGAAATTATCACATAAAATGGGACTTGATAACAATTAAAACACTTGTACATGTAGAAATTTACAAGAGTTTCAAATTTTGAAAGAACAGAGAGAACAGTTCATGATCAGGTATTTTGCAAAACACATCATTTATAAATACGGTAATACAGTCATTTTCAACATTTAGAAAAAAATAATTCTTTCAAAAGTTATTGAGTCCTTGTGGAATACAGAGTTCTTTCCCCTTACAGACGATATCTGACGTAAAACCATTATGACATCATGAAAATGGTATGGTATTGCCAATTTTATACCGTCATTTCCCAGAATTAAAGGACTGTTTCCATGAAATTTGATGACGTCATAATCAGTTTACGTCAGATACCATCTCAAATGGGAAGTAACTCTGGTTTTCGAAAATAGCGAATAAACTTACAAATGTACATGTATGCTATGTAAAATTCAATAGAGGAACACATGAATCATATTTCTAAAGAATAAGCCTAATCTTTATGACTTAGAAAGAATCATGGAAAATACATTCATACACAAATTTGCAGCTCTACAACTGGGAAAATTCTACTCCAACAATTCTTGAAGATAATGTACATGAATTAATAACTGCCATTACACAAGTACACATATATTTCAAATGTGTATTGTATATTTCAGAACTATATCCACTTTTCTTGTCCATGAAGCATGCAAGTCATATTTATTGAGCCTGTTATCAAATAATAAAATTATGATCGCTGAGCGATATAGTCCCCTACCGGTGGCATATATCTATGTCCTGCAACTCTATCAATGAATTACTCTCCAATTAAACATATATGAGCTTTTTCTGTTGCAGAAAAAAGACAGGAAAACTGACAAAAACTGAATTGTGCAAGTCATCACGGGGTATAACTTCTGGAAAAATATGTCAAGCGTGACAAATGTCAGACTTGCTCTGTAACTATCCAAGTCTAAGCTGAGTATCAAATTTTACTTGCATATCTCTATTTGTTGCAGTAAAAAGTCTGGAAAACTGACAAAAACTAAATTTTGCAAATCATCAAGGGGCATAACTCCTCGAAAAATGGGTCAAGCGTGACGAAAGTCATACTGCTCTGCAACTATCCAAGACCAAGCTGGGTATCAAATTTCACGTGAATATCTCTATGTGTTACAGAAGAAAGTCCAGAAAACCGACCAAAACTGAATTTTCCAAGTCATCAAGGGGCATAACTCCTTGAAAAATAGGTCAAGCGTGACAAAAGTCAAACTTGCTCTGTAACTATTCGAGACCAAGCTGTGAAACAAATTTCATCTGAATATCTTCATCCGTTGCAGAAAAAAGTCCGGAAAACTGAAAAAACTAAATTTTCTAAGTCATCAAGGGGCATAACTCCTCGAAAAATAGATCAAGCGTGACGAAAGTTAAACTTGTTCTGTAACTATCCAAGACCAAGCTGTGTATCAAATTTCATCTGAATATCTTCATCCGTTGCAGAAAAAAGTCCGGAAAACTGACAAAAACTGAATTTTCCAAGTCATCAAGGGGCATAACTCCTCGAAAAATAGGTCAAGCGTGACGAAAGTTAAACTTGCTCTGTAACTATCCAAGACAAAGCTGTGTATCAAATTTCATCTTAATATCTCCATCCGTTGCAGAAAAAAGTCCGGAAAACTGACAAAAACTGAATTTTCCAAGTCATCAAGGGGCATAACTCCTCGAAAAATAGGTCAAGCATGATAAAAGTTAAACTTGTTCTGTAACTATCCAAGACCAAGCTGTGTATCAAATTTCATCTGAATATCTTCATCCGTTGCAGAAAAAAGTCCGGAAAACTGACAAAAACTGAATTTTCCAAGTCATCAAGGGGCATAACTCCTCGAAAAATAGGTCAAGCGTGACGAAAGTTAAACTTGCTCTGTAACTATGCAAGACCAAGCTGTGTATCAAATTTCATCTTAATATCTCCATCCGTTGCAAAAAAAAGTCCGGAAAACTGATATTTGGACAGACGGACAGACGGACAGACAGACAGACTGACAGACAGACCGAGAGGAAACTAAGAGTCCCCTTCGGCGTTGCCGGTAGGGGACTAAATATTAGAGAGGTTGAGATTTCCTACATGTAACTTGTACGTGTACTTGTATCTAATCGGCTATTGTGACGTCATCATTTATTGCGTTTGACGTCATTTGCTTTACAAGTTACACGTCGCCAGTGAACGTGTAAAGTGCGAGATACACGTAGGTCTTTACTTTAAGATATTTTATCCCCTTTATTCTATCAAATAGTATAAAAACTATGGCATTCAATTCATAATGATTTCAAGTGTCTATTTCAATATAGATTTAACCGAACTTAATGTTCCTCTTGAATTTATACTGTCCAAAAGTCAACTCAAGTTCACTTAGATTTTACAAGTACGCGTAGTGGTCTTTGAAAAGAAATCTCAACAACAGTTACGTGTAATTCAACTTGTACACTAGACGTACCCGTACAAGTTACACGTAGGAAATCTCAACCTCTCTATTATTTCTGAAATTCAAATATCAGAAAAACAAAAAAATATTTAGGTTTTTTGATACAGAATTCTATAATCTAGAGAAATGGGCTGTATGATGTAAATATCACAAAATATCAATATGCAATGTTATACATGAAACTGGAATTCATAAAGTTGGAAAAATACTAAGTCAACATTTTTAAATATATCTCTCAAATATACTCCTCCAGTCTTTATTTTCAAAAATATAATAATGTAGAGATATAACAAAAGTAAGTTATAAAATATACAAGAAAAGTGTTTAAAAAATCAACAAGTGCTTCCCCCTATCTCCAATATATCGGAGTCAACTTCAAATTAATTTGTAAAACAACATTCACACTCTCTATAAAATCACAAACACAGAGCGAAATTTCTACACCTGAATTTTACCTGTATTTTCTGATTTTCGTCCAACTATGAAAAATTCCATCAAATTCATGATGATACCTTGGTCATGTACATTGTTTTCTACGAATATTTTCTGGTTGACCCAGCCTTTTCGTTTAGCGGTGCTGAACTCCTGTTGTGTAACATTCTGACTGATGAAAATTAGCTGCCAAAACATTGCTATGACAACGAGGGTTGTTACCACCAACATGTAGCAAACAGTCACGAACGAAATTGCCGTTCTAAAAAGTAAAACAATTGAAAAATTAAATTTGCCATAATTACTTAAAGTACTGCATGTGCATGTTCAATAAATGGATACATTTCCAAAAATACAAGGAAGGACTTTCAAGGAGGGACATCTTTGAAGTATAACATGTAGAAGTATGGCATGAATCCCAAGGGGTAGATTGTACCTCACAAAACAAATGGGACAGAAGGAAGGAAACCTTTGGAACTAACCAATATTTTTTTTTATCAGACCAAACCCCTTCATCCAATCAAATAATGAAGTACATGTAGTAATGATATTCAAGCGCTTGGCAAACCTTGATGCGCTGACAGAATGAACTGAAGATGTCGAAATCTTTATTCCAAAATTTGCAATTACTGTTCAGATTCAATTTCAGTATTAATTTTATTTAAAGTTGTTCTATCTATCAATTATTCTTTTGATTACTGTCCACTTTGTACATTAATTGTATAATTATATACATTACCTGAAATCAATATACAGAAATCTACAATCGTTGGGAACCAGGAACCAGTCAAAGTAAATCTCCGGTGTACAAATGGTTGTCATGGAGAGTTGGCTGCCATAGTAACCACAAAATATGGTTTGAAGGAGCACCATGAAATAGGCACTATGGTTTTCCACACCAATACAAGTATCTAACCTAAAATAAACAAAACATTTCCTTCATAAATACTGTATATGTAGAATCATTAGCTGTGTATTAACCTTCGCTACTTTCACGGTCATTCTCGTACCGCGAAAGTTTGTCTCAGTGAATCAAAATACCAAAAACATCATTTAAAGACAGATTATCTGTAAATGATTACGAACATAAAAGTATGTCATGTTTAAGTGTAAAAAATGTACATATTCTCGAAAAAATATAATCCTAGATAAAATGCTGGCATATTTTATTTCCTAGTTTCTTCTGCGTGTACAAACGTTCGCATGCAGATACATCCATCAGTAAAAAATAAATAAATATTCCAATAAATATAAAAGGAGCTGATAAGATATGATGTAAAATCTGTCCTAAAAAGTTGAATTTTGAAAATGAAATTTTAAGAAAAATCGTTCGTTAAATTAATACATAATTTATACGGTATCCCATCAAAATCTGAAGTTATTTTAGATCTATTAAGCATAATATTGCTAATACTTTGGTCAAAACTTGCCTTTTTCCCATAGAAATCAATAGAAAACTGAAAAGTATTTTTGAATATTGTTCCCCCTGGATATACAGAACGCCACTTATAGTGGAGGTGTATATCCATAATACAGATTTTCTGGAAAAGTGGGGTTCTGTATCTCCGGGGGGGAACACTACCCAAGAGACGAAAAACCAAAAAAGGAAGGGGGTGCATTTGTTAGAGGATCGTTCTTTCAGATACTTTAATATGGAAAATTTGACTATAATGTCACTGTCATTCAAACGAATCAAAGAAAAACCACAGACTGATGTCTTGTTTATAGCATTGAATTTTGCATTGCGTCTGATGTAAACTAACTGTGATGTCATCAAATTCTATAGCAACCATGGAAACCCATCGAAGCTTTTGCATTTGTATAGCAATCTTACAATGTTATAATACATTTACTTCAGCTGTTTTGTTAAAGTTTATTCCGAAATTTATGGCTTCTTTGTCAAGAAAGTATTCCCTTAAAAAATAGAGAGTTCTCTTAATAAGACTTTATGACAGATCTATAAGTATTGGTATCTACTATACCAAATGCTGTGATGATCTCTGATGCGAACACACTGATTGCAGAGTCGACAGTGTCCTGATCTGGGAGGCTTCTTCACGCTGCAGTGACTGCACCATGTGGACAACTTGCCATCTAAACATAAAACAAGAGTGTATAAAATTACAGTAACTATACTTATTACATCTTGGTGCACCTACATGTAGGGTTTCATTGCATTCCACAAGACGCTTCATTGCAAAGTACCCTTGGATTCAGGGGTCTCCAGCTTTGACAGGATTTCTGTCAGCGGCCCTATTATGACGCCATGTCATTGTGGTTTAATGACGTCGGAAAACAACAAATGCAACAAATTTTAATTTTTGGCGCCATAATTTGGAACAATTATTCTAACTTTATTCCTGTCTACAATCTTAATTAACGTTATTTCCCTTCTCATTAATTTGAAAAATATATGGGACCTAAGGGGTGAAGGCAAGGTCATATTGAGAGTGGAAAGTAGTGGAAGGAACCTATGACGTTGCGTTGCAAGACGTTACTTATCATAACTACTGCCTGTGCGGCTCATTTCAGAAATTGGATAAACGTGATATTGACTACTTTATTTAGAAAAAATGTCAATGCAATAGTCCATTTTCCAGATAAAAGATATGACTGCTCCTAACCTTGATTTTATACACAGAGACACCAGACATCACATCATTTGGCAAAATTTTCCAATGTGACGTCACATCTGATCTTACCGTCTTGAAGCACCTTGATGTGTTGCCATGCCTTTTATTTTGACATCACAATGGAAATATTGCTAAAATAATAGGGATGTTTGGTGTCTGTCCACCGAATGAATCTATTGGAAAATCACTTATTGATACCATTCAATAGATCTTGTGTCGTCGTAAATACAAATTTTTGGCAAATAATACTTGTGTTTTTGTGTTGTGAATTTGCGATACTAACATCAAGACTTTTCGCATGGGGGGGGGGGGGGGGAATAAAAGTGTCTTTCCTATTGTAAGAATGCAACAGGGAAAATTTCGCGAAATCCCTCTATTTGCAAAAAAAGCGAAAATTACCCCCAAGCGAAAATTTCCATGTATATAGTCAATATGTATATCAGAATGTCTTGTAATCTTCATATGATGTAACACTGACATAATGTTAAAGTCAAACCAAGAACGGTTATGCAGTGGACATGATTGTGACATCATTAAATTTCACGGAAACGATCCCTATACTCTGGGAAATTATACTGTACAAAAGCCACGTTGCCAACGTCATGACGTCATAATGGTCATATTCATAAGATACCATCTCAAATGGGAAATAACTCTGTATTCCGCAAAGACTCAATACATGTATCTTATTGACAAGCCTGGGCTAATTTACCTGTGATTGGCCTAGAATCTATCCAGGTAACATCTGAGGCAGGTAGAGTTGGAGCCGTCATTTCTTCGATACTTTTCGGGAAGTCTCTCTCAGTCTCGCCTCCACTCTGACCATCTATCATACGACTGTCAGGATAATAATGCTGTTTTTGGGGTCGATGTACCACTCCAGGACTTTATAGAATGAAATGTAAAGTTATTTTTAAATTGTATGACAGAGGTACCGTAGCATCTTTTAAATTTGGTGTTCGATACAAATGTATGTTCAGAATTTCAAATGATTTTAAAAATGTAAATCAACTTCAAGAGATTATTTCTGATCATTTGATGAAAAATAAATAAAATACATTATGTGAACACATACATTTTTGTACCATAATAAGCAGAAATTTTCCTCTGACGTACTATTTTTTGCTATTTTTGCGAGTGAGAATAGCTTTCTTGAAACATAGGTAATCACAGATTACGAAGCTCACCTCGTGGCAGCAAAATTCAATTCAAACATATTTCTTAGTACATGTATATTGGCTTTTAAAGGCAAAATTATTCAAGCGGAAAAAGTAGGTCAAGGTCATTTTATGAAAATTTGATCAAAGATACATCCAATATGCAAGTTTGGTACATGTAGCACTTATACTTTGCTCAATATTGGCTTTGAAAGGCAAAATCACTCAAGCGCAAAAAGTAGGTCAAGGTCATTTTATGAAAATTTGATCAAAGATACATCCATTATGCAAGTTTGGTACATGTAGTACTTAAACTTTGATCAATATTGGCTTTTAAAGGCAAAATCACTCCAGCAGAAAAAGTAGGTCAAGGTCATTTTATGAAAGTTTTATCAAAGATACATCCAATATGCAAGTTTGGTACATGTAGCACTTATACTTTGCTCAATATTGGCTTTTAAAAGCAAAATCACTCAAGTGGAAAAGGTAGGTCAGATGCTGCATGGGTCCATCTTGGCATCCAAAGACAAATTACTTGTGCAAGTTTGGTTACTGTAGCATCAGTACTTTGTCAGATACTGAGCTACCCCAAACTTCTTAACCAAGCCACTCTGAGCTACCCCAAACTTCTTAACCAAGTCACTCAAGCGGAAAATGTAGGTCAGATGCAGCATCTGATGCATGGGTTCACCTCAGCATCCAAAGAAGAATCACTTGTGCAAGTTTGGTTACTGTAGCGTCAGTACTTTGCCAAATACTGAGCTACCCCAAACTTCTTAACCTGACGTGGATGCAGACATGGACGCGGACGCGCGGGGTTATAGCATAAGCTCACTCAACTTCGTCGAGGTGAGCTAAAAATAATGTAACTCATAGATATCTAAAAAAAAAAAAAAATACAGTTTCAGTTTTTTTTTAAGGTAATGAACATGCATTATCACCTCTACAATTGTTGAAAACATCTTACGTAATATTATAATAAATGACACATGTGGAAAGAATGAAAAGAGATAGATTTTAAAGTAATACCTGTCCCTGAGACGCATTACATTGTTGATTAGAAGTAATCCCATAGTAACTAAGAGTAAATTCTCCCACAGCAAGATCTCTCGAAAAGGCATTATGAATATTTCAAAGACAAAAAATCCCCAAAGAAAAGATGTGATGCTCCAAAAATAGAAAAACTGTGTCCTCTGACGTTCCGAGCTGCTCCGCCATGAACGATAAAAATAGAACAGGAAGAAAAACAAACATGATAACATTAGAACTGTCAATGTGGAACTGATGGTTGCTATGGAAAGTGTGACAGGTATCGTTGCCATGGGAACGATGATGTCCAGACGTAATTTCACGGTCACTTTACTCATGTTGGTTTACTTAAGACTGGCGTTATCAGGAACTACAGTACATTTATATCTCCTTGCCCAGGACTACAAAATAAAGCGAAAATACAAATATCAAAACTGAAAATACATTGTACAATTACCGGTATTGCACTAACTACTAGTGCTGGGTATAGCAGATGAAAACCACATTGCGATACATGTTGTATATTGCAATATGCAAAATTTGAATCTTGATTTGTTGCAATGTTACTTTTTAAAGATTTGATATTTTACAAATAAAATAAAATTCAAAGACAACATTTTGCTTTATGTCTAAGCAAGAACGGACAAAAATATTTCTGTGATGTCGTCACATGCGAGATTAGTTTTGTGCTACCGGAGTATTAAACCTCCTCACCACAATTTTGCACTTGACTAGAGTTGGGTATTGCCAGTGAAAATCATATTGCATTAATATATTGCGATATTTCATTTAAAGTATTGGGATACATTGCGATATATTGCATGTACGTGAAGATATCAGAAACTGACAGAAAAGTTTAGGCACGGTCTATTTGATATTCTTGGGGGGGGGGGGGGGGGGTGGGCTTGGTTTTTTTTCGAAAAAAATAATTTTGCTCTCAATTTTGATGAAAAAAATTAATTTGCTTATGGTGTGACAGAAAAAAATAATCTTGCTCTTACAAATAATCTGAATTTGAAGAATTACCATAAAATTTCGCTAAAATTCATGAAAATTTTCCGGCTCGCTTCGCTCGCTGCAGCTTTAAAATTGTATCACAAATTTTTGGCTCGCTTCGCTCACCATAGTATTATATCAAAACATTATTTACTTATGGCAATGTTCATATATTTGAAGATACCAAAAGTTATACATGTATGTGAATGAACTTCCATAAAAGCTTAAACATATCATCAATATTTATGTATTGCTATTAATACATGTTGCATGTATCCCAGGGGTCATCCTAGACCAAAATCTTTGGGAGACTTCATTTCTCCCTCAGCTCAAAATAGGGAGAAGTGGTGGAGAAATAGGGAGAAGTGGAACGAAGTCGCAAAACTTAATGAACACATCTTTTTATGCACTTTGTTATTGGTTAATTTACATGTACCTTATATAAAAATGTATGCATATTAAGATTTATCTTAATACAACATTAATGATAAAATAAGAGTTTTACAGAAAATTAAATATTCATTATTAAAATAAAAAATACATGTTTCTCAGACGATTTGGTCTAAAAAAAAGTGGCAAGTACAAATGTATACACATGTATTAGCCTATTAGGTAGGGTATAATTTATCATATGAATTTTCTGTAATTTTTCAATCAAGGGTTCTATTATATGTGCATGATGTGTAAAGCATTAAAAAAACTATTTGCTCCTCAAATAAAATCGAACGTATTCCCATGATTTATTCGGTAACGGAAGGTTTGTTCCTTGATAGAAAGTATTTTCTTAGTAATTATTACGGGACTCGGAAATACTTGTTTCTGTGCAAATGGATTGTACGTCAACTCCGCCCGTTTCT
Source organism: Pinctada fucata (assembly GCA_028142955.1). NCBI lineage: Eukaryota > Metazoa > Mollusca > Bivalvia > Pterioida > Pteriidae > Pinctada > Pinctada fucata. The sequence goes on from AP027106.1 coordinate 44,530,535, forward strand.
TATGGGTCCGTCGAGTACGTAGTCTAGAAAATCGGACGAAGTGTTTGTCGGCGATCCCTGCTCACTTCGTAGATCGTGAATGTTATTTAATATCAATAGACTCGGAAATATTTCAATAACTTCTTGATAATGTTCGGCATATTATATATGCGTCGTTTAAGAATTGCTCAGACCGAGAAAGAAAAGTAAACAAACATACAATTGTCCGCACGTAGTCAGTATAACTGTACATGTTTATCGTCAAATGGTACAATTTTCTTAAGAATTTATTTACAAGGCAGGAAAAAAAGTTGGTATGTAAGCATTTAATCGTACATAGACAGAAGATAAACATTGTCCTATAAAGATGCCTTGTGACGCCGAGACGAAAATACGGGACGCGCAATCGATTTATCGTGTAGTGAGAACATGTACCATTGGTACAACTTTTACAGGACAATGGAATTAAAATAAAATTAATGTTGCATATTTAATTCAACGACCGAAAATAAAACACGGTGGATATTTTTTTTTCCTGAAGTTCTAAAATATACATACGTCTAATGATAATCTAATCGGCGGCAATCAAATTGCGCTGCATTGTCCGAGAAACAAACATGAGAAAAATGTTTAAAGTTAACGGGATATAGACAACTGTATTACATATTATTTGACAATGATCAGAGTAATAGACCCACTTCCCAAAAGCATTATGCAAACAAAACAATAAGTAACCCGCTGAGAATTTCCGACCGCTTGCCGTATTTAGTTTTGAGATAATCTGCTAGCTGCTATTCATCGTACTTGTTGTAGGGTGTGAGAATAAAATTTAGGGCGACTCGAACTTCTCCCCTGAAAGAAATTAGGGCGAAGTTTTGACACAAAAAGCGACTATTTCGCCCTAGTCGCCCCCTAGGATGACCCCTGTATCCCAGAGAGTCTAGTTTTATGTTCTTGTAAGCTTGGAAGAAGAACTTCAGTTATTCACCAATTTACAAATATTAGTAACATTTAAAAATTTGTCTAGGAGATCTTCCCCTCAGACCCTCTTATACATGTTATATACATGTACCTTATATAAAATATTGAGAATTGTATTAAAGTCTTTTATCTCTCTGTTTAAAAGTGAATTGAATACTAGCATAAAAATAAAATATTAATATTTAAAGTTTTGAGTAAAAATATAAATAATTTCTATTGATAAAACACAAACATTCTTTAATGCGCATCACTTTGTTAAAAAAATTTCCTTGCTCCAACTTTGCAAGAAAAAAATAATTTTGCCCCGGTCCGACAAAAACCCAAGCCCCCCCCCCCCCCCCCCCCCCCCTGAATATCAAATGGACCGTGCCTTAAGCCACCGTTCCACTGCAATTCCGCTGTACCTACGACCATTCCCGACCGCATTTTTTACAAGAGCGGGTAAAACTTTCCCGACCTTTTCATTTTTTTCTGGACATCGCGCTCTATTTCCGACCGACTCCCGATCAATTTATGACCGAATCACGTTTCATCGCGGACTTAGTCACGCTTTACCCGCTCTACTCACGATCATATTGCCGACCAATTCCCGTTCTATCCGATCAAATTCCGATCTATTCCCGACCAAAACCTGATCTATTCCCGATGCAATCCCGATCTATTACCGACTGTCCCCGACGCATTCCCGCTCAAAACACAATTTCTAACTTAAAGTGATCTCATTTAATTTGTCATCCAATGATCGTATCGACCAAGAAGAAGCCTGTATGTCTCGTTTTGACCAAGCCTTACCCAAAAGTGTCGCGATCAAAATTAAAAATTTACCTTACTTAAAAAGTGGCATTGGATAGCCAAGAATCGTCGCGGCGACATTTTGATAATAAGTATTTTGAACAAATCAATATCAGTGCGAGAAAATGAATGAAATATGCACACATTCTATTTTAAGCGTCGTTTGGTCGTAACTTGGTCATATAGAGCGTGAATAGGTCGCAAAATGATCATGAAAAGGTCTTAGTAAGATCAGCAAACATTGAATCTGTAGTGGAAAGATCGTGGTAAGAGCGTAGAATAGACGGGTAAAGATCGGGAACAGGGCGTAATTAAAGCGTATCTGATGCGTGAAGAGAGCGGGGTTTAGGTAAATGCCGATCAGATCACGCTCAAACCACGCTCCTTCCCGACCAGGACACGATTAACCTAGGCTGTACCCCAGACTATCCCGACCAAGCGCCGACTATTTCACGACCACAAAGAGAGCGGGAAAGTTTCCCGTATTCTTTCAACCGGTTGAAAGAATACGGGAAACTTTTCCCGACCTCTAAAGCGTGCCCGCTCAAATACCGATCGATTCTAGACCAACATACGCTGTACCAGACCAAGATACGACTAAGGGCCGTTCTCTCCCGACCTGGCAATTTTCGAGGTCGGGAATGAACGTAGGTACAGCGGGATTGCAGTGGAACGGGGGCTTTAGAAATCAACAGCAAACTTCACTGAAATTTAATTGAAAATTAAAATTTATTGTACATATGTTAATGTCTATTATTTGATAAAAGAAAAATCCATACTGTAGACTCAGTCTCAATGAATAACAAGTTTTAAAAAAATCAATTATCTTTCAGTCCCGTTTCCGTTTCCAAAATGTTTCCAACCACCAGCCTTTGCCTTTGCATTTTTCACGACGTTGTAAGCTCCCTGATCTGCCATACTTTAACCCAAAACTGATGCAATTTTTCAGATAAAACGTTTACTACCTCTCACAATACATGTAATCTTAGTAGTAAAATGTGAAGACAGATAGATATACCGGTAGAACTATCAATATTTTTCAATCACATTAAGATATATATTTGTGGTCTCCTATCGTAAAAAAAAGGTAAATGGACTTGAGCTGTGATACGTGACAACATGATACGGGCCAGGTTTTATGATTTAATCAACAGATTTTGTATCCTGCCGCTGCGGTTTCCAGTGGTAATTTCAATCTATATTTCAAGCGTTTTTCTTATGTATTATGATATATCCTAAAATATAGTTATTTGATTTTTATAAATTTTACTGTGATGTATTATTGCTGAGGGACATATTGCAATATTGAGTCTTTGCGGAATACAGAGTTTTTTTTCCCATGACAGATGGTATCTGACGTAAAACCATTGTGACGTCATGAAAATGGTATGGTAACGTTGATTTTATATGGTCATTTCCCAGACTTTTATCCATAGAATTTGATGATATCATAATCAGTCTATGTCAGATACTGTCTCAAATGGAAAGTAACTCTTGTTTTCAAAAATAGTGAATATCGGTATACCGGTAGTATCGCACACGATTACACTTGTCACTAAAAACTAATTGTACAGAGGCTGAGGACAAACCAAGTGGCAAAGCCAAAAAACTCGGTCTTGAAAGTGAAGTATTTGAGGGATCGCCAAATGTCTGAAATCATGCCTGTTATCAAACTATTATTCATGACTTCAGAATCAAATAATGGCCTGTCAAAGCATATTGTTTGTCAACAGTGTAAACATACTGTCCGAGATTTTGCGATTCTGCAATACAAGCTGGGTAAATGGAAAAATCCTTGGTGTACTGTAACAGTAAACGAGTAAGTGTTGAGAAAAATGATTTGATTAAACTTTCAAAAATTACTGGCAGAACACATACATGTAGTTTTGTAGTCTCAAAATCACAATCTCTAAAACAGAGTCATTGTTCCTTCCTGACTCACTATTACACTTCTGCTTGGGACTCAAACCGTCAAGATTTTTGACGAAACTTTTAACTGGCTGTTGGGCACATGCTTCCTCAATATAACGCTGTTAAATACCTTAAGTAAGAGAGCGTTAGCCTTTAAGGTAAAATTGTACACATCCAAAACGGAAAAACTAAGGTAAACCGAGGAACTATTTTATGCCATGTACGAAAAGGGAAAATCAAGAACGGTTTCTGGCCTACACTTTGCAACGTAAAATAAACACAGGATCGATACTTTTTCAGCGCCTACGACAGAGATAAATGTGAATGTTCGAGGGAAGAGATTGTCAAAATCAGTATCGGAACTTGGCGGTTTTTGTATGAAAAATGCTTCGCGATCCTTTTGTTTCCTTCTTATATTTTTTTGCCTCTCTACTGGTGTTGGAGTTATATGAGCCTAGCAGGATTACTGAACAGTGTGCCAGACTTCTGCATTTCGAGAATCGTGAGTGTTTTGAAAATTATTGCGCAATTTTACTCTTATATCTTATGTACAGTCATGAAAGTCTCATTAAATTCACTCTAATAAGGCTATTCAATGAATTGAAATTAAGGACTGTAATGTAACATTGCCTAGAATAAAGAAATACATACCTCTCTTTCGTGCTTTTCTATTAGATGTTATTCATAAACGAAAATATATCGAAGGAAGAATTTTCATCTTGCAGGAAATCAAAAGTTGGGAGTAGTTTGCAAAGCCATACTGTAGTAACGTATCCGGTATCTCAAGGACTTATAAACAGATACAAGAGTTCGAGTCCATGATATTTGTTCGATCTTTTTAAAAGTCATTGGAAGTGCCGGATTTTCTTAATCTGTTGTTCTAACAAAAATCGAGAAACCTAATAGATTGATTTTAATAATTTATTTATTCTACTGTAAACTGTGCGACTTCCATTGATAAAAAAGAACAGTCTAAAAATATGAAAAATCAAGTTTAAAAATTTTCAAATGCGTATTTGATATCTTAAGAGTTTGAATATGCAGGTTTTAGATTCAAAATTAGCCTATGCTAAAATGTGATTTAATTTTTTTTGTTTTACGTTCGTGGATGGGTACGTTCTAAGAAAATTCCTCAGAAAACGCACACACACACACACCCTCCCTCACATGTATTTTTCCGTATTTTAAAACTCTTTTAAACAATTCAAAATTACTTACCGCTTTGGAATTTTAGATTTTTGATATTCTAACCATAAAATCTGAATTATCTAAGTTTTTTGAGTTTTTGGAATTTAAGATTTTTGACTCAAAATCTAAAACTGCTTTTTTTTTTTACCCGCGAGGGGTAAATGTCTTCCCTGACATGGTCTTCATAGCACTTTCTATATAGACATAATACCAAAATGTGCATGTTTTGTAGATATTGTTTTCATTTTCGTGCATGAACATCGACGGCGGGTGCGGCTAGCCGAACAGGGAATGCTTACTCCTCCCGGGTACCTGGTCCCACCTCTAGCTTGCTAAATTTGGTGCTTTATAAATAACGTGGGTGCTGTTGAGATTGTCATGAAGGTTCTTCTCAAGTTTATCTCATGTGCACACACACACAAAAAACCTGAACTATCTTAAACGGTTTTGAATAGTTTTACAAAAAAAGTCTAACCTAAGCATTCCAAAAGTTAAAAAAAAAAAAAAACGTTTTAGAATCTAAGCTCAAAACTTTATTTTAGGTTTTTGGTTAAGGTTTTAAAAATCTAAAAACGTTTTGGAATGCTTTCCTGTATTGTTTATTCGTCAAAAGCACATACAGCTTATAGACAAAGTATAATATATATAAATATACAATAATGCAATGGTCAAAGTAGAAAGAAAGTGAACTTAATTAAATTATTGATTTTCTAATATCAAAAGCATTCTTAATAAATTTGCCCAAGTTACATAGTTCTTTTACATTTTGCGTGGATAATAATTGAATTAATTTAAAGACAGAGGGTCTGGTGAAATAATACTTTTTCAAAAATTTAGTTCTAAAATGACTGTAATAATTACATTTCAGGAAAAAATGAAATTCATCTTCTACATCTAAAGTACATAAAGGACATAAACGTCTGTCTAAAGGAACATTTTTATATCTACCTGTTAAAGTGTTAAGTGTTACATAGACCATACTCTTAGTTACCGGCCCCATTTTGTTCGAAGTAAAGTAAAAGAATATTGGATATTTTAGGTCCGCGTATCACTTTTCAAATCATTAGTCCAAAAAGTTTGAGATTTTGGATATTTTAAGCAAAAAAAAAAAAAAAAAAAAAAAAAAAACTTCAAATTTATATCAAACTTTTGAGTTTTGGAAGTTTATATTTTTGAGTAAAAACCTGAACTTTCAAACATTAAAAAAGCGATATTTGAAACCGGTAATGGGTGAACTCGGACCATGGAACATAGGTCCACTCGACCCGTAAATATAGGTCCATTCGGTCCGTAAAATATAGGTCCACTCGGCCCGTCAACATGTAGGTAACCTTCTTTATTTAGTATAATTTAAGCGTACTATATAAAGAAAGCCCAAATATATCTTGTTTTTAAAGTTATTTATTTGAAAAAAAATTACGTTTTGAAATGAATAAATTAATGTTCATGAAAGTCGACAACAGATCTAATTTTTTTTCTATTGGAAACAAGATAATCCGACCGGCTGTGCTTTGAAAATAAATAATCTGACCCGAAAAAAAAATTGCCAGTCCCCCCCCCCCCCCCTGGTCATCCCCTAAAAAGAACGATTTACCTACTGTTACTATGTTTACGGGCCTAGTGGACCTACTATGTGCCAAGTGTTCGACGGGCCGAGTTGCCCGTGATTCTTGAATCATTGAATTTCCATTGTTATTATTAAGAAACGACGATTCTGATTGGCCGAGAAATTTTGTGTCAACACAAAACGGAAGTACGCGCTTAGCAACGTCATAAGCAACGTCGTTAGCAACACGATTTCAAAGCTGCAAATAAACGTTCAAAAGCGACGTAATGAAATGATAAGTAATCAATGTAATATTTTTTTGGTTGATCGAGGTATCAACACCAAAAATTGAGGGAAAACTTTTGCATCTTGCGCTACCTCGATCAACCAAAAAAATATTACAATGATTCCTTAAAACCATATAAGAATTTTGATTGCACGCATAAAAAGAAATTCAAAAAATGAGAATGACTCGTTACATCAATTCTCTGGAAGCACCAGAAATTTAGCGTAGGGGCCCGGCACGTTGTGTCACAGATCCTCACGGTTTTTATGCATATGATTGGCCATGATGTAAATATTTGAAAATGACGAAAAAATTCACATATTTATGCTGGTTGCCATGGAAACGGGATGTAAACACCGAAAAAGTGCAATTTTTAGCTTTTTCGAAGCCTCAAAGGATCTAATTAACACATTTTCTTCCGACATGTGTGACTGAATCGTAATGTATGATCCTAATCATACATGTTATATAAGTCTTTGTGATAAAACCATTAGATAACGGGGAAAATTAAGAATAGGAAGTTAGCATGGCAACAATTTTACCATTATCTGAAGGTAGCAATTTTTTCTTTTTTAACTTGAATAAATGTAAATGTAGAAGTTTTCAGGAAGTTTAAAGTTAAAACTAATCAGATAGCAATACACGAATTGCAATTTTCTTGGTTGCCAAGGCAACATGGATGATATACAAGGAAAACTGATCTTTTTAGTTCAGATTGTATACCTTAATTCTGACAAGATCAAAGGACAAAACATGAAAAAAGATTCTTTAGTAATAAGCTTTCAAGGTTATCTTAATTTTTTAACAAAAATATTTTGCTCAATACTAAAAGAAATATGTCGTTGGTAAGGAAACATATAGGAGATTAAAGCTTCAAATTTGAAATAGGCTTGTTTGTTTCCTTGGATACGGCTATTTTGAATTAATATAATCGATTTAAACTTTTTCTATTTGATTCATTTATCGAATACATGAAATTCCAAATCAGTCTGAAGATTTGAATCACTCACTTTTACCCGGACCGAAACGGATATCTCCTAATGAATCTGAGATTAATAAAACATGTAGAAACGCGGACCTAGAAAGGTGGTGGGGATTCAGGACCCAATGGAATTGGCCAAAATGCTTAAATTTCCCATTTTCATGTATTTTTTCCCAAATCAAATTCTGGACCCCCCCTCGAAAAGTTTTACACCCGCCCATGCTGTAGTATTTCTTACCATACTGCTGTTGTGGGTGTTCACATGGAGTCCAGCCGTGTCTCCTGCATGCACGAAGGTAATTTATTACTTTGCGGGACGCTGCTGAAGAAACATCATGACAGGTAATTATTTAGTGAACAGGATGGTATAAATGCATCCGCTTAGCGTTATATATATTTTATGTGACGTGCATATGTTATGAAGATAGAATATGAAACTTGAACTTTAGTCAAGAGCTTTCAGTAGGTAGAATTAATATTTATCTGAAAACATCATGTTTCCCGAGGATGAATTTGTTTTACAACTTTTTATTCAAATTTAGTATTACCGTTATCCTTTTTTAAATCTAAGTAATACAATTTTTTTTGGTCTAAGTATTTGCGCAGATTACGTATAGGTTAGAAGGTAATTTGAAGTTTCTACATGAATAAAAGGTGGGCGGAGCGTCAGCGGGGCCCTGCGTTATGCTGTCTGTTTGTACGGTCATCTTACGGTTAGGAGGTTTGTACGTTCTTCGAGACCTCTGGGTAATCGGAAAAGTGGGAGGGTTGTGTGCACGTAATCCGGATAACCACACCGTCTGCTACTTGCTTGGCAGAAGGCCGTCCAAAGTCGGCACCAGTTGGTCTCGTTGGTAGATTTGTGGTCTTTTGTGTTTCCTGTTTCTATGGTGTGAGTTGGTAGTCCTTGTCCCTTTTGCGTCTCTTACTGCTGGCGTCTGCTCTGTGTTTTTGCATTTGATGTTTTGCCTTGGGTGCTACAGCCGAGTGTTGTTGGAGATCCCCTCCTTTCTTCTGAAAATGTTTCGTGTTTTCAATAATCTCGATATCAAAATTCTTAACGGAAAAATTCAGACGAAGGTATGATTTTGGCTTAATCGTAGTTAACCTTTCATTGACTTAATGATGTCCTTTGACTGCCATCGTGCGGCATTTACATCTCTTAACTTATCCAATTCACCACAGCCTACAGAGACTTTAATTGTAAAAAGAAAAAACCGAAAACAAAAACAAATACAAAAGTAAGGAAAAAACAAAAAACAAATAAACAAACAAACAAACATAACTTTCATATCAAGATTTTCGTTTCATAAACATGTAAACACTGTCCGAAAAATTCACAGAAAATTATAGAATCTGTTAAATTTAATTTAATTTAAACTTCTCAGGTAGTTAAATTCACATACTGGAAAATCTTATTTAGAATTACCACCAAATAGAGAAATTGTTAGTAATGTTTACGATTTCTGGGACTACCCTCGTATATGCACAACTATACGGTCGGAACATATATTAGAACTTCAATTTTCCAAGATCCTATACGGGGATAAATATACATTGTACGACATCTATTTGTTTAAATATTTGAACCATTTTTAATTTGTGCCGCTACGCATTAATTCATTTCAGTGGCGCCACCTACAATGTATTTTGTTTATTTTTCAGTGGGACGCATGAATATACATGTATTGTTGTGGTATGATAGAATTGGATAACTCCAGTTGTTTCCTTCTGTTTATTTCCTTTTCCTCGTATCATGCGCGTGTGTTCGCTGTGATCTCTATAATGTCGTCATGTTGGAGATCTCCTCCTTATCTTGTAATCATACGTGTGTGTTCCGCTGTGATCACTACAATGTCGTCATGTTGGAGATCTCCTTATCTTGTAATTATACGACGATACGTGTGCTTTCTGCTGTGATCACTACAATGTCGTCATGTTGTGGATTTCCTCCTTATCTTGTAATCATACGTGTGTATTTCGCTGTGATCACTACAATGTCGTCGAGTTGTTGATCTTCTCCTTATCTTGTAATCATACGTGTGTTTACCGCTGTGATCACTACAATGTCGTTATGTTGCAGATCTTCCCTTATCTTGTAATCATACGTGTGTGTACCGCTGTGATCACTACAATGTCGTCATGTTGTAGATCTCCTCCTCATCTTGTAATCACACGTGTGTGTTCCGCTGTGATCACTACAGTGTCGTCATGTTGTAGATCTCCTCCTTATCTTGTAATCATACATGTGTGTTCGCTGTAATCACTACAATGTCGTCATGTTGCAGATCTCCTCCTTATCTTGTAATCATACATGTGTGTTCGCTGTGACCACTACAGTGTCGTCATGTTGCAGATCTCCTTCTTATCTTGTAATCATACGTGTGTGTTCCGCTGTGATCACTACAGTGTCGTCATGTTGTAGATCTCCTCCTTATCTTGTAACCATACATGTGTGTTCGCTGTGATCACTACAATGTCGTCATGTTGCAGATCTCCTTATCTTGTAATCATACCTGTGTGTTCCGCCGTGATTACTGCAACGTCATCATGTTGTATATCTCCTCTTTATCTTGTAATCATACCTGTGTGTTCCACTGTGATCACTGCAACGTCATCATGTTGTATATCTCCTCTTTATCTTGTAATCATACATGTGTGTTCGCTGTGATCTCTATAATGCCGTCATGTTTGGGATCTCCTCATTATCTTATAATCATACGTGTGTGTTCCGCTGTGATCACTAGAATGTCGTCATATTGTAGATCTCCTCCTTATCTTGTAATCATACGTATGTGTCCCGCTGTAATCTCTACAATGTCGTCATGTTAGTGATATCCTCCTTATCTTGTAATCATACGTTTGTGTTCCGCTGTGATCTCTACAATGTCGTCATGTTGGGGATCTCCTCCATATCTTGTAATCATACGTGTTTGTTCCGCTGTGATCAATACAATGCCGTCATAATGGGGATTTCCTCATTATCTTGTAATCATACGTGTTTGTTCCGCTGTGATCTCTATAATGTCGTCATGTTGTATATCTCCTCCTTATCTTGTAATCATATGTGTGTGTTTCGCTGTAATCTCTACAATGTCGTCATGTTGGAGATCTCCTCCTTAATTTGTAATCATACGTGTGTGTTCCGCTGTGATCAATACAATGTCGTCATATTGGAGATCTCCTCCTCATCTTGTAATCATACGTGTGTGTATTCGCTGTGATCTCTATAATGTCGTCGTGTTGGGGATCTCCTCCTTATCTTGTAATCATACGTGTGTATTTCGCTGTGATCTCTACAATGTCAACATGTTGTAGATCTCCTCTTTATCTTGTAATCATGCATGTGTGTTCGCTGTGATCACTACAATGTCGTCATGTTGTAGATCTCCTTATCTTGTAATCATACCTGTGTGTTCCGCTGTGATCACTGCAACGTCATTATGTTGTATATCTCCTCTTTATCTTGTAATCATACCTGTGTGTTCCGTTGTGATCACTACAACGTCATCATGTTGTATATCTCCTCTTTATCTTGTAAATATACCTGCGTGTTCCGCTGTGATCACTGCAACGTCATCATGTTGTATATCTCCTCTTTATCTAGTAATCATACATGTGTGTTCCGCTGTGATAATTACAATGTCGTCATGTTGTAGATCTCCTCCTTATCTTATAATCATACGTGTGTGTACCGCTGTGATCACTTCAATGTCATCATGTTGTAGATCTCCTCCTTATATTGTAATCATACATGCGTGTTTCACTGTGATCTCTACAATGTCGTCATGTTGGGGATATCATCCTTATCTTGTAATCATACGTGTGTGTTTTTTGCTGTAATCTCTACAATGTGGTCATATTGTAGATCTCCTCCTTATATTGTAATCATACGTGTGTGTTCCGCTGTGATCTCTATAATGTCGTCATGTTGGGGATCTTATCCTTATCTTGTAATCATACGTGTGTGTATTCGCTGTGATCTCTATAATGTCGTCATGTTGTAGATCTCCTCCTTATATTGTAATCATACGTGTGTTCCGCTGTGATCTCTATAATGTCGTCATGTTGGGGATCTTATCCTTATATTGTAATCATACGTGTGTTCCGCTGTGATCTCTATAATGTCGTCATGTTGGGGATCTTATCCTTATCTTGTAATCATACGTGTGTGTATTCGCTGTGATCTCTATAATGCCGTCATATTATAGATCTCCTCATTATCTTGTAATCATACGTGTGTTTCCCGCTGTGATCTCTATAATGTCGTCATGTTGGAGATCTCCTCCTTTTGTTGTTATCATTCGACGATACGTGTATTTTCCGCTGTAATCACTACAATGTCTTCATGTTGGGGATTTCCTCCTTCTCTTGTAATCATTCGTGTGTATTCCGCTGTGATGACAACAATGTCATCATGTTGGAGATCTCCTCCTTATCTTGTATCATGTGTGTGTATTCCGCTGTGATCACTACAATGCCGTCATGTTTGGGATCTCCTCATTATCTTGTAATCATACGTGTGTTTTCCGTTGTGATCACTTTAATGTCGTCATGTTGGAGATCTCCTCCTTATTTTGTAATCATACGTGTGTGTTCCGTTGTGATCACTATAACGTCGTCATGTTGGAGATCTCCTCCTTGTCTTGTAATCATACGTGTGTGTTCCGTTGTGATCACTATAATGCCGTCATGTTGGAAATTTCATCCTTATCTTGATGGCTTCAGACAGTGCATGTTAGTGTTGTACATCGGAAGACATTTAAGAATCGATAATAGGAAAATAATCGGAAAGAGGAAACCGATCGATTATCGATTTAAATCGGAAAACAAAACTCCACGAAAAATGGAACATAAAAGATTTTTCTGTATAAAATTCAGAACACTTTGCTGAAAACAAATATAAAGCATTAAATTTCAAAGTGTCTACCTGTTTACATGCTAGACAACAACTAACGGTTTATGTAACATGTGAAAAGAGGAAAATATATACCTTTACACAAAATACCTTTCTTTCAGCGACAATCGATTGTAAGAAAATGAAATCGATAATCGGAATCGAAAGAGTTTTAGCGATCGACAATCGATTGTCGGCGACAATTGGTTCATCACTAGTGCTTGTATTTTATATATTCTTTTCATTTTCGTGCGTGAACATCGACGGCGGTGCGGCTAGCCAACAGGGGATGCTTACTCCTCCCGGGTACCTGGTCCCATCTCTAGCTTGCTAGGGGTCCGTCGATGCTCAATTTGGTGCTCTATTGTGAGTGCTGTTGATATTGTTGTCAGAATCTTCTTTAACTCATTTATGTCACACTTATGCCCTTTGCCGTGTGGAGCTCGTAAAAAAATTCCCCGCGAGGGGTTTGACAGTAAGTGTTTTGAACATTTCCCCTGACATTGTCTCCATAGCACTTTCTATATAGATGTGACCTCAGACAGTGCATGTATTTTATATATTCTATTCATTTTCGTGCGTGAACATCGACGGCGGGTGCAGCTAGCCAACAGGGAATGCTTACTCCTCCCGGGCACCTGGTCCCACCTCTAGCTTGCTAGGGGTCCGTCGATGCTCAATTTGGTGCTCTATTGTGAGTGCTGTTGAGATTATTGTCAGAATCTTCTTTAACTCATTTATGTCACACTTATGCCCTTTGCCGTGTGGAGCTCGTAAAAAAATTCCCCGCGAGGGGTTTGACAGTAAGTGTTTTGAATATTTTCCCTGACATTGTCTCCATAGCACTTTCTTTATAGATGTGACCTCAGACAGTGCATGTATTTTATATATTCTATTCATTTTCGTGCGTGAACATCGACGGCGGGTGCAGCTAGCCAACAGGGAATGCTTACTCCTCCCGGGCACCTGGTCCCACCTCTAGCTTGCTAGGGGTCCGTCGATGCTCAATTTGGTGCTCTATTGTGAGTGCTGTTGAGATTATCGTCAGGATCTTCTTTAACTCATTGTAATCATACATGTGTGTTCCGTTGTGATCACTATAACGTCGTCATGTTGGAGATCTCCTCCTTGTCTTGTAATCATACGTGTGTGTTCCGTTGTGATCACTATAATGTCGTCATGTTGGATTTCTCATCCTTATCTTGTAATCAAACGTGTGTGTTTCGCTGTGATCTATACAATATCGTCATGTTGGAGATATCCTCCTTATCTTGTAATCAGACGTGTGTGTTTCGTTGTGATGTCTATATTGCCGTCATGTTGGAGACCTCCTCCTTATCTTGTAATCATACGTGTGTGTTCCGCTGTAATCACTACAATGTCGTCATGTTGGGGATCTCCTCCTTTTCTTGTAATCATACGTGTGTGTTCCGTTGTGATCACTATAATGTCGTCATGTTGGATTTCTCATCCTAAACTTGGTTCATCACTAGTTTTAGTCATGTCAATACGACCCTGATCTCAATCTTTGTTCGATCTCAGACGAGAGACATATTGATTCCACAAGATTGTATTACAAGGGATAATGATTTGATTTTTTTTTTCAGACATTTTGCATTATTTTTCTACATAATCCCTTTCAGTATCTATACACTTTTGCCAACGGTGTTTAAGGAGGTATTGAACACTAGAACGCCAAATTCAATTTTTCTCAAAATTTCTGAAATTATATATTTCTTGTCTGTCCATGATTATACAAACTTACATTTGATTCTATCCACAGGAAAATTTTCTACGAGACTTTGAAATATGCATTAATAGACGTTTTCGTGAATTTCTTGATGACGTCATGATATTGAAAGTGTCATTCCAGTTCTCGTAAAGCTACGGGAAATTAACTTAGATTTAACATACAAAATCTTTATAAATGTATTGCACTTACATATGGAAAAGATGGGATGTGTTTTAAACAGAGGCAGGATACTGGAATCAAACATGACACTGTCGCTAAAAAAATGCAAATTCGAGCCAATTGACAGTAGTTGTTGATTAATAATTAGGAATTCTGTGGATGAATCTTTGTCAAAAACTAACAAAATTATCAACAATGTCCAGAGATGATTGCATGATCAAATGAGAAAAATTAAATTTTGGATTAAAATATTACAATGCTTTATATTTTCCAATTTTTCTTTCGAAAATCGTCCATTTTCAATGAAGTTTCCTCTGCTTTCCTGTAATGTTTATTTGTCAACGAATTCACTGTGATGGCGATTGAATTTTCTATTTTATACATGCAAAGTTTCAATGCGATACGTTTGGTATTAATGTTTTATTGCATTTTGAATGCGAAGGTTTTTTGACACCATTTTCCTCGATAACGTCGAAATAACGTCGTTGTTTGCTCATGGATAAAACTCCCAAAGTCCACAATTTCGACAATCGCCATTATTTCTTCAAATAACACCGGAAATTATTCAAACATCATCAGGATACTCAAATGTGAATATCAATTAGCGTATCAAACGTTTTAAGGAACTAAAACTGTACTTTTCCTAGGAAGTGAGAAAACAAAAAATGCCGCTGCCATCTTGGTGTTATCGGACTGAAAGTGGGTGCCAGAAATAGCTGCTTTCAGTTTTGGGAATAGATGAAAGTCTGATGGAGCAGGATCAGGTGAATAAGGCGGTTGCTAAATCAAATAGCTGATTTTCCAGTAAACTCATGCGACAGTCAAACACCAGACATAACAAGATTTCACGATATTTTCATTGTGACGTCAAAATTAAAGGCATGACAACACATCAAGGTGCTTCAAGACGGTGCGATCAAATGTGACGTCATAATGGAAAATTTTGCCAAATGATGTGATGTTTGGTGTCTGTGTGTATTAAACCAAGGTTAGGAACGGCCATATCTTATATCTGGAAAATGGACTATGATATTAAAGCCACAATCATAAATGGTGGCCATGGCAGTGACAAACTTGTGAAGAGGAGCATTGTCTTGATGGAACAACGCACCTTTAACTAGTAAGCTTTCCGCGGCGCTTAAATCTAATATTTCCCCTTAACTGTGTCGGAAGTGAAGCATAGCATATCCCTTTGATTGTTTGTCCTTTTTGGAGATAATCTATCAGCAACATACCTTCTGCAACCAAGAAAACCGAGGTTCACAACATATCAATTAGCCCTCGTATCTTTGATTATTAACTCTTGTATATGATACCTATGACTTCATGCTCTGATTCATGTTTCAGATGGAAAGGCTATCATACTTGGAACAAAGACAGTGCATATTTGTAGATATTATTTCCATTTCCGTGCGTGGACATCGACGGCGGAAGCGGCTAGCCAAACAGGGGATGCTTATTCGTCCCGGGTACCTGGTCCCACCTCTATCTTGCCAGGGGTCCGTCGATGCGTAATTTGATAATCTATTTTGCGTGCTGTTGAGGCTGTCGTCAGGATTTTATTATCTCATTGGAAGATCCAACCAAAAATTCTCAAAAAATAATTCTTATCTAGAACAGTAAGAATTGCTGACAAAATACAATTTGGGAGGGGACATTTTCTGACTCTTATTTGTCCATTAAGATCCGCGCTTGTCACGGATTACGCAATAGTTCTGCTATAGAGATGTAGGTACTGTAATAAATCATCTTTTACGGATGCATTTATATTCCTTTCAAATAATTGTAATGCAGTGCACAACTAAATACAATTATTACAATAAGTATATAAACCGTAAAAACAATTACAGCTTGATATTCTGCAACTTGGACATAGGGGTAAATATTGTACTCTCTCTCTCTCTCTCTCTCTCTCTCTCTCTCTCTCTCTCTCTCTCTCTCTCTCTCTTCACCTTTACTATATATACTGTCATAGTGGTAAAATCTGATTCTTTTTATAAAACGATGTACCAGTGCATTTAACGAGAGGTTAACATAAGTCCAACATATCAATACTAGTATGTATTTAGCATTTCTTTGATCCAGTATCATTTGATGACTTACACATTTATGCAAATTTCCCCTGGATCATTGAATCCTTCAGAAACGACAATAGATATTTCTGGTATACTTTATGAAATTTTGACTTCTTGTCTGCAATACTTTAATCCTATTAAAGAAGAATTAAGTCAATGTTAAACGTCTTCAATCCAATAGCATCATTTAAGAACAGATAAAGTTGCAGCATGGACCAGATATGCACGTTTCGGGTACTTAACCCTCGTCAGTGATCCTCAATCTAAACACTGTAATATTGCCAAAGAGTGAGAAAATCATCATGTCCAAAAATAAAACGACAGACGAAGCAGGATGGGTGGGATATGATGCTACAGGACCCATGTTTTAGAAATTTCTAGAAAGTTTGACAACAGAAATTTCAAATGCGATGAAGAGACGATCAACCGAATACGTGGAAGTTGATCGAACTTGGCTACATGTGCCCACCGGGACACTTGATCAATGTCTTACAACAGTTTATATTTTTCGACCTCCTTAAGCAATGGAAAATAGGATCAAAGACTCTCAGTATCTTGAACTTTCGACTTTGCATTTTCGAACACTTGACCAATGCAATTTTATCAACCGTACAGGAAACATCGACTCAAGTTTATGTTCGTGTCTATGATATTTTGCTCGACGTTCTCTCCAGATTGCTTCTCTGATTGGATCATGTCTTCTCAAATCCCCCTTCACTAATTTTCATATAACACCACAAATCATTACAGGAGAGAAGTGTAACTAGGGTCCTCATATGGATATGTTTGCATTCTTGACCTAGTTTGTCGCTAGGATGGACAACTCTTGCCTTGCAATTTCTTCATTGAATTTAGTCAAAGAAAGAAGTCTCAATCCAATGCGTCATCCAAGATCATAACAAGAGTTCTTGATTGTATATCTTACTAATGTTACACGCCTTCAAATTCATAGCATCATTTAAAGGACGGGGTTTCAACCGGGTGGTCATTGATATGCATACTTGAGTGTATTAGGTTTGGTAGGCGTGATATATCTTCTTTGCTGATAGCGGGGTCCAATCAGCTGATGTTCCTAGGGTCGCGAGCGGCGTGTTACATCAAAGACTTACAAAACAGATAAACAGGATTATGCTAATGTGATACCCAAATATCAAACATTTTAAGCTGTCAATCAAAACTTGAAAGGGGAATAAGGAATAAATTGTTGATCGTTTCTTCTACGCATTCGAAAATTTTTGTTATCAAAATTTCTTGAATTTCTAAAACGTGGGTCCTGTAGCATCATACCCCACCCATCCAGATGCATTTCGGTGCATTTTTGGACATATTACATTGTTTAGATTGTGGATCACTGACGAGGGTTAAGTACTCGAAACGTACATGTCTGGCCCATGTTGCAAATTTTTCTGTTCTTATATGATGCTTTTGAAATTGAAGATGTTTAACATTTGTACCACTTGCACATGTAACCAAATTCGATCAACTTCGGGTTATCGTTTCTTCAACGCATTCGAAAAATTTTGTTATGAAAATTTCTTGAATTTCTAAAACGTGGGTCCTGTAGCATCATATTCCACCCAACCTGCTACATCTTTCGGTACAATTTGGGACATGATAACTTTTGGTCATATTTCATGTATTTTAAGTCTTCAAATTCAATAGCATCAGTTAAGAACAGATAAATTTGCAGCATTGGCCAGGCATGAATGTTTCGGGTATTTAACCCTCGTCAGTGATCCTCAATCTGAACAATGTTATATGACCAAAGAGTGTAAAAGTTATTTTGTCCAAAAATACCGAAAGACATAGCATGATTGTTTAAATTGAGGATCACTGACGAGAATTAAGTACACGAAACGCACATGTCTGGTCCATGCTGCAAATTGATCTGTTTTTTTAATGGTGCTATTAAAATTGAAGACGTTTAACATTTTGGACATAATTTTCATACTTTTTGGCCATATTACATTGTTTAGACTAAGGAACACTGACGAGGGTTTAGTACCCGAAAACGTGCATGTCTGGTCCATGCTGAAAATTTATCAGGTTTAAAATGATGCTATTGAATTTGAAGACGTTTAACATTTGAACGGCTTGGTGAGTGTCACTGCTGGTGGACCATGAGGCCCCGAGGGCACATGTAGCCAAGTTCGATCAACTTCGGTTGATCGTTTGTCTCTTCAACGCATTTGAAATTTTCTGTTACAAAATTTCTTGACATTTCTAAAACGTGGGTCCTGTAGCATCATATCCCACCCTTTCTGCTACGTCTTTTGGTACATTTTTGGACATAATTTTCATACTTTTTGACCATATTACATTGTTTAGACTAAGGATCACTGACGAGGGTTTAGTACCCCAAACGTGCATGTCTGGTCCATGCTGAAAATTTATCAGGTTTTAAATGATGCTATTGAATTTAAACATTTGCACCACTTCGTGAGTGTCAATACTGGTGGACAATGAGCCCCGAGGGCACATGTAACCAAGTTCGATCAACTTTGGTTGATCGTTTCTTCAACGCATTCGAAAAAAAATTGTTATCAAAATGTCTTGAAGGCGATATTGACCCTACATTATGGTCAGTGAGGAAATGGCAGGAAAATTACCTGTCTTCTTTTCTAGTCCCCGCCCGGCCTTTAAGAACCGATAAACATACATACATGTTTTGGATACTTAACCCTCGTTAGTGATCCTCAATCCAGACAATGAAATGTGACAAAAGACTGTGAAAACTATTTAAAAAGTACCGAAAAATGTAGCAGTATGGGTGGGATATGATGCTTAAGAACCAATTTTTCATGAATTTCTAGAAATTTTGTGAACTTCTCCTTTTTTGATATATCCATTGATTCTGCTTTGAATTTTGTGCTTAACACAAGAAAATGTCATTGCCAGAATGATTCACAGAATTCATTTTTTTTTAATTTCAATTTTTTTCATTATGTTCTCTTTTTTAGAAGCTACCTATTTGCTAATAATTGAATATTTCAATTAGTTTATATATAGATGTTTATTGTTTGAACAATTAACTCCAATTTTCCAACCAGGATTTTGATGACATTCGTCAGGCAAAGTTTTACTCATGCAATCAGGACGTTGAGACGTCCCCTTGCTCATAAATCTATGTCTAATCTGAATATACCCCCCCCTGCACAGAAAAATGAAATACCATTCTTATTTTCATGTAAAATAAAGATTTAATATCTTACAATCTTATTTTAAGATTTTAAACACGTTTCATTATATTTTTTATGTACACATGTTTAATCAGGAGTGAAAAATGTAGATTTTGAAGGAGACGCTTTTGAGACATCCCCTTTCTCAAGCTATACGGTAAAAGTTAGCAATATTCTATTATCTTAATAACCTTATGCGGGCGATTATCCTATGAGCAGCTCATGCATATAGAATCGCCTAGAATTTGTTCCATCAGGTCTTTGATTACGTTACCATGCGAATTTCCATTCAGTCATGACTTTTGATATGCCCCCCTTTGCAGACATATGAGCATGCCGTCTTTATTTTAATTTGAAATGAAGATCAATTCTCTTTCGACAGAAATTCTAATTTTTTTTTATTATAATTCATTTTTCATGTAAAATCAAGATAAAAAATAGCAAATTTTAGATGAAAATTTAACAATTTCCCGCTTTTGAGACGCCCCCTTTCTAAACAATTTTGGTTAAAGTTGCCAGTGTTTTCAAATTTGATAATAATTATGCAGATTTATATTTTTTGAGAAGCTCAAAATTCGTCTAGAATTTTTCCATCAGGACTTTCGTTACACTTTCAATGCAAATTCACACTCAGTTATGGCTTTTGATATGTCCCCTATGCAAAAATGAGCATATCATCATTATTGTCATGCAAATGATTTCAAATTAAAACATATTTTCATCATAATTTTTTTGAATAATCAAAGGGAACATTTTGAATGAAATACAACATTTTCTCACTTTTGAGATTACCCGTTTCTAAAACTAAACGGTAAAAGTTATCAGATAATTATTTTTTGAAATCTCATGAAAATGGTATAGATTTTTTTCCATTAGGGCTTTTGTAACGTTCATCGTTCAAATTTGCATTCAGTCATGGTTTTTGATATGCCCCCCCCCCCCTTGCGTAGAAGCATGGGCATACAATCCTATTTTCATGCAAAATGATTATCACTCGCATATCAATTTAATCTGACATAATTATTAAGGTGGGTCCCTACTCGTGAATCTAACAGATGAATTTTGTATTTTAAGGTTATTTTCTATACATTATAGGCAAAATGACATAATGAACACAGACATAGATAGGTAATTTTGTTTTCATTAAAGATACAGTACATTAAAGAAAGGTACCCTAACACTTAAAATTTGAGAAATATCAAATATCCATCATATGCTTTTGAACCCTCCAAATTCAGTGATGATACGGATATGTTTATTTGTTTTGTTTTATTTAATGAAAACAATTTAAATAGAAGAAATACAACTGATAAAATGATATTGTAACATAAATCTAAGTATGATATATCTCCAAACATTAGGGTACCCCCTTATAATTTCATAACATTTTTGACCAAGAATATGTACTAAATCCAACGTTTTGCATAAAAAAACAGATGGGTTTTTTTTTTCGTTTTGTACTATTTCATAAAATTATGTATGCAGATAAGGAAAAAATCACATACAGGTACACAGTTTTTGAAATGATCAAGGTATGGCTCCAAACATAGGGGTACCCCCTTATAATGTTATCATATTTTCGACAAATAATATATAGTATATCACATTTTTGTGCAAAAAACAACAGATGGAATTTCTTCAAATTGGATCATTTTATACGATAACGTATATAGATGGTGAAAAAATCGCATGCAGGTATACAATTTTATAAATGATCAAGATATGGCTACAAACATAAGGGTACCCCCTTATAAATTCATCACATTTTCAACTAAGAAATTATACTATATGATTGGTGTGGACATTGATAGATTGCACCATCTTTTGCTTCTTTTGGCATTTAAGATCTTCTGTCTGTGTATTTCGATGCGCTGGCTTGTCCCTCACCAGCCATTGTAAAACGTTATACGCAGACTGCTGCATATAAGGAAAAACCTATAACGGTTCGAGTAGGGAGCCACCTTAAACAATTTATCTTTATTTTCAAATCTGCACTCAAAGAACGGTAAATTGTATGTAAATATTTAGCATTTGACCTAGCCGTGAAATAAAAATCTTCGGAACTATTGACATATTGTTGTTCTTGTATCAATAATACGGAAGTGTTCCAACTCTATACCTTCAGGAAGAAAATTCCAAACCAATTTTTCCCGCACCAAACACGTGTTTCGAATATTAAATTCTAATCAGTGATGCTTCCAGCGGAGCCAACAAAAATTCATTTCAGTAGCGCCCTCTTCAATGTTTTGAATTTAGATTTGTACTTTTACTTTACAGAGAGTGCGCGGCTCCAAATTTCCTGTAGGGTCGATTCAGAATATTCAAAATAGCATAGGAGGGATGGTGCTAAGATGTTAATCTCCTTTAATTTCGGTGATAGTTTTGAATGGAATGGCAAATTTTCGAAATAGCAAAATGAAATCTATGATGTCAAATCGATAAAGAGCCAAAACAAAGCTTCTTCCAGATGACAGAGCTGGAAAGAAGTCATTTTAAATACACTTCTAAACATCAGGTCACGGGGAGCGATTTTAACTGCACCACACTGTAACATAAAATAAGTGTTTATAATAATAATACGGAAGTGTTCCAACTCTATACTTTCATGAAGAAAATTCCAAACCAATTTTTCCTGTACCAGACACGTGTTTCGAATATAAGATTCTCATCTAGATAGCTGTGTTGTAAATTTGTTACAAAATAATTCGCAGTTTCTTCATCGTATACATGTTTATCTATCAGAAAATAAAAGGTTTTGGCTAAAAAAATCAAACGAAAATAGCCTTAACTTTGCATGATAAAGTCCCTTCTTAACACATGCCGGTAAAATGACGTTTTTCTTTTTTCAAAAATGAATAATATGTTTTGACTTTCTTTGTAAAAAATGTTGTCAAAATCGAATCGTTGGAAGTAGGAAAATTTAAGTTAGACTCGACCTCCTTCACTTTAGATAACTAATTCTATTTTATATCTCGACAGAGCAGAGGAAATGGTGTCCCATGCTCACATTGTTTCTTGGCTCTTAGTCATTGTTATAATCCAGCTTGAGGCATGGCCATGCAATGACAAGTCAACACCTTATAATGATGATGGAAATGGCGACATGGTCTTTTTGGACAGACACAGGCTCCGGTGTTTCTCTAAAGGCATGGCCAGATTTCAACTCGATCTTAAAATTGGCGAAATTAAATACGAGTATTTTTGCTGTAAATTGCCAAAGAAAACCACACAGTTTTCTTTCAAAACTTTTTTCACTGATGATGGGAATGGTCACGTTGCCTTCCTGGACAGACAGACTGTGAACTGTGGCAACAAAGCAGTCATAACCGGTTTTAATTTACAAAGAAATGTGCAAGGAAACCGGGTCAGATACAACGTGATTTGTCGGGAGTTTGTTAACGTCAGTTACCTTAAATGCTACAGCTCCGCAACCTCGTGGCAGGCTGAACAAAATGGCCACGTACATGCCCTTACTAAGCACAATGTCAAGTGTTCAAGCGGATATTTCATCAACAAGTTCTCATTACAGCGAAATGCTTTGTATCAGCTCAGATACCAGTACCGATGCTGTAAGCCATAGAAGAGGCAGCTACCCTCACTTGTGTGGACGATGTGTACAAGCTTTTAACTCAATTTTGATAAAACATTTGTGCACATTATCGATTTTGAAATGTTATAAAATAAAGATATAGATGAGCTTGCATTAAAAATATTTTAGATGTCTTCAAATTCAATAGCATAATTTAAGAACAGATAAATTTGCAGCATGGACTAGACATGCACGCTTCGGGTTCTTAACCCTCGTCAGTGACCCTCAGTCTAAACAATGTAATATGGTCAAAGAGTGTGAAAATTATGTTAAAAAATGTACCGAAAGTCGTAGCAGAATGGTAGGGATATGATATATTGGGACATGATTATTGTCCATATGTGTCATATGATGCAACAGGAATATATTAGAAATGAAAATTTGTCTGATTTTTTAATATTTAACGATCTTAATTTAATCTATTTGTCCTTGTTTAAGTATTCCTAAAAACTGCATCTTACTGAAGCCTACAAATCTCCGTAACCTATATTTTCTTTTAAACTTATAAGAAATGTTCTTTATTCCAAAATAAGTCCATGTTCAAAAATGTTCCGTGTATTCAAAAAGACCGTTTATGAACTCCATTATCATAATTGTTAACGGAGAAATCAAGATAAGAGTATGTGACAAAAAGAGATGATTTTAACTGAAATAAATTTTCTGTTACTTGATGATTATGTCCTTATCTCTTAACTTATCAGATGTACCAAAGACCATTGTAAAAATAAACAAAATATCTAAAACAAAAGCCCAAACAAACAGAACAGAACAAAACTAAACAACCCCAAAATAAAACTTCAGGGGACAGCATGTGTTGTCATAAATTTTCTGGAAATATCACAGAAATAATTTTGGACTCCTTTCCAAATTTAGGACAATCAAGCCTCAGAGGACGTATCAATTGGAATTTTATTGCCCTATTTTACGATGACTTTTAAGACATTCTTCCATACTCACAGATTGATCCTTATAAAATACGGAAAATGACAAATCGATCATCCAAGGGGGCGGATGGTGGAGGATGGATGATAAGCTACACGTGCGAAAGTTGACGTCATAACAGAAAGACGCGTTTCGTCGCTTCATTCTGGATCAAGAAGCACCCATATAATCAGTCATTCAATTTCAAAGCCAAAAAGAAAAGGCAAAACCATTAGAATATCCGTCGGAACAGTTGAGAATAAACAATATATTCCGAAAAGAGACCGGGTGCCCGGGAGGAGTCAGCGTCTCCTGATTACATGCAATATACCGTCTTTGGTTTCATGCTCTGATCCATGTTTTCAGGTGGGGAGGATATCATGCTTGGAGGACAAAACCAAAAATCATAAAAGATAATTCTTATCCGGAAAAGTAAGAATTGTTGACATGAAACACTTTGGGCGGGGGCGTTTTCTAGCCCTTATTTGTCCCTTAAAATCCGCGCTTGTCACAGATTATGCAAGAGTTTGTCCGTTCTCCTACAGGTATGCACATAATTTAATAAATCATCTTTTACGGATGCATTCATATTCCTTTCAAGTAATTATAATGCAGTACACAACTAAAGACAATTATTACAATATGTATATAAACCGTAAAACATTTAGACCTTGATATTCTTTGAGTGCAACTTGGACAAAGAGGTAAATATTGCACTTTTCTATAATATAAACAGATAAGAAGGAAGAAAAGTTGGAAAGTAGTAGATAGTTGTAGATAAACAGATAGGAAGGAAGTAAAGTTGGAAAGAAGTAGATAATATTGCTTTTGTGCGTTTTTTTTTAAAGATAGTATAAAATCATATCAGATATGAAATCTTTAAAAGTTGGGATCAATACAAGAATAAGTAATTTTTTCTTTACATCAATGATTTTATTTCTACAGAAGTTGAGTATTAATGAGGAAAAGAAAACAAAAACAGAAACAAACTATATCAAAATTTTCCTAGAATTCCTCAAATGAATAAAATTCATTTTCAGACTTTAATAGATCATTTACATAAAGGATATTCTTACGCGCCCAATTTTTATAATGAACATAATTATTATTAATTTTGATATCACAGTTAAGTCATAAAGGAATAGTTGATAAATTTTTTCCCTTTATTTCAAAAATCTTTCCATGCACCGAAAGCGTCTTTTCAAAATTCATTTTTCAGAGTTTTTATTTCTTTATCCAAGTATGCCATTCCAAATTGCAAGATATTTTTTATATTAAGATTTTGAAACAGAAGATTTTGCCATACACCATCAGTATTATATATATATATATATAATCCATGTTGTCTTAGTGCTGTGATATATGACTTTAATTTAATCATGTTCAGACCACCTTCTTCAAAACTTTATGTAATAACATTTATTATGATTCCATAGGAAATGAGAAAATATGTGATTCAATTCCTTTTATAATTTTTCATTTGGATTTGGAAAAGATAAGAAGACCTATTAAATTGCTATATGAATAATGATTATATGATTGAAATTCGACCCAAAGGTGTAATGAGTAGTAGGTGCGGTAACCAGCCATTTCGGTCCTATTTTTAAAGTTGTTGATATATCCATAATATTCAAGTTTATAAAATGTCAAATGTATGGTGAATTCAAATCAGGAAAGCCTGTTTTGATTTCACAGTCCTGTACTGAATAATACGTCGACGAAACGTCTAAAACGTTAAAATAAATATAAAAAAAAAAGAGCGATACAAAACAATGAAACCAAGAGACGCTCGAGGCCTTGCCTAAGAATATTTTTGTACCAATCGATGGATTTCTGATCGGCCTTTTAATTTGTATAAAAGTATCGTGGGCGAGGCCTCGATCGTAGATGAACTTTGAAGATTTATGTGTAAAGTACGATGATTTTTTTTATAATTGACTTGATTTTATCTATTTTTTCCTATAATTTGTTTCACAGATTATATCTAAAGGGGTAGGGACAAATACGGACAATTACCATATCCCAATACACAGTACAAAATCGATAATTCAGAAAATCATATACCGCATCAAAGGCAGAAATATCACATCTGGTTACTGAAGATACAAATAGATTCTGTGGTTGGATGGTTTAAATGGTCTAAGAATGTCATCCACCATTCTGGACAATGGAACTTCATAGTGTATGACGAGTTCCCCGTATCTACCGTAGAATTTTCCTCATTGACGATTTTAGTCGATCATAAACGTATCCCTGACTGAGAAGCTTATCTGAAAGACGCCTAGCTCTCAGAACAAAATCTGTATATTTGGTACTTGCTCTGGAATAACGTATCAATTGAGATATGAATACGCCATAAGTAGGCGATGAAAGGATGTTGCTATTCAGAAACGGAAAGTTTGTAATCCTGAAACTGAAGTCTGAAATCGTCACGTTTGTCATAGAGTGAGGTGTTCATGTGACCATCAGTGTCGTAGGACACATCATTATGTCCAAATAGGATGCTGAATTATTTGCGTCTGTAGTTTCTTTGACTTCAAGCTCCGACGGGTAGATTCTGCTAAGTTAATCCGCGAATTTTCAAATTATGTGTTGATATTTTGTTAATAATGCATTTATCAGTGGCTTTAAGCTTTTGAAAGCCCCAAAATCGACATTTATCCGAGAAATTGCTGCAAAACCTACATGTTTCTTAAAAATTAGCACTGGCCAAATGCATCGAGAAACATGAAAAATTTACAAATGAAAGATAATAATTGGACCTTAATGTCAGAAAATATTCATGGTCCTCGACGCATGTGGCTACATCGAAATTCTCCATTCAAGACACATTTTTGAGTATTTTGACTATGTTTTGTCAGTAACTTCAAAATTACGTCACTTGATGACGTCATATGACTCCCCATGGTGCTTCGGTTGGTGATATGTTCCTTTCATTATAGCGAGACACCCGAACACATTTTTTTACCTTATGTGATATATGATGCTGAATTCGGTCGTGTAGATGACTTTCAATGTCACATTTCATCTTTCTACAGAGCAGAGGAAATGGTGTCCAATGCTCACATTGTTTCTTGGCTCTTAGTCCTTGTTATAATCCAGCTTGAGGCATGGCCATGCGACGACAAGTCAACACCGTATAATGATGATGGAAATGGCGACATGGCGTTCTTGAACAGGCACAGACTCAGGTGTTTCTCTAAAGGCATGGTCAGATTTCAACTCGAT
The DNA here is from genome assembly GCA_028142955.1 of Pinctada fucata. Classification (NCBI taxonomy): domain Eukaryota; kingdom Metazoa; phylum Mollusca; class Bivalvia; order Pterioida; family Pteriidae; genus Pinctada; species Pinctada fucata. The sequence goes on from AP027106.1 coordinate 44,558,001, forward strand.
CTAAAGATCAGCGAAATCAAATACGAATATTTTTGCTGTAGACTTCCAAAGAAAACCACAGAGTTTACATTCAAAACTGGATTCACTAATGATGGGAATGGCCACGTTGCTAATCTGGACAAACAGACTGTGAACTGTGGCAACAAAGCAGTCATCACTGGTTTTAATTTGCAGAGAAATATGCAAGGAAACCGGGTTAGATACAACGTGATTTGCCGGAAGTTTGTCAACGTCAGTTACCTTAAATGCTACAACACTGCAACCACGTGGCAATCTGACCAATATGGCGACGTGCATGCTCTGGCTAAACACAATGTCAAGTGCGAAAGCGGATTTTTCATCAACAAGTTCTCATTACAGCGAAATGCTTTGTATCAGATCAGATACCAGTACCGATGCTGTAAGCCGTAAAGAGGCAGTACCTTCATTTATAAGAATGGTATATGGTGGCAACATCAAATTTAGCAATCTTGATATTGTACACGTTATCGGTTTTGAAATATATTCAAATAGAAAAAAAAGCTCGCTTATCTTAAGATATTGGAAATTAAAATATTGTCTGATTATTTTCTTTGTTATAAATGTGGCAAGAAACAAACTTGTACCCGTAGCAACAGCACCTATGAATGTTCCCAAAAAGACTTTAAAAGATAAATGTCCACAGCGGAAACATGGACAAAACAACATCTTATAAAGGATCATAAGTCATATGAACCAGAGGGCGCCACACAAATGAATATTGGCTGTGTCTAAAAATCACTTCGGATGGAGGCATCACTGATGAGGATTTGATATCCGAAACAAGTGTCTGGTGCATAATAAATTGGTTTGAAACTTTCTTCGGGAAGGTATAGGGTTGGAACACTTCCGTATTATGAACTGCCTCGATCCGGATCCCTAAGGTCTCTAGGTGAGCATCGTAAGATGACACTAGAATGGATTAGGCAGGATACGTTTTTGTAACATGGACATTGGGCCGCTTTGATACTATTTTGGACTAATATGAGATAGGGCTGACTAAATGACAAATATGGATAATGACAATATTTCAATATACAGTACAAAATCGATAGTTCAGAAAATCATAAACCGAAGGCATACAAAATCAGGATAAAACAGGAACCAAAGCAAACAAAGAAAAACTTCCGCCATATGAAAATGCTGACTAAATGTGGGGATTTAGAAACAGTGTCTGTAATATAATTTACAAAATAATGAACTCTGGTGACATTAAATTGCAGGTTGCGTCAATTGATTTATATCAAGGTGTAAAAGTTTTAAATAGAAAGCTGGGGTTGCGTTTGTGACAGTCTAACAGAAGCTCACTCCTCCTCGATACCTATATCTTACTTCAACCTTCGGAGTTCACACGGTAGACTAATTTTTCTTTTCTTTATTATATATTTTCGCGTGGTTTGTGATATTTTGGAAAAAACATTATTCGTTTAATACAAATAATGTATGATTTTATCCATAGTTTTCTTTAAGTCCTTCTGATTCATGATTATATCCATACTTTGCAGCTGAATATAAAGGGCCAACACATAAACTGAGTCAACCAATGTGAAACCGGAACTGACCTAAAGCAACTTGCTACAAAAAAATTAGAACCGCTCAAATACCGTGATAGATTGTTTTTCTATACAGCCCAGCGATCCCGCAAGGCAAACACAAGAATATACGCGCAGCGGCAATGCTAATGCTGAAAGAATTTGGAAGAGATCTTCAGTAAGAACAACCTACACTGATCTCAGAGGAACACACACGCAGGATGCAACGAACATCATACAAAACAACTTCAACAACAAATGACAATTAAACACACAATACTACTTACACACAGAAAGACCCAACAAACATCAATAGCAAACGATATAAAAGTAACAATATATAAAAAGAGGAAAACCAAGACCGAGTATGTACGGATATATGTTATGTTACAGCGGATGGTGTGTTTATCTGGATAACAGGTACACACCACCTCACTAACCCCGATACACTGAGGTCTTTTGAGACGTACAGCTTTGTATAAAAAAAAAACTCAAAGAAAGAACCGGGTACATTGGTATGTATTGTAGTTGTGTTTGTTTTTCTGCTGGTGGATAGTTAGTCCCCAAGGGGTCAGGATACACATGTCTTTCAAGACACCTCCCATTTTGTACGAAACTAATGTTACCAGGGTTGTAAAAAATCTGATACAGGTAAAAGAGGACATATGATGAGGCATATATGGAATAATGATTTTTGAATTTAATATTGCTGATGCAGATGTTTTTATATCCATTTCCATCTGTGTGTATCTTGGGCATCTGTGTCATGCTGTCTGTTTGTATGTTCATCTTACAGTGAGGAGGTTTTTTACACAACACTTTTGCGTCCTTGGAGACCTCTGGATAATCGGAAAAGTTGGAGGGTGGGAGGGTACATAATCCAGATAAGCACATGGTCTACTACTTAGTCGGCACCGGTTGTCCATTGGTCTCGTAGGTTTATGTGTTACATGTTTCTATGGTGTGAATTGGTGTTCCTTGTCCCTGTTACGTCTCTTTCTTAAGTGAGATTCTGCTCTGTGTTATTGCATTGTAGGTTTTGCTTTGGATGCTGCAACCGAGTGTTGATAAGGCATTTATGGAATAATGATTTTTGAATTTAATATTGCTGATGCAGATGTTTTTATATCCATTTCCATCTGTGTGTATCTTGGGCATCTGTGTCATGCTGTCTGTTTGTATGTTCATCTTACAGTGAGGAGGTTTTTTACACAACACTTTTGCGTCCTTGGAGACCTCTGGATAATCGGAAAAGTAGGAGGGTGGGAGGGTACATAATCCAGATAAGCACATGGTCTACTTAGTCGGCACCGGTTGTCCATTGGTCTCGTTGGTTTATGTGTTACATGTTTCTATGGTGTGAATTGGTGTTCCTTGTCCCTGTTACGTCTCTTTCTTAAGTGAGATTCTGCTCTGTGTTATTGCATTGGAGGTTTTGCTTTGGATGCTGCAACCGAGTGTTGTTGAAAATCCCTCATTTCTTTTAGAAAAGAAAAAGCCGGATTTGTTTGTACTAACCCATTCTAGCTACATTTTCTCAGTAATTTGTTGCTATCTGGTGCAAACAGAAAGTAGACCTGAACATATACTCCGAAGCAAGGTTTGTGGGTGGTTTATAGAATTTGCCAATTTCTGAGAAAATGAATCTGGGAAGTACTGATGAATTTGGTTTCATTAGAAAGAAGAAAAATTGCACGTTATTTTGAAGTTGAAAACAATACAGTTGGGGGCGAAACATGCATATTTATCAGAAATGTCTAATCGACTGGTTTTTCCCAAGAATTCGGCTCGTTACTATTGCGAATGAACAGTATACAATTTTTGAAAATGAGCTATTAGATCAATTAATCGTTGTATATTTGGATAATGAATATCTTTTTATAGAGAAGATTTTATCTATCGAATAAACTTTTAAACAAGATATTTCCAAAATAACGTTTTCAAAATCGCCACTGATTTCCCAAAAATCTAAAAAGACTTTGTAAAAATGCTTTCAAATGAATTAGAATGTGTTTGCCCCTGTTAGAATAGATCATAACTGCACATTACGACTTAATTGTGTTAGGTGAAAGGTTTCTTTTTTCGATTTAAATCAATAGAAAACGGAATTTTTTTTAAACATTGTTCCCCTACATGAGTTACAAGATGTATGTACATGTACTTATAGAAGGGCAAAAATATAATTCATTTTCATTGTACATTATTTGTATACGTATTTATATACACGTACAACCAAATCAATTCATTGTAATTGCTAAGAGTAAACTCTCATTTGCATAATTGCAAATAAGAAGCAAATCAAAAGTGAGGGGCAAACCAAATTTAGACTTAAAGGAAATTTTAGTAAATTCTTACTTTTCGGTATTAAGCGACAATTTACGACTGTAGATGGACATCATAAAAATTCTTCATGAAAACAAAATTCATTGTTAATGTTGTAGGTTGTGCCACTGAAATGAAAATATGCGTTTCCGCCAAATAGAAAACATAGTGTAATCAAAGATTACAAATGTAAACGTCTTCAAATTGAATAGCATCATTTAAGAACAGATAAATTGGCAACGTGGACCAGACATGCACGTTTCGGGTACTTAACCCTCGTCAGTGATCCTCAAATCTAAACAATGTAATATGCCAAAAAAGTATGAAAGTTACTCTGTCGAAAAGGTGTACCGAAAGACGTAGCAGGATGGGTGGGATATGATGCTACAGGACCCACTTTTTAGAAATTTCAAAAAATTTTGATACCAGAAATTTAGAATGCGTTGAAGATACGATCAACCGAAATTGATCGAACTTGGCTACATGTGCCCTCGGGGACTCCTGGTCCACAAGCAGTGACACTCACCAAGTAGTATAAATGTAAACGTCTTCAAATTGAATAGCATCATTTAAGAACAGATAAATTGGCAAGGTGGACCAGACATGCACGTTTCGGGTACTTAACCCTCGTCAGTGATCCTCAAATCTAAACAATGAAATATGCCAAAAAAGTATGACAGTTACTCTGTCGAAAAGGTGTACCGAAAGACGTAGCAGGATGGGTGGGATATGATGCTACAGGACCCAATTTTAGAAATTTCAAGAAATTTTGATACCAGAAATTTAGAATGCGTTGAAGATACGATCAACCGAAATTGATCGAACTTGGCTACATGTGCCCTCGGGGACTCCTGGTCCACCAGCAGTGACACTCACCAAGTGGTATAAATGTAAACGTCTTCAAATTGAATAGCATCATTTAAGAACAGATAAATTGGCAAGGTGGACCAGACATGCACGTTTCGGGTACTTAACCCTCGTCAGTGATCCTCAAATCTAAACAATGTAATATGCCAAAAAAGTATGAAAGTTACTCTGTCGAAAAGGTGTACCGATAGACGTAGCAGGATGGGTGGGATATGATGCTACAGGACCCACTTTTTAGAAATTTCAAGAAATTTTGATACCAGAAATTTAGAATGCGTTGAAGATACGATCAACCGAAATTGATCGAACTTGGCTACATGTGCCCTCGGGGACTCCTGGTCCACCAGCAGTGACACTCACCAAGTGGTATAAATGTAAACGTCTTCAAATTGAATAGCATCATTTAAGAACAGATAAATTGGCAACGTGGACCAGACATGCACGTTTCGGGTACTTAACCCTCGTCAGTGATCCTCAAATCTAAACAATGAAATATGCCAAAAAAGTATGAAAGTTACTCTGTCGAAAAGGTGTACCGAAAGACGTAGCAGGATGGGTGGGATATGATGCTACAGGACCCAATTTTAGAAACTTCAAGAAATTTTGATACCAGAAATTTAGAATGCGTTGAAGATACGATCAACCGAAATTGATCGAACTTGGCTACATGTGCCCTCGGGGACTCCTGGTCCACCAGCAGTGACACTCACCAAGTGGTATAAATGTAAACGTCTTCAAATTGAATAGCATCATTTAAGAACAGATAAATTGGCAAGGTGGACCAGACATGCACGTTTCGGGTACTTAACCCTCGTCAGTGATCCTCAAATCTAAACAATGTAATATGCCAAAAAAGTATGAAAGTTACTCTGTCGAAAAGGTGTACCGAAAGACGTAGCAGGATGGGTGGGATATGATGCTACAGGACCCACTTTTTAGAAATTTCAAGAAATTTTGATACCAGAAATTTAGAATGCGTTGAAGATACGATCAACCGAAATTGATCGAACTTGGCTACATGTGCCCTCGGGGACTCCTGGTCCACCAGCAGTGACACTCACCAAGTGGTATAAATGTAAACGTCTTCAAATTGAATAGCATCATTTAAGAACAGATAAATTGGCAAGGTGGACCAGACATGCACGTTTCGGGTACTTAACCCTCGTCAGTGATCCTCAAATCTAAACAATGAAATATGCCAAAAAAGTATGACAGTTACTCTGTCGAAAAGGTGTACCGAAAGACGTAGCAGGATGGGTGGGATATGATGCTACAGGACCCAATTTTAGAAATTTCAAGAAATTTTGATACCAGAAATTTAGAATGCGTTGAAGATACGATCAACCGAAATTGATCGAACTTGGCTACATGTGCCCTCGGGGACTCCTGGTCCACCAGCAGTGACACTCACCAAGTGGTATAAATGTAAACGTCTTCAAATTGAATAGCATCATTTAAGAACAGATAAATTGGCAACGTGGACCAGACATGCACGTTTCGGGTACTTAACCCTCGTCAGTGATCCTCAAATCTAAACAATGTAATATGCCAAAAAAGTATGAAAGTTACTCTGTCGAAAAGGTGTACCGATAGACGTAGCAGGATGGGTGGGATATGATGCTACAGGACCCACTTTTTAGAAATTTCAAGAAATTTTGATACCAGAAATTTAGAATGCGTTGAAGATACGATCAACCGAAATTGATCGAACTTGGCTACATGTGCCCTCGGGGACTCCTGGTCCACCAGCAGTGACACTCACCAAGTGGTATAAATGTAAACGTCTTCAAATTGAATAGCATCATTTAAGAACAGATAAATTGGCAACGTGGACCAGACATGCACGTTTCGGGTACTTAACCCTCGTCAGTGATCCTCAAATCTAAACAATGAAATATGCCAAAAAAGTATGAAAGTTACTCTGTCGAAAAGGTGTACCGAAAGACGTAGCAGGATGGGTGGGATATGATGCTACAGGACCCACTTTTTAGAAATTTCAAGAAATTTTGATACCAGAAATTTAGAATGCGTTGAAGATACGATCAACCGAAATTGATCGAACTTGGCTACATGTGCCCTCGGGGACTCCTGGTCCACCAGCAGTGACACTCACCAAGTGGTATAAATGTAAACGTCTTCAAATTGAATAGCATCATTTAAGAACAGATAAATTGGCAAGGTGGACCAGACATGCACGTTTCGGGTACTTAACCCTCGTCAGTGATCCTCAAATCTAAACAATGAAATATGCCAAAAAAGTATGACAGTTACTCTGTCGAAAAGGTGTACCGAAAGACGTAGCAGGATGGGTGGGATATGATGCTACAGGACCCAATTTTAGAAATTTCAAGAAATTTTGATACCAGAAATTTAGAATGCGTTGAAGATACGATCAACCGAAATTGATCGAACTTGGCTACATGTGCCCTCGGGGACTCCTGGTCCACCAGCAGTGACACTCACCAAGTGGTATAAATGTAAACGTCTTCAAATTGAATAGCATCATTTAAGAACAGATAAATTGGCAAGGTGGACCAGACATGCACGTTTCGGGTACTTAACCCTCGTCAGTGATCCTCAAATCTAAACAATGTAATATGCCAAAAAAGTATGAAAGTTACTCTGTCGAAAAGGTGTACCGATAGACGTAGCAGGATGGGTGGGATATGATGCTACAGGACCCACTTTTTAGAAATTTCAAGAAATTTTGATACCAGAAATTTAGAATGCGTTGAAGATACGATCAACCGAAATTGATCGAACTTGGCTACATGTGCCCTCGGGGACTCCTGGTCCACCAGCTGTGACACTCACCAAGTGGTATAAATGTAAACGTCTTCAAATTGAATAGCATCATTTAAGAACAGATAAATTGGCAACGTGGACCAGACATGCACGTTTCGGGTACTTAAAGCTGAACTAAGTCTTTAAAAACCCCCATGACGTAGTAAATTTTTTTAGGGAACGGAAATTGTTAGAAGTGAAACTAACAATCTCCGTCCCCTAGCTAAAAATACACTTGGTCATGTGTTGATTTGAACTTTCCCCCTGATGACGTTTTGCATACTAATGTATCGTGACCCAAAATCCACTACCTCGAGTACTCGAGCGGTATATAAAGAAGCCTGGACGCGTGGACATTGTCATTTGTATGGGATGTCGTCTACCTGTAAAGATGAATTCAGAAACTAGAAAATATCATAGAAAACCATACATTGAAATAGAAAATGGATAAAGTAATCATGAAATCTTCAGTTTTACTGAAATAATTAAAAGACGGGTACGTAATCTTGGGAACTTGTGGAGGGGGATGGGTGGAAGGGGTTGTTTTAGAACGGGATGGGGACGGGACCGGGTGGGTAGGTTTTTTCATATGTTTTATATGAAATATTGCGAACCAAAAAGATGAATTCAAAATATCCATAGTTACATGTATTTACAATGTCAAAAAATTATATGCTACGGTTTACATTGATCAAAATTTGGTACATATGTGAAATAGTGGTGGGGTGGGATGTTGTTGGATTCAAGTATATCATTCAAACCAACAGACATGAAAGTAAATTGAAATGATTTATCACAAGCAACGGAGATCAAATATACATGTAGATGAAGAGGGAGCCCAATGTTTATGATCAACCAAGACATGTTGGGCCGGAAAGGGGGGGGGGGGGAGGTGGTTAAGTTATTGAAAATTTATATTATCTGAAGTGAAATAGTATATTGATCAGTGTTTACTGCTAAAAGTTTACATCAAAGAATGGCATGCAATTTATTAGACGGAAGAGTAGTTGGGAGGGGGATGCCGGTGTGTGTGTGTGGGGGGGGGGGGGATGTTATATCGAAACACTGTCATGCAAAAAAGCACAATAAAAGTACATACATTAACATACTAACATACGATAGTTAAATTCTTTCTATAATATTCTATTTTCATTACATACGATTTTGTTACATATACCTGTATACTGTGAAAGGCAAGTACATAGCTGTTTCTCTGCATTTTCCTCATTTCAAAATTTTTTTTAGAAAATGTAATTAATCAGCTAAATTTCGAGAATACAAAACTGCATGATAATTATAGTGTTTAACTTACATGATATTTTAGAAAATACAATCCGATACAGGCCTATGGTCGGCATACAATTTTCTACAACAAACATGACCTCATTGTGTAGACACATGTGAAAATCGCGTGTTCGATTAGATTATTCGCATAATGAAAATGGGCTTTTATAAATTCATATCAATTAAAATATACATGTATACTAGTTACCGAATATTTGAATAAGCTTCATTATCCATTGGAATTTATATTTATGATCGTTTGTATGATTATTTCCATTGATGTGTTAAAGGGGGGGGGGGGGGCGTGAACGTGGAGACCTTGGGATGCAACAGATGGAATTCGCATCGGAAATGGGAAAGAAACAATTTATAGAATTCTTGACAATCCTATTTATCAATAGTTTATAGGTTTCCTTTGTGCTGAAACTATTTTTCGTCGAACAACTCTACCTAAGCCATGTCTTGGATCCGTTTCCTCTCAATATCCCCATCTCAATAACTACCCCCCCCCCCAATCAAATTCTGTATAACCCTTTCTTTTCAGGGCCGGGTCCAAAATTTATGTTGAGGGAATGGGGAACATAGTTGCCTTACAGTCTACACACTTTCCCGATACCATAACCATGACTAGGTCAAAGCTCCAGGTCAAGGTCACTAGGTCAAATGTTAAGGCATAAATTGAAAGGTCTTGTAACGGGCAACCTTCATGTATGATATAAAGTTTCTACTGCGTAATGTTCCTCAGATTTTGCTGCAACCAGAAACCTTAACCAAAATGTTGACGACAGACAGACAGACAGACAGACAGACGGAAGGACAGAAAGACAGTCAGACAGACAGACAGAGAGACAGACGGACATCGTCAATCTATAGACCGGAATTGCTTTGCAATCCGGCCAATTAAAAGTGGCGAGTTGGAGGGGTTTTGTTTGGTCTAAATCATCCATGAACGATCATCATATGCACTACTCTGGAGCAGAAATGTTGGAAGAAAAAGTAAAATTACTTTGAATTTCTGTGATTTTTTTAAAATCCACATTAAAAGTATAGGAATTGGAATTTAAAATTAATTTCATCTGAAACTCATCAAAGCTTTTATACATGCATTCACAGGGTTTCATTTTTGAATAGCTATTCCTTTTTTCCCTTTTATCAATGATTTTCGAATGCATGAGTTCCCCAAAACTACTGAACGTCTCGTTCTCAGCGAGGTATGTCTGTCTGTAGGCATGGTCCATTTAATATTAGGGGGGGGGGGGCTTGGATTTTTTTTGTCGGAGCATAATTATTTTTTTTCGCCCTATACCGGAGCAAAATTATTTTTTTCTTGCAAAGTTGGAGCAAGGAATTTTTTTTATAATAAGTGATGTGCAATATATAATGAATGTTTGTGTTTTAATCGAAATTCTTGATTTTTATTCAAAACTCTAATAAAATATTACTTTGTTTTTATGAAAAATTTAATTCACTTATAAACAGAGAGATAGAAGTATTTACAATATAATCCTCAGTAAACAAAATTTATATCTTGTATGAGGGTCTGAGGGGAGGATTTTCTAGACAAATTTTCGAATTTAGAATTGTAAATTAGGGGAAAAACTAAAATTCTCCTTCGAAGCTTGTATATGAAATTAGACTCTATGGTGAAACACGCATCTATTGCATGTAATAGTAATGCATTATATTCATGGTATATTTATAAGCCTCTAAGGAAGCCCTTTCCCCCCCCCCCCCCATTAACATGCATTCTTTTGATATTTTCAAATATAATCTTTGCCATTAAAAATTAATGTTTTGATAGAAAACTACAGCGAGCGAAGCGAGCCAAAATTTGTTTTTATATAAATTGAAAACTGACGAACGAAGCGAGCCGGAAAAATTTCAGGAATTTTCAGCGAAATTTTAAGGTAATTCTTCAAATTTAGACTACTTGTGAAAACAAGATTATTTTTTTCTGACACACCATAAGCAAATTAATTTTTCCATCAAAATTCAGAGCAAAATATTTTTTTTCGAAAAAAAACCCAAAGCCCCCCCCCCCCCCCCCCAATATCAAATGGACCGTGCCTTAGTTTTTCGAATTTTATGAAACTTTTATTGTATATATTGAAATAAGTTTTGATATGTAAGTATATCTTAGATTTATGAAGATAGAGTTTTAGTCTTGATTCCTTTTTGCACGTCGAAGAGTACATATTACATTCATAATATTTTAACTTTTCTGGACTTTTTTTCTTCATTATTGAATCTATTGTACTACTTTTTGGTACTAGTATGTGAATATATATGTCGGTGTACTTCAGAGGAAGTTCAAATTAGTTTCAATTGACCTATTTGTACAAGAGTTCTTGTTCTTGGACTTAGTAAAATTCAAGTTTTTCCTAGATTTAAGAATTCAGACTTTTTTTTTACTGTTAAATGTATCGCAAATGTTGAACTGTGTTTTTGGTTTGTGATAGATAATGTTCAATATTTGCTGAAGCTGACCTAGTTTTAATAGAGTTATTACCCTTTGACTTTGTTATTTTCATTACAGTATCAAATTTCTTGTCTTTTCTTTATTGATACTATTACAGATACCGAACTGGTACTTGTCTGCACCACAGGCTGCCGATGTTTATCTATTAAAAAATATAAACCAACCTTTTAATTGTTTTTTATCATACGTACAGGGAAAGAGGAAAAGGTATTTTACAGAAATCGGGGCGAAAAATTTAACCTAAAAATGTTGACATGTTTTTTTACCTGCTGAATCGTTTATTTTAGTTTTCATATGGAAATCCAGGCATCGTTCGATTCGTTTACACTTCAGCTTTTTGCTTCTATAACGCACAAGTCGAAATAATGTCACTAGAAGACACAGCACGGCCGTTTTCTTGCTCCCTTACCGAACCTCGACCTACTTCACCGCTGCCATTGTCGTTTAAATCACGTGATCGCTAATAACAGAAATAATGTGCGTGACGTCATAAGACACACCTACCGTACGATGTATTCAAAGCTTATAAATGCTTTAAAAAATAATGAAGTAGCATAAGTCTAATCTAAAAAATAAGGCAAATAAAATTTTGCAAAACGTTCCATTTTATTTTGACGTTTTTTATTTATTATATTTTATTTCTGTTTCTTCAGCCCGGAGTTGCACACGTCATTAGCGATCACGTGATAAAAGGTTGTGTTGACATTGAGACATGCGAGGTAATTCTTGATAATGGATTTCTTAAATATAAAAAAAATTCTATTAGAAAAAGGAAGTGTTGACTACCAAAAGAGGGGATCGGAGCCCACTCGTACGCCTCTAAATGCAGATGAATCAGATGAGACAAAAATGATTTACACGGGAAAAGGGGTTTGGGACTAAAATACAGTGTAGGGTCTGCTGGGTTACCGGAAATACACGCTATTTATGCCTTGGTGAAAAGTATCATTATCACATCAATATCATTTATTGTAAGATTTCAAAAAGTCAACAAAGGGGTGGTGCCCCAGTTACCCCTCATTATATTTAAATCTACCAAGTACATTCATGTATATATTATATCGTGATATTGACAGCATATGAACACATTTAACTATTGTTTCCTCCTTTTTCGTAACAAGTTGCAGCTTCAAAACTTTACATAAAAATTTAATTTATTTAAAGATATTTATTTATCATTCAATTGCACAAAAATTGATACAAAGAAGCCTTATAGTGTTAGAATATAGCAGCATGTTACCTACAGACAACGTTAAATTACAATGTGATCGTAACGTCATATGACGTCAAAATCAGTGTAACATATAGCCGACCATCCTGGTTTCAAATTAGTGTAGAATTGCAACGGAACGTCGGATTCTCAAAATTTAAATTGATTTATACTCTGTATTTCATGTATTTTCAATCTTCAATGTTTTTCCGAGTTTTGAGATTGGGCTGATTTTGGCCCTTACCGCCCCTTGACCTTTAGAATGGATGGTCAAGATGGCTGAACAATGTGCCACATGCCATTGTGAATTCGAAAAAAAAAATAAAGGATTTAAAAGACAGTGTATTAGCAATCCTTTCTTCCATGATACGGCTAAAGCCAGCATGAAAAGCATGACATGTATGATAATATGTTATATTTCTTTATTATTTCGAGACGACCCCCGTTTTTTTAAAACGGAGATTTAAGAATAAATAATAACTGGAAGTCGTCAAGTTATTGTCAAATTTATTAACTTCACATTGAGATCTAATGGACTGAAATAAAACCAGACACATATTCATTTTGTTTTCACGTATAATTCAACAATTTAATTTCAAATCAACAAATGTTTACAAAATCAGATCGAAAAGTACGGCCAGTCGAGTCGTCTTGTAGTGCTCTCGTATCGATCTCGCAAGTGTCAAGGTCATTAAATCCTCCATTACAGACGAGTGAATCTGGAAAGAAAAGAAGAAAACTGTCAACTACATTGAATTATTGTATTTTAAGGCTTATTTATCCATGCCTTCTTCCCAACAGTAACATTAAGTGTTTGAGAATTAATATTACTATTCAAGATCGATCCTCTAATGTTGTCAAATTTTATGCGAGAACGTCATGCTCGCTGGACGAGGCGGTTTGTCTTCGCGAGTCTCTTGAACCTAGATGCCGTCCATACAGATTTCATAGGCAAACTAGGTTCAGCAGCTTGAACTAGTACAATGTAAATATATAATGTGGGTCACTAAGTGTATTTATGTAATTGTGTAAGATACAGCTATTCTGAAAATGAATATTTTATAGGCAGACATAGCTAAGAAGCATTTCAGTATGTAAAAAAGTGTTATTTTGAATTACATTTGGAGTATGCATTACTTCCTCCCTGTAACGCGCACCCCCTCCCCCCCCCCCACCCGCGAACTCGAAACCTCACAACGCTTCTTTTTCCCAGATCTTTTTTCGTCCGGATCTATTATGTAAATTACAAGCAAATAATATTTCGCTTCATATATTTTATTTCAACGCTTAGATTTTGGGCTACCATTCGATCAACCCCCCATCCCCCGGAACCCCAAACCCTCTTGATCTGTCCAAATTTTGAAACATTGAGTTCCCTACATGCATATGCGTTGTGATAAGTTTGTGATCATGTTATCTTTGTAAATAATCATTTGTTATTTACTACATTTCATGATGATTTACTTGTAGCAAATCCCCCCCCCCCCAACTTTTCCAATCTGTACCTTAATTTTGATTTTTAAACATAGTACTTATATATATTATAATGCATACGCCATAATTTCTTTTGGAGGTGCTGTATATGTGAAACATGTACCGGAGCCTCCCCCCCCCCAAACTCCCGTCCCCCGAGTTCCCCTCCCTCTATCACGTACCCGGGGCAGATCTCATTCATTATAACCATATATGAGAAAATAATTTTATTCTTATTTGAAAATGAGATATTTTAATGTATGATTTTCTATGCAATTTACTAATTTCTGAACTCATCTTTACAGGTAGACGACATCTCATACAAATGACAATGTCCACACGTCCAGGCTTCTTTATATACCGCTCGAGTACTCGAGGTAGTGGATTTTGGGTCACGATACATTAGTATGCAAAACGTCATCAGGGGGAAAGTTCAAATCAACACATGACCAAGTGTATTTTTAGCTAGGGGACGGAGATTGTTAGTTTCACTTCTAACAATTTCCGTTCCCTAAAAAAATTTACTACGTCATGGGTTTTTTTAAAGACTTAGTTCAGCTTTAACCCTCGTCAGTGATCCTCAAATCTAAACAATGTAATATGCCAAAAAAGTATGAAAGTTACTCTGTCGAAAAGGTGTACCGAAAGACGTAGCAGGATGGGTGGGATATGATGCTACAGGACCCACTTTTTAGAAATTTCAAGAAATTTTGATACCAGAAATTTAGAATGCGTTGAAGATACGATCAACCGAAATTGATCGAACTTGGCTACATGTGCCCTCGGGGACTCCTGGTCCACCAGCAGTGACACTCACCAAGTGGTATAAATGTAAACGTCTTCAAATTGAATAGCATCATTTAAGAACAGATAAATTGGCAACGTGGACCAGACATGCACGTTTCGGGTACTTAACCCTCGTCAGTGATCCTCAAATCTAAACAATGAAATATGCCAAAAAAGTATGAAAGTTACTCTGTCGAAAAGGTGTACCGAAAGACGTAGCAGGATGGGTGGGATATGATGCTACAGGACCCAATTTTAGAAACTTCAAGAAATTTTGATACCAGAAATTTAGAATGCGTTGAAGATACGATCAACCGAAATTGATCGAACTTGGCTACATGTGCCCTCGGGGACTCCTGGTCCACCAGCAGTGACACTCACCAAGTGGTATAAATGTAAACGTCTTCAAATTGAATAGCATCATTTAAGAACAGATAAATTGGCAACGTGGACCAGACATGCACGTTTCGGGTACTTAACCCTCGTCAGTGATCCTCAAATCTAAACAATGTAATATGCCAAAAAAGTATGAAAGTTACTCTGTCGAAAAGGTGTACCGAAAGACGTAGCAGGATGGGTGGGATATGATGCTACAGGACCCACTTTTTAGAAATTTCAAGAAATTTTGAAACCAGAAATTTAGAATGCGTTGAAGATACGATCAACCGAAATTGATCGAACTTGGCTACATGTGCCCTCGGGGACTCCTGGTCCACCAGCAGTGACACTCACCAAGTGGTATAAATGTAAACGTCTTCAAATTGAATAGCATCATTTAAGAACAGATAAATTGGCAAGGTGGACCAGACATGCACGTTTCGGGTACTTAACCCTCGTCAGTGATCCTCAAATCTAAACAATGAAATATGCCAAAAAAGTATGACAGTTACTCTGTCGAAAAGGTGTACCGAAAGACGTAGCAGGATGGGTGGGATATGATGCTACAGGACCCAATTTTAGAAATTTCAAGAAATTTTGATACCAGAAATTTAGAATGCGTTGAAGATACGATCAACCGAAATTGATCGAACTTGGCTACATGTGCCCTCGGGGACTCCTGGTCCACCAGCAGTGACACTCACCAAGTGGTATAAATGTAAACGTCTTCAAATTGAATAGCATCATTTAAGAACAGATAAATTGGCAAGGTGGACCAGACATGCACGTTTCGGGTACTTAACCCTCGTCAGTGATCCTCAAATCTAAACAATGAAATATGCCAAAAAAGTATGACAGTTACTCTGTCGAAAAGGTGTACCGAAAGACGTAGCAGGATGGGTGGGATATGATGCTACAGGACCCAATTTTAGAAATTTCAAGAAATTTTGATACCAGAAATTTAGAATGCGTTGAAGATACGATCAACCGAAATTGATCGAACTTGGCTACATGTGCCCTCGGGGACTCCTGGTCCACCAGCAGTGACACTCACCAAGTGGTATAAATGTAAACGTCTTCAAATTGAATAGCATCATTTAAGAACAGATAAATTGGCAACGTGGACCAGACATGCACGTTTCGGGTACTTAACCCTCGTCAGTGATCCTCAAATCTAAACAATGAAATATGCCAAAAAAGTATGAAAGTTACTCTGTCGAAAAGGTGTACCGAAAGACGTAGCAGGATGGGTGGGATATGATGCTACAGGACCCAATTTTAGAAACTTCAAGAAATTTTGATACCAGAAATTTAGAATGCGTTGAAGATACGATCAACCGAAATTGATCGAACTTGGCTACATGTGCCCTCGGGGACTCCTGGTCCACCAGCAGTGACACTCACCAAGTGGTATAAATGTAAACGTCTTCAAATTGAATAGCATCATTTAAGAACAGATAAATTGGCAACATGGACCAGACATGCACGTTTCGGGTACTTAACCCTCGTCAGTGATCCTCAAATCTAAACAATGTAATATGCCAAAAAAGTATGAAAGTTACTCTGTCGAAAAGGTGTACCGAAAGACGTAGCAGGATGGGTGGGATATGATGCTACAGGACCCACTTTTTAGAAATTTCAAGAAATTTTGATACCAGAAATTTAGAATGCGTTGAAGATACGATCAACCGAAATTGATCGAACTTGGCTACATGTGCCCTCGGGGACTCCTGGTCCACCAGCAGTGACACTCACCAAGTGGTATAAATGTAAACGTCTTCAAATTGAATAGCATCATTTAAGAACAGATAAATTGGCAACGTGGACCAGACATGCACGTTTCGGGTACTTAACCCTCGTCAGTGATCCTCAAATCTAAACAATGAAATATGCCAAAAAAGTATGAAAGTTACTCTGTCGAAAAGGTGTACCGAAAGACGTAGCAGGATGGGTGGGATATGATGCTACAGGACCCAATTTTAGAAATTTCAAGAAATTTTGATACCAGAAATTTAGAATGCGTTGAAGATACGATCAACCGAAATTGATCGAACTTGGCTACATGTGCCCTCGGGGACTCCTGGTCCACCAGCAGTGACACTCACCAAGTGGTATAAATGTTAACGTCTTCAAATTGAATAGCATCATTTAAGAACAGATAAATTGGCAACGTGGACCAGACATGCACGTTTCGGGTACTTAACCCTCGTCAGTGATCCTCAAATCTAAACAATGAAATATGCCAAAAAAGTATGAAAGTTACTCTGTCGAAAAGGTGTACCGAAAGACGTAGCAGGATGGGTGGGATATGATGCTACAGGACCCAATTTTAGAAACTTCAAGAAATTTTGATACCAGAAATTTAGAATGCGTTGAAGATACGATCAACCGAAATTGATCGAACTTGGCTACATGTGCCCTCGGGGACTCCTGGTCCACCAGCAGTGACACTCACCAAGTGGTATAAATGTAAACGTCTTCAAATTGAATAGCATCATTTAAGAACAGATAAATTGGCAACGTGGACCAGACATGCACGTTTCGGGTACTTAACCCTCGTCAGTGATCCTCAAATCTAAACAATGTAATATAAGAAATAAAACTTCTTAACATTGATATCCAAATCTTCCTAACATTTGCACTCAAGCAGAAAATATAGGTCATGACCTACATTTGAACGTAGATTTCTAATCTACTCATAACGACTCATCATCTGCGCAATTTTGGACTTCCTAGCACTTATAATAAGTAAATAAAACTTATAAAAATTGATACTCAAATCTTCCTAACATGTGCACTCAAGCGGAAAATATAGGTCATGACTAATACGTCATGCCCTACATTTGAACGTCAATTTGTTATCTACTCATATAAAGACACACCATCTGTGCAAGTTTGCACTTCCTGGCACTTATAATAAAAAAATAAAACTCCTTAACATACTAGTGCCGACGCCGACGCATACGCATACGTATACGTATACGCATACGCCGACGACAGGGTAAATAGCATAAGCTCACTCTCACTTCGTGAGGTGAGCTAAAAAAGACGTATGATTTAATCATCATAACTTTTTCTCGCGGACTAACAATAGAATAGAATTGTTGGTTAAAAATGGTAACATCAAGATTATTAAACCTCTGCAGGCACACACCTTTTTTTCTCTCTTTTAAAACATCTGCTAAAATTACAAATTTTCTCATATGTAGTCATTTCTGCAACTCGGTTTATTTCCAAACTCGAGGAGGAAGGCTTTTCATAAATTTTTAATATGCTAAAGTACCTAAATCAATCTTTTTACATTTGGAGTTTTTAAATATTTTACTTATGGAAGTTATGAAGTTGTTTGAGAGCAACACATCATATCAAGCAATATATGACCTTGACCTTGAATCTGACCATGACTTACATGGGGTGTTGAGTCTCTACATGGGGTGTTGAGTCTCATCATGGTTAATCATGCATATCAAGCAAGCTACGCACATATATGTGAAAGTGTGACTGCCAGACAGACGGGCGCGTACAGACAGACGGACGCCGGACAAAGTGACCTCTATGTACCGCTATGCTTCGAATGCGACACAAAAAGTCGTTGTCTTCTGATACGGGCATGCAGCAGAAAGAAATGGCATTTATTGTATATAGCGCAATGTAAGTATGTACCTTCAATTTAATTTTGATATAAACAAGAGTCGCAAGGTCCATATTTCTTTCCTGAAAACACTGGAAACTTGTAGTGAATGTATTCATAAGTCTGGTGTTAGAAATTTAACAAAATACACTAATAACTTCATTTTGAAACAAGAAGTACAGAGTAAAATTTTTTATAGCGTGCACTGACTATCCTATAACTTATAACAAAATTTACGACTAAGCGAGATCTCTTGGATGGTATCAATTTCATTAAAATTTTTGCATGATAAAGTAGTCAAAATCGCGTTTATCCAGTTTCCGAAGTGAGTCTTCGGAAGTAGTGTTTCTATGTAGTTTGTCTTTATTATATAGTTTGTCTACACTGTTTTCGCATCATGTGTTTTTGGTGTTTTGCTGTTGGTGCTGATACCGAGTCTGGTTGGAGATCCCCTCATTTCTTTTATTTCTTTTAAATATGATTTCTTATTCTAGTAAAGATGTTGAAAATTTGAAAAAAAATCCCTTCATCTTCTTACTTGCAGAGTAAGAGAATCATTTGAAATTCTATTAAAATTCTTTCACAAACTTGCTTATTTATAAAACAAGAAGCTACCTAAAATATACAAATGTAGCTGTGAATATATCTATTATAACTTAGGGGAAAGACGGGAAACATGTCTACTTGAATAAAAATGACAAAGTGCAAAAACAAAAAAAAAAAAAAGAAAAAAAAAAGAAAAACCCAAACAATCAAACAAAATTATCAAAAATCAAATGAAAGCTAATAAAATATTTTTCAAATGCTTAAACAGCTGAAAAAATAAGGAAAATGTAAAGAATGGGAAACTCGCCACGGGTTCGAACTAACAACCATAGTGTTCCTCCAGTAATGTGTCAGAGAGAAAGGCAGATGACGTTCTCAATTGACGCCGTATTGAACTCAACAGAGAACATGCTCAAAATATTTTATAACCTCTACCAGACCAAATCTCAAGTGGCGTACTCTATTGAGCACGTTTTATAACCTCTAATTATAGAGACGATCTCATATTTGACATCGTCAAAAAGAATTTGCGCACGTTCTCAAACTTAAGACGTTTATTACCTCTAGTTTTAGAGACGATCTCAATTTTGAGTACGTAGTAAGTTTGAGCAAGGAGAATTTCTCAAAACAGTTTTATAACCGAAATCTTCACCTGATCTCAAAATAATAGAGAGATTGACTCCAAAAGAGTATTAAGCCTTTGATTATAAACTCTTAAATAAACATTGAAGAAGAACCTATAATCAGTCATTCAGTCTCAAAGCAGAGAAGGCAAATATTAGAATATCCATCGGAACAGTTGAGAATAAGCAATATATTCCGAAGAGAGACCAGGTGTCCGGGGAGAGTCAGCGTCTCCTGATTGCATGCAATATGACGTCTTTGATCTCGTGTTCTGATCTATGTTTTCGTTTGGGGAGGGGGGGGGGGGGAGAATATCATGCTAGGAGGATCCAACTCAAAATTATTTATCTAGAAAAGAAGGAATTCTTGACAAATAGCTGTAGGTCGAGGATGTTTCCTAACCCTTATTAGTCCCTTAAAATCCAAGCTTGTCACATGTTTTGAAAAAGTGTGTCCTTTCTCCTTTAGGACTGAAGGTACGTTAGTAAATCATATTTTACGGATGCATTTATATCCCTTTCAAGAAATTATAATGCAGTGCACATAATTCCACTATATAACAATAGGTATATAAACAGTTAAAACATTCACAGCTTGT
The DNA here is from genome assembly GCA_028142955.1 of Pinctada fucata. NCBI lineage: Eukaryota > Metazoa > Mollusca > Bivalvia > Pterioida > Pteriidae > Pinctada > Pinctada fucata. The sequence goes on from AP027106.1 coordinate 44,578,533, forward strand.
TAATCTCAAGTGCAAATTGGACAAAAAGGTAAATATTGTTCGCTCTCTCTCAGATAAGAAAATAAATTTCTCTATTAACCTATTATCTACTATGATACTATGATAGTCGCTAAATAATGAAATTCGATTCTTTGTATAACACGATATATTAACGCATTTTACGAGATACTAACATGTGTCCAATATATCAACATACTAATACTATTGTGTATTTGACAGTAAGTGTATTTGACAGTAAGTGTATTTGACAGTATTGACAGTAAGTGTATTTAAGTGTATTTGACAGTAAGTGTATTTGACAGTAAGTGTATTTGACAGTAAGTGTTTTGACAGTAAGTGTATTTGACAGTAAGTGTATTTGACAGTAAGTGTTTTGAATATATTTACCTGACATTGTCGCCATAGCACTTTCTATATAGACATAACGTCAGACAGTGCATGAAGTTTATATATATTGTTTTCATTTTCGTGCTTAACCATCGACGGCGGGTGCGGCTAGCCAACAGGGGATGCTTGCTCCTCCCGGGCACCTGGTCCCACCTCTAGCTTGTTGGGGGTCCGTCGATGCTTAATTTTGTGCTCTATTGTGAGTGCTGTTGAGATTATAGTCAGGATCTTCTTTAACTCATTAGCATCTTCTTTCTTCCATTTTTATCTAATGGAGATTTAAGCAATTATAGCATATTCCCCTGAATCTTTGAATCCTGAACGACGATAGATATTTCTTCTCTAGTATACTTCATTGTCTCTGATTGTATGAAATTTTGACTTCTTTTCTGCAATACCTTAATCCTATTGAAGAAGAATTAAGTTAATGTCTTACAAAAACGACCTTATTTGTTAATCGAAAATACGCTAAAAGATCCCAAATTTTGCATTTTCGAGCAATTGACCAATGCTATTGACACAAGTTCCTAGTTCGTGTCTATTATATTTTGCTCGACGTTCTATCCACATTGCCACAATGTACTCTGATAGGATGATGTCCTCTTAAATGTCTCCTTCACTAATTTTCATATATCACCATAAAACATACATGTAACAGGAGATAAGTGTGCTTAGGGTCCTCTTAATCAGAATCTTTGTGTATAGTTCATTTAATACTACAAAATAACTTTGCCGAATCCATGTTCGGTTTAAACAAAATTCTTAAAACAAGAAATACATCATCACAACCTCCTCACCGCTGTAAGAATTTCACAAACGCAGACTGAAAAAAAATCCGATGCGGAAAGTTCCTTTATTACGAAGTTTATGTTTATCGATCTGAAACTAACGCCATACTTTCTTTTAACGAATAAAGAGTGTGAGAGATTTCACATTAATCTTTTCGCCTCCGCAATCAACATGCAATCTCTGGTTTACTTTTCACACCTCTTCTTTGAGATAAGCCAACTCTGTGCCTTGTAATGCTGTAGACTTGATCAGGAGGGTCTTGAAATCCACAGGAAAATGTGATGAGTTTTGCTAGAGATGATACTTACTCTTCCCGGGTAACTGATACCTGTTTGTTTCATTGTATTATTCACTATTGCATCAGAATGTTTTTAATCTTTTACTTGGTTTTGCATTTCTTTGTTTGATTTTGAATGTCCATTGATCATGCTTTGAATTTTGTACTTGATTTGATCTCTCTACTTTCAATGACACATTTCATCTTTCTACAGAGCAGAGGAAATGGTGTCCCATGCTCACATTGTTTCTTGGCTCTTAGTCCTTGTTATAATCCAGCTTGAGGCGTGGCCATGCGATGACAAGTCAACACCATATAATGATGATGGAAATGGTGACATGGCCTTCTTGGACAGGCACAAACTCAGGTGTTATTCTAAAGGCATGGCCAGATTTCAACTCGATCTAAGGACCGGTCAAATTCGATACGAATATTTTTGCTGTGAATTGCCGAAGAAAACCATACAGTTTTCGTTCAATACTGCTTTCACTTTTGATGGGTATGGCGACGTTGCCTATCTGGACCAACAGACTGTGAACTGTGGCAACAAAGCAGTCATAACCGGTTTTAATTTGCAGAGAAATCTGGATGGAACGAAGGTTAGATACAACGTGATTTGTCGGGAGTTTATTAATATCAGTTACCTTCAATGCTACAACGACGCAACCTCATGGCAGTCTGACCAAAATGGCGACGTACAGGCCCTGGCTAAACATAATGTCAAGTGCGCAAGCGGATATTTCATCAACAAGTTCTCATTACAGGCAGATTACAATTGGTATCAGATCAGGTACCAGTACCGTTGCTGTAAGCCGTAGGAGATGTAGCTACCTTCACTCTTGTGAATGATGTGTACTAGCTATTAAGTATAGGTCCATGTAGGAATCAGGCAGGGGTGATAGATCAAAATTTTTTCAAAACTTTTAATTTCTGTTTTGAGACATATGTGTGGTACAAATCAAACATATAATATTCATTTCTCAAGGAAGCGAGATATTCACCTCATAACTTATAAAGGATTATGAAGGGGAAAATGGCGGGTAAATTTTCTCTATATATATTTGTAATTCAACCAAATTTGCTACCCCTATAACTTTCATCACCATCCAAGTATGTGGAAAATTTATATGGATGCTGATCTGAACATATATGAAGAGAAAAAAGTTCTGCAAAAATATTAAAGTTTTTCAACTGCCTGATCCTTACGTGGACCTGTTCTTAACTAAACTTTGATAAAAACATTTGTACACATTGTCGATTTTGAGATGTTATGAAATAATGATATAAATGAGCTTGCATTAAAAATACTTAAGATATTTGAAACGAAAATTTGTCTGATGTTTTCTGTCTTTTATATCTAACAATCTTAATTAAATCTATTTGTCTTTATTTAAGCATTTCCAAAGACTCCATGTTACTGAAGCCCACATATCTCCGTAAACTAATGTATATTTTCTTCTAAACTTTAAAAAATGTTCCATGTTTCAATTAATCCAAAAATGTTCAGTGTTCCAAACTAAGTCCGTGTTCCATAATGTTCCGTGTATTCCAAAAGACCGTTTATGAACCTCAATTTCAAAATTGTTAACGAAGGAATAAAGATAAGAGTATGTGACAAATAGAGATGATTCAACGTAAGGCATGTCATTTCTGAATGAAGGAATCTCAACGATTTTATGATAACCATATGAAATTATTTTATGAAGGAAAATTCATAGGTCCGTGATGAAAATCAAGATATTCGCTTAGTTGAAAAACTGGGTAAAAATGCTGGAAACATATTTGTAAAGAAAATACAAAAAGTGTTGAAATGTCCTCATTTGATTTTAGTTTTCTTTGTTAATATACAACAAAAGATGTTAAACACTTTATATAAACTTGAATTAGATAAAAATTTACAATAGGTACCAACTTCACTTATCATTTAAAATTTAAATTATGAAAATTAAAATAATGAAAATCAACCAAGTTAAGGTCAAAATATCAGAGACACCGAATTTCAACGATTTTTTCAAACACACATTAACATGTATTCCTAGGGAAGACTTTTCAAAATATTGAAGAAAAAGTATATGACCGTGTTCAAATTATAAGAGAGAACAAGTGCTCACAAATAGTGTCATTTTTGTGGTTTTCTTGAAAAAGTGTCAGAGTGGTAAAATCTGCCTTATTTTGTGTGGAATTTGAACAATTTATATAAGTTTTCGGTATATACCAGCTTTACCTTATAATACAATTTAAATCAAAAATATTCCATACGTAAAACAAAATTCATGGGTAATTACTTAGAGAAATCCGATCAGTGCAAAAAAGTACCTCAAGCTTAATGTCGAAAGAAATTACCGCGAAACATTTTGTTACGCATACATCATTCAACTTAGATCAAATTTTCAAACTTATCCGCTTTTAGGTATGTAATGAATTAAAGTCTTTTATTTAAAAGTAAAGTCAGAAATAATACATTGGCCATAATAGATTAAAATATCTATCAAATTCAAGCTTAATGAGTGCTAAAACAGGAGATACGCAAGAATTGTCCAAAATCGTGACCATTGACCTTAAATAAATTTTCTGTTGTTCTGTTGTACTCCTTTCCAAATTCAAGTCAATCCCTGCATCAGAGGTCGTATCATTTGCAATTTTATTACCCCCATTTGTAATCATTCATTCAGTCTCAAAGTCGAGAAGGCAAGACCACACCATTATAATTTCCGTCGGAACAGTTGAGATTAAACAATTTATTCCAAAGAGAGAAAAGGTGTCCGGGGGAGTAAGCGTCTCCTGATTGCATGTAATATACCGTCTTTGATTTCATGCTCTGAATCATGTTTTCGGGGAGGGATATCATACTTGAGGGATAAAAACTCAAAATCATGAAAAAAATAATTCTTATCAAGAAAAGTAAGAATCGTTGACAAAATACAATTTGGGCTGGGGCGTTTCCTAGCCCTTATTTGTCCCTTAAAATCTGCGCTTGTCACAGATTATGCAAGAGTTTGTCCGGTCTTCTACAGGTATGCACGTACTTTAATAAATAATCTTTTACGGATGCATTTATATTCCTTTCAAGTAATTATAATGCAGTGCACAACAAAAGACAATTATTAGAATATGTATATAAACCGTAAAACATTTAGACCTTGATATTCTTTGAGTGCATCTCGGACAAAAAGGTAAATATTGTACTTTTTTTATAATATAAACAGATAAGAAGGAAGAAAAATTGGAAAGTAGTAGATAGTTGTAGATAAACGATACGAAGGAAGAAAACTTGGAAAGAAGAAGATACCATTGGTTGTGTGTATTTCTATTAAAGAGTTAAAGAAAATCCTGACGATGATCAGGGTAGTATAAAATCATATCAGATATGAAATCTTTAAAGTTGGGAAAAAGAAAAAGTAATTCTTTACATCAATGATTTTTTTCTACAGCAGTTGAGTATTAATGAGGAAAAGAAAAAAAAAACCAGAAATAAACTATATCAAAATTTTCCTTAAATTTCTCAAATAAATAGAATTCATTTTCGGACTTTAATAGATCATTTACATAAAGGATATGTTTACGCGCCCAAGTCTTATAATGAACATAATTATTGTTAATTTTGATATCATAGTTAAAACATAAAGGAATAGATGATAAATTTTCTAAAATAGTGGTGCTTGTATTTTCCTTAATTATTTAAAAAATCTCTCCATGCACCCAAAACATCTTTCCAAAAATGAATTTTCTGAGTTCTTATTTCTTTATCCAATTTTAAACGGCTTCAAATTCGATAGCATCATCAATGAACAGATAAATTTACAGCATGGACCAGACTTGCACGTTTCGGGTACTTAACCCTCGTCAGTGATCCTCAATCTAAATAATGTAATATGACCAAAGAGTGTGAAAAATATTATGTCAAAAATGTACCGAAAAACGTAACAGGATGGGTGGGATATGATGCTACAAGACCCACGTTTTAGAGATTTCAAGATTTATTTTATAACAGATATTTTCGAATGCGTTGAAGAGACAGACGATCAAAAATTTTGTTTGACACAACAATCACCCTACATCGTATCGTTATTGATCGGCTGAACGGAAGGGAGTGCCGGGGAAATTATAGATATTTGTAAATAGGATACCCTCTACCAGACCCGAACCATCTACAAGCGTGGATCTCAGAAGGTTAGGGTGTCATTACCCCTTGGATTTGCAAAAAATGCAAATCTTTTTCTTTGTTTTACTAGTATGGTTTTTTTTTTCGAAATAGACGGCTTACAACCCCAACCAAACTTTACAGGAGAAAGGAATGATAGATTCCCTCAAGATTTTTAAAAAATCTGTCTATGCCTTAGAATCCCTTTCCGAGATAAACTTGCGGATTCTTGATGTCGTTATATCAATGCATACATACGTTTATATGTACTCTTATTAATTTTTACCTTATAGTTCTAATATAAATATTTAGATTTCATTATTAAATGTTCGTTTATCATATTTATCACGCATACACTCTCATTTGATATGTCCTTTATTTTGGCATTTATAAGAGTACATTAGTACATGTATCCACTACATGTATGTACATTTCAATATATAGCGTTATGAAACATTGTTCCCTTTTACACACTTCTAACGTACTTCCGGTGTGTACAGCTATTTTGAGAAACTGAAAAAGTTGGTAAGTATAGATTGGTCTATATCAGCTGTGAAAGAGATTACATAATGGGAAAATTTCTTGTTGGAATTTAGTTTGGTACGAACTGTAATATACATGAAAATGTCAACGACTAGATAACTTCTTTAATATCAATGGTTTTATTTTGGTGGGAGGAGGGAGTGGTCTTAGTATTTCCGAAGACTACGTCTTACTTAGGCCTACATATCTCGGAGTCCGTAAACTACATTTGCCTGTAAACAACCATCTTTATGTTAATGTTTTCAAAAATGTTCCGTGTTCCTAAGACGTTCCGTGTTCAAAAACTGTTCAGTGTTTTTAAAAATCTTGATATTAAAATTGTTAACGGAAAAATTCAGACAAGATTATGATTTTGGCTTAAATGTAGAAAAAAAATTCTTGGTTTGATGATGCATTATACTGTTCTTATACGGTATTTGCTTCTTTCAACATATCAGGTTTACCATAGCTCGACTGATAAATCGGACTTTCATTGTATGGATAAGCAAAACACTGAAAAAAAAATCGTTTAAGCTCCAAGCTTTCGTTATCAAAAAGTTGTAAAAACTTTGTGGCACATTCACAAAAATTACTTTGGACTCCTTTCTTAATTTTGGACAATCTCAGCATCAGAGTATGTATCATAAGGAATTTAATTGCCCCTGTTTTACGAAGACTTAATTCGAAACATTAAAATAGCTTCAATCGCTTTCTCTATTGGAATATGATCCTTTAGTAATTTAAAGAACATTAATAGATAGTACACCTCATTGTATGACAAACGTGACGATTTCAGCTTCCACATAACTAACTTCCCTTTCATGAGTAGCAACATTCCGCCTTCTCCTGCTTATGGTGTTTTTGTTTCTCAATTACGCCAGGGCATCTTCCAGATATGATGATTTCATCATAAGAGCCAGACGGCTTGCAAGTAAGCTACTTGTTCAGGGTTACATTACACAACGGCTGAAATTATCATTGAGGAAGTTCTTCGGTCGCTACGGGGATATAAAAAAAGCATATCAGATCCCCCTTTCCAGAATTATCAGTGACAGTCAGCATTATGATGGAATGGTTGTCATCCTCTTCACACAAAACATACTTACCTGATATGTGCATCAGAATGTACTTCGAGACAATCACCGAATTTGACAGGTTTCCATGGCCTGTTGCGACGGTAGTTGCATGCAATCACGAGACGCTGACTCTCCCCGGGCACCTGGTCTCTTTAGGGAATGTTGTCCATTTCGGGGTTCGCAACTTCCCGACTTTGAGACTGAATAACTGTTAGGTACTTCTTTGATGTTTATATTGACCCATCGACTGTTTTGCACCAACAACTTTTTTTTCCAACATTGCGCAATGACCAACCGCGACAATGGGACTTCATTATGGACACTATCAAAATCTTATTAAAGAACTTGATCATGCTCCTTTGTAAAATTTGAAAGTTGGTAAGACTTATCGGGTGATTGATCAGGAGCTCTCTTTAGACAGCAGATCACGGATTGTTTCCGTATACAAGATTTTTTTGTATCCATATACAATGTACATAGATAAGTGTTGCTGTTGGCCACTACGTTTTAGCGTTTGTTTACAGATGTAGGCCAAGTTCGATTAACTTCGGTTTATCGTTTCTTCAACGCATTTGAAAATTTTTGTCATCAAAAGTTCTTTAAATGTGGGTCCTGTAGCATCATATCCCACCCATCCTGTTACGTCTTTCGGTACATTTTTGGACATACTAACTTTCAACTATTTTGGCCATATTACATTGTTAAGATTGATGATCACTGACGTGGGTACACAGCCAATTGTGCCTCACATGAAATTCATATGAAATGAGCATCATGTAAATTTCATGTGAAATTTCATGTAAAATCCGTGTAATTTTCACATAAGATTCATGTGAAAAATATTTCACATGAATTTCACATAAATTTCATTCACATGAATTTCACATGAATTTTTTTAAGTGACCTTCATAGGAAACTGCCTATGGACCAGGAGTCCCCGAGGGCACATGTAGCCAAGTTCGATCAATTTCGGTTGATCGTTTCTTCAACGCATTCTAAATTCTGGTAACAAAATTTCTTGTAATTTCTAAAAAGTGGGTCCTGTAGCATCATACCCCACCCATCCTGCTACGTCTTTCGGTATACTTTTCGACATAGTTACTTTCATACTTTTTGGCATATTACATTGTTTAGATTTAGGATCACTGATGAGGGTTTAGTACCCGAAACGTGCATGTCTGGTCCACGTTGCCAATTTATCTGTTTTTAAATGATGCTATTCAATTTGAAGACGTTTACATTTATACCACTTAATGAGTGTCACTGCTGGTGGACCAGGAGTCCCCGAGGGCACATGTAGCCAAGTTCGATCAATTTCGGTTGATCGTTTCTTCAACGCATTCTAAATTCTGGTATCAAAATTTCTTGGAATTTCTAAAAAGTGGGTCCTGTAGCATCATACCCCACCCATCCTGCTACGTCTTTCGGTATACTTTTCGACATAGTTACTTTCATACTTTTTGGCATATTACATTGTTTAGATTTAGGATCACTGATGAGGGTTTAGTACCCGAAACGTGCATGTCTGGTCCACGTTGCCAATTTATCTGTTTTTAAATGATGCTATTCAATTTGAAGACGTTTACATTTATACCACTTGGTGAGTGTCACTGCTGATGGACCAGGAGTCCCCGAGGGCACATGTAGCCAAGTTAGATCAATTTCGGTTGATCGTTTCTTCAACGCATTCTAAATTCTGGTATCAAAATTTCTTGGAATTTCTAAAAAGTGGGTCCTGTAGCATCATACCCCACCCATCCTGCTACGTCTTTCGGTATACTTTTCGACATAGTTACTTTCATACTTTTTGGCATATTACATTGTTTAGATTTAGGATCACTGATGAGGGTTTAGTACCCGAAACGTGCATGTCTGGTCCACGTTGCCAATTTATCTGTTTTTAAATGATGCTATTCAATTTGAAGACGTTTACATAACATCCATGTAAAAATCTTCACATGAATTTCATGAGAAAAATATCATGTAAATTTCATGTTCGAGTGCGTTTCACATAAATTTCATGTGAACTTTCATGTAAAGTTCATGTAAATTTCACATGAATTTCATATGAGGCACAACTGGCTGTGTAAAGTACCCGAATCGTGCCTGTCTGGTCAATGCAGCAAATTTATCTGTTCTTAAATAATGGTATTGAATTTCAAGACGTTTAACATTGTGATGTTACATTGAAAGGGGTTTGTTTTTGTTTATACAGCAAAAGTGCATTTCGTGAAACCTTTGTGCATCCGAATAAGTGAGAAGGGTATGCTCACGTAAGCCGGATAACCACACAATCATGTCAATATACACGTAGCCCTAATTTAAATCTTAACTTGATCTCAAAATGATAGACAAATTGATATTGCAAGATTATGTTATATTTGATTATAAATAATTGTATATGATACCTTTGACTTCATGATCTGCACCATGTTTCAGAAAGAAAGGATATCATACTTGGAAGATCCAACCCAAAATTATGAAAAATAGTTCTTATCTTGAGAAGTAAGAATTGTTGACAAAATACAGTTTCGTGACCCTTATTTGTCCCTTAAAATCCATGCTTTTCAAGGATTACTCGAGAATTTGATTGTGATATATTTTTTTTTGGTTTCTGATTTCGGACGTTTTGTTTGACTTTCATTCACTGATGCATTACTTGTTCATCATTCAGACACTTTTGAATAGATATATCTCTTATTTATTTGTACATTTTTAATTGCATACATGTCAGATTTTAATAGTGAATTAACACTTATCACAGATTACGCTAGAATTTGTCCGTTCTTCTAATGAGATGTAGGTACTTTGATAAATTATACTTTACGGATGCATTTAAATTTCTTTCAAGTAATTATAATGCAGTACACAACTAAAGACAATGATTACAATACGTATATAAACCGTAAAAACATTTACAGCTTCATGTTCTTTAAGTGGAACTTGGACCGGTTGCCCATTGGTCTCGTTGGTTTATGTGTAGTCCTTTGTGTTTGATGTTTCTGTGTTGTGCGTTGACGTTCCTTGTCCCTCATGCGTCTCTTTCTGTGCTTGACTGCTTTGTGTTTTTGCATTGGGTGTTTTGGGGTTTTGCTGTGGGTGCTGCAACCTGGTGTTGTTGGAGATCCCATCCTTTGTTGGACAAAAAGGTAAATATTGTATTCTCTCTCTCTCTCTCTCTCTCTCTCTCTCTCTCTCAAAAAAGTAAGTAAAATCTTCTATTTACCTATGCTATATATACTGTGATAGGCGCTAAATAATAAAATCTGATTATTTTCATAAAACGATATATCAACGCATTTTACGGGAGGAGGTGGCCGTCCTAAGTCGGGACCGGTTGCATTTTGATCTCGTTGGTTAATGTGTGGTTTTTTGTGTTTCATGTTTCTATGGTGTAAGTTGGTGTTCCTTGTCCCTTTTGCGTCTCTTTCTATTGGTGTCTGCTCTTTGTTCTTCCATTGGATGTTTCGGAGTTTTGCTGTGGGTGCTGAAACCGAGTGTTGTTGGAGATCCCCTCCTTAATGTTAACTTGAGACCAACATATCAATACTATTGTTCATTTAGCATCTCCTTTCAGTTAGTATTATTTGAAGACTTACACAATTATGCCATATTCCTCTTGATCTTTGAATCCTGAACGATGATTGTTATTTCTTCTCTGGTATACTTCATTGTCTCTAATTGTTGAAATTGTGGCTTCTTGTCGGCAATACCTTAATCCTATTAAAGATGAATTAAGTTAATGCACCCAACAGTTTATATTTTTCGACTTTCTTAAGCAACCGAAAATACGATCAAAACTCACAGTATCTAGAAGATATCGACTTTGCGTATTCGAACACTTGACCATTGCAATTGTATCAACCATACAAGGTGTAACGACTCAGGTTTATGATTTGTGGCCATGATATTTTACTCGACGTTAATTCCAAATTGCAACGATGCACTCTTTTAGAATGTTGACCTCTCAAATTTCTCATTCTCTACCTCTCATTTAACACTACCAAGCATAAGTGTACCTAGGGTCCTCATATGGATATGTTTGCATTCTTGACCTAGTTTGTCGATCGTCATGGATGACTCTTTTTTTGCAATTTCTGCATTGAATTTTGTAAAAGAAAGGAGTGTAAATCCAATGAGTCATTCAAGATCATAACAAGAGTTCTTGATTGCATGCTACTTATGTTACATTTGAAGCATGGACCAGACATGCAAGTTTCGGGTATTTAACCCTCGTCGGTTATCCTCAATCGAAACTTGCAAAAGACGCATATTCAAGTTATCAAGTTATTGCGTTCCATGTGCCTATACTTTGCCCTTAGCTTAACATGTATGTGCATATACATTGTAACACCCCCTCCCATTACACATAATTTCTAAATTATGCGACAAAAAAAAACCCCCGTTACATATGTAAAAGAACATCCTTTCTTCTTGAAATATACAAGTCTTCAAAGCATTTCAAATAGAAATAGATTTTTAATAGCTATTCTCTGTAAGCATTTGCACTTTTATGAAGGACGCATGGCACGGCATGTCTCAGATTTTGATGAAATTTGTACATAAGGTTGGGCCTTACCCAAAAGTAAAAATTTGTAAAAAAAATTTCTTAATATCACATCCGGTTGCCATGGAAACGGACTTTGAATATTGACGCATATTCAAGTTATCAAGTTATTGCGTTCCATGTGCCTATACTTTGCCCTTAGCTTAACATGTATGTGCATATACATTGTAACACCCCCTCCCATTACACATAATTTCTAAATTATGCGACAAAAAAATAAAAAAAAAACCCGTTACATATGTAAAAGAACATCCTTTGTTCTTGAAATATACAAGTCTTCAAAGCATTTCAAATAGAAATAGATTTTTAATAGCTATTCTCTGTAAGCATTTGCACTTTTATGAAGGACGCATGGCACGGCATGTCTCAGATTTTGATGAAATTTGTACATAAGGTTGGGCCTTACCCAAAAGTAAAAATTTGTAAAAAAAATTTCTTAATATCACATCCGGTTGCCATGGAAACGGACTTTGAATATTGAAAAAATGCATTTTTGGGCGTTTTTGAAGTCACATACATAATTTATGCAGCATAATCTAAAACAAACACTGATGAATTATCAGTACCCTATCATTCCTCTTTCAAGTTAAGTAATAATAATGTTGGGTTTATGGTCTTATCTATATGTTTCCATAGCAACAACACAGGTACCCTATCAAAATAGTATTTTTGGCATTTTTTTTCAAAATTCAACGATAAATTACTTATATTTTTGAGTTTCTTTTGCAAATAAAACATAAGCATTCACATTGGGACAAAGTTTCTGTTCGTTGCTATGGCAACATGACCTCAAATCGCAAAAATGAAAGCAATTTAGGACAATATTTAGAGTCCTTTTTTTACTAGATCATTGAATTTTGATTCAAAGTGATGAAAATTAATTAATGTATTCAAGTAGATATTTCATTACACGAAATAAAATTTTTGAAAAATATTCAGGAAATAGCCCGTTGCTATGGGAACGATTGTTTAAAATTGCACATAGGCCCACTTTGAGTCCTTGGATACGGGCATCAAAAGTTAAGTAATCTGAATTGTTTTGAATCTACAATAAAGTTTAGACTTTGCTTTATCGTATATGTAGAAAAAGGTTGTGTGGTAATCCTGGATGACGTGCACACAACCCTCCCACTAACACTGTAGTTCCACTGCCAAGTTCATAATCAATTTTGGACCAATATTTTCAAGCAAAAAAATTGGCCTCATAGCTTAAATTTAAAACATCATTCCCGCTGTAAGAATCCAATTGAGAAAGACTGCGAAGTCCGTCTGGAAAGTTCCTTAGCTATTACCAAAATTATCTTTATCGATCTGAAACTAACATCATGCTCTCTTTTGATGAATTAAAGTTTCCAGTAAAACCTGTGTTTGTGTGGTATCTTTGTTAGTATAATGCGATGTTCTGTTAAGTAGGTCAATGGTCAAGGTCATGAGGTCAAAGACTTTGGTATCAACGGAAAGGTCTTGTCGCAAGAAATACATATGTGAAATATAAAAGCTATATAGCCGTCCAGTAATGTCTAATATTAAAGTTTTTCGGACAACCAGACAAACAGACGGACAGGCTAAAACTATATGCCCCGAATCTTTGAATCCGGGGGCACAAAAAGAGTACGGGAGATTTTCCATTTTTCTTTTCGCCTCCGCAATCAACATGCAAGCTCTGGTTTGCATTTCCCATCTCTCGTGTGTCTTTCTTTCAAAGTAAAGCTGTAGATTTGATTATCTCTATTTGTTTTGAGGGTCTTGACCTGCACATGAAATAGTGACGAGTTTTGCTAACAAGCTGAAGATGTTAACTCTTCCCGGATAACTGATACCTGAATAATTGAGGATTCACTACTGAGTCAGAATGTTTTGAATCTTTTATTTTGTTTGCGTCTCCTTGTTGGTGGACCAGGAATCAGCGAGGGCACGTGCAGCCAAGCTCGATCAACTTCGGTTGATCGTTTCTTCAACGCATGCGAAATCATTTTATGAAAAATTTCATGAAATTTCTAAAACAGGGATCCTGTAGCATCATATCCCACCCATCTTGCTATGTATTTCGGTACATTTTCAGACATACTTACTTTCACACTCTGTGGTCATATTACATTCTTTAGATAGAGGATCAAAGACGAGGGTTAAGTACCCAAAACGTACATGTCTGATCCATGCTCCAAATTTATATGTTCTTAAATGATGCTATTGAATTTGAAGATGTTTAACATTTGTATGTCCATCATTTTTCTGATTTGAATTTAGTGCTTGACTTTAAATACTAGTAACTCATTACATCTATTCTATCTCTCGACAGAGCAGAGGAAATGGCGTCCCATGCTCACATTGTTTCTTGGCTCTTAGTCCTTGTTATAATCCATCTTGAGGCGTGGCCATGCAATGACAAGTCAACACCGTACAATGATGATGGAAATGGTGACATGGTGTTCTTGGACAGGCACAGGCTGCGGTGTTTCTCTAAAGGCATGGTCAGATTTCAACTCGATCTTAAGATCAGCGAAATTAGATACGAATATTTTTGCTGTAAATTGCCAAAGACAACCACACAGTTTTCGTTCAAAACTGGTTTCACTGATGACGGGGATGGCCACGTTGCCTTTCTGGACAGACAGAAAGTGGACTGTGGCATGAAAGGAGTAATAACCGGTTTTAATTTGCAGAGAAATGAGCAAGGAAACCGAGTTAGATACAACGTGATTTGCCGGGAGTTTGTCACTTACCTTAAATGCTACATCGACGCAACCACGTGGCAGATTGAAGAAAATGGCCAAGTACATGTCCTGGCTAAACACAATGTCAAGTGCTCAAGCGGATATTTCATCAGCTCTTTCTTATTACAGCGAAATGCGTGGCATCAACTCAGGTATGAGTACCGATGCTGTAAGCCATAGGAGGTGCAGTTACCTTCGCTTGTGTAAATTATGTGTACTAGATTATAACTAAGCTTTCATAAAAAAAAAATATTTGTACACATTATCGATTTTGAAATGTTATAAAGTAATGATATAGATAAGCTTGCCTTCAAAATACTTTAGATATTAGAAATGAAAATTTCTCTTGATTTTTTTTTTGTGTTTTATTTCTAACAGTTTAACTTTTTTCTCTTCGTCTTTATTTAAGATTTTCCGAAGACTCCATGTTATTGAAGCCTCCATATCTCCGTAAACTTTATTTTCTTGAAAACTTTTTAAAAATGTTCCATGTTTCAATTGATAAAAAATGTTCAGTGTTCGAAAATACAAGTAAGTCCGTTTTTCAAAATGTTCCGTGTATTTAAAAAAAATCGTTTTTGAACCTCAATATCAAAATTGTTAACGGAGAAATCAAGATAAGAGTATGTGACAAAAATAGATGATTTTGACTTAAATAAATGTTTTGTTGCTTGATGATAATGTCCTAAGACTGACATCTTCCAGATTATCACATGCACCAAAGACCCAATTGATCATGCTGATATGACGTACTTTCATTTAAAAATAAACAAAATCCATTTACTTATAAAAACCATACAAACCAAACAACCCCCCCCCCCAAAAAAAAACAACTTCCAAGTGACAACTTGCGTTAACATAAACTTTCTTGAAATTTCACAGTTAAAACTTAGTACTCCTTTCCAAATTCAAGTCAATCCAGAAAAGAAAGAATCGTTCACAAAATACAATTTGGGCAGGGCGTTTCCTAGCCCTTATTTGTCCCTTAAAATCCATGCTTGTCACAGATTATGCAAAAGTTTGTCCATTCTTCTACAGGTATGCACATAATTTAATAAATCATTTTTTACGGATGCATTCATATTCCTTTCAAGTAATTAAAATGCAGTGCACAACAAAAGACAATTATTAGAATGTGTATATAAACCGTGAAACTTTTAGACCTTGATATTCGTTGAGTGCAACTTGGACAAAAAGGTAAATATTGTACTTTTTTATAATATAAACAGATAAGAAGGAAGGTAAATTGGAAAGTAGTAGATAGTTGTAGATGAACAGATACGAAGGAAGAAAACTTGGAAAGAAGTAGATACCATTGCTTGTGTGTATTTCTTTTAAAGAGTTAAAGAAAATCCTGACGACGATCAGGGTAGTATAAAATCATATCAGATATGAAATCTTTAAAAGTTTGGATCAATACTAGAATAAGTAGATTTTCTTTACATCAATGATTTTATTTCTATAGAAGTTGAGTATTAATTAGGAAAAGAAAACAAAAATAAAGAAACAAACAATATCAAAATTTTCCTAGAATTCCTCAAATAAATAAAATTCATTTTCAGACATTAATAGATCATTTACATAAAGGATATGTTTACGCGCCCAATTTTTATAATGAACATAATTATTGTTAATTTTGATATCATAGTTAAAACATAAAGGAATTGTAAATAAATTTTCTAAAATAGTGGTGCTATTATTTTCCTTAATTATTTAAAAAATCTCTCCATGCACCCAAAACATCTTTCCAAAAATGAATTTTCTGAGTTTTTATTTCTTTATCCAATTTTAAACGGCTTCAAATTCGATAGCATCATCTAAGAACAGATAAATTTACAGCATGGACTAGACATGCACGTTTCGGGTACTTAATCCTTGTCAGTGATCCTCAATCTAAATAATGTAATATTGCCAAAGAGTGTGAAAAATATTATGTCCAAAAATGTATCGAAAAACGAAGCAGGATGGATCGGATATGATGTTTCAGGACCATCGTTTTAGAAATTAAAATATTTTTTTATAACATTAAATTTCGAATGCTATGTTATTCCAAATAGCATGAGATTTCTTATATTAAGATTTGAAACAGAATATTTTTCCATATAACCTCCGTATTTAATATACATCTAATCCAGGTTGTTTTTAGTGCTCTGATATATGACTTCAATTCAATCATGGTCAGACCACCTTCTTCAAAACTCTAAGTAATAACATCTCCTTTGACCTTATCAATTTTATGATTCCATAGGAAATCAAGTTATAAGTTATTCATTTCTGTAATAATTTTAATTTAGATTTGGTAAAGATAGGAAGAGATGATTGAATTGTGATACTTATGATAATTCTATGATTGAAATTCGACCTACTGGCGTAATTTATCTTTCATCCCATTGTTTGATAATTGACTTGATTTTATCTAAATATTCCTATAAAATATTAGTTTCACGGATTTTATCTAATGGGGTACGACCACGAAGCCCCTAAATCGGCCCTGTTTCTTAACCTTTGAATTAATTTAATATTTTTTTCATATTTGATATTTTGAAATGTTCTATACTTATGATAAATACGGACAATAACCATATCCCTATACACAGTACAAAATCGATAATTCAGAAAATCATAAACCGCATAAAAGGCAAACAAAATCAGGATGAAACAGGAATCTAAGCAAACAAACAAAAAATTCTACCGAAGGAAAAGAAGCGAACTCCCAATATGGGAATGGTACCATGTGCCCAGGAAGGGTCAGCGTGTCCTGCTTGTGTGCAAAACCCGTCGCTTCATTTCGGCAGAAATATCACATCTGGTTACTTCCATTTCTGAAGGTACAAATATATTCTGTTGTTGGATGATTCAAATGGTCTAAGACATTTATTCTATGAACTATAAATAGCGAAGCTCTGATTGGCTGATATCGTCACCGACGCTCCTGGATAAATCACCATATACCACGGTCTAAAAATAGACCGGGATTACCCCATTAACTTGTGCAAAAAGCGACGTTGTTTATTGTGAATCAAATATGAAATTGTAGAATAAAACAGTTATGGAGTTTTAACTTAGTATATATAATGTGATATTGACTTACTATGAAAATATTGACCTCGACTTCGCCTTCGCCTTCGTAAGTCAATATCACACCATATACACTGAGTCCATAATTGTATAATTTCATTCAACCTTTCTGGACAATGGGACTAGATAGAATATGACGAGTTCGCTGTATCGACCGTAGAACTTCCTCAATGACGATGTTAATTGATCACAAACGTATCCCTGACTGAGAAGCTTATCTGAAAGTCACCTAGCTCTCAGAACAAAATCTGTATATTTGGTACTTGCTCTTGCAGAAAGTATCAAATGAGATATCAACGCGCCATAAGTAGCCGATGAAGGGATGTTGCTACTCAGAAAAGGAAAGTTTGTGATGCTGAAACTGAAGTCTTCACGTTTGTCATAGAGTGAGGTGTTCGTGTTACCATCATTGTCGTAGGACAGCATCATGTCCAAATAGGAAGGGAGGGGATCTCCAACAAGACCTCGATGCAGTACCAACAACATAATACCAAAACATCCTAAGTGCAAACAGAGAGAAGACGAGTGCAGCAAGAGACGACAAAGAGACACACAACATAGAAACAATAAATACCAAAAGACTACACATAAACCAACGAGACTAATGGGCAACCGGTGCAGACTTAGGACGGCCATCTGCTACGCAGGTAACAAATGGTGTGGTTATCCTGGATTACGTGCGCACAACCCTCCCCCTTTTCCGATTTCCCAGAGGTCTCGAAGAACGTACAATTGTGGTGTAAAACAACCTCCTCACTGTCAGATGACCACACACAAACAAGACCACAAACCGCAGAGGCCCAAGCAACACAGATGAATATGTAAATGGATATAAAAATATGGCGTACATAATACAATCCGTTCTCTGCCGACGCGAGCTCATGTATGTTATCACACAAGGATTCCGACTGACAGTCAGAGAGGACAGGTGGTCGGGAATTCTGATGCTGAAGTATTTGTGTCTGTAGTTTCTTTGACTTCAAGGACCGACGGATAGATTCTGCTAAGGTAATCCGCGAATTTTCAAATTATGTGTTGAGATTTTGATAATAATGCATTTATCAGTTACCGTAGCTTTAAGCCCTTTGAAAGCCCTTGAATCGACATTTATCTGTGAAATTCCTGCAAAACCTTCATGTTTCTTACAAATAAGCATTTGCCACATGTATCGAGAAACATGAAAAATAAATGAAAGATAATCATTGGATCTTCATGTCATAAAACTTTTATGGTTATCGACGCATGTGGCCACATTGAAATTGAACTATGTTTTGTCAACAACATCAAAATAACTTGATGACGGCATATATGGTGCTTCGGTCAGTGATATGATTCGGGGTTCGCAACCGTTTCGATGGGAATTCTCACGATTTTGCCTTGCCATCTCGACTTTTAGACTGAATAACTGGTAGGTACTTCTTTGATGTTTATTTCATTATAGCGGGACACCGGAACACATTTATTATACCTTATGTGATATATGATTCTGGATTCGGTTGTGTAAATGACTTTCAATGACACATTTCATCTTTCTACAGAGCAGAGGAAATGGCGTCCCATGCTCACATTGTTTCTTGGCTCGTAGTCCTTGTTATAATCCAGCTTGAGGCATGGCCATGTAATGACAAGTCAACACCGTACAATGATGATGGAAATGGCGACATGGTTTTCTTGGACAGACACAAGCTCCGGTGCTTCTCTAAAGGCATGGTCAGATTTCAACTCGATCTTAAGATCAGTGAAATTAAATACGAATATTTTTGCTGTAAATTGCCAAAGGAAACCGCACCACAATTTTCTTTCAAAACTTTTTTCACTGACGATGGAGATGGTCACGTGGCCTATCTGGACAGACAGCTTGTGACCTGTGGCAACGGAGTCATAACCGGGTTTGATTTACAGAGAAATCTGCAAGGAAACCAGGTTAGATACAAAGTGACTTGCCGGGAGTTTGTAAACTTCGATTACATTAAATGCTACAACTCCGCAACCATGTGGCAGGCTGAACAAAATGGCCACGTACATGCCTTGACTAAACACAATGTCAAGTGTAAAAGCGGATATTTCATCAACGAATTCTCATTGCAGCGAAATGCTTTGTATCAGATCAGGTACCAGTACGGATGCTGTAAGCCGATGAAAATATAGCTACCTTTACTAGTGTGAATGGTGAATGATGTATTCTAGCTTGTAATTAAACTTCGATAAAATAGTTGTACACATTATTTTGAAATGTTGAATGATATATGAGATTCAGCGTCAGGAGACGCAGACCTCAGTACCCCTGAGGTCTGCGTCTCCTGACGCTGAATCTCAAAGCGTCAGGTGCCCAGAGAGACAAGGCGTCAGGAGACGCTTTGTCTCCCTGGGTACCTGGTCTCACTTCGGAATGTTTGCAACCGTTCTGATGGAAATTCTAATGATTTTGCCTTGCCTTCTCGACTTTGAGACTGAATGACTGATAGGTACTTCTGTTATGTTTATTTTGTTTACAGATAAGCTTGCGTTTGAAATACTTTGGATATTAAAAATGAAATTTTGTCTGACTTTTTCTATCTATTATATTAAATAATCATGATTTAATAAACATGTCTTTATTAAAATACTTTCGAAAACTACATCTTACTGACGCCTACATATCTACGTAAGCTATATTTTCTTGTAAACTTAATAGAAAGTTCCATGTTTCAATCGATAAATAATGTTCATTGTTCCAAAATGTTCCGTGTAGTTAAAAAGACAGTTTGTGAACCTCACTATCAATATTGATAACGGAGGAATAAAGAAAACAGATGATTGTAACTTAAATAAATTTTCTGTCCTTAGACTGACATCGTACGTTATCTATAGTTCTCAACTTATCAGAGGCACTAAAAACCATACTAATCATGCTGATATCACGGACTTTCATTTAATACAAAAAATCAAATAAAAAAAAACCAACCAATAAACAAACAAACAAACAAAACAAACAAATGAAAAGAAAACAACCCAAAAATACAACTTTCAAGTGACAGCTTCCGTTATCATAAACTTTCTGAAAATTTCTCAGAAATTACTTTGGACTCCTCCCAATATTTGGGACAATCCCAGCATCAGAGTCGTATCATTTAGAAATTTCATTGCACTATTTTACGATGACTTAATATTCTCCCATATTCACAGAGCTGTACTAATCAAATGTGCAAAATACCACCTCTATCGTCCGAAGGGGTTGTATGATAAGCTAACTGGGTGAAAGTTCACGTCATAATATAATGACGAGTTTGGTCACTTCATTCTGGATCAAGTTATGGCGGAAATTCGTACAAGAATAATTATTTTGGAGGTTTTCAGGCAATGGGAGAAAAATGATCAATCACCGGATATCATCATTGACAAGGAAATCAAACCATCGTATCCGTGATTTGTTTTTGCCCATGACGAAGCAAGCCATGTCATGGTACATGCAATTCCCGGGCACTCGGGTGGGAATTCCTTGTCAACGATCGCGACCGGTTATAGGTTCTATTAAACAAAATAAGGAGGACAAAATGTAGATTGAATTTTATTCGAAACAGTAAATATAATCATCATTCGCCTTCTTTACCGCTTTACCCTGTTCAAACATTGCACCTGACCAACCGTGACGACGGGACTCAATGGCAGGCCGTATCTTAATTCCATCAGAGAAGTCCGGACCCGCTCCTTTGTCCTATCTGAAAGTTGATCGGACATCGAAGATCGATTCTGCCAACATAAACACAGTCATAACCGATCTTTTTTGTATGCCAAATTCGTTCTTATAGCCATTTACATAGTTTTTGTGTTGCCTTGGAATCCTGTGTTTTATTGTCTAGTTTATGATGCCACTTTACAATGATATTGCGTTTTGTTTTTTGATACGACCAAAGTGTATTTCTTGATACCTCTGTGTATCCAAATAAGTTATGCTTACACAAGCCGGATAACCACACCGTCTAGTAGTATATTTCCGTCATAAGTTGGCGATGAATACATACCGGTATTGGTTCTTTTATGTGTTTACTTTCGTGATACAGTGAAAAGTCTTTGCGTTGTTTCTTAGTCAATTATGTGGGTGTACTTTCATTGTCTCTGACCGTTCGTTCGTGCAACCGGGATTAATGCCCTTCCCGTTACTAAAGGACTACATATGGTTTACATAGAAAAGTGGCCCCTTTTGGGCCAAAATTTTAAATTTATATGAAGAAATGAATTTGTGCCAATATCTATTCTACAATGAAGGCTACTTATGAAATGATACATATCCTTCAATTTCCTTTCTCAATTTCTTAGAATTAGAGCATCAAAAATGGTATATTTCGCCAAATTTCTGGAAAAACGTCATTTTGGGGCTTATTTTCGACAAACTTCCTATTAGCTAGTATTGAGCGGGCTTCTGAACAACTTTTATATTTTGATATGTTGTTACATTTGCACGTCTTTACGTGCATATAAAAGGAAAAAGTTGTTCAAGATCCCGCTCGATGTTATCTCAATGAAAATAATCAAGAATTATGCTATTTTTCGTGAAAAATAGACAAAATCACCGGTTTTCATGATATTTAGGCAACATATACCATGTCTTAGAATGCGAGAGGTAGTGTTTATGACCAGATTTCTTAAAATATAGATATTTAACTCTCTAAAAATTGCAACAAAATTTGATAATGTAGAAGTTGATTTTAGGGGGCCACTTTACTATATAAACCATATATACTCCTTTGCTATGGATTAATTAATTATTGATTTTTAATAACCCATAGTAAATAGGACAACCGGGAAGCGTGATATAACCCTGTGGTTGGTTTACTTATTTTGTTGTTATGTGAATGACTTTTCCAGGTTACATAGAACAAATGTTCCCTAAGGCATCAAGGTTAAACGCATTCGAAAATTTCAAGGTTCAACGCATTCAAAAAATTCTGTTAACAAATGTCTTGAGATTTCTAAAACATGGGTCCTGTTGCATCATATCCCATTCATCCTGCTACGCTTTTCGGTACATTTTTATCATGATAAATTTCACACTATTTGGCCATATTACATTGTTTAGATTGAGAACACTGACCAGGGTTAAGTACCCGAAACGTGTATGTTTGATCCATGCTGCAAATTTATCTGCCCTTAAATGATGCTATCGAACATGATTTGCTTTTTTAACACGAGGTAGATACTTCTTCACATTTTTGTTATCCCAATTTTAATATATACGCATGTATCTACTATTTGCTATATTGGGGATTCTAACTCTCCCCGGGCAACCACAATCATCTCCAACGTGGATTTACTTTTGATTCTTGCAGAATGTTGAAGTGATAAATATGAATAATAACCATATCCCTGTATACAGCACAAAATCGATATTTCAGAAAATCAGAAACCGATGGCGAGAAGGCAAAGCAAAATCGTGAGAATTCCCATCGAAACGGTTGCCCTTGGTTATATGATTTTTTTCGATTAACGATTTTTGTACTTCTTAAAGGACATGGGACACCAAATCAAAGTTATCTTTATCCGAATTATAAAGTTGATTATGTAAGAAAAATACAATTTTTGTAGCGACCCTCCTCGCGATAGCCGTTTACTGAGCTTCTTTATGGTTAAGTGGGCGGAGCTTGTGAAATATGCATATTTGTCAAACCAAAACGAGGTTGGCATGTGACTGACGTCACTTTTGTGATGTGCGCCGCCGTATATCCCAGTGACACGACTGTAAATTTTCAAGGGTGGTAGGGGACTAGCGGCGGTAGTTTTGATCTGCTGATCGATGAGATCTTAGTAAAGTGTTAACATGAGGAAGAATCGGGTTTAAACAGTTAAAAAATTATCTCAGTTCATAGAGTCATGCACTGAATACAGAAGGCGTCTTGTCATGTATTTGATAAGTATTGATCCAAGGCGGAATATATATAATCTATAAATAAGATATCAATTATAAAGTACTAAAGACTGTTCGAAATGGAGACCGATATTTATAATCCATATGAACGGATTTTTTTTTTTTGCCTCTAATTTTTTTCCTTCTATTTTCTTTAATTTATAACGACTGTACTAGTATCAAGGACTTATGAACTGTTTATAAGTCTTTGCTAGTATGTATGCAGAACTTTGTATCCGTAATTTTTTTTGTACAATTTAATGAATCACTTAAGGGTCTCTACATTACCGTAGGATCCGACCAATGATCCTCCCATTTTTCATTGTTTTTGATATTTGTACGCGTATCCTACATGCATGATCGTACATCGAAGACTTGTATTTACATATTTCTGTCTTTCATTAACATCTCTGGAACTTCTGAGTCTTCTCTTTTTTGGGAAAATTTGAATGTTGTCTCGGAAGTAACAGTGTTAACAAAAAATTATCGATGAGATTCATTTTCTAGCTGTAAGATTAAATATAGATTTCATTTCTATTATCAATGGGGTCTTCAGTCAAACTATTTTATTACTGGCCCAAGTTAAGTGATTCAGTTATTTCAGTACTTTATTTTGCACAGCTGGATTTATCAACCCTAGTAGTCGCTTTGCACTCCGATTTGTATCAAACCTCTGGATCCGCCCCACCTGTATTCAATGGGAGAAAACGAGGCTCTGACTCTCTGATAAAGCGAAGGTGTGACATCGTTTCACCTGCCATCCTAATACTGGTAAACTTCTGATTACGTAGCATAAGTTTCATGCACCCGTGTCGTATTATCATGATTTGACTGGTAGAAGGAGGATTTGCGTCCCAATCACCCCCTTTCAATTTGCACGAGAATAAAGAAGAAAGTACACCCGTATAATTCAGACATATGTATATTGTATAAATGATGAATATTTATTTTGACTTTTCAAAACGTTTCCCGCTGACTTCCCCTCTTAATTTCAGAGTGTTTATACAAAATTTCGGTGGTCCGTGCTTGCCGATTTCTTCAAAACAAGTTTTTATTCTTTTTTATACCTAATTTTAATATGAATCAATTCTATCAAATTTAGATAATGCAAGCCGGTCGCCTAGAGGAGAAAGAGGGGAAGGGGTGTTAAAATTTATCAGAAAGCACGTTTTAAATAAACGGACCGATGGAAAAAGTGGTCTGATTTTTTTTTCGGTTCAATATACATGTTATTTGTTTTTTGGACAATAATTTACAAGAAGTAACTTTGAAATATTCATAAATAAGGATCACCTAGCCAAATTTAAGGAGAAAAAAGGTTGAATACCCCATTATTTTTTTATTGGTGGAGAGTGGGGGGGGGGATCGATATCCGATATCATCATAGTACATGAAATTGAAGATCTGAACTTATCTGACAAAAGGTTTCCCCTCAATTTTCATTTAAAAAAAATGTTGAACACGCGTACACGTGCGCGTGCACATCAGTGATTCACACACATTGCAACAGGTCTTAATCTTGCTAAGTTAAAACCGACCTCGCGATATCAATATCCAAAACATGTAAGAATCGGGTATAGATTATGAATTGTTCACTATTAATCATCAATAACAGGAGGAAAAATAATCAGCATGTCAATAAATAGCGGGGTTTGTCCGAACCGAAAGCGAAAGTGAAAGTAAGAAATAGCGATTTTTGAACTCAAATATTGTGATAAATGAATACTGTCACGAGAAAATACCAATATGTTTCGATTTTTATTCATTCTTTATAATTTATGATGTAGAAAAGTGATAACTTACCTATCTTTTCACAGAAAATTGATCTGTCTGACTATTCTCACAGCTGGAGATCGCGTACTTTCGCGCATGCGCACTGACAATTCTCACGGGTCTTACAAATCTCACGCTACACCGGATTCTTGCGCATTTTAAAAAACAGAAATTCTTTCGTTATTATTTTTCATTATTTTTCTTGTTCTTTAAGCCATTAAAAAGTCTTCTTTTATTTCTTGATTTCTTTTAACATAAGCTATTTAAGTTTAAACATATTTATTGTGAGAATTCAATACATACAGTTTACAGAAACAAATACATAAAGGATTGGAAAACAAGCAAAGAATTATTTAAATTCCCCTGCATAACATAAGCTATATGCTAATTTCTGTATGTATAACGTGGTTTTAAGATAGAAGGTAGTTTACAAAATAACAGTGATAATTCATGTTTATTTAGATAAAATGAAAATTTTAAGTTTAAATATTGAATTGATGAAAATTCTAAGTATAAAATTAAATTTATTATGAAGAAATTCTTAAATTCCCTCTTCCATCTAATTGAAAAGACTGCATGGGCATATCACGCTCTGATTATTTTACACCTGGCAGGTATTGAATAAACGGCATTTACTTACCCTGCACGATTTATTGACATGTGTATACTTGTCAAAACAACGATTTCTTAATTGGAGTGTTACTTTAACAATGGGTTAGCGCAATAGATGTACAAATACGAAGAAAACAAACCCTAATTTCTAACTTACACCAAAGAAAAGCTGGTTATAATGGTTTTACATTAAGACTTCTCTTAATTAAAAAAATTCCTATGAGTAATTAAAAAAACCGCCACTTTTTATCGATCAAATTTGCATGTTATATGACCGTGGTGACAAATGGATCCTGTATAAACATGATAAATGTTAAAGTACCCAAGTACACACTATGCGCTTTATCCATAAACCCGTGAAAATATCCTGCCATATCGACTCACAAAAGTGACGTCACACGGCGTAGCTAATTAAAAATCGGCAATCTTCGGTAAAGTGCTATTTTTATTTCATTGTCATACTTCATTGTCGCTGAATGTATGAAATTTTGACTTCTTGTCTTGAATACCTTAATCATATTATCTCACTTCCAATTGTTCCTATGGATGATTTTGCCTTGCCTTCTCGACTTTGAGACTGAATAACTGATCGGTACTTCTTTAATGCTTATTATAAAAGAATTAAGTCAATGTCCTACAACAATTTATTTTTTTCGACCTTATTTATCAATCGAAAATACCATCAAAGATTCCCAGTATCTTGAACATGTCAACTTTGCATTTTCGAACACTTGGCCAATGCAACGTTATCAACTGTACAAGAAACATTGACTCGAGTTCATAGTTCGTGTCCATGAATTTTTTGCTCGAGGTTCTATCCAAATTGCCACAATATTATCCGATAGGATCATGTCTTCTCAAAGGGGTAGGGTAAAATCAGCCGTTTTGACCCCATTTTGTGTTGTTGCTATTTTCAAAAATTGTTTTCTTACTGCTTTTTATAAGGGTAGAGATATTGCTCTTTATTGAAATTGAAACGAAAATAGATATTATCAATTGATATGAGTATTATTTCCCGCCCTAATTGCCCACTATTACGAAAATTAGTGGTAAAATAATAACAACCAGATTTTAACATTATAGTTTATAGTATATATAGAGCAAGCACATGTAACAAAGTTATACTTTCCATGTACATTCAGAATATAAAAGGGAATGTCCAATATAAGTTTCAACCTGTTACATGCCCTTACTGTAGGAATGTTAGTCCCTTGTCGAAAATCTGAATTTCTAATGTGAAGACATAGAGCTCAATTTTCAATCATTTTGCCCTTAAAGGTGGGGCTTTCGAGAAATCACATAAAATTTGTCCTTTTTTATTTAGAAGAAGCATAGTGAATAAGAAAATAGAATATTATTAAAATTTTTGATTGGGGCCAAAATGGTAACTTTTGCCCCTACCCTTTTCTACTTCACTACTTTTCATATAACACCACAAAACATAACTGGAAATACTTAGGGTCATCATATGGATATGTTTGCATTCTTGACGTATTTTGTCACTGGTGATGCACGACTCATTTCTTGCAAAGAATGGGGTCTCAACCCAATGAGTCACCCAATATCATAAAGGTAAAGGTAAAGGTAGGGGTTTATAGTCTCGTTCGCTTTAGCCTCACGCGACTTCCACAATTACCTCCCTGGCGAGACCTGTACAATCCAGTGCATTCTCAACTCCCTTGGAAGTATACAAGCAGAGCTGCCGTTCAGGCGCTAATGCTTTTCATTACCATTACCAGCTCGTCTCATGTGTCAGGTACCCGGTTTACTCCTGGGTAGAGAGAGTGCAATGTAGTGTAAAGTAACTTGCACAAGGTTACAATGGTTTGCAATGTCCGGCGACAGTGAGATTCGAACCCATGACCCATGGATTCGTAGTCCACCGCGCTAACCACTACACTACCAGCACTACCAATCCAGTCATAACAAGAGTCCTTGATTGTATATCTTACTAATTTTCCGACTTTATCGGAATAGTTGTGTATAGTTCATGTAATATTACAAGAGACAAGCCCTGACGATTCTCTGCAAAATTCATGTAAAATTTTGGAAAAAAAATTCATGCAAGAAATATATCCTCACAACCTCCTTACCACTGGAAGAATTTAACAAAGGAAGACTGCGATCTTGAAAATTCCTTAATTACCAATTTTAATCTTCCCTCGTCATTGATACCTGTTTCATCGTGGATTCACTATTGTATCAGGATGTTTTGAATCTTTTTTGTCGTTTTGTGTATCTTTGTTTTTTATGTCCATTGATTCTAATTTGAATTTTGAGCACGACTTTAAAAAGCTCAATTTGTGCATGACTTTAAATAGCTCATTATATCCATTTTATATCTCTACAGAACAGGAAATGACGTCTCATGCTCACATTGTTTCTTGGCTCTTAGTCCTTGTTATAATCCAGCTTGAGGCATGGCCATGCGATGATAAGTCAACACCATATAATGATAATGGAAAGGGTGACATTGCCTTCTTGGACAGGCACAGACTCAGATGTTTCTCTAAAGGCATGGTCAGATTTCAACTCGATCTAAAGATCAACGAAGTAAAATACGAATATTTTTGCTGTAGATTGCCAAAGAAAACAACACAGTTTTCGTTCAAAACTGGTTTCACTACAGATTTGCATGGTCACGTTTCCGATCTGGACAAACAGACTGTGAACTGTGGCAAAAAAGGAGTCATAACCGGTTTTAATTTGCAGAGAAATCCACAAGGAAACAAGATTAGATACAACGTGATTTGCCGGAAGTTTGTTAACGTCGACCACCTTAAATGCTACAACACCGCAACCACTTTTCAGCTTGACACAGATAGCCTTCTTGCCCTGGCTAAACACAATGTCAAGTGTGCAAGCGGATATTCCATCAACAAGTTTTCATTACGGAGATTTAAATATTTTGATCAAATCAGGTACGATTACCGATGTTGTAAGCCATAGTTAATGCAACTACTTTCTCTTGTGTGGACCATGTGTACTAGCTTGCAACTTTAAATTTTGAAAAAAAAATTGTACACATCATCAGGTAAAATCAAATGAAATAAACATAGGTATGTATGCACCATAAAGGAGTACTTAACATTTAGGAATTGAAAATCTGACTTTATTGGTCTGTCTTTAAGATTAAAAAGAAGCAAACTTGTACCCGAAGCAACGGCAAGAATCAATGTTCCCAACAAGACTTTTGGTGTCCACAGCCAACACATGGACAGGTAACAACACATGGACAGGTAACAACACATGGAAATCAACATCTTAAGATAAGCAACGTATGATGACACCAGGGTAGAGTAAGGAGGGTATATGGACAATGAACTCATTTTATATCATTTGGGACAGGAATGACTCGAGATCTATTTTGGAATTTAGAATCGACTTGTGTTAAAATATTCAATATTCAATTCTTGGGACATTAAATTGTATGTAGGCTGTGCCAATTGATAAGTATAAAGGTCAAAGTACTGGTTTGAATAAACTTTCTTTAATCAAGCTGCAGTTACGATTATTCCCATCTAACAGGAAATGTTTACTCCTCCCGGGCAACTGGTCCCACTTCCAATTTTCGGAATTCATACTACAGGATCTTTCGTGTTCTTTTTTTTCACTCTGTTTTTTCTTAAATTTGATAGGTTTAGGATTCTTCTTGATCATGAATTTGGTAAAGCAATTTTCGGGATCTGGCTTTCTTTTCTGCATAGCCAAATTGACGGTGTTGCTGGTAAACACGAGATGCTTACGCTTCCCGGACACCTGATCTCATCCCCATGGTGATTCACTTTTGCTTCCATGCAGAGTATAATACGAATCTCAATAGAAGGTTTTCACTGTAGCGAATCACGTGAAATGAAATGAATCTCTAGCATGGGAACCACATTTGATTAAACAGGGTAAATACTGTCTAAATCTACTTAATATGTGATTTTCTTTCATGCCTATCATATGAACATTATTATCATTTATATGATGGCAATCTTTTCTGGTTAAGAATAGAGGAATATTTAGAGAACAATCACACTGAATTATTTTCGTTTTTGTTTACATGTTATTATATGGTGCACATAAAATGCACAAAATTTTCTGTTAAAGATATACCTCTATTTTTGACGAGAGTAGATTACCATTAAATGATTGAAAATGATACTTCTATCATAGGACCAAATTAATTCATATAAAGTAGATTTAGACAGTATTTACTCCCAAACGTACCAGCACGACCACCTTGCATTCACCCAGCGAAACAAACACACAAGAAAGTGACGCATAAATGACATAAGACAAATCTACAAATCACAAAAAGACATATTATTATTCACTAGAACATCATAAAAAACAATCGAAACGGACGTGGAGAAACATCAAATAAGAATTGACTGTTCAATTTTGACAATTTATTGGAGTATGAACTTTGGTTTGTCCCATCAAAAATTGTGTAAAACCGAGTAGGGTAGCGAACCGATTTCACGCAAATTTGGTGATGCGAAAAACCAAGTTCATACTCCAATTAACTGTCAAATAAAACATTAAATTAAACTGTCATTTTCGAAGGCGAACTAGTTCCCAAACGAAATAGAAATAATGTATACGTAGCGAATTGAAAGCCACAAATGTGTCAAAAATATTTGTTCCCCATCTGGAGCCCCGTTCTGCAATTCAAGTTCTAGGTCGCATGGCAGTTATGTGTTTTGATTGTACACGCAGGATATGGGAGTTGAAACTGACAGATTCTCTGTACCGTAAAAGCTGTTCTTGTGGTCACTCGTTTTCTACGGTCGCTTCCTGTCAACGGTCACATTTACTCCCCCAACACGATCTGCTATATAAAATTCCTAGATCAACGGCCAGCGGTAAGCAAAATTTTGACCGAAATTGCTTCCTAGACTGTTTTCAATGGTCAGTTTTTCAGAAAAAGTAAATTTGTGTGTTTGAATAATGAATATTAACTGGTAGAAATATAAGTTTCAATGCATTTATTATACTTATATGAATAATCATAAACATATCACTGTATTTGTTCAATAAGAGATCCGAAATACAACGTTGTTGTACCGTAGATAGTCTAATCAGTTATGGTTCCCTATATGGACAACCTGGAATTCAAGACCACCTGTCTTAAGCAGCCATGTTTGGTTTTTCTCAAAGCTGACCGTCCATTACTTATCGATCTAATACTTATTGCAGAAAACGGCATAATGATGATCTATTGGTATCCGAATATCTTCTTAGGATTTAGTTATTTCCTAAGTGTAAAGTTTATCATGAAAATTCATGATGATACTGTATCCTGATCAAGGCCAAGGTAGGTCGCCGTCGTTGATCTCTCATTTTCTGTTCTCTGATAATGTTTTGTTCTAAATTCTTCATTTCGAAAAATTAGAAAAGTTTCTAGGTTCAATAATTTATAGGTTCAGAACTATTGTATCGCATAGGAATTGTTTGAAACAGTGATCTTTGGTCCTTCTTATTTAAAACTTAAGCACGTTGACAGTCGTAAGCCATTGGAAAATTCAATCGCGGTGTGCTCGGCCTAAAAAACCTGTTACGATGGGATTGTAATTTTGAAGATAATAGATAAGAAATTCTGTTTCTCTCGTGATTTTATCGCATTTTCTGTCTATCATCAAAATTCAATCGCGGGATGCTCGGCCTAAACAAACTGTTACGATGGGATTGTAAGATTGTAATTTTGACGATAATAGATTAGAAATTCTGTTTCTCTCGTGATTTTATCGTATTTTCTGTCTATTATCAAAATTTAAGGACAGGGAATTGTCTAAGGAGCTTCGAAAACAGGTGCATAGCAACCGAAAAACACTGTAAAAACCGCGTTCACCGGTACATGTAAACGTCTTCAAACTGAATAGCATCATTTAAGAACAGATAAATTGGCAACGTGGACCAGACATGCACGTTTCGGGTACTTAACCCTCGTCAGTGATCCTCAAATCTAAACAATGTAATATGCCAAAAAGTAGGAAAGTTACTATGTCGAAAAAGCGTATCGAAAGACGTAGCAGGATGGGTGGGATATGATGCTACAGGACCCATATTTTAGAAATTTCAAGAAATTTCGATAACAGAAATTTAGAATGCGTTGAAGAAACGATCAACCGAAATTGATCGAACTTGGCTACATGTGCCCTCGGGGACTCCTGGTCCACCAGCAGTGACACTCACCAAGTGGTATAAATGTAAACGTCTTCAAACTGAATAGCATCATTTAAGAACAGATAAATTGGCAACGTGGACCAGACATGCACGTTTCGGGTACTTAACCCTCGTCAGTGATCCTCCAATCTAAACAATGTAATATGCCAAAAAGTAGGAAAGTTACTATGTCGAAAAAGCGTATCGAAAGACGTAGCAGGATGGGTGGGATATGAAGCTACAGGACCCACTTTTTAGAAATTTCAAGAAATTTTGTTAACAGAAATTTAGAATGCGTTGAAGAAACGATCAACCGAAATTGATCGAACTTGGCTACATGTGCCCTCGGGGACTCCTGGTCCACCAGCAGTGACATTCACCAAGTGGTATAAATGTAAACGTCTTCAAACTGAATAGCATCATTTAAGAACAGATAAATTGGCAACGTGGACCAGACATGCACGTTTCGTGTACTTAACCCTCGTCAGTGATCCTCAAATCTAAACAATGTAATATGCCAAAAAGTAGGAAAGTTACTATGTCGAAAAAGCGTATCGAAAGACGTAGCAGGATGGGTGGGATATGATGCTACAAAATCATAATTATGATACAATTTTAATTAATACGTATTTATATCTAAGGGCTACTGTTATAATTTTTTTTTTCTTGCATTTCTATCATTAAAAAGCTTATCTTTGCAATATTGAATAATTTTTATGAAAGTAGTTCCGGATCATCCGGTATTTTATCGTGCTCATTGGGGTATGAACGTGTATTTTGACCAAATCAAATGCAAAGATTTGTGTAAACAATCATATTTTGAAATTATATATCAATGAAAACATATAAAAGGTAGGAGACCAATGTGCAACCGGCGCCGACTTAGGACGGCCATCTGCTTTAAGCAAATGTTGTGGTTATCCGGATTACACGTGCAAAAACCCTCCCACTTATCCGGATACACAGAGGTCTCAATAGATGCATAATTGTTGTATAAACATAAAACTTCTCACTGTTAGGTGACATCACAAACAAATAATTAAACGCAGCGGCCTCTTGTAACACTGATTCTATGTAAATGGATCCAATATAATTCAACGGCATGCGTATAAGAGTCTGTGCTATGCTGGCTGAAGTGAGCTTAAGATCAATCACCCGAGAAATCTGGCCAACTTTCAGATAGGACAGAAAATCAGGACCCAGTCTTCTCCGATGAGAGTTGAACTAGACCTGTCATGGAGTCCCGTCGTCATGGTTGACTAGTGTGCAGCGTTGGGAAAGACATCGGTGCAAAACTGTAGATTGGTCCAGCTTCCATGGAGCTGTTTCGACGGGTGTTGCATGCAGTCAGGAGACGCTGACTCTCCCCGGGCACATGGTCTCACTTAGGAATGTTGTTCATTCCGGGGTTCGCAACCGTTTCGAAAGGAATTCTTACGATTTTGCCTTGCCTTCTCGACTTTGAGACTGAATAACTGTTAGGTCCTTCTTTGATTTTTATCCAGTACCATGCCTAGTGTTTTTGTGATGACTTCAGGATAATAATCTCGGTAAAGCAGACGACCGACTATCTTCTTACATTTGTGATTAAAGCTTGATCTGCCTTCTTTCTTCTGATTTTGTTTATAAGGTCACCGTAAAATAAAGGTAATGACATTCCCAGTGATACATACTCTAATGCTGATGTCGCCCCAAATTTTGAAAGAAGATCAGAAAATTTCCAAAAAGATTTTACAAGTTTATGATGTCTAAATTCTTGACTGATAAGGTTTTTGGTAACTTGTATATTTCTATCATTAAAGTCCGAACTCTTGCGTATTTGATGAGTGGAGAGATGTAATAATGCCGAAGGGTTCCAACTCTATACCTTTTTGAAGAAAATTTCAAACTGATGTCAATGCACCGGACACGTGTTTCGAATATTACATTCTTATCAGTGATGCTTCCAGCAAAAGTTTTTATTTTCATAATGGCCCAAATTAATTTCATTTGCGCCCTCTGGTGTTATTTTTAGAACTTAAATTTCTGCATTTACTTTACAGAGAGTGCGTGGCACCAAATTTTCTGTAGGGTCGATTTAGTAGCATATCCAAGTAAAATCTATGTTCAAAATAGCAATGCCGTGGCAATCTTGGATCATCGCCATCAATCCAAGAAAAATTAAACTATGTTGAAACCAGTCTTCTGTTTTATCGTATATCTTTGTCTGAATCTCTCCGTTATTGATTTTTATATCAAGATCCAATAATGATGTAGCAATATCATTTGTGTTTGCTTTATTCAATGTTAACTCAGGTGGATGAATGTGATTTTGTTACGGTCAAAATGTGGGTTATCAATATTCAAAATATCGTCAAGATACCTAGAAGAGTTAAAGAAGATCCCGACGAAAATCTCAACAGCGCTCACAATAGAGCACAAAATTAAACATCGACGGAAATGCCGTTGAAACACTTTAAGCCGTCAAATTTCTTGTGTTTTTGCAGATTTTGCATGAATTCTTTTTCGCATGTGTATAAAACAAATCTGCAACCAAATGCGCACAATTTTTACACCAAAAAGGAACACCAACTCAAAACATAGAAACATGAAAATCAAAAGACCACACATAAACCAACGTGACCGATCCACAGGATAGAAACATTATACGGAAGTGTTCTCTATACCTTCATGAAGAAAATTCCAAACCAGTTTTTCCTGCACCAGACAAGTGTTTCGAATATTAAATTCTCTTCAGTGATGCTTCCAGCGGAGCCACCAAAATTCATTTCACATGGAACACAAAAGACCACAAATAAACCAACGAGACCAATGGGCAACAGGTGTCGACTAGGGAGTGCCATCTGCAACGCAAGTAGCATACTGTGGTTGTCCGGATAACGAGCGCACAACCCTCCAATTTTTCCAATTTCGAACAAAGCACAATGGTGAAGAAATAGCCTCTTTACTGTAAAATGAACATACAAACAGACAGCATGACACTGGGACCCAAGAAATATACAGAAGAATATGTGAAAGGCATACAAAACACAGTCCGTGCTCTGCCGGTTGCAGCGAGCTCATGTATGTGAACACCCGAATAGTCCGACTGAGATTCTGAGATGATAGGTGGTCGGGACCGTCTTCTCTAAAGAGGTTTCGACAGGGCCCTCCGTGGAGTCCTGTCGTCACAGTCAGTTAGAGTGCAAATGCGCTGATGCAAGGCTGTAGAATGGCCCAGTACTTAGTAAAGTGTCCGTCCGGTGACAGAAGGATCATTTCGACTGTATAAAAGGAGTTTGCTGATTCTAACACAATTTTGATGGTTATTCTGTCTACCTATGATCCTTCTTCTTTTGTTATTATGTCACCATAAAATAAAAAAAAAAAAACTATTTCGGCAGGTATTTGAGATAAATATAAAAGATGCTGTATAATGATTGTTTAAAAATTGTTTTCGCAAAATTTTGGGGCAGATTTGGGGAGTTAGTGAACCAACCCAAAATTTGAGGAAATTTTAATTCATTCCTTTTTCTCTGTTCCTCAGTATTCCATATGATCGTTCAATGATGAACTAAGAAAAAAAATCTTTAAACCTATATCTATCAGATTTTAAAAAGGACATCTTCATGCTGTAAATTTATTTGCCCTAAAATGATGGTAATGAATTTGAAGACGTTAAACATTCAATCTCAAATTTCAGAAAATCATCTAAGTCAAGGTCGCTTGGTTATAAAGGTCTCATCACAAGCAAAACACAAGAGAAATATCAAATACCCAGTCACTTACCAATCAAAAGAAACATTTCATCTTCATTTCTTGAAAAAAAGTAGGTCAAATATTTAGGTCAAGGTCACTAGATCATTTATGGTATCTATAAAAAGGCATCGACACAAGCCTTTTTTAAAAATGTGAAAAATTATAGCCCTATCACTTACCAATCATAAGGTATGGTCAATCTTCTTTTTTTATAGTACGTCAAATATCTAAATCAGCTCACTAGGCCAAAAATTGTGGTATGTTTATGAAAATCTGGGCACAAGAGATGCACATGTACAATATAAAAGACCTTTCACCTATCAATTACTTCGCTTTGCTTCGCAGGCGACACAATGTAGGTGTAATCCAAGGAAATCGTTTTAGCGGGGAATCCCCTCAGTTTTGACTGGTGAACAGGGCAGAATAAAAGGTGTCACACTATTGGTCAAAACTATTGAAAATTTAAAAATAGCACATGAAATCAATGTACCATTCCTTGAAGTCGGGATAAATTGAGTTTTGAACCTGTTTTTGTCTTTTATGCAATCTATAGATCGATTTAAAAATAGATGAAATTTGTAAAATTTTCGAAACGGATAGAGGGGTGATGTAAAAAAGTGGAATTTGTGAGAAAACGGTATGCATGACCCCCCTTTTTTCTGTTATTTTCATGTGTGTCAAAGGTGTCTAAATCCAACGAGACCAAATTCATAATTATTGAAGGATTGGAAGTAACTCAAATTGAGCTAAATGATTAATCATACAAAGAAGGTTTTTATTTCTTTGGATGACACCTATAGGTGTAATCCAAGGAAATCGTTTTAGCGGGGAATCCCCTCAGTTTTGACTGGTGAACAGGGCAGAATAAAAGGTGTCACACTATTGGTCAAAACTATTGAAAATTTAAAAATAGCACATGAAATCAATGTACCATTCCTTGAAGTCGGGATAAATTGAGTTTTGAACCTGTTTTTGTCTTTTATGCAATCTATAGATCGATTTAAAAATAGATGAAATTTGTAAAATTTTCGAAACGGATAGAGGGGTGATGTAAAAAAGTGGAATTTGTGAGAAAACGGTATGCATGACCCCCCTTTTTTCTGTTATTTTCATGTGTGTCAAAGGTGTCTAAATCCAACGAGACCAAATTCATAATTATTGAAGGATTGGAAGTAACTCAAATTGAGCTAAATGATTAATCATACAAAGAAGGTTTTTATTTCTTTGGATGACACCTATAGGTGTAATCCAAGGAAATCGTTTTAGCGGGGAATCCCCTCAGTTTTGACTGGTGAACAGGGCAGAATAAAAGGTGTCACACTATTGGTCAAAACTATTGAAAATTTAAAAATAGCACATGAAATCAATGTACCATTCCTTGAAGTCGGGATAAATTGAGTTTTGAACCTGTTTTTGTCTTTTATGCAATCTATTTAGATCGATTTAAAAATAGATGAAATTTGTAAAATTTTCGAAACGGATAGAGGGGTGATGTAAAAAAGTGGAATTTGTGAGAAAACGGTATGCATGACCCCCCTTTTTTCTGTTATTTTCATGTGTGTCAAAGGTGTCTAAATCCAACGAGACCAAATTCATAATTATTGAAGGATTGGAAGTAACTCAAATTGAGCTAAATGATTAATCATACAAAGAAGGTTTTTATTTCCTTGGATGACACCTATAGGTGCAATCCAAGGAAATCGTTTTAGCGGGGAATCCCCTCAGTTTTGACTGGTGAACAGGGCAGAATAAAAGGTGTCACACTATTGGTCAAAACTATTGAAAATTTAAAAATAGCACATGAAATCAATGTACCATTCCTTGAAGTCGGGATAAATTGAGTTTTGAACCTGTTTTTGTCTTTTATGCAATCTATAGATCGATTTAAAAATAGATGAAATTTGTAAAATTTTCGAAACGGATAGAGGGGTGATGTAAAAAAGTGGAATTTGTGAGAAAACGGTATGCATGACCCCCCTTTTTTCTGTTATTTTCATGTGTGTCAAAGGTGTCTAAATCCAACGAGACCAAATTCATAATTATTGAAGGATTGGAAGTCACTCAAATTGAGCTAAATGATTAATCATACAAAGAAGGTTTTTATTTCCTTGGATGACACCTGTAAGTGTCGCTCTGCCTCGCAGGCGACCAGAAAAAAAAAACCGAAGAGGATATAATGCATTTATTATTTTTTTCATTTGTTCATAAACATTAAGTTAACATTTGATATGAATATAGTTTAACAGTTTACTCTCGATAAGTCGAACTTCATGAGACCATCAGAAATAGTTCGACTTATCAGGAGTTCGACTTACTGAGTACATGGCCAGCAATCGATTTTGAATAAGACTGATGTCCCTTTCTCTATCACCGTTCACAAAGGTTTGTGTTGTCTTCTTTTAACAATCAAGCTACCTTTAATGTGTGTAATGCAACTACATAGTGTAGCAAGAAAGTATCAATTCTCCTTATAATTAGTTTATTTGTGGTTCGACTTATCGAGGTGAATTTTCAATGTACAATGACTTTATCGGAATTCGAGTTATCAGGAGTAAAACTGCGTAGAAACCAATGGAAGAGAAACGGGACTTATAAAGATAGTTCGATGTAAGCGGAACTTCGAGTTATCCGAGTTTGAGTAAACGAGAGTAAACTGCATTTAGCAATCATTTAATTTCCATTGTTATTCTTAAGAAACGACGATTCTGATTGGCCGAGAAATTTTGTTGATACCTGTATCAACACAAAACGGAAGTACGCGCTTAGCAACGTCATAAGCAACGTCGTTAGCAACACGATTTCAAAGCTGCAAATAAACGTTCAAATGCGACGTAATGAAATGATAAGTAATCATTGTAATATTTTTTTTTGGTTGATCGTGGTATCAACACCAAAAATTAATGGAAAACTTCGGCATCTTGCGCTACGCGCACGATGCAGTTTTCCCTCAATTTTTGGTGTTGATACCTCCATCAACCAAAAAATATTACTATGATTCCTTAATTACTTTTGTATATCACCGAAAGTATATTTCGATCATTGTTTCATATAAAGGTTTTAAACGTCGAATTCAGCGTGTTGCTGACGGTTTCTGCACGTTTCAAAATTGCCTTCTCCAAGATCAAATTTTCTTGTATTTTTTATGGAGTTTTATATCTACATTTTGAGAAAATGAGTTATAAAAACTATCCCTCACTTTCTAAGACATTGTTGATTTTGAATAAATATCATGCAAACCGATTATTTTGTCAATGTTTCACATAAAATAGCATAATTCTTGGTTATATTCAGTGAGATAAATCGAGCGGGATCACGAACAACTTTTTCCTTTTGTTTTTACATGAAGATGTACAAAGATAACATCATATCAAAATATAAAACTTGTTCAGAACTACCTATTTGAAATTTGTCTAAAATGAGCCCAAAATGACGCTTTTTCCAGAAAGGGGTAGGTTCACTAACTACCAAAATCGGCCCTAAATTTTTGCGAAAAATAATTTTCTAAAAATATATGATTCAGTATCTCTTATATTTATCTCAAATGCCTGACAAAACAGAAAGTAAATGTTTTTCATTGTCAAAACGTCACGTTAGTTATGACGTCACATTGTGACGTCATTTGCTCTGCATGACGAAAAATGAAGGAAAATCGCTATATTTTCTGCATAAATCTTTAAATTTAGTATAGGCGCCAACCCTCACTCAACATAAATTTTATGTAGATCGAAAGATAAATTGCCAATTTTACTTTTATATGAAAATTATTTTGGGTGAGGGCTGGCGCCCTACTTATTTTCATAAATTTTGACCAGAATTATGCCCATTTCTTACTATTTTTCAGCATTTTACGACTTAAAGCCGATTTTGAAGCCATATCTTTCGGTGTATTGCACGTAAATTAAAATTTTTATTTGGTATTTCAAACAACCATACATTTAACTTCCTTGATACGAAATACAATCGAAATCTAAAACATTCTGAAATTAGGGCCGATTTTCCATGTTACCGAACCTGCTCCTTTGGCGAAACGTTCTACATCATTGAGAAAAGAAGTGAAAGTTTTTGTATCATTTCATAAGTAGCTTCCATTGTAGAATAATTATTGGAACATCTTCATTACTTCATAAAACATGAAGATTTAGCCCTTTTTAGGAGTCATTGTACTATACAGTCTTTTGAGTAAAAAAGAATGCTTGATACTGATTTGGTAGTTCAAATTCAAACCTTTATCATAATTATTTTATTATATTCGAATAAAATGTTATATGTTTATTTTTTGCAATTTAAAATAATTTTGGCTTATAGTACCTGTTTAATTTTTTTTTTTCAAATTCCTGATATCATTGATCAAGTTTATCGCTGATAGCGTCAAACAATATATTGATACCACTTAAGGAACTGTCGAAAAATATAATATAATCGATTGATATATCTCATTAACTGAAATATGGAATCTGTCATATTTTCTTTTCACAAATGAAAGGACGTTGCTGATCACACGGACTGTCATTCCATCGATAGTCATATCCACCAAAAAGGTCCCCACAATGCTCATGGCCACCAGATGGTTCACCAGTACCCCAATCTGTTAAGTTTGGAGTAATTGGAATCATGTCGGGGTATGCTAGCCACTGGCCTTCTTTATAAATGTCAGATATTCCAAACCATATAACATAGTCTCCTGCAAAATAATTGACTGAGATAGAGGATCCTAAAATACTTCTTAAGTAAATGTAGACCTTTATTGTTCGTCTGAGTCCCTTGACAGTCGATCTTAAAGTATGCTTTTTTCTACGAAGACAATCTTATAAGAATCAGGCAGGGGTGATCTATCATTTTTTGCAAAACTTTTTATTTCTGTTTTGAGATATATATATGATACAAAAATCAACATTATCAAATTAATTTCTCAAGGTAGCGATGGTAAAGCGAGATATTCACCTTATAATCTATAAAGAATTTTGAAAAAGAAAAGGAAATGGCGGGAAACTTCTCTATATAATTCAACCAAATTCAATGTCCTTTTATCTTTTTCACCATCCAAGTATGTAGAAAATTTCTTCGGGACATATAATTTGGTGTTGATCTGAGCACATTTCAAAAGAGAAAAGATTACATGAAATTCATTCGACAGTCATTTGTTTGATTTAAAAACAAAATCAACTATCTTGCTTTCATTCTTGAGGTACACACATGTATATTATATGATACTACAAATAAGGACTTTGTTTTCTGTCAATATGCCGTTATATTGACCTAATAAAATTATAATAACTCTGACTATTTCCTCGGTCAGTAAATATAACCTATTTCAACGGGTTTATATAATGACATTTTGACTTATTTGCATAATATTTTCAAATGACGCCGATATTTTTATTTCAGACTCAACCAATGACGCTTATTTCATATGAGGTCGTTTACATTTTATATCCTTGTTGGAACGAAAATAAAACAAACAATGCTACCACTATTGTGTTGCTCAATCCCTCCTAATTTACCTGCATCTCGTCCCATTTGCTTTAAGAATTCATTTTCATCCACATCCTCTGGAACAGTCAACTTGGCGCCTAGGGATCGACAAAAACTCTGAAGAACACAAATTGTTGACGCATTTAAAAATAGCATTATTATAAATGTCAGTAAATCCATCTTTTGTGTTTCGAGCTTTTATTGCAAATGTGGAGAACATTTTCAAAAGTCTTCAAAAGAAATTTGAGATAATTTATCCTCGAAGCGGTTCATACAAAATGTGAAACAACATTAGAATTATTGTTCTCATTTAAGAATTGTTTTTTATATTATGCGTTTGCATTTGTGTGTGCAAAACATTTGTTCATAGAAAAACATTCTGTGCAGCACATGACACGAAGTGCTGCACATTGAAATTTTACTGTGACCAAATGTTTTGCACATACCAATGCCAACGCAAAATATGAAAGAAAGGAGGGGATATCCAACAAAACTTAGTTGCAGCACCAACAGCAACCTCCTAAAACACCCACTGTAAAACACAAGAAGACAAGCACAAAAAGAGACGCAGGGGTACAAGGAACGTCAAACCACAGAAAAACATAAAACACAAATGACTAAACATAAACCAACGAGACCAATGGGCAAACGATGCCGACTTAGAAGGCGATCTGCCGAGTTAGTAGCAGACGGTGTGGTTATCCTGTATTACATGCGCACAACCCTCCCACATTTCCGATTACACAGACGTCTCGCAGAACGTACAATTGTAGTATAAAACAACCTCCTCGCTGTCAGATGACCACACACACACACACAAACA
Source organism: Pinctada fucata (assembly GCA_028142955.1). NCBI lineage: Eukaryota > Metazoa > Mollusca > Bivalvia > Pterioida > Pteriidae > Pinctada > Pinctada fucata. The sequence goes on from AP027106.1 coordinate 44,620,536, forward strand.
AGACCACAAAACACAGGGGTCCAAGCAACACAGATGAATATGTAAATGGATATAAAAAGAGGGCATGCGTAATACAATATGTGCTCTGCCGGCTGTAGCGAGCTCATGTATGTTATCATCCGAGGAGTCCGACTGACATTCAGAGAGGACAGGTGGTCGGAGCCCTGCTTTCTCCAAAGAGGTTTGGACAGGCCCCGTCATGGAGTCCCGTCGTCAGGTCAGTAAGAGTGCAAGTATTAAGGATGTGCTGGTACAAGACTGTAGATTGGTCAAGTACCAAGCCCAGTGTCCGTTTGGTGACATTAGGATCATATCTAAGGCGTTTGATAATTCTGACGCATTTTGATAGTAGTTCTGTCTATCTTTGATCCTTCTTAATTTGTTTATCATGTCACCATAAAATGCAGGTTGTGAAATACCCAAAGTAATATACTATGTTGCTTGTATGGGTCTGAATTTCAAAAGTAGTTGATAATAATTTTTGTAAAATTTCTGGAATGTATTTACAAGTTTATGAATAACAATTTATGAATGACAATTCTAATAGCTATACGCATACTATTTCTATGAAACGAATCCCGTCGGACGTCTCTGTATCATACATATTTCTCCTTTTATCCGAAGGCGGAAGAACAATTTCAGAACAGCTTATGGAAGCCGAAAGTTAAGAAGTAGTTCTAAATTTGCACATGCGTTTTAGCTATCTGATAGCATACAGAGTACAGACCATGCAATATTCTCTTAATTTAAACAATAATTAAAAATAATCAATACAGATACGTCTTTGTTTCATCCTAATATCAATTTTACAAGAATTGAATATGAATACGAAACTTTAAATTTCATCTTGAATAAGACGACGCCGTATATCGGCCACCGACGAGAACACACAGATTCGACGAATTTTAGAAGGATTTTCTATCCTTAAGGATGATACTATGTGATAAGAACTATTCAGTGTGTCTGTCAAACTATTACTCTTCGAGCCGTTCACATGAAAAGCTGTTCTTTTGACGAACAACCTTGAAATTTGCACTTCAAGTTGTCTGTCATCGTCTGTCTCTTTAACCAAATTTCTGTCTGTTTAACGAAATTTCTATCTCTTTAACGAAATCTCTTTAATGAAATTTGCACTTCAAGTTGTCTGTAATCGTCTGTCTCCTTAACATCGTCTGTCTCTTTAACGCATTCGAAAATTTCTGCTATCAAAAATCCTGAAATATTTAAAGCGTGGGTCCTGTAGCATCATATCCCACCCATCCTGCTACATTTTCGGTACATTTTTGGACATAATAATTTTCACACTCTTTTGCCATGATACATTGTTTAGATTGAGGATCACTGACGAGGGTTTAGTACCCGAAACGTGCATGTCTGTTCCATGCTGCAAATTGATCTGTTCTTAAATGATGCTATTGCATTTGAAGACATTTAACAATTCATCTTGAATATTCTTCTACCAAGTAGCATATCGGCTGATAGATTTGAAGTATAAACTCGGATTTATCACAGATAGGCTTTCCTATGAGATCAGTTTACCGATTTACATACAATTGTAAGTACAATAGATTTTCAGTGATAATTTTTTTAACTTGGCGCCAGCACATTGTATATATCCAACGTAAACAAAGAAAGATAACTCGAGGAAGAATGTTTACCTCTTTACCGCGACATACGACCATGTCTAGTACTGTACTCTACGCATAATTTAATAAAAGACTTTTAAATATCTAAAACAAGTCGAAATTGCAATTTCTGCTTTTTTAAACGGTTTTTTTAACACCGTCGAAAAAAAACGATGTTAATACCTGATTGCGTATAATGCACAAAAAGGAGCCCCCCCCCCCCGTTACTTTCCAAAGTTGTCTCATACATATTGATGTACAAATCAGGTATATATGTCCTTTTGATAATGTTTACAGCCGTTCAATCGCAATCCAGAATGTCACTGATGATTCTGGAAAGAAGGATCTCACAATCTTTTATAAGATCCCCTTAGCGACCGAAGAATTGTTCAACCTTTGTATAATACAACCCTGAATGAGTAGATTCCATGCAAGCCTATGAACATGCCCTGTCGTACCGAATAAGCTGATAAACAAAAACGCAATAAGCTGGAGAAGACGGAAAGTTGCTACTGATGAAAGGGAAGTTAGTTATGTGGAAGCTGAAACCATTTCGCTTGTCATACAGTGAGATGTTCAAATGGCTGTTTGCGTCGATAGAAGTATATCAAAGTACGAAGCGGATCTATTTCTCTCTGTTGTTTCCTTGATCTCTAGTTCATGGGGAGGATTTCATGTTGATTAACCTTAAAGTTCGGATTCTTTATGGACAACTCGTCATCTATGTATCTGTAGGTAAAATTGAACTGAGATGAGAGATGCCTACGCCCAGTGGAGAGCAAGGTCTGGATGTAGTCAGCCTCGTATGGATGCAATAATATATCCGCAATTGGTATCCAATTGATATCCATACCCTGAAAGAAAGGTCTTTCTGCAGATTGTGGTAATTCCAATTGGATTTTTGCTCAACATCTTGCTGATTGTTTTGCCATATTCATATGAAGACGAGTTTGTTCAGTATTTGTTATCTCATGGAGAGAATCACTTAGCTCTTCTATATATATTTATATCGATGACGTGCTCTCAATCATTATTCCACTAATTACCTTAGCACAATCTATCCGTGCGATCTAGAAGTCAAAGAAACCGTTGAATGCATTGATGTTTCATATTCAGATCCCATGTTATCTTTTGACGACAATGATCACCAATATACTTCTTGTCTGACAAACGTTACGACTTCAACTTCAAAATTACGAATTTCCCTTTACTTAGTAGTGACATTCTTCCTCTCTTGCCTATGGTATATTCATATCGCAATTGAAAAACTATCCCACACCAAGCTCAAACTACAATGACTAGGTTCTGAGGACAAGGAAACTAACCGAAAAAATACTGACGAAGGGTACATTTGTGAGCCACTGACTTTGTCGCAAAATGTCTCTGGACGATATAATGGAAAATTTTAACATTTTTTAAAACAACTCATATTGGAAGATATTTTAGGTAAGAACCATCCGAAACACCGAATTTAACAAATCTATTGGATGCGACTTTTTTGTATAGTCCGAGTGACGTTCTTCCTCTCCCAGGGCAATTAATATCTCATATCCATTGGAGATTAATTCTTTGTAGAATGTTTAAGCTGATTGTATTATTTGTTTTGAAAAGATTTTCTTGTTTTTGTTTTTACTCTTTGTCGGTGTGGTGGTCTCCACTGTTTGCTGTGTTTCTATTTATGTAATATTGTTAGGTTAAGTGTTCACTATTTACATATAAATGTCCGTTTAAGTGAGTACTATTCTCTCGTGATGTTGCTTTGAGAAGAATAGTGCCCGAGCGTTAGTAAGGACACTATCTACCTTCCAAAAGCAACACTATGAGAGAATAGTACCCAAACATACGTGCATTAATGGATTTAAAGCATTACATGACCTCGAGAGCGACATACTTATTTATTACGATTTTACACTGACGCTGTTTTACAAGGAAGTGGGAACACCTATAGCGCCATCTTGGTGCACCAAGGGTTTCATCGCATTCCGCGAGACGCTTCATCGCAAAGTACCCTTGGATTCAGGGGTCCCCAGTTTCGACAGGATTTCTGTCGGCGGCCCTATTATGACGTCACGTCATTGTAGTTTAATAACGTCGGAAAACAACAAATGCGATTACTTTCAATTTTTGGCGCCATAATTTAGAACAGTTATTCTAACTTTATTCCTATCTTCGATCTTAATTTATGTAATTTCCGTTTTAATTAATTTGAAATATACATGGGACCTAAGGGGTGAAGGCAAGGTCATATTGAGAGTGGAAAGTAATGGAAGGAACCTATGACGTTGCGGTGGAAGACGCTATAGCGCGTTACTCCCCAAGCAACGTAACTCTGTAAAGCAAAAAGCAATAGTGTCGGGTCGTCGCGTGCTCAACCAATGGAATTCCAAGGATTTATCATGTGATTCACTAATCCAAAATAGTAGTCAAGGTTCTGGTTGACTACTCAATTGGCATAGTGAATTATGCAGATGTTATTTGTTAGTGTACAGCTGCCGATTTCTTTCTTTGTACTTTCAGACAAGCACTTGATATATTTCAACAGATTTTTTCTATCTGGATAGTGTGTACATCAATGTACAAATTCATTATTTATGACAGACAACACTAACACTATTGTTTTAAATGCAGACTGTATATTCTAATTCATTCTATTTGTTTCACGCATTCTGATTGGTTCACATGATTTCTACAAGCATGTCTAACGACGATATACATGTAGAAAACCGACTCACTTGACATACTTTAAAATGTATTCCTACGTAAATTTGCACGTTACAAGATTTAGCGAACTTTGTACGTATGGCGTGATGATTCCCTGAGCTCTTTGCTCCAATGACGTCATAGTGGAGATCTTTTGTTTAAGAACGTTCGTAAAGAAAGGAAACTAATGGTACGTATCGATTTCTAATAAGAAATAAGATGGGAGCAGTCATTATTTAAGGTAGTATAAAAAATATAATAATAAATTAAAAATATAAATTAAACACTATATTATAAATTGCTTTCCCCTCGCGCAACCTTGTTGTAAAGCCAACGTGTGTAAGAGGGTGTGTGTATTAGTATGTGGGTCCACAAAAGCATGAAAAGCTTGTGGATTCTCTCGCGGTCATAGTTAACTTCTAACCGTCCTAAACATTAAAAGTAAGTCGTCCATGGTTAGAATACAACTATCTATTGATAACCAAGGTCAGGGGTCAATTGTCAAGGTCACAATGGGTGATGTAAACGTCAAATTGAATAGCATCATTTAAGAACAGATAAATTGGCAATATGGACCAAACATGCACGTTTCGGGTACTTAACACTCGTCAGTGATCCTCAAATCTAAACAATGTAATATGCCAAAAAAGGATGAAAGTTACTATGTCGAAAAAACGTACCGAAAGACGTAGCAGGATGGTAGGGATATGATGCTACAGGACCCACGTTTTAGAAATTTCAAGAAATTTTGATAACAGAAATTTTAGAATGCGTTGAAGAAACGATCAACCGAAATTGATCGAACTTGGCTACATGTGCCCTCGGGGACTCCTGGTCCACCAGCAGTGACACTCACCAAGTGGTATAAATGTAAATAATAGAAACAACTTATGGACACTCTAGATGTCACAGTTTACCTCCTATCTTAATCAAACTTGCGGGTGCGGCTAGCCAACAGGTGATGCTTATTCCTCCCGGGCACCTGGTCCCACCTCTAGCTTGCTAGGGGTCCGTCGATGCTAAATTTGGTGCTCTGTTGTGAGTGTTGTTGATATTATCGTCAGGATATTCTTTAACTCATTTGTGTCACACTTATGCCCTTTGCCGTGTAGAGCTCGTAAAAAAGTTCCCCGTGAGGGGTTTGACAGTAAGTGTTTTGAATATTTTTCCCTGACATTGTCGCCATGGCACTTTCTATATAGACGTGACCTCAGACAGTGCGTGCATTTTATATCTTTTCATTTTCGTGCGTGAACATCGACGGCGGGTGCGGCTAGCCAACAGGGGATGCTTACTCCTCCGGGGCACCTGGGCACACCTCTGGCTTGCTAGGGGTCCGCCGATGCTCAATTTGGTGCTCTATTGTGAGTGCTGTTGAGATTGTCGTCAGGATCTTCTTTAACTCATTTGCATGTAATTTTGACCAAAGTGAGAAAAAGAGCCTACCATCGATTTTCAAGGTCAGAGGTCAAAGATCAAGGTCACAATGGGCGATAACAGGAAAATCATGCAGACAAAATAGAGGTCACAGTTTACTTCAAATCTTAATCAAACTTTGCATAAAATTTGTTCATCGTGAGAAGACAAGACCTCTTAATTTAAAAGGTCAATTATCAAAGATGAAGGTCACAGTCACAGTTCACTTCCAATTGCATCAAACTTTGCATGCATGATGTCCATGATAAGAGGGCAACACCAACTGGTTTTCAAGATCAAAAGTCGATGTCACAATGGACGATAATTTAAAGGACGGACGGACAGACAGACGGACAGACCCAGAGGAAACTAAGCGTCCCCTTCGCTGTTGCCAGTAGGGGACAAAAATGAACTTATGGACAATCTAGGGGCCACAGTTTTCTTTTTATTTTCACAGAACTTTTCAGGTAAGATGCCAATTTCGAGAGAACGTCACCTATTAATTTTCAACGTCAAAGGTCAATGTCACAAAGGGCAATACCAAAAAAAAATATACTTATTCATACTGAATGGATTAGATAGAATACATGTAAATGTTAGAAATTGTGTTGCAACGCGAGGGGATACTACCTTTTGCGTGGCTAGTCGGCAGGCGATGTTTACTCCTCCCGGGCACCTGGCCCCACCTCTAGCTTGCTAGGGGTCCGTCGATGCTAATTTTGGTGCTCTATTGTGTGTGATGCTGAGGTTATCGTCAGAATATTCTTTAACTCATTTGTGTCACACTTATGCCCTTTGCCATTTGGAGCCCGTAACAAATTTCCCCGCGAGGGTTTTGCCAGTACGTGTTTTGAATATCTCTCCTTGGCATGGTCGCCATAGCACTTTCTATAAAGACATAACCTCAGACAGTGCATGTATCTTATATATTGTGTTCATTTTCGTGCATGAACATCGACGTTGGGTGTGGCTAGCCAACAGGGGATGCTTACTCCTCCGGGGCACCTGGACCCACCTCTGGCTTGCTAGGGGTCCGCCGACGCTCAATTTGGTGCTCTATTGTGAGTGCTGTTAAGATTATCGTCAGGATCTTATTTAACTCATTTGTGTTTATATCTATCAAGTAAATCGTGTAAAAGTAAGGCAAAATGCAATGTATTACTTGAGGAAAGAGAATGAACAAATGAATTTATTAAAGGTATTCAATGGATAATGACAGAAATTATGCTTGAAATATTGAAATAAGGAGTATTTATAATCTAATAGGTGTCTGTGTCTTATGAATACTTGAAAACTTTTGTTCTAGGTTAATAGATATTGATAAAAATGAGTTAAAGGAGATACCGACGATCGATTCAAAATGTTCCTTGAAGCTTAATGTTTCAAGAAACATTTTGAAAAGGTCATGTTTTGGAGTTACTTCCCCTTGATGATAGAAATTGAAAGAAAATTCGACGGCAAGTAAACTAATTGGTGAAATTTTGATTTTTTTAAGTAAAATTTGATATTATATTTTTAGACCTTTTTGACCATTCAATATATTTACATTCCTACTGCGTTTACCTTATATAAAGGTACCAAAATATAAAATGTTACTTTAATTCTCGATAAACGCAAGAGCCTACCACATATCTTTAGAACTTACGCGGATTATTTTCTCATAAAATGCTCATTTTATTACTTTACACAGATTCAAAACATATATATTCCAATATCGAACAACGCCGTCCTCTCACAGTGATTAAAATGTGTCAATCTAGGTCACCCACTTGTAAACTTCCAAGAAGTGTGACGTAGAAAGTCGATGACACGTCACACCAGACGAAGTTCAATGACGACCTGCACTGCTTTATACAGAAAGATACCATGTTTGGATGAGCGATCAGGCATTAGCGGATCAAATATTCGATATTTTGGACGATGGTTTGATCCACTTGTGTCATTTATCAACAGTGAATTAATCTTTGCTTCTTATGGAATCAATATATTAGGAAATTTTTCGAATATCAGCGAATCTTGAGCAGTTGAGGTAAGTTGTGAAAATATCGATCAAGTGTTCGTGTTTTTGTGTCTTTTCCCACGGCTGTTCTGGACTTTTTCATCATTCTAATTACTTCAAGAACAAACAGAATAACTTTACAGAATGTTCAATAATTGTACCGATTGATTTCATATGTCTTAAACGTTTAACACTGTGTTAAAGTGAGTTTTCAATTGTTTCCCCCAAGTTTTGATAAATTATCCAGTCTAACCCTCCGCTTGGTCTGAATTATATTGGATACACATCAAAGAAGTACCTAACATTTATTCAGTCTCAAAGCCGAGAAGGCAAGACAAAATCGTGAGAATTCCCATCGGAACGGTTGCGAAAACATGAATGAACAACATTCCGAAGTGAGACAAGGTGCCCCGGGAGAGTCAGCGTCTCCTGATTGCATGGACAAACATCGCGAATTTTTAAGTTTCAATTTTCTTAGTTTTAATTGAAATGTTCAACATACAACAATAAGACAAATTCAGTTTCTCATTTTTCTGCAAAGTTTCCTTACAGAAGGTAATACTTCGAAGCTTGCGAAAAACGTCGAATGTTCGTTTTCTGTTACGTCAAGTTACGTTCTCCTTCCGCGATGATATTTCAAATTAAAAGAAACGGGACAAAAAAAAAAGACAGAGAAAACCTAATTAACACGTTTATAGTAAAAATAAGGATTAAAATAATTTAAAATTTAAAATAAGGATGTGTAAGTTGGCAGTAGGAAATGGAAACAAAATTCATGAAAAGCACTTTGTGCTTTACATATTTTGTTTCCATTCTCTACCGCCAATACACACCGATAAAGTTCAAAACCTGAAAAACAATCCTTAATTGATGCCCCACCCTTCTATTGAAACATTTGCTTTAAATCAATTTTCCCTATAGCGTTCTATGTTAAATCTAAGGGTCTAATTCTTGAAGAAACAAACCCACAAGAAAGTGACACATAAAAGACATTAGACAAATCTACAAACCTCAAAAAACTGACAACAATGTTCACTAGAACATCATACAAAACAATCGAAACAGACGTACAGAAACATCAAACATTAGTGACAACACATAAAAGGAAGGACACCAATATCAGCAAATAGTGTAGTTATCCGGATTACGTGCACACAACCCTCCCACTTATCCGGATAGACAGATGTCACCATAGACGCACTATTGTATAAACATAAAACTGTAAGGTGACACCACAAACAAGACAGTTAAACGCATCGGTCTATTGTAACACAAATTCTATGAAAATGGATCCAAAAAGGTATATGCCATGCGTACAACAGTCTGTGCTCTGCTGGCTGAAGCGAGCTCAAGATCAATCACCCAAGAAGTCTGATCAACTTTCAGGTAGGACAGAGAACAAGACCCAGTCTTCCGTGACGAGATTTAAACAAAGTCCGTCACGGAGTCCCGTCGTCACGGTAGGCCAGTGTGCAACGTTGGGGAAGACACTGGTGCAAAACTGTAGATTGGTTTAGTACCATTCCCAGTGTTTTTATGATGACTTTGGGTCCACGTAAAGCAGGCGAACGACTATTTTCTTACCTGTGTGGTTGAAAATTGATCCTTCTGATTTTGTTTACTATAATGTCGAAGGGTTCCAACTCTCTACCATCTTGAAGAAAATCCAAATCAATTTACATGCACCAGACACGTGTTTTGAATATGAAATTCTCATCAGTGATGCTTTCAGCGGCGCCACCATAAATACTTTCAGTAGCGCCCTCTTTAATTTTTTTAAGTTAGATTTTTACATTTACATTACAGAGAGCGCGCGGCTCCAAATTTCCTGTTGGGTCGATTCAGTAGCATATCCAAATGAAATCTATGTTCAAAATAGCATTGGAGGGATGGTGCTTAGATGTTAAACTCCTTTAATTTCGATGATATTTATCGGTGAAATGGCTAGTATCCGAAATAGCAAAATAATATAGTTTATGTTTCATTGATAAAAGGCCGAAGCAAAGCTTATTTCAGGTGACAGAAATGTAAAGAATTAATTAATACACTTGACAAACATCAGGCCACGGGGAACGATTTTAACTATGTCACAATAAATGAAGGCATTTAAATTCCAAATGATACGTACTCTGATGCTGGAGTTGTCCCAAATTTTTAAAGAAGTTAAGAAAAGTTAATGTAAAATTTCCAAAATGATTTTTCAAGTTTATGATATCTAAATCCTTGACTGTTCTTTGCAATTTGTTTATTTTTATCATGGAAGTCCGAAACTTGGTAGCATGCTCTAGCGTATCTGATGAGCTGAGTGATGTAAATTTCGTTCGATGGCAATCTTGGGCATCAAGCCAAGGAAAATTTACTATGTTGAAGCCAAATTCTTCTCTTTTGTCGTACATCTTTGTCTTAATTTCTCCGTTATTGATTTGATATCAAGAACCAAAAATGGCGTAGCTTTATCATCTTTGTTTGCTTAATTCAATGTTAACGTTAAATTTGATTTTTGTAATGATCAAAATGTGGGTTATCAATATTCAAAATATCATCAAGATACTTAAAAGGTGCCTTTGAAATATTCAAATAGTCAGAGTTTTTGCAGATTTGGCATGAATTCTTTTTCGTATGTTTATGAAAAGTAATTTGCAACTAGAGGCACAAAGCTAGTACCCATGGGAATTCCAATAACTTGCCTGTATAGAGTGTCTCCAAATCTTGTCTAAAAGAAAGGAAAAGCCTTGCACAACTCAGATCGAGTTTTGCGTCCCTTTTCAAATTTATGCCCTTTGCCGTGTGGAGCTCGTAAAAAAGTTCCCCGCGAGGGGTTTGACAGTAAGTGTTTTGAATACATTTTCCTGACATTGTCGCCATAGCACTTTCTATATAGACAACGTCAGACGGTGCATGAATTTCGTATATTGTTTTTATTTTCGTGCTTAAATATCGACGGCGGGTGCGGCTAGCCAACAGGGGATGCTTACTCCTCCCGGGCACCTGGTCCCACCTCTAGCTTGCTAGGGGTCCGTCGATGCTTTATTTTGTGCTCTATTGTGGGTGCTGTTGAGATTATTGTCAGGATCATTTTCAATATTATCTGTATTTATAGTGTATATGTGCGTTTACATTTTGTCGGACTGATGATTTTTTTTTCAAAATGTGTCTTATAGTAAAATGAATTTGGGTTGCTTATGAAAAGCACTTAGGCTAATAGCATCACTGATGATAATTTAATATTCGAAACACGTGTCTTTTATTTATTTTTTTCGGACTTTAGGATCATCCCTCTGAAAATCCTGGATCCGCCCTCTTCTAAGAGATGTGGTTTGTAGACCGAAATTGCTTGACCATTTTCGGGACACCGAGTTTTAATGCTGTCAATCTCAATCAATTTCAGACAAAACTGGATGATTTTTGAATATTAAAAATCATGTTGATTAAAAAAGAACGATTCTCGGCGACTCCCCCTGTGCGCGACATTGTAGATGTCGCCAGGAAAATTCACTTTCGCTCTACTGACGAGGATTCAATATCCGAAACATGTGACCCTATATCTTGGCAGGTTTTTTTTTGGCAAATTACGTGACCATTTTCGGGACAACGAATTTTATAGCGGTCAATCTCGATCGATTTCAGGCAAAACTGGACAATTTTCTAATATCAAAAATCATGTAGATTATAAATGGACGGTTCTCGGCGACTACCCCCTGTGTACGACATTGTAGATGGTGCCAGGAAACTACTGACGAGGATTCAATATCCGAAGCATATGTCTAGCACAATAAAATTGGTACTGTAGAACATATATTTTAATATTGACAAATTCAAAGGGGCGAAAGGGGTCAAAAGGCGATGTGATCAAACAACTTAGATGCAAGATTTTAAAATTGTCACAAAATTTTGAAAATAAGCTTCTTCAAATTACTTCAAAAGGACAACGTCTGTCCGGAAACCGTTCTGACACTAGTATAGCTCATGGCCATACTTCTTTTTTAATCATGACAGTATCACAAAAAAATTTTTGTGTGTGATTGTTAAAAAATATGAAAGGATGAAGATGCAATCAATGACAGTTATGAAATAACATAAAATCGGATATGAAGGTGTCTGATAATTGTCCGAATTGTCACATTCCTATGAAAACTAAGAATTAATGGAGTTTTAGAAATAAATGAAATAAATATCAATATTTGTCATACTAATCAATTTGAAAATGAAAATGCCTATTGTAAATTGTTGCTAGAAAGTAATGTGACAACAGTTTATGACTCCTCTTTTCATTGACATAAAAATCTTTTCATCACTATTTTGCATACGTTTCGAAACTAATGTTCTGTACAGATAAAATTTAAGTACATGTATATGCTCTTTCAGTTAAAATGTGCAATTTCTGAACTATAATTACAAATCTTGATCATGTATGAAATCTATGAAATACGGCATACGAAACTAATCCTTTAGAATCCATAAGTCTTAGATTGTATTTCTCGATAGTATATTCATATTTATTATTTTCAGTAGTTATCCCATTTAATAAATGAAATTCCTGATGCAAAAAACCCCTGATTTATTATATCCAATAAAACTTTTAATTGAAACAATAAATAGCGAAATACATAAGAACATTTAGCCATGCATAAGAAAAAGTTAACAAGTGGGGGGGAGGTTGTCTCTTATGAGTAATAATAAAGAATGTATCGTATTTGATCATATTGATATCATTTTCAAAAGTGTAACAAAAAACACAACAATAAAATAGACTATAACCTGAATGTTTGTATTATCATTATGTATGTGTTTGTTTTAAAATGTAGGACAATCGGGTTATGATTTTTTCCAAGTGTGGGACAATCGGGATTAAACCACTGAATCGACCATGCAGGAAATTTGGAGCCGTGCACTTTTTGTAAAGTAAATGCAGAAATCTAAGTTCTAAAAATAACACCAGAGGGCGCTAGTTAAATGAATTTGGGCTGCTTATGAAAAGCACTTTGGCTGAAAGCAACACTGATGAGAATTTGATCTTCAAAACACGTGTCTGGTGCATGAAAATTGGTTTGAAATTTTTATACAAGAATGTATAGAGTTGGAAAAATTCCGTATAATTATCATAAAAAATGAAATATCATCCATTTAACTTACCAAGGCGTCCCAGAATGATAAATGAATTCTTCCACTGTAGAAATAACATCTTTCACGAAACTGTGTCCACTGGTCTCGGCATTTCTTCGTGGAATTAGAGTCTGTTTTAAATATAATTGCACATAAATAAAAATAATCTTTGATTTGATTTGGATTCAATGTTTTGGATATGTCATACAGGATATGATATAAATATTTTCATTTAAATAAACAAACATGTTAAAGAGAAAATAGCAATTTGTGATCTTTAAGAATGCTGAAAGGAATCTATTATATGATATAGTCTTTTGATTGTTTTGCTGTGTAAGCCTGTGCGGACTTACAAGCCATACTTCGTACTTCGCGTTGTGTGATTAATTGATGTTCAGTTCTTTGTCGTGGAAGTAAAACATCGTTGAAATTTTACAAAGTTTATTTCACGAAACATAATTTGACAGAATCCATTGCATGCGAGAAAGTAGTTCTATGACAACGAGAAAGTAAATCTAATAATTGAAAAATGACACATTGTTTTTAAACATGGGAGGGGAATTGCACAATATGATGGACATATTTCTAGATAATTTCGTGCTCATCCCTCAAAGATAAGGTTGTCTACAACTCTTCAAAAGCATCTGAAATTATGAGGGATTGTACGTAAATAAACTCAATATGCTGGTACTTCACGTGTAGATTTCTCCAACTCATAGATAAAACCAATTTGTAATTAAGTTCTTATCAATCTCTGGACTTTCCAAGTATTGAAAAATCAATATTACAATTAAACAAGTAAAGTATGATGAAATATTTTGTTAAAATCTTAAGATAAACTTATTAACTGATATTTCTTGAATCTGTTTCTTAACTTCTTTCAAAATCTTTATGTGAATTACTATTAACATCATCCCTCTTCAATGTAAGGGAATTAATTTACTTTCGTGTTCTGATAAATGCATCGATTCTGTTTAGAGTTATTCCTCTTTCTACAGTGTGCAAATTCCCCAACATAAAACAATAATTCACCATAAATATTGTGGGGGAGAGGCCATATGGTTACAATACTCCCCCACTTAAGAAAATAACCAAGATTTTCATAATCAAACATATTAATCCAATTTAAATACTTTCAACTTTTTAACTGACATTTTAATAACTTTCATTATTCTTCTATAATTTAAATCTATGCTTGGTTATTTTCTAAACGCATGGCCTTGACACCACAATTTAGATAATTGCATCATCTTATAGTGCACCCAATCAATCACAATCAAGTAAATAAATATAAAAGACATGCAGATTAAAGTCATCATCTGAAGTTTTTCACTGTCTTTTTCAAGTGACCCAGTGTTCATCATCATAATTAAGTCAGCATTGTTCATTCAAAATGTCATTGACATAATTATCAAATCATAACAAATTCTCATTCAAGGCCAATACGTCAAATAATTGTATGATTTATCAAAATTCAATGTACATCATGCAAAAATCAAAATTCATGAATAGAATATATGCAAGTATGTATAATCATACATAAGCAAAACACATTATTAAATTCACATTTACTCTGCTTTTTTCACTGAAAAAAAACACTATACACAACTTGTACACTTCTTTGTCTTCTTGCGGTTCATCTTCGGATACCCTTTGCATCTAATGGTTCCTCTCCGTCGTGTGGTCCTTCTTCGTGTTCTATGTAATCTCCGTCGAGTTAAACGAATACACGGACCTCGATTTCATCACGCAAGGAATTCTGCACCAATTGGATTTATCATCGTATGTTTGTCTATTCTTCCGAGAACTAAATCGTCATCTCGTCTACTGCATCATCTCCCACGAAATTGCATCTCATGGTTTCTTCTTCTTCTTCATTGATCTACCTCTGACGCATCTTGGTATTAGTGACGTTACCAAGATCTTCCCGTAATCCGGATGACGCCATGCACCCAGAAAAGCGACGGGGTATAAACTTTCTCGTTATAAAGCATCAAATAACTAAAGGTAGTTCATTAATTGCAAATTGTCCTTTGCATAGGATTCTGCACGGATCGCACATCCCTATGATAGATTTCACTCTACCATAATCTTTGAATGTCTCTCCGTTTGCCATCGTGACGGGCTGGTTTAACATCCGGCCACACGGGTAACATCGTGCACAGAGATACCTGACGTCACTGCTTCGAGCTTCGTATTTTGGCTTCCGTCTTCTGTCCATTGGATTGACCTGTACACTCTTAATTGTCTCTCTTTTAACAACAGTCGCCTCCATTATAATAGCTGCTATTCAAAGTTCAAGGATATTCTGCATTACTACACTGTTTATCAAGCATTTTCCATCGTCATTTCTCCAAGTGATACCAGCATCTATTGTTCATTGCTATAACATATCTGCACGTCAAACTAAATTGTTGTTGGTAGTTATGACACCGGGTTTTCTCTGTACCCCTTGATTGACCAAAATTTTGAATTTACAAAAATAATTTAGAAGCCTGTTCCAAAACTCAAATAATTTCCAAAATGATATCTTTTTTTTTTTGCAATAATTCATTCATTTAACTTGTATTCATATATATAAATACTCAGCAGGCAATGTCATCAATTTTGATTCAATCAAAAATTTAACTGATAAAAACGAATAAAATAATATTAGCCAAGTTGCACTTTTTCACTGTTGTTAGACGTCGTCTGTATTTATGTCGTTTGTCAGTTAAGTATCAACAAATCATTTGTCAGCTGATGATAGAACCTGCATCATGAGACGACCGTCAATGAAATTCCAACACTGCCAAAAGGGCAACAAGGGTCAATATCATTAACGCGTTGACATAAAACAGTGTGAAGCGAGAACTGAAATACGATCACCAGAATGAAAGCTCTAGATATTGATTAAACCCTGACGTAAACCAGTGAAATCCAGTTAGAAATTACAAACAAAGAGCACCGTTAAAGTACACATTTAACTTGTTTAGATTCTTATCGAATATAATAATTGATTCATTTCAATGGTCTCATTTTCAATTGTCTTTCACTATAGTTTTAAAAATCACTGTTTCATGTTAAAAAAATTATCAGTTCTCAAGAATTTCACTTGTTTGAAATTAATTAATTTTTAACCTTACTTTCCTTAATCCCACTTCCTCCCTTTCTAAAAAAAATTATTTCAAATTTCATTTGTCTCATTCAAAAATTTTAGAACTTTCATTTCATTGTCTATTTGTTGAATCATTGGTTTATATTTATTTTGAAGATTTTCATAGTTTTGGTACGAATAATGTTTTTAATGATTTGTAATTTTTACATACTTTCAGTACATAAGATTTATCATGCTTATCGTCTGCTTTTTTTTTTCTCTCTCTCTTTCTTCCTTTTTAACTTATTGTTACACGTCTTCAAATTAATCATTTATGAAGCAGATATTTTAGCATTTTGAGCAGTCATGAATTTTGTCATTTCGTATAAACTCTTCATAAGCAGCTGGGGATCAAATGATAGAGTATTTTCAACAGATTTCTGTTGGGAAGCCTTTTCATTTTGTAAGAAACTCGTTTCCGGTTTCTTGGAAATAGCGTCTATTTCCATATTTTCCTCCTCGCAATGTTCAGGAGCTATTGGTAAGCTCACTACTGGAGGATCAAGATTGATGTTCGTTTCATCGCCCTTGTCCGTACATGTATCGGGCATATCACGAGCTCTTCGTCGTCTCCGAAGTTCCATAAGTGGAATGTCATCTTCGTCAGACGAATCCTCTCTTTCTTGAATTCTGTGTCTTATTGCAACGTCTTGAGGAACAGGTTCATCATCATCACTGTCTGATTGTTCGGGTGGGATTACGTACGTCGTTTTACGTAATAAATTCCCTTCACAGTCCCTCGGAATTTTCCATTCATCAATCTTTGCAGGTCTAAGATGTCGAGCATGTGTCTTTGTTGTATTACCATCAAGCTGATTTTTCACTATGAATGAAAGTGGTCCTGTTTGATCAATAATTCGAAAGTACGGCTGCCACTTAACATCAAGCTTGTTGTCTCTTCTGTGATTCCTTAGGTATACGGGATCTCCAATCTGGAAGTTTTCCTCCTTACTGTTTTTGTCTGCGTACTTTTTCTGTTTCTTTTTAGCTCCTTTCATGTTTCTATGAACCAATGTAAAAGATTTGTGTTGCTGTTGAAGAGCGATTTGATGTTGATCTTCACCCACATATCTACGTCTTGGTTTTAAAATGGTGTCCAGTGGAAGTACAACGTCCCTGTTATATAGGAGAAAGTATGGAGAAAACTTCGATGATTCATTGACATGAAACCTAATGGCGGCTAGTGTCTGATTCAGGTACAAATCCCACGTTTGGACGTCTTCTTGAATTTTCTTAGACATGACGTCATGAAGAGTTCGGTGAAATCTTTCGACTTTACCATTTGCTTGGGGACTGTAGTACGATGTCTTGATGTGATGAATGTTCATCGTGTCCAAAGTTTCCTGTACTTTCCTGTTGACGTTTTCTGTTCCGTTGTCCGAGATAATCTCCAGGGGGCAACCAAATCTCGGGAAAATTTCTTCTAAAATAAGATGTACGATTCGATCTGCAGACTTATCAGGCACGGCGAAAGCTTCTGGCCATCCAGAATATATGTCTATGAAGGAGACAATGTATTTGTTCCCAGATAGTGTAGTCGGATATGGTCCAGATAAATCCAAGCCAATCTTTGCGAAAGGGTAAGGAGGTATTTCGGTTTCCTTGATAGGAGGTTTTGATTTCTTGGAACTTCTTGTCTGACATGTGACACATTTCTCTACATATGCGTGAATTTTCTTGTACATATTCGGAAAGAAATACTTCAGACGAATGGAATCGTATGTCTTATCTACAGCCATATGACCGAGTTGATCATGGTACTGCCTGAGGACGACTGTCTCCATATCTTGAGGTATATACAGTCTTAGCTTTGGATCCTCAGAGTCCGGCTGAGAGAGGTAATAAAATAGTCCTTCCTTATCCTCAAAGTAGTGTGTCTGTTCAGCTTTCGTGGCTGTTCCTTTCCTTAGTCTGTACTTTATTCTCACGACTTCTTGGTCTTTTTCCTGCTCGTCTCTCAAGTTGAACTCCTCAGGTAAATCTGAGACAGCTTTTGTGATCTCTTGTCGATCTTCAACGTGACAGTTTGCAAAGTCTCTCGGGTTGAACTCATTTGAATTCAGTACTCCTATCTCAAATGTTCTATCGTCAATATCAGGCTCTTCTTCGGATTCCTTGCACTTTTCGTTCGTCTCAGAATGCGGTATACGGGACAGACGATCTGCACAGTGATTATCTTCTCCTTTGACGTATTCGATCCTGCAGTTGTAGCCTGCAATACTTAATGCCCATAGCTGTATTTTCTTGTTTTGCATAGGTGAGTCTAGGAGGTACTTCAAAGGTTTGTGATCAGTCTTGATGGTGAATTGAGCTCCATGTAAGTAATGGTCTAACTTCTGAAGTGCGTAATGGATAGCGAAAGCTTCTTTCTCAATAGTGGACCATTTCGTCTGTGTGTGACTTAGTTTGTGTGATAAGAAATAGATAGGTTTTTCTTCTCCTTCGTCAGTTTCTTGAGTAAGGCACGCTCCAACACAGTTATTACTTGCATCCGTATATAACACGTATGGTTTGCTGGTATCCGGGTATGCAAGGAGTGGTACTACAGTGAGGCTTTCCTTAAGATAATCAAAAGCGATTTGGCACTCCTGGGTCCATTTAAATCTTGCATATTTCTTGGTTAAATTGATCAAAGGTTCTGCTATTTTCGAGAAATTTGGAACGAATCTTCTGTAATAACTGCACATTCCGATGAATCCTCGAATTTCCCTAACATTCTTCGGAGCTGGTAAGTTTTTGACCGCTTCAACTTTCTTTGGATCTGGAGCAATACCGTCTTTGTTGATTACGAAACCTAAGTATTCTGTTTCCTCCTTGAAGAAAGCGCATTTCTTTAGTTTCAGCTTGAGGTTATGTTGTCTCAGTCGATTGAATACTTCTTGAATGTGCCTTATATGCTGCTTCGGGTCGTCCTGAGAGAAAATCAAAATGTCGTCTAAATACGCCATGGCGAATCCCTCACAACCCTGTAGAACAATATTCATACGTTCCTGGAATACCGCAGGGGCATTACTCAGACCAAAAGGCATCCTGTTAAATTCAAATAGACCTCGATGACATGCGAAAGCTGTCTTCTCCTTGCTTCTTTCGTCTAACGTTACCTGCCAGTATCCATGTCTTAAGTCCAACGTAGTGAAATATTTAGCATTTCCTATAAGTGACAAGATGTCGTCGATTAAAGGAAGCGGGTAAGATATCGGTCGAACAATTTTGTTCAGTGTTCTGAAATCGACACACATTTTCTCACTGCCGTCCTTCTTCTTCGCCACAACTAAAGGAAATGACCAGGGAGATTGTGATCGTTCGATTATTTTGGCATTCAGCATCTCATCGATCGCCTTGTCAACAATTTGTCGTTTGTTTAGAGGGGTCCTATAAGGTATGTTCTTAATTGGAGGGTGCTTTCCTGTGTTTATCTTCATTTGTACTGTCTTTGTTCCACCAAGATCCGAATCTGACTTAGCTATTAGATCTTTGTTTTTCTTTAGAAGTTTGACAACTTCTTGGCGCTTGTCCTCGGGTACATATAGATCCTCAAGGTCCTTCATTACTGGCTTTGGTTCATCAACCTCCATTGGTTCTTCTTCGTTGAAAGCGTAAATTTCTTGTGGGGTCAAAGGTCGAGCCTTTCCTACTACGCTTCCTCTTCTGAGACGGTAACATTGTTTGTCTCGTTCACAATCATAATAGGTACTTTGTTCGGCGACCTGACTGTATTCACGGATTCCCTAATTGTGAGTCCAGGTTCTTCTAAGATACATCCGGGGTCAAGATTCGTAACCTCTAGGAGTCTTGAATCTGAATTTTGGAAGCCTTTCTGTAATTTAACGTGACATATAACCGCTGTCTGTGGTTCGATCTTCATCTTTTTATTGAGCCTCAAAATCGATGAAATGTTCATATCTTCATCTAGTTTCACATACATTTGTCCAATTCTTAGCATTCCTAAGCCGAAGTAAAGACGTACACCGTATTCCTTTAGCCAATCTCTTCCTAAGATGAAGTTTTTATTTAGCGTGTCTACCACGTAAAAGTTTTGAGACATTTTCAGTCCGTTTATCGAAAAGTTAAGTGTTGTCCGTCCTAACACTTCAATAGGCGCACTTTTTACCGCTCGTAAACTTCTAGTAACGCGCAATAATTTTGGTTTTGGTGTTAATCGATCAAAAGTCTTTTTATTCATGATGGAAACCTCAGCGCCAGTATCTACCAAAGTTCGGTATCTCATCTTACCTATCTTTATAATACAAGAGCTAGGGTTTCCAGCTAAATTTAATTGGAATACGGGTTTCTTACTTTCATTTTTTCTTTTCATTTTAGTATTTTTTCTGCTCTCTTCAACGGCTTCCTTTTGAAGAGAGCCTTGAAGTTTCCCTGATTTTGTTTGTGGGACAAATACCTATCACGTGAGTAATAACGAACTCTGTATCTATCCGGAAATCTGCGATTAGGACAATTTCGTCTAAAATGACCTTTCGCGTGACATAGCCAGCATTCTTTTGATTTAGCTATATTCGTGTGTTCTGACTTTGTCTGACCTTGTACCTGATTAGAGGTTTGTCTGTTTATCAGTTTCTGTTTAGGTAGGGTGTTTTCACATTCATCTAATGACTTTTTATCTTTAGTAGGAGAAACTTCTCCGTTTTCATCGGATTCTGGGTCTGAATAATCGAGAACCGGTTTAATATTTTGTTTGTTTACGCGCTGGGGACATTCCCAAACAGTGTGTCCTGTACAATTGCATTTAAAACATTTCTGATCACTCGAATTTACAGCCAAATCTGAATTTTCATCATTTGTGAATGTTTCATTCTGTGTATTAGACCTCAAATTAAAACGTTTTCGTAAATTCTGCTCCTTCATTGCAATTTCAACTGCCTCATCATAACCTCTTGGATCACATCTCAGAACTTTCATTCGCAAGTAATCATAAAACAGACCGTCACAGAAAATGTCAACCAATTGTTTCTGAATAAAGGTGTATTCCGTTTCATCAAAAGGAGCAGTATATGCATCTTCAGCCAATCGGAGTAAACGTTCTGAATACAACTGAACACTTTCCTCAGAAGTTTGTTTAATTTTACGGAGCACAGTCATAGCTCTCTGATTATCAGTTATTTCAGCATATCGCTTTTTCATCAACCTTTTGAGATTTGACCAGTCAGGAATTTCGCCCTCTGACTCAATTTCCTCTAAATACCGTTTGACAAAATCACCTACAGTGCCCGTGCAAGTCATGAGAACTATTCTCGGTATGTCCGTATTATCGAGTCTTGCCATATGTGCGTACTTTTCAATTTCTTTGACCCACTCTTTAAATTGTGAAGAGTCACCTTCAAACGTTCTAACTACTTGAAGCAAAGGGACTGAAATAGCTGTTTGGAGACCTTTTACTTGATGAGCTATCCATTTCATTGCTTCATCACCATTGTCCGATAAACTACCAAATTTTAAGGAACTAGAACTTGTGTTCTTTGACGAAGAAAAACTTTTAGAACTACCCGAACCTAAATTTGCACCAACGTTCGAAGTCTGACAGTCTTGGTCTATACTAGTCAACTGAAGTGTCACTTTCTTGTTATAATTAGTCATTTTTTGATTTTGAATTTTTAAAATAAATGTTCTAAACGTTTTCTGTCCAGTAAATTCTTTGATAAAAAAAAAGAAAAAAAAAAGTTTTTACATGGTCAACCGATCTGAAAGTACGTTGAGAAATAAAGTTGTGTCCTACCTCTCACTTTGACTGAGTTCAGTTCAATCTCCGTTTTCTGATAAAAATCCATGCTTTCTATTTTCTCCGATTCGTGTAGGTCGACGGCACCAG
Source organism: Pinctada fucata (assembly GCA_028142955.1). Classification (NCBI taxonomy): domain Eukaryota; kingdom Metazoa; phylum Mollusca; class Bivalvia; order Pterioida; family Pteriidae; genus Pinctada; species Pinctada fucata. Next base: position 44,642,339 of record AP027106.1, read on the forward strand.
AATATTTATGTAAGCCTGTGCGGACTTACAAGCCATACTTCGTACTTCGCGTTGTGTGATTAATTGATGTTCAGTTCTTTGTCGTGGAAGTAAAACATCGTTGAAATTTTACAAAGTTTATTTCACGAAACATAATTTGACAGAATCCATTGCATGCGAGAAAGTAGTTCTATGACAACGAGAAAGTAAATCTAATAATTGAAAAATGACACATTGTTTTTAAACATGGGAGGGGAATTGCACAATATGATGGACATATTTCTAGATAATTTCGTGCTCATCCCTCAAAGATAAGGTTGTCTACAACTCTTCAAAAGCATCTGAAATTATGAGGGATTGTACGTAAATAAACTCAATATGCTGGTACTTCACGTGTAGATTTCTCCAACTCATAGATAAAACCAATTTGTAATTAAGTTCTTATCAATCTCTGGACTTTCCAAGTATTGAAAAATCAATATTACAATTAAACAAGTAAAGTATGATGAAATATTTTGTTAAAATCTTAAGATAAACTTATTAACTGATATTTCTTGAATCTGTTTCTTAACTTCTTTCAAAATCTTTATGTGAATTACTATTAACATCATCCCTCTTCCATGTAAGGGAATTAATTTACTTTCGTGTTCTGATAAATGCATCGATTCTGTTTAGAGTTATTCCTCTTTCTACAGTGTGCAAATTCCCCAACATAAAACAATAATTCACCATAAATATTGTGGGGGAGAGGCCATATGGTTACAACTGTTAAATCCATCCTTTCATCAAGAAGCAACAAAAATATTTTGTTTTATTTATTATTGCATTTTGAACGTTTTTAGACTGTAAAATATATACTACTCAACTTAACTTCGAGTATCAAGAAATATTCGCTGTTTTTAGGAATATTAAAAGACGGCCGAGTCGCATTGAAGGTTTGTAAAGAACGTTACTAATAAGAGCTAAAGGAGCAGTCAGAAGAAATCATTTCGAAGTACTTTCTTTAAACATAAAATTTACTTTTTTTCGAACATTGTTTCTTTCATCATTGTCAAGACATTTAGGAGATAATCTTTTCTTAGACCTTCGACCGATAACCTCTAAGGCTGATATGAGAATGTCAATAGCTTGTGTAAAGCTTTCGTCACGTATCCATTACAATCGTCAGAGCTGAACATATACATTCATGCATGTATCCTGTACTGAGGCCATTGGATACGAAATGCGGTAACTAACTCTATTGTTTCCAACCTCAGACGATAACATAATCTTTATTCATACACACCTATCTTCATACACCAAAAACAAGAGTGCTCGACTTTCGCATCTACATTAGTTTAGGTAACCAAATTTCATTCTGACAGTCGGACATGAATCTTTTGATAAAAGTAGGATGGTAACTTTCCCTTACAATTTTGTACTTGTTGCGGATCGGATGAAGATAGTGCACATTATATCTACATATATATTCGAAAGTTTGTTCATTTGTTCATTCATGAAATTTCAACTTTTAAACTCTGTCATCTTTCTTTTATTACATTTTAAAAATAGAGCGATTCTTTATTGCGTGGCAGATTGCCGTCCTATAAGTCGGCACTGATTGCCCATTGGTATCGTCGGTTTATATGTAGTCTTTTGTGTTTGATGACAAATATGGATAATGACCATATCCCTGTTTATAGCACAAAATCGATCAAAATCAGAAACCGAAGGCATACAAAATCAGGACAAAACAGGAACCAAAGCAAACAAACAAAAACCTCCACCATATGAAAAGAAGCGAACTCCCGATATGGGAGTGAGACCAGGTGCCCAGGAAGAGTAAGCATCTCCTGCTTGCATGCAACACCCGTCGCTTCAATTCGGTAGAACTGTCACATCCGGTTACTTCCATTTTGGAAGACATAGAGTAAAATCTTTGGTTGGATGGTTCAAATGGTCTATGACAGAATATCATCCACCATTCTGGAGAGTGGGACATCATAGTGTATGACGAGTTCCCCATATCGACCGTAGAACTTCCTCAGTGACGATATTAGTCGGTCACAAACATATCCCTGGCTGAGAAGCTTATGCTTGATGTTATGTCGTATGTCTCTTTTACGCCTCTTTCTGTGCTTTTCTACTCCGTATTTTCACATCAGGTATTTTTGTGTTTTACTGTGGGTACTGCAACCTAGTCTGGTTGGAGATCCCCTCTTTTCATTTCTAAATATTCAATTGATGAATAAAATGACTGATTAATTTATCACATTATGAAGATGATATACATGTAACTTACCTTTTTCACCATTGTTCTGTTGCATATTTGTTTTGTCAATAATATCCTGAAGCTTGTTTTCTAACTGCAATAGCTTCTGTATTACTGACGTCTTAAGGTAGTATTCGACTTCAGCAAGTTTATCAGTCAGAGACACTGTGCAGTCAGAATCTTTTTCTCCTTTATCAACATACAGAGTTTGACCACAGACATTTTGATGGATAATTGCAATTCCGATGAGACATACTACAAAAACAGCCATGAGAACGTTCATAACTTATTTCAAATACTAAAAAATTGAAAAACAAGTTTTCAACAGAACACAAGACTGTCTTTGTCTATCAAGCAGTTTGTATATCCTTTAACAATTAATCCGAGATGTCAAACGACCTGACTTTAACTTTTCAAGTTAAAAACATTCTTTACTTGGAATTCAGACGAAAGAATTCGCATAGCGTGAACTGACGTTAGGGGGATTGTATGAAACTTTCAGAAGTAATTAGGGCATATAATTGAGTTCAGTCTTATTTAAAAAAAAATTAAAGACATATTTTGATGGAAGAAATATGAACAATAATAAAGCCCAGTAGCTTTTGCATAATTTTCAATCCAAAGATATTAATTATTCTTTTCTGCAGATCAAAAAAAAAAAAAGAAAAAAATTCAAAAAACTTTGTACTTGTTGCGGATCGGATGAAAGGTACGATTTCAATGTCTCGATAAACTTGTAAATATATACGAAAACTCGAATGAATTCGCTCATGCATATGAATTTTTTTTTCGCGTGCGGAGATAGCAATGTTAAAACAGTTATACAAGTCACTTACGTTTTAGGTTCAGTAGTGTCTTACATAATCAAAAGACATATGGTTTCTTGAGTAAAGGTAATCGACGAGGATTCATATCCGAAACACGTGTTTGGTACAATAAAACTGGTACTATAGAGTATATATTTCAATATTGACAAACTCTACCTCTTTTCTTTATTAAGTTACAAGGAGAAAATGATGCAATGATATAGGATAATTCTATTTTGTCGACCATCTGTAAAGGTAAGTCCTGGTCTGATTTTCTCACTTTAATCATTGAACCATTAAAAGAGTTAAGAGGAAGAGCACACTGGAATCAGTTCGTTCGTGTGTTCCGTCTGTTTAATTGCTCGTTTGTTAAGGTGGTATGCCGTCTCCCATTTTCTTCGTCTCAAGATTATGTGTGTGTGATCGCTGCGATCACTGCAATGACGTCAGGTTGGAGAGATACCCTTATCTTTCAAGTTTAATGTCAAATAAAGTAATAGTGTAAAGCTAAAATGCATTTATAAAGATGAGAATCTGTACAGCAGCAGTGAAAAATATACTAGGAGGAGTTTCCCGGGTTATCCGAATAGTGGGAAGGTCGTGCGCACGTAGTTCAGGATAACCACACCTTCTGCTATTTTTGTGGCAGATGGTCGTCCTAAGCGGCACCAGTTGCCCATCGGTCTCGTTGGTTTATGTGTAGTCCTTTGTATTTAATGTTTCTGTGTTGTGAGTTGACGTTCCTTGTCCCTTTTGCGTCTCTTTCTGTGCTTGTCTGCTCTGTGTTTTTGCATTGGGTGTTTTGGGGTTTCGTGTGGGTGCTGCAACCTGGTATTGTAGGAGATACCCTCCTTTGATTTATATCTACGCGTATTTCGTGTTGGAGGGTGGAGTTGGTAATACAATTCCCCGCGACCTGATGTTCGAAGTGTCTTAATTCCATTACGTTCTCTAACTTGACTAAGTTGTAGTGTCTTCTACGCAAGATCGTTATTCACCTTTCAACGATCATTTCATCATGGCATTTTTAATGTCGCCTCGTATCAAATTAAGTCCTTTGAGATTACCATCTATGACTACAGTCACTTTTCCATCAACATTTAACAGTAAGAAACTTTTTTCCTCACCAGAGGTACTTCTATCACCTCTTAAATTAAGACCCTGTAGACGTATTGCATCCGCTTCTTCATATGCAGGCTCTACATTTAACAACAAATATAGAGGGTTCTCAACCATTTGCAGGTGCAATGGGAAAAGCTGCGGTATGTGTCGGATCATCAAGTGCAATTCCACAATTAAATCTAGTGTTAATGGGCAGACTTTTAAAATCGAGATTGATAACGACATCGATTGATTGTATCAAGATATGATCTATGTCATTAGATGACACCCAAAGGGATGTAGCGCCCAATATGTAGAGGAAAATCTCATTTTCGAAGTCATTCGTATCAGACAAGAAACTCGCGTCAGAAAAAAAACAACAAAGAACTTTCCTTTACAATCACTTCGTTTAATATGACCATTCAATTTCGGATATAACTATTACTCCAGTTCAGTCATTTCCAAAACTCAAAAATCAAAATAAAACTGAAATAAAAAAACGACGCTTACAAGCTGTACTTGCCTGGATAACCAAACTGCAAACTGCGTAATCCCTTGGTTTAAACGATCAAATTTATGGACAAGGAAACAATTCTTCGACCTCCACAAATATTAATGTCTTCTCAATCCGCCCTAACACTAATCGGAATCATAGGTCTCATGGTAAAAGGCGAAACCGAAAACTCAGAAAAAGAGTTAGAGTACATCGTACCCTCAAAGATTTACTGATCGTTGCACGCAACGGCGGAGACACGAACTGCTACATTCCCTTTCATCAGTTCCAGCAGTTCAATTGAAATCTATCTTGGATGAAGCACTGGTTGCATTCCTTAGAAACACTTATTGATTAAGGCTAAACATCGTTGTTGCATTCGCACAGAATAAAGTATATCCTTTGCTTAGAAACACCTCCCTAAAAATCGATTCATAAAAATTCTATTTATAAACAAAGGTTATGATATTCTGAACATCTCTAATATTTTTCGGGATCATCGCGTACAAAGTGCCATTCCTCAATATTTTGAGATTTTGGAACCTCCTCTTATTTGTTAAATATCAAATGTCAAATAGGAAGATTTCATCGTCAGAGCCAGACGGCTTGCAAGGAAGCTACTTGTTCAGGGTTATATTAAACGTCTTCAAATTCAAAAGTATCATTTAAGACCTGATAAATTTACAGCATGGACCAGACATGCACCTTTCGGACACTAAACCCCCGCCAGTGATCCTCTGTCTAAACAATGTAAAATGGCCAAAAAGTATGAAAAGTATTATGTCCAAAAATGTGCCAAAAGACGTAGCAGAATGGGTTGGATATGATGCTACAGGACCCACTTTACGACTGAACGACTGAAATATTCATTTAAGAAGTTCTTCGGTCGCTACCGGGATATAATAAAAGCATATCAGATCCCCCTTTCCAGAATGATCAGTGACATTCTACATTGTGATTGAAAGGCTGTACTCATCACAAAACAATACATACTTACCTGATCTGTGCATCATAATGTTCATCGAGACAATCAACGAATTTGACAGGTTTCCATGGAGCTGTTGCGACGGGTGTTGCATGCAATCAGGAGACGCTGACTCTCCCCGGGCACCTGGTCTAACTTCGGAGTGTTGTTTATTCCGGGGTTCGCAGCTGTTCCGATGGGAATTCTCACGATTTGGCCTTGCCATCTCGACTTTGAGACTAAATAACTGTTAGGTACTTCTTTGATGTTTATTACAAACATAAGAGACCTATTCGAAATTTCGTTTTGTTTTTAAAAAAAAAAAAAGGAGGGGAGGGGATCTCCAACAAGACTCTGTTGCAGCACCAACAGCAAAACACCCGATGCAAAAACATAAAAGACGAGAATAGTATGAGACGAAAAAGAAAAATACGACATGTAAACATCAAACACAAAAGACTACACATAAACCGACGAGACCAATGGGCAACCGGTGCCGACTTTGGACGGCCATTGGCCACGCAAGTAGCAAATGGTGTGGTTATCCTGGATTACGTGCGCACAACCCTCTCACTTCTCTAATTACCCAGAGGTCTCGAAGAACGTACAGCTGTGGTGTAAAACAACCTCCTCACTGTAAGATGACATCACACAAACAAGACTGCAAAAGGTGGAAGCCCCAGCAACACAGATGAATATGTAAAGGATATAAAAAGAGGGTAATACAGTCCGTGCTCTGCCGGCTGTAGCGAGCTCATGTATGTAATCACCCGAGGAGTCCGATTGACATTCAGAGAGGACAGGTGGTCGGGGCCCTGTCTTCTCTAAAGAGGTTTGGACAGGGCCCGTCATGGAGTCCCGTCGTCACAGTCAGTCAGAGTGCAAGTCTCAAGGATGCGCTGGTACAAGACTGTAGATTGGTCAAGTACCAAGCCTAGTGTCCGTCTGGTGACATTAGGATCATATCCACGGTATAAAAGGCGTTTTATGACTCTTACGCATTTTCGATGGTTATGCTGCCTACCTTACAAAGTTACATCAGATCATATAATACTTGAATCATGTCCTGCTTCTTGAGAATGTGCAAGTCTTAATGTTTATATAAACTATCTGGTCATATTATCACAGGTGACTTTTCAATTATCCAAGATAGGCAGCTCCGTGGTCTTCTCAAAAAAGGACATAAGAATAGAAACCCATCCAAGATAGATTTTATTAAATGTCGCGAAGTGCTAAAGGAAGCTTTAGAAAACTATACTTAACGATGATGTAAATCAGGAGTCGAATCGCATGCTCTATGGAATAACCTCATTTTGGATATTACCGATATTTGAATAGATAACCAAAACAAAAATCTTCATCTTTTTTGAAAATCCAACTTCTTAATCTGAAAGATATTTCAAATCCAAGTTACGTAATTTACATGAAAGATATGCCTTCGCGCCTGCTAACAAAGCAGCAAATAATACCATAATCATTTGAAAACGCTACTACATATCAACTTTAGTTTCGAAACTTTCCTCTACTAATACTTATATCGAAAGCAATGAAATGTTAAACGTCTTTAAATTCAATAGCATCATTTAAAACCTGATAAATTTACAGCATGGATCAGACATGCACGTTTCGGGTACTAAACCCTCGTCAGTGATCCTCAGTCTAAACAATGTAATATGGCCTAAAAGTATGAAAATTAGTATGTCCAAAAATGTACCAAAAGACGTAGCAGAATGGGTGGGATATGATGCTACAGGACCCACGTTTTAGAAATTTCAAGAAATTTTGTCACAGAAATTTTCAAATGCGTTGAAGAGACAGACGATCAACCGAAGATGATCGAACTTGGCTACATGTGCCCTCGGGGACTCTTGGTCCACCAGCAGTGACACTCACCAAGTAGTTCAAATGTTAAACGTCTTTAAATTCAATAGCATCATTTAAAACCTGATAAATTTACAGCATGGATCAGACATGCACGTTTCGGGTACTAAACCCTCGTCAGTGATCCTCAGTCTAAACAATGTAATATGGCCTAAAAGTATGAAAATTAGTATGTCCAAAAATGTACCAAAAGACGTAGCAGTGTCCCCAACATTTTGAGCAAACATATCAGTGAAATATCTTCATTTAACATCCCTATTTCTTAACTGGATCTCCCTACAATATACTGCATACCAAAACTTCACAAGTCTCCTTACAAATCTCGAAACATTGCTAATTTTAGCAACTGCTCAACTACAATTCTGTCTAGAAATATAACGTCAGCACTCAGGGCTATAAAGGAACACGTGGCCAAATACTGTGAAACTGTCATGAATAGGAATGGTGTCAACTTCTTTTGGTCTATTAAAAATTCAGAGGATGTGATTAACATAATGAAATTAAGAAATTTTCAAACAAATACGATTTCTTCATACGACTTTTCTAATATGTACAACCCGCTTCCTCACGTCAAAATAAATGATCGATTGTCCAAACTCATTAAATGGTGTTTTGATCGAGAGGGGAAAACTTAAATATGTACACCTGAACCAACGGGTTTCTTTTCCGCTTCAGAATACAGATCATACAAATCATGGAATGTAGTGACCTGTGTATTGCCTTGTCCTTCCTCTTGGACAACATTTATGTACGATTTGGTGAGAATCTCTACACACAGGTTGGAGAAATCCCAATGGGTACTAATTGTGTGCCTCTTGTTGCAGATTTATTTTGATACATGTATGAAAAAAAGTTATCCAAAATCTTCAAAAGTGCGTATGACAAAAGAGATGATTTTGGATTCAGTATAGTGAATTTTCCCTGGCTTGACGATGATGTTCCTGGATTATCGTCATAAGGTATCTACATTTCACAGCTCATCCGGTATGCTAGAGCATGTACTGGTGTTTTGGATATTCATGGTAGAAATTTACAAATAACAAAGAGACGTTTAGGCCAGGGCTTTCGCTTTCACAAACTAGTAATGACTTTATGAAAATTTTACAAAAATTGTTGTCAACTTCTTTTGAAATTCGGACCAATACAAGCAACAGGGTATATTACTTTGGATATTTCACAACCTGAATTTTACGGTGACATAATTAACAAAATAAGAAGGATCAAAGATAGACAACATTACCATAGAAAATGCGTCAGAATCATCAAACGCCTTTTATACCGTGGATATGATCAGTAAGTGTATTGAATAAGTAAGTTTTTGAATATATTCCCTGACATTGTCACCATAGCATTTTCTATATAGACGTTGCATCAGACAGTGCATATATTTTATATATTGTTTTCATTTTCGTGTGTGAACTTCGACGGCGGGTGCGGCTAGCCAAAAGGGGATGCTTACTCCTCGCGGGCCCCTGGTCCCACCTCTAGCTTGCTAGGGGTCCGACGATACTCAATTCGGTGCTCAATTGTGAGTGTTGTTGGGATTGACGTCAGGATCTTCTTTTACTCATTTCTGTCACCAGAAGGACACTTGGCTTGGTACTGGACCAATCTACAGCCTTGTACCAGTGAATTCTTAAGAATTGTACTCTGACTGACTGTGACGACAGGACTCCATGACAGATCCAGTCCAAACCTCTATAGAGAAGACAGCACCACGACAACCTGTCCTGTATGAATGTTCATCGGAACACCCGCCCCCCCCCCCCCCCCCCCCCCCCCCGGATGATCACATGTATGAGCTCGCTACAGACGGCAATCGGCGTAATCCGGATAACCACACTGTCTGCTACGTGCGTGGCAGATGACCGTCCTAAGTCGGCACTGGTTGCCCATTAGTCTCGTTGCTTTATGTGTGGTCTTTTGTGTTTCGTGTTTCTATGGCGTGAGTTGGAGTTCCTTGTGCCTCTTAAGTCTCTTTCTGTGAGTGTCAGGGGGATCTGATATGCTTTAATTGTATCCCAATGTGTAAACAAACAGCCACCTCGCTGAAAGGTGACGCCACAAACAAGAAGGTAAGATACAGAGGCCCTGAATATAATAAAACAAATGTATGTAGCTGGATAGGAAAAGCAGTAGATAAAAAAAATAATAATAATAAAAACGGCTCGCATTCTGCTCTTCGAAAGTTATTCATGATTAATTAGTACATGTAGGTATTTCTACACATCAATCTTCTGGGGTTTTTTTCTAGGTTTTGTTCATTTCGTTTTCTTTGTCTTGTTTTCGTTTTGTTCTTGTTTCTCTTTTGATTTGTTTGTATAGTAAAAGGAAATTAATTAAACATCGTGTTTAGGTATGAAATTGTGCATCTCGCTGTACAATGTATATGTATAAAGTACATAGTCTATCAGAAAGTTGACAGCAATTCGACCGCAAAGCGTCTTTTCGGTAGCCAGCTCTTACTAAGTTTACGTTTTAAGATTCTTTTAAGATATACATGTATATCCCCTGGAAGGGTTCTCAAGTATCTCCTTAGCTATTTTGTTGTGAGTCTTTTTTTAAATTCTATTAGTGTTACAATGTGGGTGTTGTAATAAATAGAATAGCTGGTGACTTAAACAAGGCCCTGACGAGCACGCAAATCTACCCTAAATGAGAGTTTAACTATTTTGATAATAAGAAATGACTGTTTTACCTTAGATTCTTCTTCGTCAGACTTGAAAAGTATGAAGTCGTTATAAACCCTTATGATACACACATGAACATCCAACATAAGATAGACATTTCTCAAATGAAGTTCATTGTCAAAAACTTTATTTCCTCCGTATCTGTGGAAACTGCTAAGTTATACATTTTATGCGAAGTGAAAGATACAATTCACCCCAGTTGTTACTTCACGTGGTATAAAGTGTTTTTCATTTGAGAAGTTCAGGTCATTTTCGATTGACATCTTCTTATATATTATGAACACAAGTTGGAGGCTGCGTAACAGACAACTAGGAAGTTCTCGTGTTCCATTGAAAACAAACGTAGTCAACTAGACTTTATTTCTATTTCATAAAACCTTGACGGACGTCTAATGGCTCTTTTAGCAATATACTTTAGTGGGATATCAAGCGTGCTCTTAAATGTCCATGGACAATCTCTAGATATAAATAAAGAAGATAAACATCCCTTCTGTACAGAGCCTAAGAATAATCATCTTGCTGAAGTGGAAGGCTACCTTAAGACTTCAGTGGCATTAAAGCTTTTGCAATTGAAAAACCAGCTACAAAGCCTAATTGATGGTACTATGACTTCACCACAGAATCTAAGCGAAAGAGGTAAGTTTCACTAACATTTCATAAAAGCTTATTGGGCAATATCGCCTTTAGCCCTCAATTCAGTCAAAACGTTTGTGTGCTTGTATATTAAATTTGCTTTATATTAATATGTATTAATTTTTTCATGTCTTAGTTTAAGGTGGAATTTATAAAAATAAATGACATCATGCAAATTATATGTATTTACAAGGGTTGTCCCAGAAAAACGTAGACATCGCTCACAATTCCTTTATTTGGCGTAAATTCAAACAAGACTCGGAAGTATCAAATGTCAATAGAGTTGAAATCTGCCGTTGATATGAAAAAATACTGTCCTATTCACCAAATCCAGAGCACCCTTTTTTTCCGGTTTTCTCTAAAATATGATACTGTCATCTTCCAAAAAGATATCAATTTTATAGTACTTCTTTAGTCGTAACAGAAAATACCATTGGTTTGGTTGTACGTCAGTTAAGTAATAAATAGGACGGAGAATAAAAAGTCTAATGGGATTTTCTATAGTAGAATCGCTGAATATGCGTGACGTCGGGAGCTTTGACGTCACTGTTTACTATTGTTGACACGGAGAACAATATGGCGGCGGCTTGAAATTAACATGGAAATTTCCCGTAGACATTTTATTTTTCATATTGCGGTTTGAAGGCAGCTGACAGGGTAAGTTGAAGATTATTTCCGGTTACGACTAAAGGGGACAATTCTCGGAGACTATAATTTATAGCAAAATTCTTCAGATGACAGAATAAATCGCTATACAGTGTGCTCTGGATTTAGTGAACTGGACAGTAGTTGAATTATCAGAAGAGCTGTTGGCCCGTACGAAATTTTGAATCGCCGAAAAAAGAATCGATATTAAAACTAGTTGAATTTTTATCAAATCATGCATAAATAGTATAGAAATCTAATCGACAAAAAATACTGATTTTTACGGGTACAGACGTGTTATATTATCGTCATTGGCACAATAAATAATTGAAATTATGAAGCAGTTTATGATGCGATCTCCTCATCAATCATTCAAAAGACGGCGACTTCAGCTTTATTAACGGAACAGAAAACGGTACTGAGATATTGTATTGATCGTGGATTGACCCCGTTTTAGACAAAGTATATAACGAAAACATCAGAAAAGTTTGAAAATGTTTGTAGAGCATTTGTACACAAGTGGTACAAAAGATTTACTGACGAATGGACGGACAAAACTAAACAAAGACCAGAGAAGAGGGGAATGGTCAGACAGTTAATTTTTAATTTGGCCAGAAACGTCATAGTTGATGACCGGCGTTGAACAGTAAAAGAAATACAAGAGAAGATCCAGATAAGAATCCTGTCAAGTGAAGTCAATATAAGTCGCGTATATGTTCCATTGGTTCCAAGTCTATTTTCAATATACTAGTATGACATGAATCTGTGAGTTGCTGCCTTAAAACATATTATTCACCGATGTCACCGAAATCCATGACTTTACTTATCATGCACCAGTGGACATCACCCTATGTGTTTATCTCTTCAATAGAAATTTACTATTATCTTTATGAAAGATAAATTATTGATTTTACATGCACAGGAGCCAATTTGTATGTCAAATTTATCAATGCAAAGTTTATTAAAATGCAACCCTCTACTACTTTCTTTTTGCCGATGTCTACGATTTTCTGGGACAAACCTCGTATATACAATACCAGTAGTATATAGTTATACTAATCTATGTGTTTCTTGTAGCTTTGAAATGAAACTTCAAGGGACTTGTGCACGATTCGGTAATTTTTTTTACGAAAAACATAAATATCAATTTTGAAAAAAAATCAAGTAGTTTGCCTTTTAAACTCTACTGTTTAACAAGTTTTACATCGCGGTTGACGAGAAATTAATTCTTAAAGTTTTGTTCAGTAAATATTACTTTAACAAAACATGTACACCGTGGATTTTGTATTACAGTATACTGTAGAGACGTTATCGTTCGCTTGTATCGTTTACATGATCTTATCAGGGATTCCTGAAGCTGATGACAGATAGATAACATTCGGAATTGTTCCTGTGTATAGTCATAATCAAGCTGAATCTTTCAGTAAAAAAAATAAGAAAAAAAAATCAAACAATCCCTCTTAACTGTGCAAGGTCCCTTTCAAAGAATATACGTTAACCTTCAGTTACATAACCTTGCTATTTATGAGTAATACGGAAGTGATCCAACTCTATACCTTCTTGTAGGAAATTTCAAACCAATTTATTATGTAGATTGAAATATTTCTTCCAAAGGGAAGAGTTGATAACAAATAAAACACAAACACTCAAATACACAAAAACGACGATCTGTAACAATTCTAAGTAAAATTCATCCTTGCTTCTCTTGCGTTCATTGCATTATCAATTTGAAAGTGAAAATCAAAATCAAATTGATTTTGCAATGATAGCGAGAGAAGCAAGGATGGATTTTACTCAGAATTGTTTCAGCTCTTCGTTCCTCACACTTGATAAAGGTCAAGGGGCCGAAAATTTGTGTATTTGAGTGTTTGTGTTTCTATTTGTTTACAATTTAAAATGCACCAGACACGTGTTTTGGGAATTATTATTTGTTTTGTTTTACTATCTTTTACTTAATAACATTCATCAGTTTGAGATTCTTTATTTAGTCCTAAAATATTCAGATTAGGGCATTATATGAATAAAAGTAATCGAGAAACACTTCAACAAAGTATGAATATAAAACGTCTTCAAATTCATTAGCATAATTTAAAAGCAGATAAATTTACAGCACGGACCAGACATGCACGTTTCGGGTATTTAACCCTCGTCAGTGATCCTCAATCTAAACAATGAAATGTGGCCAAAATATGTGAAGTTGTGTTCAAAATATACCGAATGACGTAGCAAGATTGCTGGGATATGATACTACAAGGATTCAAGGATTTTACAAAAATTATGATCAACTACTTTTGAAATTCGGACCCATTCAAGCAACAGAGTATATTACTTAAGGTATATCACAACCTGCATTTTATGGTGACATATTTAAGAAAATAAGAAGGATCAAAGATAGACAGCATAACTATCGAAAATGCGTCAGAGTCATCAAACGCCTTTTATACCGTGGATATAATCCTAATGTCATCAGACGGATACAAAGCTTGGTACTTGATCAATGTACCGTCTTGTACGAGCGTATTCTTAAGACTTGCACTCTGACTGACTGTGACGACGGGACTCCATGACGGGCCCTGTCCAACCCTCTTAAGAGAAGACAGGGCCTGACCACATGTCCTCTCTGAATGTCAGTCTGACTCCTCGGGTGATAACATTTATGAGCTCCCTACAACCGGCAGAGCACGGATTGTATTACGCACGTCCTCTTTTTATATCCATTAACATATTCATCTGTGTTGCTTGGACCCCTGTGTTTTACGGTCTTGTTTGTGTGCGGTCATCTGACAGTGAGAAGGTTGTTTTATATCATAATTGTGCGTTCTTCGAGACCTCTGGGAAATCGGAATAGTGGGAGGGTTGTGTACACGTAATTCAGGATAACCACACCGTCTGCAATTTACGTGGCAGATTGCCGTCCTAAGTCGGCACCGGTTGCCCATTGGTCACGTTAGTTTATGTATGGTCTTTTATGTTTATTGTGTCTATGGTGTGAGTTGGTGTTCCTTGTCCCCTTTGCGTCTCTTTCTGTGGGTGTCTGTTCTGTGTCTTTTGTATTGGGTGTTTTGGGATTTTAATGTGGGTACTGCAACACAGTTTTGTTGGAGATCCCCTCCTTTCATTAATGTATAAATTTTTGAAAAGGTCTTTCCGAGACGGTCATTTTGACATTTATTTCAATAAGATTGGACTTCTTTACGGTGAAGAAGATTTCGGCCGAAACGTTGGGACTGAGCAATATTTATTGACTGTGTTATGATTTGTTTCCTTAATTTTGGAATAAAAAGACAGAATGTTATTTAGTGCTCCTAGAACGATGGACGACGATTTGCTGGAACTTGATGATTTACGGAGGTATAAACTGAAATTTCTCAAATTTTCATCAAATATAGAATTCTTTTTTTTTTTTTTTTTTTTTTGTGCTCAGATATTGGCCTTGATCGATCTGTTGATCTCTCAATCATATTGCTCCGTATCATGTTAATTGCTGTGCTGTTTAGTCGTATGTTATACGGTTGTATTAATGTGTTAGTATTATTAGTATTTGTTACCGTATACTATGTATACTGTGATACATTTTGGAGCTTTGATCAAATTTGGCCCTTACTATCATCATCGCACTTTCATCCTTTTATTTTACAAGTTACAAAAGAGAACTATCACGTTCATAAGATAATATATATGTGCGGTTTGAATAGATTAGGTAAGATCAATATGAAAAAATAACTCCGTAAAAAAAAAACACGTTTATTGTATTTTTATGCATATTTAGTGATGGTGTAGCTAGGCTATCCTTGCTACTACCTGACTACCTGTAATGGGGAGGTATAGCGAAGAAAATCCTCACTGACCTCCCCTCGGGCTCTTTGTAACACAGCAAATCAAGTGCCGATATATAATTTAAAGAGATCAAACTAACGAAACGCATAGTGGGCTACTACATGTAATAAGAAGAATGCATAAATATGCAAAATTAATGCGTGGTTAAATGTTATTCAGTTAGTTTGCAGTTTTTAGAGAAGATCATATTTTCTACACAATGAATTATTATTGAATGAGAGCACATTTTATAAATAAAGGAAAAATGAAGAGGAGTTGAGATATTAAAGAGTGATAGGAGTGAAGGGGGGGAGGCGAGGGGAGGGGATTTATCAAAGACCTATTCACTGTTTATATCGTATATTATTTTGTTTATACATGTACGTTGATTAGTTATT
Source organism: Pinctada fucata (assembly GCA_028142955.1). Classification (NCBI taxonomy): domain Eukaryota; kingdom Metazoa; phylum Mollusca; class Bivalvia; order Pterioida; family Pteriidae; genus Pinctada; species Pinctada fucata. Next base: position 44,657,996 of record AP027106.1, read on the forward strand.
TATCAGAAACAACCAATCTTGCCAAGAATTATTGAATTTGTCTAGGCTATTTTGTTTTTTTGCTATACATTGCTCGACCTTCAATAAATTTTTAATATCATTGATCAATTTTCTTATGAAGAGCGATTCTTTTAGACATTTTGACTTGTAGATATATAATTTTATTGTCATGAATATTTTATCTTCAACGACAGATTCTTGAATATAATTGCCAAATAATAAATGTTTCATATCAATTTCTAAATTAATACTGTGATCAATACAAAATTGTTCAAACTGGGAAAAGAGAAGTTTGGTCTTTTCACATTCCCCAAATAAGTGGACTATTGTCTCTCTAACAATTTCACAAAAAGTGCAATTTGGTGTGTCCGATTTTCCTATTTTATTGAGAAAGATATTGGTCGTCAGGATGTAATGGTTGATTCTAAATTGTAACCACTTCATTTTTGTACATTGAAATTGTTTAAAAGGGAGGGAGTAGATATGTTTCCAATCACCATCATTTAAATGAACAATTTCATTCCATTTTTGTTTTGACCTTGGTTCAACTTGCATGTTTGTTAAAATGTCGTAAAAGCATTTTGACCCTTTAGCTTGGCATAAATTTTTCGAATTTGTAACGGAAGGAACGGCGATTCCAATCTGTAATTTTTTTTCTCAATTTTGCTCTTGATTACGAAAGATTTTAATGAAGATATTAATGAGATGTAATTTAGAAAATTCATACTGTTGCCGTATATTTCGGTGAATGTACCGTATTCGAAGAAATTGCCGTCAATAGAGACAAGGTCATTGACATATAATATCTTTTGATATTTCATAATTTTAAATTTTATAGTTGTTTTATCTATTTTGAAATTATTATTATATAATATTGGGGATGACAGAAGATCGTCCCACGTCTGTATTTTGATATTTCTGTTAACTTGGGTCCAAGCTTTAAGTACATCCCTCCAGAATGGGTTATCTACCTTGCTCATGTTTTCTATAATGTTCTCAGATCCTGCGGTCATGATCTCTTCGATGGACATGTATCTATCGGCTAAATTTGACCATTTTGTATTATTATTTTTCAGTACTCGTCTTATCCAAGTCGTCTTTAGACCTAAAATATAATTTTGCAAGTTTATCATTTTTAGTCCTCCCTTATCATAATCTTGATACACAACTTCCCTTTTTATCTTATCAACTTTTGAATTCCATAGAAATTCAAAAAGTATCGTGTTTAGTTCTTTTATGAATTTATCTGACGGATTGGGTAAAGCTATAAAAAGGTGGTTCATTTGTGAAATAAGTAAAGTTTTTATCAATGTTAGTTTCCCTATAGGTGTGAGACGTCTTCTCTCCCATTGCTTAATAATTGATTTTATTTTCACTAATTTTTTATCATAGTTAAGTGTGGTGGTTTTTGTCAAGTCTACGTCATATTGAATGCCTAATAATGTAAAGTTATCAGTCCAGTTAAAGTCGAAATCTTGGCAAATTTTATCTGATCTGTATTTATTGCTTCCTATCCATGTTATTTGAGTTTTTGAAATGTTAATTTTAAGACCTGAAAGTTTGTAGAAGTTATCTAGTACTTTGACTGCCTCTCTTAGAGATTTTTCAGAACCATCTAGAATCAGAGTGGTATCATCGGCATATAGGCTTATTAGATATTCAGTATCTTCGATTTTTATTCCTTTTATGTTTTTATTTGTCTTAATCATTAAAGACAATATCTCTGCGCAAATAAGAAAGATGTAGCTAGATGCCGGATCGCCCTGTCTGCATCCACGTAAAAGAGGGAAGAAATTCGATAGATGCCCCGCTTGAGATACTGCAGACATAGATTTGTGTTGAAATGTGTATATCCATTTTCGAAGTGACTCGCCAAAATTGAAAAATTTGAGTGCTTTATCGATGAATTTCCATGAAATTGTATCAAAGGCCTTTTCGAAGTCTATCATAAGTAATGTACCGGGTATAGAGTGTTTTTCAGTAAAGAACATTATATCAAATATCAATCTCGTGTTTTCTCCGATATAGCGACCGGGCAGAAAGCCTGTTTGCTCTGAACTTATGATAGAGGGTAATACTTTTTTCATACGCGCAGCGATAGAGCCAGATCCAATCTTGTAAACAACATTTAGTAATGATATAGGGCGCCAGTTTTTCAAATATTGTTTTGGTTTGCCTTCTTTAGGAATGCAAGTGATAATTCCTTGTTTTTGCGTGATTGACAACTCAGTAACATCATAACCATAGTGATCTCACGACAAAATGGCCTAAATTTTTCCAAAATATCTTAAAAAATTCAGAAGAAAAGCCATCTGACCCTGGGCTTTTGTTGTTGCTCATTCCTTTAAGAGTATTGCCCGCTTCTTCATATGTAAGCTTCCCCTCAAGCAAGTCACTTTCCTCGACGCTAAGTTTTGTTATGTCTGTATTTTCAAATATGTTTTCAAGGTCAATATCATGTGAAATATCTTTATTATCATATAAGTTTTTATAAAAATTTTCAACTTCTTGGAGAATCATTTCCTGGTTTCTCTCAATATGGTCGTTTATGTTTAGCATTGAAATTAATTTTGACGTATAGTTTCGATTTTCGAGATTACAGAAATATTTCGTTGATTTTTCACCTTCTGTTACCCATTTTGCTCTTGATCTAATGAGGTGACCGTCAAGTTTTTCTTTTCGTAGAGACTCCAGTTCACCTTTTGCCCTATTTATTTCGTCAATATTTTTGTCATAATTTTGTTCAAGAATTGTTAGTGTGTCTACTAAACGTTTTTCTTTCGTATTTTTACATTTCTTTTTATAACTTGAGTAGGATATCGTTTTACCTCTGATTTCCATAAGTAAAACATCCAGGAAAGTCTGGTCGTTTATTATGAATTGTATTTCGTCATCTGGGACTTCGTTTAAGTTGTTTCTATCATAAACTGGTAATGCGTATTGAGCTTTGATATTATTTATAGTTTTTTGGATTATCTTTTTATATTCTATATCATACAACAGACTGTTGTTTAATTTCCACAGACCTTTGCCATGGGTGAAATTTGAAAATTGAAGTGTCATTCTGATAGCTGAATGGTCTGATCTGTAACTGTTCAAAATATTTACAGACTCTAAATCAGTTAGTAGATTTTGATCAATGAGGAAAAAATCAAGTCTCGCTTGTTTAAGTGGATTTCGTTTTCTCCATGTAAAGCGTTTAGCATCCGGATGAATATCTCTATATGCATCAACAAGGTTATGCGAGTCCATTAATTCAATGGTTTTCATCTTAGCATTTGGATTATTTATATGAATATAATTATATGTATCAATATTTTGATCCAGAACCAAGTTAAAATCTCCAACAATTATAACATATCTATTTCCAAATTTATCTATGACTGATCGTAAATACTCATAAAATTGAGGTACATCTTCGTTCGGACCGTATATGTTGATAAGTGTTATATCCTTCTCTTCTAATTTCAGACTTAATGCTAGCATGTTACCATTCGAGTCTTTTAATTCATCTGTTACTTTAAATGAAAAATTATTTTTAAAGAACGTAGCTACGCCCCTTGAGTTGGACGTAAATGAGCTGAAATGACAGTCATAGCCCCACTGTGTCCTTATAAAGTTTTCTTTTTCCGGCGTAAAGTGTGTGTCTTGAGGACAAATGATATTGTTATCCATTTCTCTGTAGTATCGAAATACGTCTTTCCTCTTCGAAAAATATCCCAAGCCTTGGCAATTTGCGGATATTATTTTAAGTTCTGACATCGTGCTTTCTTGCAAATTTTGATATCAAATAGGATAGGTTTTGAGTGTGAATGAGTGACATGGTGAAATAAGTTGAATAAGGACTTTAATTTAGTAAATGAAGACGGGGAGTAAGAAGTGAAATATAAATGTGGAAAGAAAGGTTAGTTATGAGACAAAGGGGTGAATATTAGCACAAGTAATATATAAGAACGAAAGACAAAAAAAAAATCAAATATATAATTAGAAATATAGAATTCTTATAAGCATGTCTAGTATCCACCCTGATGAAGGCTTCGGCCGAAACTCTGGGACTGAGCAATATTTATTGACTGTGTTATGTTATGTTACTGTAAATTGTTTTTTATTCGTCAGGTACCAATTTTCGTCATTTTCGTAAGTGTCTCCCATGAGAAATTACGTACCGACGAATATAAATACTCCTGACAAAATCTTTAAAGAGTTAATACGACAGGCAAATGATAAATCATTTAAAACTGAATACGCGCAAAAGTCAATATAATGTACTTCTAATTACCAAATGATATGTTTTTACAACAAGCTAGGTGGTATACATGTCTCACATTGTTTGCCAATAATTGTTAAACAAGCAATGAAAACAAACGCATACGGCCTATACCTGAATGTTAAGTGTGCATTTGAATAGACGATATTATTTTTTAGGGACTCTTAGGTGACGAATTTACGTACTGACGAAATGGTCATTTTGAACGAATTGACGAAAATTGGTACTGACGAAAATAAAGCAATTTACAGTATGTTTTGTTTTGTTTTTTTGTTTTTTTACGATGTTGTGTTTTTATCTATTTATTCAATTAAGTGTCTATTTATTTAAATTTTGCATACAAGTAATCGGATATCAATGACAAGGAGGGTCTAGTAGATAACCGTCTTGCAGCCGGGGCCTTGACAGGAGGTCTAGGTCTTTTTCATGTCTTCTTCCCAGTGCTATCGCCTGAAAGAAGCTTTGTTTTGGCCCTTTATCAATGTGACATCATATGTATATATATTTTGTTTTTGCTATCTCGGAAACTTGCCATTTCATCGAAAAATATCATCGAAATTCAAGGAGGTTAACATCTTAGCACCATCCCTCCAATGCTATTTGGAACATAGATTTTATTTGGAAATGCTACTGAATCGACCCTACAGAAATGTTGGAGCCGCGCACTCTCTGTAAAGTAAATGCAGAAATTTAAATTCTAAACATAACGCAAGAGGGCGCTAGTGAAATTAATTTGGACTGCTTATGAAAAGCACTTTGGCTGGAAGCATCACTGATGAGAATTATATATTCGAAACACGTGTCTGGTGCATGAAAATTGGTTCGAAATTTTCTTCAAGAAGGTATAGAGTTGGAACCCTTCCGCATTATTGTGCATAACTAAATAAATATTTGAAATGGATATATCATATTGTTATTTCTTATTCTTATTTCATTTTATTATTTCGTTTTTTTAATCATATATTAGTATAGATATATTTGATTTTATACATACTTTATTCTTGTCTAATATTTATCTATTTCATTTTCATTATTTTTTTTTGCATTATTTCTACTAGGTAAAGTTCAGTGATATTAGTTTTATTCACCGATAAAGATCCAAGTTCGATCAATTTCGTTTAACCGTTTCTTCAACGCATTCTAAAATTTCTGTTTTCAAAATTTCTTGAAATTTCTAAAACGTGGGTCCTATAGCATCATATCCCACCCATCCTGCTACGTCTTTTGGTACGTTTTTTGGATATAGTAACTTCACACTTTTTGGGCATCTTATATTGATTAGATTTGAGGATCACTGACGAGGGTTAAGAACCCGAAACGTGCATGTCTGGTCCATGTTGCCAATTTATCTCTTCTTAAATGATGCTATTCAATATGAAGACGTTTAACAATCATATTGCAAAAGCTTCTGCTGTACATCTTATAATATATAACAATGTATGAAATGAGTTCATCATACATTTTGAGAAACTGAGTATTTAGTGCAACATAATAAATTACTTACTTTATGAAAGCATTACCTACGCCTCCAGTCTCTGAAAACTTTACAAAGTGGACAAACAAATAAGAAAACATGATTAACATGATAATGAAAAGAAGGGAGGCGATCTCCAACAAGACCCCGTTGCAGCATCAACAGTAAAACACCAAAACACGCGATGCAAAAACACAAAAGACGAGTACAGCAGGCGACGGAAAAGAGACACACGACATTTAAACATCAAACACAAAAGACTACACATAAACCGACGAGACCAATGGGTAACCGGTGCCGACTTTGGACGGCCATCTGTCACGCAAGTAGCAAATGGTGTGGTTATCCTAGATTACGTGCGCACAACCCTCTCACTTCTCCAATTACCCAGAGGTCTCGAAGAACGTAAAATTGTGGTGTAAAACAACCTCCTCACTGTAAGATGACATCACACAAACAAGACCGCGAAACGCAGAGGCCCCAGAGACACAGATGAATATGTAAATGGATATAAAAAGAGGGCATGCGTAATACAGTCCGTGCTCTGCCGGCTGTAGCGAGCTCATGTATGTAATCACCCGAGGAGTCCGACTGACATTCAGAGAGGACAGGTGGTCGGGGCCCTGTCTTCTCTAAAGAGGTTTGGACAGGGCCCGTGAAATGAAACATCATTTACTAGCTATATAAAATGAAATGAAATGAAATCACCCGAGGAGTCCGACTGACATTCAGACAGGACATGTGGTCGGGGCCCTGTCTTCTCTAATGAGGTTTGGACAGGGCCCGTGAAATGAAACATCATTTACTAGCTATATAATAATTGTATTCTATTTTTTGATATTGTATTTTGTTTCATTATAGTCTAGACCTAGAAATTGTTAAACGTCTTTAAATTCGATAGCATCATTTAAAACCAGATGAATTTGCAGCATGGACCAGACATGCACGTTTCGAGTACTTAACCCTCATCAGTGATCCTCAGTCGAAACAATGTAATATGGCCAAAAAGTGTGAAAATTATAAGTTTAAAAAATGTACCGAAAGACGTAGCAGAAGTTGCCTACACACAGAAATAATCCTTGTTTAAATTACACTGAAGACATTGAAACAAGCATTTGCTGTTCAAATTTAGATTTAGGCTGTATTTTTCCAGCATTACTAGTAACTAAAATATTCTATTCAACTCAATATTCTAGAAAAAGATGAAATCTTCTTCTTCTTCCCGAAAAAGAGAAGGGCCGCTACTGCGGCTTTATCTCATTACAAAATCAACATATTAGTCGATTAACTCTCCATCAACTTCTATAGTTAGTTTTGTGCTCAAGAACTTCCGTCACGAGGAACAGAAGACTGCAAATCAGTGAAAATTGAATAAAACAAACAACATGATTAATTAATTCTAATGCACTCCGTTTGTAACACGCATTCTGATTGACTGAGCGATTAAAAAACTGCAAGGGGATTCACGTTTCACTGCAGTTTTTGCTATGACGTAATGCGTTGCTATGGCGACGTTGTTGAAAGCAGACGTTTTCTAGCTTCTTGCTGCCTAAAGCATTAGAATATCCGTTTTACCACTCGGTTGACGCCTCGAGGTAAAACTCAATTTCTGACAGGGGATTCGCCGATACCCTGTCAGTTTTTGTAAAACACACGCATGGTAACCCCTAAATACCATCATTACTTACTTTCTGAGAACATACTTACTCCTCGAAACGCTGAAAGCTTTTAGACGAGTTGACAACAAATAAACTTAATTTTTTAATTTTAAACGTTTAACCTAATTTTTTTATCTTAAACGTGATACATATACCAAAACGTATTCTGCATTCTATGCTGTATTTCTATTCTTCCTTTAAAATCTCGATTCCAAAGCACTCGCGAATATAGCTAAAATTAGTATATCGCGAAAATACATGTTGTTTAGCGAAAGGGTAATAAGAGAGTGCAAATCTAAAATAGTCAATATGCAATCATTTTAATACGAACATCGTTGTTCCAGATTTTCTTAAACCTATTGCATTTTTACAATTTCAACCTTTTTTCAGCAAAAAAACAAAACAAAACAAAAACATAAATAAAAGACATCTCCATTTTATTTGCAGATCCCCCCTCAACTTTCATTTTTCAATTCTTCAGATTGGAATTCTGAATTTAAATCAATACAATTGTTCTTGCGCTTCTATCTACAGCATGAAAAAAGCATAGCAATATCCTAATTTTCAGCGAAGTTTCATTCAAAAGTCATTCGTTTCTCCATTTTTATACTGGCAAATTGCTAAACATAGATTTCAAATGAAAGGCAATAAATTTATTGTGCATTTGCTACCAAAATTGTTATTTTATCTACAGTATGATAAAAGCTATGATGTTTTCCCAATTTTCAACGATTTTTTATCGAAATTCCTTAGTTTTCCCCATTTTATGGACGTGCAAATTGAGCTTGTGGCTTGAAAGCAATGATATACCACATTTTGAAACCACATTTGTTGTTCTAGCCAAAACATGTATAAAGAATTTGCAATTTTGAACGGTTTTTCTTCGAAAAATCTCACTTTACCCCAAAATTTCGAAATGCCCAAGGATGCCAGAATGGCATCCACCGGGTTATAAAAGAAGAGGGTATTAACAACACCTGCATGCCAAAAACATTTTGTGTGTACCAAATTTTTGTGTTCCCCCAAAAAATTGCCATTTGGCACATAGAATGTATTTCCTATTGTGACATTGAACTTAAGAATCCAGATGTAACAGTTTACCTCCAATTCATTCTCAAGATAGAAAACTTTCATGCAAAGATTAATTAAGAATGAAAGTAAACTGTGCCCTCTAGGGTGTCCACAGATTTTTCTATGAATACCAATAGAGACCTTGACCTTTGCTCTCTGGCCTTCATAATCAATAGGTGTTATATTATCACCATGGACAACTGATTTGCAAAGTTTGACGAAGATTGAGAGTTAACTGTTACCTTTAAATTATCCATAAGGTTTTCTATGATTTATGTCAGTCGGACTCCTCGGGTGATTACATACATAAGCTCGCTACAGCCGGCAGAGCACGGACTGTATTACGCATGCCCTCTTTTTATATCCATTTACATATTCATCTGTGTCTCTGGGGCCTCTGCGTTTCGCGGTCTTGTTTGTGTGATGTCATCTTACAGTGAGGAGGTTGTTTTACACCACAATTTTACGTTCTTCGAGACCTCTGGGTAATTGGAGAAGTGAGAGGGTTGTGCGCACGTAATCCAGGATAACCACACCATTTGCTACTTGCGTGACAGATGGCCGTCCAAAGTCGGCACCGGTTACCCATTGGTCTCGTCGGTTTATGTGTAGTCTTTTGTGTTTGATGTTTAAATGTCATGTGTCTCTTTTCCGTCTCGTGCTGTACTAGTCTTTTGTGTTTTTGCATCGGGTGTTTTGGTGTTCTACTGTTGATGCTGCAACGGGGTCTTGTTGGAGATCTCCTCCCTTCTTCTTCCAATGGTGACCTTGACTTTTGACCTCTGACCTTGAAAATAATAGGTGTTTTCACCATTACATTGTATGTACAACTTACATGCAAAGTTTCATGAAGATTGGAAGTAAACTGTGAGCCTTAGGAAGGTTTCTAATATCGCTAGTAGTGACTTTGACCTTGAAAATAAGTAGATATTATCTTCCTACCATGATCAACGAACATGGAAAGATTGATAAAGATTCGAAACTGTTACCTCTAGTGTGTCCACAACATTTTTCTATTATCAACTTTGTGACCTTGACCTTTGATTTCTTACCTTGAAAATCAATCTCACCATGGACAACATACGTGCAAAGTCTGAGGAAGATTGGAAGTAAATATTGACATTTAGAGTATCCACAAGCTTTTGTGTGAATACATCTGTTCTTAAATTATCCTATTGGATTTGAAATTCAAATCCTTAAATACGAGGCTAACGTATCAATCAGCCCTCGTAATCATGATTTAAACATTCATAGGAAGTTCAAGCCAGACCTACCATTACGTGCTGAATTAGTAGCTATCCGTGCTTGATTCTCGGCTATCCGTATGCGTGTCGTAACTATCCATAGCAATCCTTAGCTATCCGTACTCGATTCGTGTCAATACGTAGCCAATTTTGCGTCCCGATTCATGTCTTGATTCCTGAAAGAGTGAAGGGGGATTAACTATATGATATTGAATTCTTTATTCAAAACTCTTGCCACACTTAGACAACATTACAACGGCGCTTCCGCATGTCTTCTGCAAATAAATGTTGAAAGTACCATACTTGAAAAGTATTTTTCTATTTGCAGTGCCTAATTCAACAAGGGAATGTCAGGATCTCTGGACAAAGTTTCGTGACAGTTGCTACTTTTATAGCAAAGGGATCCAGTTAAGATGGTTGGACGCAATGGTATGTTGACTATTAAATAAAGGAGGGGATCTCCAACAACACCAAGTTGCAGCACCCACAGGACAACCCCAAAACACCCAATGCAAAAACACAAAGCAGACAAGCACATAAAGAGACGCATAAGGGACAAGGAACGTCAACGCACAACACAGAAACATCAAACACAAAGGACCACACATAAACCGACGAGACCAATGGGTAACCGGTGCCGACATAGGACGGCCATCTGCCATGGAAATAGCAGACGGTGTGGTTATCCTGGATTACGTGCGCACAGCCCTCCCATTTTCCCGATTACCCAGAGGTCTCGAAGAACGCACAATTGTGGTGTAAAACAATCTCCTAACTGTCAGATGACCACACACAAACAAGACCGCAAAACGCAGGGACCCAAGCAACACAGATGAATATGTAAATGGATATAAAAAGAGGGCGTACGCAATACAATCCGTGCTCTGCCGCCGCGAGTATGTATGTTATTAACAAACGGGAAAAAGAAACTGTGGGTTGAAACTATATTATTCGTATTTCTATATACAAGATGATGTACTTCATTCTATATTTTATCATACAAATATGCACTTGGTCGACCGAGGCCAAGTCCTTATTTGTTATATTATATAAAGAATCTTAAGATTATATATGATTAAAATAATGATTCAAAAAATTATGAACACATAATTTTTATACGCCCGTCATTTGACGGGACGTATTATGGTATGGTGAAGTCCGTCCGTCTGTCCGTCCGTCCGTCTGTCCGTCTGTCCGTCTGTCCGTCCGCCTATGGAACGCAAGTACTTGAATACGCGTCAACAGATTTTTATGAAATTTATACATAGTGATCAGACTGTGGAGAGGAAGCCGCCTTTCGATTTTCAGGTTCATCCGATTTGTCGTTACAGAGTTATGGGACTTAGATTTTTAAAATACAGTGAAAATATACTAAAATATTTAAAAATTATTTAAAAATCTATTTCTGGTCGAAATGTTTTGAAATTTGATATACTTCAAGTAGAAAGGATGTTCTTTGACATATTTAACGGGTTTTTAATTTTTTTGTCGCATAACCGAGATATTGTGTGTAATGGGAATGGGGGGGGGGGGGTGGGTTATATGCACATACATTTTAAGCTAAGGGCAAAAATATAGGCGCATGGAACGCGATAACTTGAATATGCGTCAACGGATTTTCATGATATTCATACATTATGATTGGACTGTGGAGAGGAAGCCGCCTTTCGATTTTCAGGTTTATTCGATATGTCGTTACAGAGTTATGGGACTTAGATTTTTAAAATACAGTGAAAATATACTAAAATATTTAAAAAATTATTTAAAAATCTATTTCTGGTCGAAATGTTTTGAAATTTTGTATACTTCATGTAGGAAGGATGTTCTTTGACATATGTAACAGGTTTTTAATTCTTTTGTCGCATAACCGAGATATTGTGTGTAATAGGAAGGGGGGAGGGGTGGGTTATATGCACATACATGTTAAGCTAAGGGCAAAATATAGGCGCACGGAACGCAATAACTTGAATATGCGTCAACGGATTTTCATGATATTCATACATTATGATTGGACTGTGGAGATGAAGCCGCCTTTCGATTTTCAGGTTTATTCGATATGTCGTTACAGAGTTATGGGACTTAGATTTTTAAAATACAGTGAAAATATACTAAAATATTAAAAAATTATTTAAAAATCTATTTCTGGTCGAAATGTTTTGAAATTTTGTATACTTCATGTAGGAAGGATGTTCTTTGACATATGTAACGGGTTTTTAATTCTTTTGTCGCATAACCGAGATATTGTGTGTAATAGGAAGGGGGGAGGGGTGGGTTATATGCACATACATGTTAAGCTAAGGGCAAAATATAGGCGCACGGAACGCAATAACTTGAATATGCGTCAACGGATTTTCATGATATTCATACATTATGATTGGACTGTGGAGAGGAAGCCGCCTTTCGATTTTCAGGTTTATTCAATATGTCGTTACAGAGTTATGGGACTTAGATTTTTAAAATACAGTGAAAATATACTAAAATATTAAAAAATTATTTAAAGATCTATTTCTGGTCGAAATGTTTTGAAATTTTGTATACTTCATGTAGGAAGGATGTTCTTTGACATATGTAACGGGTTTTTAATTCTTTTGTCGCATAACCGAGATATTGTGTGTAATAGGAAGGGGGGAGGGGTGGGTTATATGCACATACATGTTAAGCTAAGGGCAAAATATAGGCGCACGGAACGCAATAACTTGAATATGCGTCAACGGATTTTCATGATACTCATACATTTCGATTGGACTGTGGAGAGGAAGCCGCCTTTCGATTTTCAGGTTTATTCGATATGTCGTTACAGAGTTATGGGACTTAGACATTTTAAAATACAGTGAAAATATACTGAAATAGTTAAAAATTATTTAAAAATCTATTTCTGGTTGAAATGTTTTGAAATTTTGTATACTTCAAGTGGAAAGGATGTTCTTTCACATATATAAGGGGTTCTTGAATTTTTTGTCACATAATCCAGAAATTATGTGTAATGGGGGGGGGGGGGGGGTTATATGCACATACATGTTAAGCTAAGGGCAAAATATAGGTGCATGGAACGCAATAACTTGAATATGTGTCAACAGATTTTCATGATATTTGTACATTTTGATTGGACTGTGGAGAGGAAGCCGCCTTTTGATTTTCATGTTCATTCGATATGTCGTTACAGAGTTATGGGACTTAGATATTTTAAAATACAGTGAAAATATACTGAAATATTTAAAAATTATTTAAAAATCTATTTCTGGTTGAAATGTTTTGAAATTTTGTATACTTCAAGTAGAAAGGATGTTCTTTGACATATATAAGGGGTTCTTGAATTTTTTGTCACATAATCCAGAAATTATGTGTAATGAGGGTGGGGTTATATGCACATACATGTTAAGCTAAGGGCAAAATATAGGTGCATGGAACGCAATAACTTGAATATGTGTCAACAGATTTTCATGATATTTGTACATTTTGATCAGACTTTGAAGAGGAAGCCGCCTTTCGATTTTAAGCTAGGTTCATCCAATTTATCCTTATGGAGTTATGGGACTTAGATATTTTGGTGTTGTGAAAAAAATCCCAACGGGCGTATCTTGCTGCGTGAGCGTAGGCTTTATTAATCAAGAATTCAAGAATTAATTACACTTTTTGTGAAAAGTGTATCTAAACATATAATAGAGAATAAGTGTCTTAATTTGTGTTTTGTTACGGATATGTAACACACAGCAAGTGCATGAAATTCGCGATAGAATGTATTCTTGTTTTCTGAAATTGCTTTTTCTAGGTAAAAGGTTTACGTTAAAATTCATCTCATCGCGGGTTTAGTTTGCAGGTTAGAACAGCCATTACGAGTGTTAATACACGAATTGCAGCACGTTCCTTTCAATAGTAACATCTCAGGGAATTACATTGGTTGTGCATATATATATCTTCAACAAAATAACTATATTATTTTTTATGGTAAATACTGATATCAGGACAAATACCACACCGAGTCATTATCTTCCGTCAGCGGTCATTATCGGAAAATAATTACTCGCATGCCAGCCAATCAGAATTGACATTACATCCTGGTCATAAAATATTGTCAAATAATTTTTTCCAAAATACTGACCTGAAGTATGCTGAAAATGACAAACAATTTAATTGAAAATTCATTGCATAACTCGCAGACTCGAAAATGTAAAAAATGTAAATGGAGCGGAACGACACGATATTTAACAAGCCAAGCATGCAGTCATGTCATAGATATACTCAAGTATTGTTTTAGGACAAATGAACCCTTTCATACGTCATTTCATATTTTTATCCTAATTTGTTTGTTTCTCCTCCCTTCTTTCATAGTAGACTATAGTTTCTATTTTCCGTTGATATTTTATCTTATGATTTCAAGTAAACATCGTCTTTATTGATGATACTCGTTGTGCATGTAATGTTTCAACGATGTAAATAATGAAATACAATATCAACAAAAGAGGAAATCCTCTGTAGCGCTTCTATTTTCTGATTTTATGCGCTTATAATAAATGAAGTGTCTTTGATTGTCAAATCGCACGCGCGTCAATGTTTTGCCTCGAGCGGGAATTGTTTGCAAAATATTTTTCTTTGATCGTCTTTAAGACGAGCTATTAGGAGGAAAATTCCAAACATAACGACGTTGCAGTTACCATTATTATTACATTTATATATTATTGATAAGAAAAAGGGAAAATAAAGATATGTCTTATTCTCCGCGAATGAAATATTCAATTGTATCAATTGTATTAATTTCTGTAAGAAGCTTTATTTTGGCACTTTCTCAATTTGACATTATACATGTTACTGTTTTGCTATTTTGGACATATATGTATGTCATTTCATCCTAAAATATTATCGAATTTAACCCTAGCACTATCCCTCCCTTGAAGTACCAGTGATAAGGATTTACTATCCGAACCTCGTGTCTGATGCATTAAAATTGGTTTGAAATTATGTTCAAAAAGGTTTCCAGTTGTAACTCTTCAATTTTCTCCTAGAAGATTTAGCAAATATATATGTAGTTTAGCATTATAATGGCACGTCAAAAGATTGCAAATATTTAAGAATTGTTTTTCAGCTTTTGCGCTTTGTCGGTGTTTATTGGCAGTATGAAATGGAAACGAAATATGTAAAGCACGAAGGGCTTTTTTGTTTCCAATTCCTACTGGGAAGAGTCAGGTAAAACGGAGGGAATTCTATATTTCAATTTTGTGTAGGGTACATGCGAGCCTGTAAATAATTTTGTTTCTGATGTTCTGATTGAACAATAATTACAAAATTGGTCTTTTTAGAATAGAAACATTTATTGCTTTTTATTAATACAGAGATAATTCCTAAAAACCCATTCATTAATATCTAAAAGCTGTAGAAATTATGCTATTTTAGGGGCTAAAATAACTGCTCCATTTAGTGCAGATTTTAGGGTGACCTTGAATTACACTTCCTGTCTTCTGGTTCTAATGATAAAACGTTTTTATTCTGACATATTTTTGACTCGCTAGCATTGACGGTTAATTTCATATATAGATTGTAAGCATTGAAGTTGTATATGTGAAATGCGACAAGATTTCGTTAACATTGCGGCCTATGGGAAAACGGACGCAAATGAATTACTGGACTCTCCCCTGTATAATACACACCGATACAGCGCAAAAGGTGGAAACAATCCTTATATTTTACATCTTACGTGTTAATTAAGTTCTTACTGTCGTTTTTTTTCAACCCGTTTCTTTATATTTGAAATATCATCGCGGAGGGAGAACGTCACTTGGCGTAACAGCAAACGAACGTTCGACGAATTTCGCAAGCTTCGAATTAGAACCTTCTTTATGGAAACTTTGTAGAAAAATGAGAATTAAGCTGAATTTTGTCTCATTGTTGAGTTTTGAACATTTCATTTAAAACTGAAAAAAAAATTCGCGATTTTTATCCAATATAATTCAAACCAAGCGGAGGGTTAAACTGGAGAAATTTTACAGAACTTGGAGGGACAACAATTGAAAACTCAATTTAACACATTGTTAAACGCTTAAGAGACCTATGAAATCAATCGGTACAGTTATATAAACTTCTGTAAATTAACCCTGTTTCTTTTTAAAGTAATTAGAATAATGCAAAAGTCGAGTAAAGCCGTGGAAAAAGATACAAACAAAAAACAAAAAACAAAACATTGCTCAAGATTCGCTGATACTCGATATATTTCCTGATATTATAATTCCATAAGAAGCAAAGATTAATTCTCTGTTGATAAATGACACAAGTGGATCAAACCCTCATCCTAAATATCGAATATAGATGTAGATGTAGATGACAATGCAGCTCGTCCTTGAACTACGTCTGGTGTGACGCATAATCGACTTACTACGTCACACTTCCTGGAAGTGTACAAGTGGTTGACCTAGATTGATATTGACATTTTTTTTAATCACTGTGAGTAGACGACGTTGTTTGATAATGGAATATAGATGTTTTGAATCTGTGTAAAGCAATAAATGAAATGGGCATTTTATAAGAAATTATAATTCGCGTATGCTCTTGTGTTTATCGAAAATTAAAGCAACAGTTGGTTTGGTACCTTTATATAAGGAAAACGCAGTAGGAATGAAAATATATAACATAATTGCCTAGTTATGCACCATTTTACACTTCTAGACAATCAATGAAGTTTCTATCATTTACCTGATATGACATCAAAATCATAAATCGAGACGGTCATCGAAGTTTTCATGGAGCTATTGCGACGTGTGTTGCATTAAATCGGGAGACGCTAATTCTCACCGTGCACCTGGTCTCACTTATGAGTTAAAGAAGATCGTGACGATAATCTCAACAGCACTAACAAAAGAGCACCAAATTAAGCATCGACGGACCCCTAGCAAGTTAGAGGTTGGACCAGGTACCCGGGAGGAGTAAGCATCCCTTGTTAGCTAGCCGTCGATATTCATGCACGAAAACGGAAACAATATATAAGATATATGCACTGTCTGAGATTATGTCTATATAGAAAGTGCTATGGCGACCATGTCAGGGGAAAATATTCAAAACACTTACTGTCACTAAGACAAGTTATTCATTCAAAGATTCGCTACCATTCCAATTCAAATTCTAATGATTTTGCTTTGCCTTCTCGACTTTGAGACTGAATAAATATGATGTTTATTTGAAATGAGCAAATGGCCTATGATCAAACACCGGTTCATTGCCGGTTCGTTCAGGTGCCTTACAAACACCGGTTAATTGGTGGTTCGTCCAGGTAAAGACGTAAAGGAACACCCATGGGTGCCAATTGCACCCAACTGCTTGTGGACTTATCTCTATATGCATACGAAGCTGACTTGATCCAGACCTTGCTCTCGACTGGACGAAAGCACCTCGTATCCCAATTCAGTTTTACCTTCCTATACATAGATGACGTGCTGTCTATCAATAATCCGAACTTTACGGATCATCTACATGAAATCTATCCTCATGAACTAGATATCAAGGAAACAACCAAGAGCGACAGATCCGCATCGTACTTGGAAAACCAGAGGGCGCTAGTGATATGAATTTGGGCGGCGTATGAAAAGCGCTTTGGCTGGAAGCATCACTGATGAGAATCTAATTCGAAACACGTGTCTGGTGCGTGCAAATTGGTTTAAAATTTTCTTCAAGAAGGTATATAGTTGGAAACCTTCCGTATTATTTCTATCTTTCGAAGCAAACGGCCACTTGAACACCTCACTGAATGACAAGTGTCATGACTTCGGCTTCCACATAACTAACTTCCCTTTCATGAGTAGCAACATTCCGTCTTCCTTTGCTTATGACATTTTTTATGGTACGCCAGGGCATATGTTCCAAATATGAATATTTCATCGTTAGAGCCAGACGGCTTATAAGTAAGCTTCCTGTTCAGGGTTTCATTACACAACGGCTGAGATCTGAGGAAGTTCTTCGGTCGCAACGGGGATATAATTAAAGCATGAGATCTCCCTTTCCAAAAGATCAGCAACATTCTGGATTGCGATTCAATGGTTGTGATCATCACCAAACAAGAAATATTTTCATGATAAGTACATAAATATGTACATCGATACAGTCACCGAATTTGACCAGTTGGAGCTGTTGCGACGGGTATTGCATGCAATCCGGAGACAAAATCCTCGAGGACCTGGTCTCACGTCGGAATGTTTCTCAATCCGAGGTTCGCAACCGTTCCAATGGAAATTCTAAAGATTTTGCCTTGTCTTTTCGACTTTGAGACTGAATAACTGATAGGTACTTCTATGATGTTTATTATCGTAAGCAACCATCCGCTTTAATATACTTCATTTTCAGCTCCCCTGAGCGAGATTCAAGTGAGATATTGTCATAGCAATCCGTCCGTCGTCGTTGTTGTCGTTTACTTTTTTTTTTTTTTTTACATTTTCTACTTCTCCTCCAGAACCGTGAAAACTATCTTTTTGAAACTTCCTTTATATGATGAACTAAAGTTCCTTCTAAAAAGTCTATTCGAGATCCAGATAAGTTAAGGTATGGATACAGAGTCCAGAGGTCACTCCTCTTCAAAACTCTTCTCTGGAACCGTTGCATGTATCAAGAAATGAATTTAAACAATCAAAATTGCGTTCGAAATGATAATCAGACAAAAAGAAATTTACTCGTTTTAAGGTATGTCTTTTCGAAATTTGTGAGATACATATGCACAACCAATGAAATTCCATGAGATGAAACTGCTGAAAGGAATGAGTTGCAGTTCGCAAGTAAACGCTCGTGACGTCACATTGTAAAAAAATCTTAAGAAGCCTGTTTTAACCTGCAATCTGAACCCACAGTGTTCTGAATTGTAAAGTCGCTATTTTACCTAGAAAAACGTGAGTTTAAGAGTCATAGGCTGGTAGAAAAGGACAAATTTCACAATTCCTTTAATGTAATATGTCAATTTGCTAAGAATGTACATAGATATTAAGTTTTCAAGGGTTGTGGCGCCATTTGGCCTCTTATCATATGCACTTATTTACTGCAGTCATTCTGCCAAAATATTGGAGGAAATCTCGCTGTACCAGAGGATTATGATGAAAATGAGTACTTGAAGCAAATTGCAAGAGATTCGGGTAAGTTTCCTTAAACCTTGGAATATCACTTTGTTCTCATCCGTAACCAGTCCAATATAGTAAAATAAAACACAAATACCGTTTTCATTTGCACATGACTTCATGCATCAAAGATTAGTTTTTGTTAAAAACATTTTAGCACTCAAATAAAGCAATGCAGCGTCGCTCAGTGTTAATTATATTTGTTGCATTTGCATAAATACTATTTATCAAAATGTTAAAATTAAGCTTGAACAATGGGCACACAGTTAATCAGTACCCAAAGTAATTTCAATACGTTGTCACCAAATCATGCAAAATGTTGTTTAGAAGGAAAGACAAGGCCTCTGACGCTTCAAACATATAAAAACAAGCCCATGATATGTAGCTATTGTTATTCAAAGCGGAAAATATTTCTTTGTCTCTGATGTACATGTACATTAAATGTTTTTTTCATTTATTATGACCGTTTTGATAACCAATTTTTTTGTCATGAGGAAGGTGTTGTATAAGTAGAAAAATAGCAACGACAACGCTAAAAGATGCGCACGTCGGGTAATTTATTTCTCATAAATGATTTTGTGAATGCAGTTTTAGTTCCAAAATGACTTGACCTTTACACATCATTTCGCAATTGTAAGAATCAAATATATGAAAGAATATTTGTTCTTTTTCAAGTGTACAAAGTTTTCAAAATCATAAATCAAAATTAGTATTTGAATGGATCTTCAAAATGAAACCCCCCCCCAAAAAAAACCCGGCTATTTTTAGCCATAAAATGACCTTGACATTTGACCCCTACCCTTAAAAAATATTCGGTTCTTTATCTTGTAAAAGTCAAACCACATGATAAATTCAAAGGTCCTAGGGCTAAGAGTCATTCTTAGTTCAAGGTCCATAACTCTGCAAAAAAATAATCCACTGCAAACTGAAACTGGATCTGGAATTCATTTATAATCATGAAGGTGTATACAAGTGTCAATTCAATAGCTGCAAATGCTGCGAAAAAAAAGTTCGGTAAAATGTAAAATTGTTGAAAACGTCTATGTACAATGGCCATAACTCTGCTTGAAATAGGTCATTTTTTTCAAAACTCGAACTGGATACGTAATTCATTATTATGAAGACATAAATCAAGTTTCAATTCAATAGCTGCACAGGCTATGACAAAAGTCTGGAAAACTGTAAAATTGTTGAAAACTGCTTTGTTCAAAGGCCAAAACTCTACTATGAACCTTTTCTGAAACTGAAACTGGATCTGTAATTATTTATAATCAAGTTTCAATTCAATAGCTGCAAAGGCTACGAAAAAAAAGTCTGGAAAAATGTAAAATTGTTCAAAATGTCTATGTTCAAGGGCCATAACTCAGCTATAAATGGATAAAAAAATTCCGACATTTTCACTGGATCTGTAATAATTTGATTTGAAGGCATATTTGAAGTTCCGAGTCAATAGCTACAAAGGTTGTGAAAAAAAGTTCGAAAAACTGTTTTGAAAATTTCAATGGTCAAGGGCCATAACTCATGGGTCCATTTTTTCTGAAACTTGAACTGGATCTGACGCCACTTAATATCAAGCCATACGCCAAGTTTCAATCCAATATTTTGAAAGGCCTCAGAAAAAAGTCTGGAGAACATGACCTCGTATGGATGGACGGACAGACGGACGGCCGTACGGACGGCCGCACGGACAGCGCCATAACATAATACGACGGGCGTATAAAAATCGAATGATGGAATGTTGTTCGCTGTACATTAGATGAATTTAAACACTTTTATTGCTGTGAGCGCTGGTGTTAGATTCTTGAATAGGAATGAAAGAGTAAGCAATATGTCGAAATATGTATGGTGATTTATGAAGTTTAAGTAGATATTACATAAATGACAGCTCTGACTTAGAATTATGAAAATGTTGAAAGAAGAAAACCTTTCTGGTGCTTTTTAACAATATGAATAATGGTTTAATTGCGTTTGATATATATTTTTGTGTTTAAAAAATTCCGAAAATAGTGTTGAGACATATAGTAGAATGACCGTTTTGAAAGAGAATGATACGGAAGTGTTCCAACCCTTTACCTTCTCGAAGAAAATTTCAAACCAATTTTAATGCACCAGACACGTGTTTCGGACGTTAAATCCTTATCAGTGGTACTTATTAAATGCCGAAATTATTTTCTGACAGCTAAATGTATTTCAGTAGCGCCCTCTGGTACTATTTTCTTAAGTTAAATTGGTACATTTGATTTGAAGGCATTTTAGAATACATTGTAGGTGGCACTGTTAAAACGCGTCGTACTTATCATATCCATATATCACATAAAAAAAATAGATGTACACTATAAGTGATGATTTCCTTGATCCCTACGTCCGCAAAAAAAAATTGTTATTCGTTTTGGAAGTTGCCATAACCAAAAAAACAACAAAAAACCAACAGCGAACACTAGAGAACAATCATTTACTTCTATATGTATAAATATTTCTTAACTAATACAAAATTACAGACTAACAAGGATGGAATTAAATCTATAGCATTTAACTTATGGCATTATCATCGATAAATTTTCTAACGGACTTGGGTTTGCTTTGTGCTGCTGAGTCAAAAAGCATATTGTCATACGTCATTATGGTAACTGAATTTAGCAATTACAACATTCATTAGGACTATATAGTTCTACAATACAATAAATAATATTTAAACACTACTTTTGCACACGCGACAAGTTTGATATATTCTCTCAAATTTAGATGTGTATATTTAAATGATTTGAATGTCTTATTTCTAACTGAAATACATGGCAAGGGAAAAGAATTATTGTGAAACTGGTTACATTTGATATGAAATTGTAAAGAGGGTTGAAATATTCTTGCGTCACACCTTCTATTCTGTTATGATCTTTTGTTTTGTCAAACACTTCACTTTTTCAAATCAAAAGTTATGACCATGCGTTATCTTCGAATAAGTGAAAGGTTTGTTGATAGGATAAGAACGTTATTTACTAATGACCAAGAAGACACAGAGTGTACATCCCTTCATTCGTGGTCATTTCTGGTCATAAATATTGTGACAGTCTTTGATTTGCTTCTTTGTTGGTATTTGTATGTGAGTGTATTTGGTTGTCGTAGGTGTAGTTGTTTGATGTTCTTTATTTCTTTGCACTTCTTTTTATTCATTTTCCTACTTTCAACAATTTCAAAAAAGCAGAAAAAAATTCAAAAATATGTGAAAGAGAATAGGATGAAACATGGCTTTCAGAAACAAGACATTTAGTACTAGAAATCAGAGGCTATCAGATGTTATCCCCATTATCATATAATTGTAATACAACGCCTCTACTAGCAGGTTGTAAGGATTCCTTATGGGTACTAATTGTGCGCCTCTTGTTGCAGATTTATTTTTATACACGTATAAAAAAAGAATGTATCCAAAATCTTCAAAAGAAAAACCGTAACCCGACAAAGCCTTAAAATATGGTTATAAAATGAAATAATGTTCCAAACGCATAGATGGTGATGTCTGGTGAAAGTATATACCATTTTATCCAAACGATTGATTGAAAATTGGCCAGTATGACACAGATTGCACAGAGAAAAATCTGGAAAACTGTCTACATTGGTGGGGCAACCGGAGACAAGGATGGATTGACTTAGTAATTTGGTCGAGTTTTCCCAACATAAAAAAATTGAGGAAATTTGGAGAGGCCAGTGAGTAAAGTGTTTATTAAAGTAAATGGATTTAGTTGGGATAAATTACCCATGCAAAGTAAGAGCTGGTAGCCTCTTGAATAGATATGGATCGATGAATTTTCCATGAAAGCTCTCAAATTATTTTAATTACTATCTTCTTCAATTTTTTTTAGGAGTCAACAAGGGACCGAGTCAGAATTGATAAAGATATCAAAACTATCATGAACTACCGGTATGCTAGATCATGTACTGATGTTTTAGATTTTCATAGTAGAAATAAACAAATTACTAAGAAACTTTTAGGTCAAGGTTATCGCTTTCACAAATTAGTAAAGACTTTCTGGAAATTTTACAGAAATTATTGTCAACTTCTTTTGAAATTGGGACCCATACAGGCAACAGAGTATATTACTTTAAGTATTTCGCAACCTGCATTTTATGGTGACATGATAAACAAAATAAGAAGGATCAGATGTAGACAGAATTACAATCGAAATTCTTTAAGAATCACCAAAGGCCTTTTATACCGTGGATATAATCCTTCTGTCACCAGACGGACACTAGGTCTGGTACTGGACCAATCTAGAGCCTTGTATAAGCACCTTCTTAAGAAATGCACTCTGATTGACTCTTAAGGGAAGACAAGATCCCGATCACATGTCCTCGGACTCCTCGGGTGATCACATGCATGAGCTCGCTAGAGCCGACATAGCACGGACTGTATGCCCTCTGTTTTTTTAATATCCCCTTACATGTCCATCTATGTGTTTCTTGGGCCCCTGTGTCATGCTGTCTGTTTGTATGTTTATCTTACAGTGAGGAGGTTTTTCTTCACCACAATTGTGCGTTCTTCGAGACCTCTTGGTAATCGGAAAAGTGGGAGGGTTGTGTGCACGTAATCCAGGATAACCACACCGTCTGCTACTGACGTGGCTGATGGCCATCTTAAGTCGGCACCGATTGCCCACTGGTCTCCTTGATTTATGTGTAGTTATTTGTATTTGATGTTTCGCTGTGATTTGGCGTTCCTTGTACCATTTGCGTCTGCTTCTGTGCGTGTCTGTGCTGTGTTTTTACAGTGGGTGTTTTGGTATTTTGCTGTTGGTTTTTGATTTTTTTTTTATGTTGGAGATCCCCTCTTTTCTTTAAGTTAAGTTCAGCGAAAAACGGTGGAAGAAAATGCAATGGTTGTCTTGAAGGTCATGACGTAAATGTGATATAGCCAGATAGACAGCTACGCTTATCGTCTGAATTGAAGCTTGTGAAAGTAAACTGCTTGTTTTCTTGTTTTGCCGATAAGAAATTTTTTTTTTCTTCAACCATTTCTATAATTTGAGACGACAGATTACTTCCATACCAAATATTTTGAAATAAACAGTACAGTGATAATACAGAAAGGGAGCGAAAAAAGATACAATTTTTAAAATGATATGAATTTGTCGTCTTCTTTGAAATTATTAATAATGATAAAACAATACTTTTGATCCATGTCTATATGCCCAAATTTTCTTTGTAATACTATAGTGTTTAATCCCAATTATAAAATTTCTAGTTTATTTTATAGTGAATTGTAAAAGTTCGATAGGGGGAGCAGTTTCATTGCTTGTAACTCCAAAGTTTATTACATCGATATCTATCAAACATTCTGAAAAAATAAACACTATCTCATATCAAAATAACGTTTCATTTCTTTAATGCTATTTTTGAATTGACATTTTCAAAATCCATGATTAAGAACTGAATTTTGCCATTTTACCTATTTATCTTAGAACTTGTGCTCATTCATCATAATGAGGTTAAAATCAGAAAACCAATGTGTCAAAAAAATTCACTGACTTCAATAAGTTTTATGACATCTATTTTTCTTTCATCTGGACTGTTCATTTGTAAAAAGAAGCTTGCTTTTGTTCAGAAATCTATGATTTTGAATTTTACTAATTTTCGGATTTTCTCTTAAATAAAAGAAATTCTGACTTAACGAATTTTTACGACAGTCAAATCGGATGGTCAATGTTATATTCTTTCGTTTTAAATCAAATTATTTTCAAGTTTTGTTACTTAGTTGTTCTACTGATAGTAGAGCTTTCGACGGGTCATCGTGTTGTTTGCAAATGCAAATACATTCTTCAAGTGTAAATTTTTCAATTAAGGTATCCGTTATACAAATAAATTTCAAGTGTATTATATAGTTAGAATTATTGAATATTTTTACCAAAATATACCTTATACAACATAAAAATGATGTCTATCATCAAAGTTCGACATGCAAACCTTCGCTCAATCCGCGGAAATTATCGAGACACTGCCGAAGATTACCGAGATACTTTTAACACTGTTTAAATGGACGAGACGTCCGCGAGATCTCGATTTGTACAATGGATACGTTAAGATTTATATTAATTGAGCACTTAGATGGAGAATTTCCAAAAACGACGCTGATTTTTGTGACAGTTTTCTTCTCAACTATTAACAATGTCCGAAATAGGTAATTTTCTGATGTGAGGCTATAACAAAATGTAAAGAAATTAAGAAGCTGACGATTAATACTTTTGATAATTATTGGCCATATATCTGCAAAGACGTATCTTAGGCCTTTCAACTAAATTTTAAAATCCAATAATTTTCCTTTGAAAGTGCTTCACGACTTGTGAATATGTGTCTAAATAGCAGTAAGGAACTTTGAATTGGGAAAGACATTCTAATTATCGATGAAAAAATTAATTTTTTCTACCGAATTTTAAATTAACTCTGCTTAAAGAGGGAGGTAATTCAAACTATAAAATTTAACAAACATTTGATTCCCGGGACTCATCTTGAGTAACCGAGTTTTACGGGTTCTTTAAAATATGAAACGCACAAGAAACGAAATGAAAAGAAACGGAACGATTTTTTTTTTTGGTCGGCAAAGAATTTTAAAAAATAAACGTAATAGTAAACGACGCAGACATAATAGAAAAAGCCCTGTAAATTTCAATTTTAGGTTCTTGTTATCATTGAACTTATTAAATCAAAATTCACGAAAAATTTAAAATCAAACGGTTTAAACACAAGTTGTTCAAAAAAGCAAACAAAACAAATTACAAAAATAAAAAAAGATGAAATTTTCACGATTTTCAGATTTCTAAACTGAGTTGTACAGAAAAAAATCTGAGTGACTATATGAATACATTTCATTTAATTTCAGAGATCCCTTTTCTTTTTGCATGGATTGTTTGCTATAGACATGTAAAAGAAATGTCCATATCGTCATGATTCTTCACTTTGAAAACAACATCTTCTATCTTTAATACAGCTACATGCAGGGATAACTAGAAAAAAAGGGGAGGGGGGTCCTATCCCATACTTCATTGAACAATTACTGGTCGATCGACATCATGCAGTGAACTTATGATGGTTTTCTTTTTTGTTAGTTTAAAGCTGAGCAAAATTTGTCAAAAACATCGATTACGTACGTAGTTTATTTTATTGATGTAAGAACCATAAGAAACGTTTTTTCTTTCTTCTCCAGAGGGAGGGGATGGGGCGGTCAGCCTATCCAACACATGGTTTTGAAAAAAAAAACTGAAGAAAAAAATTGAACTCGCGTATACGTATATTCAAATAGAGTAACAGAACATTCTGGATCAGATAAGAACGGTAAATGACTCAAAATGAAATTTGATCAAAAATAGGTACTGAAAAACAAGTTTTTTTCACATTCATGGTGGTGTCCAAACTGGGAACCGATTATAACAAATAATCGATTATCACTCGATACTTGATTCCGATTATCGATTATGGCTCTCAATAATCGATTACATAGTAACGTGAGTTTCAAGTTGAATTGTCTAGTAAAATAATGTAAAATTACAGGCGTCCCGCCCCTTGCATATTCTTGATTAAACAAACCACTAAACGGCTATGTACAGGGTAGTCTTCTATTTCAAGTTTGTTCTGATGTAAACGGAGTTACCAAATCTGAACTGCAAAAAAAGGTATAGCCCATCAAGTCTTTTCAGTTGAGTTTAAAAAGAAGTAAACTTTTCTGTCTTTTTTTTTTTTTTGGAAAGGAGATATCGAGGCAGTGAAACCCTGTGCCTTCAAAAATAAACATATGAATAAGCAAAACCAGACTCTTTTATCATAAAAAGTGTATTTCATCATTAAGTAGTCAAATGTATTCATTTTAACACATATGAAGTGCTGAAGTCATCATTGTCTTGACTGAGGCGTAAATCGCATTGGATGGCGAAACCATAGACTATGAAGGCTCTGCCGATTCATCGTCACTTATGATTTTGTATATAAGCTGGAATAACATAACTAACTTTTTTGTAAATTCAAAGGGGGGGGGGGGGTCGGACTGATCCCTCTCCCTAACCAATCCCCCTAGCTCTTGATCCACGCTTTCAAGTGCCGAGCGGACTTTAGGTGACATATTTTGAGTATAAGTTTATACAATTAAAATATAAAAATAAAAATATATAGCGATGTACAAATTTATCAAATATTGAGAAAAAGAAAATATAGAGCACAGCCCTGTACTCACACTTTTAGAAATAGATCAGTGGCGGATCCAGGATTTCAGAAAGGGGAAAGGGACGTACATGTTTCTCATTTCTCTCTCTTGAGTCCTTTATATGTGACCTTCAAATGAATTATATTTATGCTAAATTAAGTGATGTAGGCGAGCGAATAAGAGCGAGCAGTTTTTTGCTGCATCTGGGGTAAAAATGTCAGAATTTTTTTTATCTACCCTCTATAACTCTTTAGGGAGAAAGGGTACATAGGTAAGTCGCATTGTTATGAAATGATCATATACATATAAGTGGTTAAAAACTGGCGAGCGAAAGCGAAAGTCAGTGAATGTTTTTTTTTTAATCGTTACAAAAAGATGGTCAATATTTATCAATTACGATCTCCATTGCATAATATTCATATATTCAAAATCAAAATTCAAAAACCCCCTCTACCCCCTATTGATATGACAGAGATCAATCCAATCAAAACATTCAAGAAAAGAAAGCAGAATGCAGAAATGTATTGTAAAATCTGAATCGGAAATCGGAAAGTTCCCGTTGGCCTTATCCAAATCAATAACTTTTGATTGAAGGGGGGGGGGGGGGGAGGCCCCCCCCCCCTATATGCATATTAAGCAGATTCACAGATTTTAACATTTAGAACGCCGGCTGGGTATACCCTACCTCTTTAGCGAATGGTTGAATTACAAAATACATGTATATCAATAACACAAACAATTTTCAAACATTATTCACTTTTCATGTGTTCTTTAAAAACTTCTTGTCCGACTTGTAAACCCTTTGCAAGCACGGCATAGGCGCCCGGTGGCCAACGCCCTCCAATTGAAACTGAATCATACAGAAATGATTTGTTTTACAGATTGTGGACGAGGGGTGATTACATCAGTACCTCTTGTATGAGAAGTAAAGCTGAAATCTGTATTAAAAACATTTCTACGTCTTTTTTATAGGGTGGGGGTCATTGCCGTCACTTTTTTTTTATAAAAATGTGTAATATTGAAATAATTTTTTAATGTTATGGATAATCATAGACACGCTCTCTCTCTCTCTCTCTCTCTCTCTCTCTCTCTCTCTCTCTCTCTCTCTCTCTCTCATTCTCATGTATTCTCTATATTTTCCCCGATAGTTTTGATGATGTCTTCGTTATGCATACTTATCGACATATTACTTGTATTTTTGTTCCTAACTCATGATATTTATCTTAACACATACAGGTATATCTGCTTTTTATTTTTTTATGTTAATTTATACTGAGAAGTTCGGCATACAATTTTTAGTGAATACTAATGCCCCCCCCCCCCTTCCCCCTTTATATAAGCAGAGTTTAACGAAATCGGTTACATCTATGCCTAGATTAAACCTTGTCAGCTATAAGATAGTCTTTTGCAGATCTGAAATGTAGATTATGAAATATGTATAAGACGTACATGTACTGATCTTTGACTCGCAGTTCCCTAGGCACATAGGTTGTACAAGGGGGAAAAATTACCACAGTTATACCGTAAACGAATGATGAAATGGTAAAATTTGTAATTTTGTTTTTCGTTTCATTTCTTTACTTTTCACTTCGTTTCATAGTTTCAAGGGTCTCGAATTTTACAGATATTATTGAAGAGTTTTCTCCCTTCCAATATATTACCACATGAACATTTGTAACTCGGTCTAAAAATCTGATGTGCAATTTTGTGCTATCTTTCTCTGTCCTTTTATTGTCTTTAGTACATGAAACAAATTAAAATATTATACTCAATCCTACCAACTTTGTCCAACAACCCAAAAGAGGTAAATAAATAAGAAAATTCATGATTTGAAGTGATTTTTGCGCTACATTTTTATGATGAAGCGCGAAAGGTTCCGATTCTGACACTTTGGGTACGAGTTGTCGTTACTCTCAGTCGACACCTAGCGTTTGTTGAAAGGCCTACGTATCTTCTAGAACTACCATTTCAGGCAACTTTATTGTTTGAACATGGGTTTAGCAGTATTATATACCTTGTCAACTTTTGCATGTAAGAATATTATTCATGACATACTGTATATACATTTTAACAGGAGAAATTGGAGTTTGGATAGGGATATCAGATGCTTACATTCGCGGACAGTGGCTGTCATACCCCGATATGACTCCAATTAACATCACAGATTGGGCCCTAAATGAACCAAATAATGACCTGGAAAATTGCATAGAGATCTATAGAGCACATGGATACAGCTGGAACGACCAATCGTGTCTGGATGTACTGCCTTTCATTTGTGAAAAACCTGCATGACTAGTTTTTAATTTGTTCAGTTGCTATGGAGAAAATACTTATGTTGGATGTCATGCAAAGGATAAAAATTTTAATTTCCCTATCAAATAAGACCAAGGAAGCTCCAATAGGGCCGATATATGGTGAATGAAATCGATCAATAAATGAAGAGAGTGCTGCTTTGTCGAGACTACCGTGTATACTTTTGTATTATTTATTTTCTATTTGCGATTATATTCAATTATATTCGATTATATACTCATTCTTTCTCCTGTCCACAAGCTCCATTACAGAGAAATATGATATCTCCGGAAAATTCTCGTGTACGACTAAGAGAGACATGTGTTTCCAAAGGCGGCAATGAAGTTTTTTGGGAAAAGCAGAGTATTCTGATTTCGGTTAAAGCAACAGTGGTATCTTTGCTGGTATGGATTATTTTCCGTAAATACGATTTCGGTCAGTGAAATTCAAAACACAAAACGAAAATTCGAAATCCAAACATCATAATAATTAGGCTTAAAATGAAAGGGAGGGATCTCCAACAAGCTCGGTTGCAGCTTCCGGTGCAAAAAAGGGGATGATCTCCAGCATGACCACCCTGCACTCACCCGGCGAAACAAACCCACAAGAAAGTGATATGTAAATGACATCAGACAAAACAACAAGCCACAAAAAAGACGCGATAATATTCACTAGAACATCATACAAGACAATCGAAACAGACGTACAGAAACATCAAACATTAATGACTACACATAAAAGGCAGGAGACCAATGTGCACCCGGCGCCGACTTCGGACGGCCATCTGCTATTAGCAAATAATGTGGTTGTCCTGGTTACGCTGGCACAACCCTCCCACTTATCCGAATACACAGAGGTCTCCATTGACGCACAATAGATGTATAAACATAAATCTTTGCACTGTAAGGTGACATCACAAACAGGACATTGAAACGCAGCGGCTTCTTGTAACACGAATTCGATCTAAATGGTTCTTAAAAATCCTATGGCATGCTGATGCGAGCTCAAGATCACTCACCCGAGACGTCTGACCAACTTTCAGATACATGTAGGACAGAGAATGAGGACCCAGTCCTCTGACGAGATTTAAACAATGCCCGTCATGCAGTTCCGTTGTCACGGTTTGGCAGTGTGCAACGTTGGGAAAGACACTGGTAAAAAACTGTCGGTTGGTCCAGTACCATGTCCAGTGTTCTTTTGATGACCTTTGGATCATATCCTTGGTAAAGCAGGCGACCGACTATTTTCTTACATGTGTGGTTGAAGTTTGATCTGCCTTTGATCCTTCTGATTTTGTTTACTAGGTCATTTTCAAAACGCTTTCACAAGTTTATGATATCTAAATCCTTGACTGATCAGTTTCTTTGTAATTTAATTTTTGTCATGGAGGTCCGAAACATGGGAGCAAGCTCTATCGTATTTAATGAGCTGAGAGATGTAAATGCCGTACGATTGCAATCTTAGAATATGGCCATCAAGCTAAGGAAAAGTAACTATGTTGAAACCAAAGTCTTCTCTTTTGTCGTATTTGTCTGAATTTATCCGTTTTTGATTTTGATATCAAGCTCCAAAAATGGTGTAGCTTTATCAACTGTGTTTGCTTTGTTCAATGTTGCTCTGGTGGATAAATTTGATTTTTGTAATGATCAAAATGTGAGTTCACAATAGTCAAAATGTCATCAAGATACCTAGATGTGCCGTTCAAACATTTCAAGTTATCAAATTTCTTGAGTTTTTGCAGATTTTGCATGAATTCTTGAATGTATGAAAATGTATAAAAACTAATATGCAACCAGAGGCGCACAATTAGTATCCAATAACTTGCCTGTATAGAGTGTCACAAAATCTTACAAAAATGTTGTCTAAAAGGAAGGACAAGCCCTTGCATAACTCAGATCGAGTCCATGATTTGTACGATTTGTATTCTATTGAAGAAGAGAATCGTTTTGTGTCAGAAGTATATATATAAATGCTTACCCTCTCGATCAAAACGCCATTTAATAAAATTTGATAAGCGATCTTTTATCTTCTCATGAGGGAGGGTGGTGTACATATAAGAGAAGTCGTAGGATGAGTTAGATTCGGCTTTTAAATCAAATGATTTGAATTTGTCGATCACATCACTAGAATTCTTTATTGATCAAAAATGATTGATGTCGCTGTAATTAAATGCAGTTTCACAATATTTTGATACATGGTCTTTAATTGCTGTTAACGCTGATGTCAAACTCCTAGATAAACTGTAATAGTACAATTGCTCGTATAAGCAATAAATCGAAAACCGTAAGGAGATTTATGAAGTTTGGACAAACAGTAAATATTTCGTACGTCTGATTTCGTAATAGATAGTTGAAATGAAGAACTTTCATCTCGGAGCTTTCGTAAATATGAGGGAAAGTTTCATTGCTTTGTATATAAATGTTGATGGTAGAAAGTTCCGAAAGTAATACTGATATGTAATAGCGCTTTCAAATGATTATAGTGTTCTTAGCCACCTTGTCTGCCGGAGCAAATGAGTTAAAGAAGAGCCTGACGATAATCTCATTAATACTCACAATAGAACACCAAATTGAACATCGACGGACCCCCAGCAAGCTAGAGGTGGGACCAGGTGCAGGGAGGAGTAAACATCCCCTGTTTGCTAGTCGCACCCGCCGTCAATGCTCACGCACGAAAACGAATCAATTTATTAAATACACGCACTGTCTGAGGTATGTCTATATACAAATGAGTTAAAGAAGATGTGATATGGGAACAATTTCAGAGAAAAATAATCAAAACACTAACTGTCAAACCCCTCGCAGGGAACTTTTTTACGAGCTCCACACAGCAAAAGGCATAAGTGTGACACAAATGAGTTTAAAAAGATGCTGACGATAATCTCAACAACACTCACAATACAGTACAAAATTGAACATCGACGGACCAGGTGCCCGTGTGGAGTAAGCATCCCCTGTTGGCTAGCCGCACCCGCCGGAATTTCAGAAAACAAGAATGAAACAGACAACTATGGCGCATATATATAGAATGCATTACATGTACGATAAATACACTTGCTGTGTGCTGTATACCCGTAACAAAACACAAATTAAGACACTTATTCTCTATATATAACATGAATCGTGTAACATATAGTATCCAAGCAGGAAGGACAAAAAAAAAGAAGCCCAAAGCCTGACCCGATTTCTGTCTTAGTGTAATCAAACGGTTTCGATACTTGACAAATTATTAGTAAGTAGCCTGAATAAATTCGATAAAGTAAAAGATGCCACTATAACTGATAAATGCAATTCCATTTATCCTTAAACCTACCACACATGATAATTCCTTGTGGAATTTGCAACCACAAAAGGGAAACACAGCGAACACTAACATAATACATCAATCACCTATAACATTCTATGTTTAAATATTTCTGAAGTTTAACATTCTATGTTTAAATATTTCTGAAGTTTAACATTCTATGTTTAGATATTTCTGAAGTTTAACATTCTATGTTTAAATATTTCTGAAGTTTAACATTCTATGTTTAAATATTTCTGAAGTTTAACATTCTATGTTTAAATATTTCTGAAGTTTAACATTCTATGTTTAAATATTTCTGAAGTAATTAATGTAATAATTGAATATGTTTAAGCTGTACTTATAAGCATGGCATCGCGTATAAGCGCCACCCACAAAACATTCCGTATTTTC
Organism: Pinctada fucata; assembly: GCA_028142955.1. Classification (NCBI taxonomy): domain Eukaryota; kingdom Metazoa; phylum Mollusca; class Bivalvia; order Pterioida; family Pteriidae; genus Pinctada; species Pinctada fucata. The sequence goes on from AP027106.1 coordinate 44,690,957, forward strand.
ACTTGACTCTGGAGAAGATTGAGTTGTCCTCGTGTTTCTGTGTGTGTTATTTACTTTTCTTGTGATGATGACAAATATGGATAATGACCATATCCCTGTATACAGCACAAAATCGATAATTCAAAAATCAGAAACCGAAGGCATACAAAATCAGGACAAAACAGAAACCAAAGCAAACAAACAAAAACCTCCACCATATGAAAAGAAGCGAACTCCCGATATGGGAGTGAGACCAGGTGCCCAGGAAGAGTAAGCATCTCCTGCTTGCATGCAACACCCGATATCTTTTCAAGAATTTGTAAGCGTTTTGATTGTGAATGTTTAACATTTTATTTCTGGTTTTGTGTTTGACTTTCATTCACTGATTTGAATGATCCGTGTTTTCGGATAAGGAAAGGGTTGCGCGCATATAATCCGGATTGTAACATCATTTCATTATAAAAACGATTAATCATTGTCTGCCAATCAAACAGGAAGTTATTTCTTAATGAGGAATAAATCTACTGATACCTTAAAAAGCATGTTGTGATTATCTGGAAAGGCACATATTGCGTACACTGATTATAAAAGTCAAGCACTTTTTTATGTAAGTCATTACAAAATGATAATCATATATATAATATCTACATAAAAATTATGAAACAAGTATTTTTCATTCTATTTCTATGTTTAATTTCAGTTGTCAGGGAATTATTTGTCGCATATGTTTTTCACAAATGAAAGGACGTTGTTCAGTACACGGGCTATCGTTCCAACGATAACCATGCACAGAAAAGAGGCTGACACAATTTTCTGCGCCACCTGTAGGTTCACCTGGACCCCAGTCTGTGAATTGGGAATTGACCTGATTCATATCTGGGTATGTCAACCACTCTCCCTCTGTGTGGGCATCTGATATCCCTATCCATACCACCGGTTGTCCTGAAAAAAATGTTGCTATCTTTCTACACAATGAGTTTATCTTTCTATACATTTTCATGAGTCTATCTTTCTATACATATCCATTAGTCTACATTCCCGACCAGTCGAAAGTTTAACGCCGAGATGACGAAATTTTGAAAGCTAAATGCGAAAGTTTCGTTAACTATTCGTCAGCTTTTTTTTAAAGCTACTGAGATGACGAAATTTCGAAAGCTCTATAAAGCTTTCGAAAAATAGCTGACGAAAATTTCGTTAACTAATCTTTGTAACGAAAATTTTGAAAGCTATGACCTTTCAAATTTTCGTCATCTCGGAGCGTTCAAAATATTTGAAAGCAGTCGCTGACGAAATTTTGAAAGCAATCGCTGACGAAAATTTTGAAAGCAATCGCTGATGAAAATTATGAAAGCTATCGCTGACGAAATTTTTGAAAGCTATCGCTTACGAAAATTTTGAATGCTATCGATGACGAAAATTTTGAAAGCTTTTGGAACGCTCGGGCGCCATATTGTTTTTGCAATGGCTGCGGCACGCCTCGGGCGAATTCCTCTGCACAGTTTGGAGGATGAAAGAAGCCGTCTCATTATTGGCGTGGCACTTTAAAAATTCACCGATTGTGAAATATCTTTCAAAGCTTCCGACAGCCACAGAGAAGCCAGGGTTTTACTGGATATATCAAAAATTGCGTAATTAAAATCTAGTTCGATCTCGGAAACGCGGGATCTTTGAATAAATTTATAAAATAAACAAGATACAAAAGTTCATTTAATCCAAGAAAATATATTTTCATAATTAAATCTGAATAAACATCATTATTCATATTATCTATCAAGCAAATTATGAAGATGATTGCTTTGATTTCGGCCATCTTGGTTTTCTCGACAAAAGATAGCTTACGAGAAAAGCTTTCAAAAATGTTGAAGGCTAGTTAACAAAATTTTCGTCAGCAATTAGTTTTCAAAAATGTTGAAAGACATAGTAAACGAAATTTTCGTCAGCGATTAGCTTTCAGATATTTTGAAAGCTATAGTTAACGAAATTTTCGTCAGCGATTAGCGTTCAAAAATTTTGAAAGCTATAGTTAACGAAATTTCGTTAACTATAGCTTTCAAAATTTTTGAAAGCTAATCGCTGACGAAATTTCGTTAACTGTAGCTTTCAAAATTTTTGAAAGCTATCGCTGGCGAAAATTTTGAAAGCTAGGGAATTGCTGACGAAAATTAGTTAACAAGAAATCGCTGACAAAATTTCGTGTAATCTCTCGAGTATTCAAAATTTTGAAAGCAATCGCTGACGAAATTTTGAAAGCTAAGCTTTCAATAAGCTTTCAATTCGTTTACTTTCGACTGGTCGGGGTTGTATCTTTTTATACATATTCATGAGTCTATCTATCTATACATATTAAAATGCTTCTATCTTTCTATATATATTCATTAGTCTATCTTTCTATATATATTCATGAGTTTATATTTCTATACATTTTCATGCGATTATGCTTTCTTGGTAAAAGGACGCCGTTTCGGTCCTTTTAACATGTGAAAGGAGTGAATATGAACATAAAATGAATCATTGAATATCCCAAAATAACTCGTATTGGGGAAGAGTGTGTGTTTTGTATTGTTCATATCTTAGTCGAGTAACTGTATGTACCTGTATGATTGTTTTAAAGTGGGCTTTCCTGCTTTAGATGATACAACAAACTTTGTCCTGACATTTTCTTAATATGGCATTCAATAGTCCACGTTTTGTTTTCACCCTAATGAAATATGAGATTGAATGATCGATCTGTTACCATTCGAGTAAATACATTTTGTTGGATAACTCTTGTTGTATGGCTAGATTTTCATCGTCTTAAATTGAGTGGTTGAAAAAGGCGAACATAAAATAAATTCCCTGTAAGCGATATATGGTGAATATAATTTCTGGAAATGTTACAAAATATATTCTCCGCTTCTTTTGAAACTCGGCTATATACCTGCTGCAGGGTACATTGCTGTCAAAATTTCACAACCTATTGTTATGGCTACTTAATAAGCAGAATTAAGAGGATCAATGTTTGACTGAATTTCAATTGAAAATGCGTCAGAACCATCAAAAGTCTTATATATCGTCTATAGGATCCTTGAGTCGCTAGGACATGATGTTTGTTACTTGACCAATCTTCAGCCTTTTACCGGCACACTTTAAAGTAGTGCACTACGACTGACTATGACCATAGACTCTATGACATGTTCTCTCCAACATCGTCAGAAAAGACAGGACCCTGACCAAATATTTCATCAATTGGTTAGACTGCTCGAATGACTGCATGCATAAGCTTACTCAAGCAGACAGGGACTGCTTTTTCAAAATAACCTCTTGTGCTTTTGATACTGGTATCTATTTTCAGTTTCTATTACTTTGGCCCCTTAGTTTTGCTGTCTTGTTCGTGTCGGCATCTTACATTGAGAAGGCTATAATGAATTACAGTTTCGCGTTCGTTGGAACCGCTGGGTATCCAGACAAGTTGTGTTCACGCTATCCGAGTAACTACACCACTTGGCACTAGCGTTACATAGACCGTCCGAAGTCATACAGGTGTCTTTGTATTATGTGCAGTTTTTGTAAAATGTTTGGTCTTTCTTGTCATTTTTTGTGTCTCTTGTTGTGCTTGCCTACTGTGTTTTTACAATTGGGTTTTATGTTGGGGGGTTTTTTTTTTGGTGTTTTGTTGTGGCTGCTGCAACCCAGTTAGAGATTCCCACCATTCCTGTGGGCAAACACTCTATTTAACTTCAGGACAAACAACACTGGATGGACTAATGTTACTACTATTAAACCGTAATTTAAGGGATTCTTCTTTGATTTTAAGATTTGAATAATTGAGCTTGACCTTTAACTTCATTTTGACATCGACTATTAATATTCGAGATATATCTGAATTTTTCTTGATATATTTTGAGGAGAAATAGTATATGAATCATAACTTTGGATGTACCTGAATCTCTCGCAATTTGCTTTATGTAGTTGTTTTCATTCTGGCTCACCGGAACAACCATATTGGCTCCGAGAGATCGGCAGAATGTCTGGAATGATAAAACGATTAATAATCTACAATGATTTAGATCTATAAACAATGTTTGTACACATTCGCACTAGCAACGAATCTAGTATTTAGACTTTTTATTGGAAGAGTTTTCTATCTTTTAAAATCTTATGATTTTGTCGGATGATTTTATTTTACGTTAAATGATTAATCCAAACCAATCTAATTTCTTTGAAAAAGAAACTCTTATAAATTATTTACATGAGGGGTGGACAAGGTGAAAGGGAGGGGGAGGAAGGGGGCGGGAGAAGGGAGAGAGGGAGGAGGGAGAGAAGGGGGAAAAGGGAAGGGAGGGGGGAGAAGGGGCGGGAAAAGGGAGGATGGGGGCAGGAGGGGGAGGCAAGGGAAGGGTAAAAAGGAGGGGGACGGAGAAGGGGCGGGAAGGGGAGGTAAGGGGGTGGGAGGGGGAGAGAGGTACCCCCTGTCCGCCCCCCTTACATGACACAGTTGACATACCAGACCGTCCCACCATGTCAGTCTAATTCCTGAACTGTAAAGATAACACTTTCCACCAAAATGTGACCACGGATCTTTGCATGTTTTCGTTGAATTCGATGCTATAAGAAAAATGTAAATGTGAAAAATAACATTTTATTGATAAACCTGTGATAGTGGAAAGGTTTTGTATGGGATGCTTTACGAAACAATAGAAGTTTGACGTCACTTTGATGGGCCATTCCTTGTTCATGTCGTCATCTTACAGCGCGGAGGATGTTATACAACATTTTTTTGTTCTTTGAGACCGCTTGGTAATCAGACTACTGAACAGGTTGAGTGCGTGTAATCCGGATAACCATACAGATTACAATTAATGTTGCAAATGGTTGTGCATGATTACACACACTTCTCTGCTGAAGATTCCCCATATATTTGTGATGTAATTAGGCACAATCTATTTGATATTCAAGGGGGCGGTTGGGGTTTTTTTTTTTTTTTCGAAAACGAAAAAAAAAAAAAATTTGAAAACATAAATTCTCTAGCTCTTACAAGAAATCTGAATTTGAAGAATTACAGCAAGATTTCGCTGAATATTCATGTTTTCGACTCGCTTCACTCGCCGCAGTTTTTAATTTACATCAAAAAAATTTCACTCGCTTCGCTCGCCAAACTTTTCTATCAAAATATAATTTCTTTGATGGCAAAGTTCATATTTGACCATATCAATAGTCTTATACATGATATACATTTAAATAAAAAAGGGCTTCCTAAATGGCTTAAATATATATTCAGTATAATGTATTATTAGATGCATGTATAACAATAGAGATTAATGTCCGCGCGATTCACTTCTGAAACTGGATAAACGCAATTTTGACTATTTCATCGTGCAGAACTTTAAATAAAATTGATACCATTCAGTAGATCTCGCTTAATTGTAAATTTTGGTATAAGTTATATAATAGTCAGTGCACGCAATCAAAATTTTAGAATAGACAAAGCGAAGTTTAGATGGGCAATTTCCATGCTAATATTTCTCGTGACGTCGTGACGCTCTCCATATGCTCAATGTCAAACTCAACGACGTCACGCCGAAATTTATCATTGAAAACGCCCCATCTAAATTTTAAATTGTCTGTATAATTTGATTTCATAAACCCTCGACCATGTAACATATACCAAAATTTACGAGTAAGCGAGATCTATTCAATGATATAAATTGTATGACACAGTTGCCAAAATCGCGTTTATCCAGTTTCCGAAGCGAGTCGCGCGGACAGTAATTTTAAGTACCACCTAAATTTAAGAACTTAAGTTTTTCGCTAATTTACAATTCTTAATTTAAATTGTCAATATTGAAATTTGTTTTGAAGTCCCCCTCATTATCCCATTATCTAAATAAGAGAACAAAAAGGGGGATTTTTCATTCATTTAAAGACGTGAAGCAAAACATGTCAACGAAAAGCAAATCATACAAAAATAATTATCGCTCTCGATGATACCAATGCTACGGAAGCCAGTTCGTGCCATGTTATATCTTTTTACTATCTCGTAGTTACGAGAAATTTTTCTCGTAGTTACGGAAGACATTCTCGTAATTACGAGAAACGTTTCTCGTAGTTACGGGAAAAAATTCTCGTAATTACGAGAAACGTTTCTCGTAGTTACGAGAAAATTTTCTCGTAGTTACGAGAAAACTTTCTCGTAGTTACGAGAAAAAATTCTCGTAATTACGAGAATTTTTTCTCGTAGTTACGAGAAACAATTCTCGTAATTACAAGAAAAAATTCTCGTAGTTACGAGAAACGTTTCTTGTAGTTACGAGAAACTTTTCTCGTAATTACGAGAAACTTCTCTTGCAATTACGAGAGATTTTTTTCGTAATGACGGGAAAGAAATCTCGTAGTTACGAGAAAAAGTGCGTTCGATTTTTTTCTCGTAATTACGAGATTTTTTTCTCGTAACTACGGGAAAAGTTTCTCGTAACTACGAGAAAAGTTTCTCGTAATTACGAGAAATGTTTCTCGTTACTACGAGAAACCTTTCTCGTAACTTCGAGAAACGTTTCTCGGAACGACGGGAAACGTTTCTCGTAACTACAAGATATGTTTCTCGTAACTACGAGATCTGTTTCTCTTAACTTCGAGAATTTTTTCTCGTAACTACGAGAATTTTTTCCCGTTACTACGGGAAAAGTTTCTCGTAACTACGAGAAACGTTTTTCGTAACTTAGAGATAGTAAAAAAAATATAACATGGCACGAACTGGCTTCCGTACAATGCAATTCACAACTATACTAAAAGCGACCTAAAAACCTTAATCAATTGTTTCAGTTATTGTAGAAGATCATTAATCCCACACCAAGCCCGATAGTTACAGTTCCGTTACAGTTTTTCACCGTAGCGTATCACGTGATATTAAAATAATCTTTTGCATGGGAATCCCCTTCGGTTAACAAGGTAAATGCTGTCTAAATCTACATTATATGAATTTATTTTAGGACTATCATACGATCATCGTTATGAATTATATGATGGTTATCTATTCTGGTCAAGAGAACACTTGAACAGAAAGTTTTGTTTATTTACGTGCACCATATCATAACATGTAAACAAAATAGAAAATTTTCTGTTGAAGTGTTCTCTAAATATTCCTCTATTCTTGACCAGAAAAGATTACTATCATATTTATAATAATGATGCTCATATGATAGGCGTAAACTAGTTTCATATAAAGTAGATTTAGACAGTATTTACCTTGTTAAATCGAAGGGGATTTCCTTGTAAGAGATTATGTGCACATCACGTGATACGCCACGGTGGTTTTTGGCAATTTCAAAAATGTTCGTAAAAAAAACTGACCTAGTGATATTTTGATAATTATAAAGATCACGTAAGCTCTTTCAATAAACATAAGAGACTAACCTCTAGTTGTACTATTGGCTCGTTGCACAGATGCTTTGTCACTTAGTTCTTGTACTTTCTTTTCCAACTGTAAAATCTTTTTCGCTACTGGATCCTTCAGGTAAGATTCGATTTCTGCAAGTTCAGCAGATCCAGACTCGGCACAAAGGGAATGGTTCCCTTGCGTCATAAAAATTGTTTGACAACGGATAAGTGGAATGGAAATTAGAAGAATTTCGAGGAACAGTTTGATTGACTGATCCATCATAACCTTGAAAGCCAAATGTGAGCAGTGTTCATCGATATAATGTTTCGCATTAGGGTATTTTACCTCACTTCAAAAAGTTCAGTCGAATGTTTTCCTACAACTATGAGCGATGTACCAGGAAGTATAAGGATATCATGTAATATATAATTTCTTGATGTGTATTACTCTTTACTATACGTATTCTTATACTTAAAGAGGGAGACTTTGACATGGTAATTCAGACATGTACTGAAGGCTTGTTTTTGAAAAATCGGTTGATACTGCTATGACGGCCACTCAAAAATGAATTACAAGTTGAACAGCATAATAAGATATTTCCTGTAGCACCATTGTCAGAGTGCTAGATTACGTGTAGATACTTTATCTCGTAAACTGACGCCCAGAGGAGTACCACTTTCCTTTAGATATATTAGTAACAAGCGCAGACGTGCTTTGGAACATATGATATGAAGCGGATCTGCTTGAGATGGCAAAACTATTAAATGTTGGGTACCGATTAAGTAGGGTTTTATCAAATTCTACCTTAATTGTCAATATTGAAATATATGTTCTATAGTACCAATTTTGTTGTACTAGACACGTGTTTCGGATATTTTATTCTTCGTCAGTAGCACTTCATAAAGCCGAAGTGAATTTTCCTGGCGCCGTCTACAATACAGAGCTTTTTCCTCTTGCCAAAATCAGCCGCTTCAAATTTTGTGTAGGGTTTACTCAGACGCGTAATTAAGTGAAAACTATGGCCAAAAATCGTTGGAGGTGTAGGCGCAAGGAACTTAATTTTAAACCGAAAAAAAAATCATGCCGAAACCCAGCTAAGGATAGAGCTATGCAATGAGGGAGATACCCCTTAGTTTTAGAAATTTAGGTCTAATTAATTCTGGATTCTGGACCAGGAGTCCCCGAGGGCACATGTAGCCAAGCTCGATCAATTTTGGTTGGTCGTTTCTTCAAACGCACTCGAAAATTTCTGTCTACAAAATTCTCACAAATTTCTGAAACCTGGGTCCTGTAGCATCATATCCCAGCCATCTTGCTACGTCTTTCGGTATATTTTGGACTTCACTGTCACACATTTTGGCCATATCTCATTGTTTTGATTGAGGATCACTGACGAGGGTAAATACCCGAAACGTGCATGTCTGGTCCACGCTGTTAATTAATCTGCTTTTAAATGATGCTAATGATTTTGAAGACGTTTAACATTTGTACCACTTGAAGAGTGTCACTGCTGGTGGACCAGGAGTCCCCGAGGGCACATGTAGCGAAGTTCTATCAATTTCGGTTGGTCGTTTCTTCAAACGCACTCGAAAATTTCTGATTACAAAATTCTCACAAATTTCTGAAACCTAGGTCCTGTAGCATCCTAAAAATTTCCTAAAAAACAGTGACGAAATTTGTATTTGTATGTAAAAACAAGAAACGGAAATTTGTATGAAACGGAGGATATCCTTCTTTGTGTAAAGATTTTTTTTTCAATAATATTCATGTCCGGCAGATAAAGAATTATTTAAGATAATGTGACAACCCCCCCCTCCAATATTCATAAGATTGCAAACTATCGCAAAGTTCATCCATCCTTTCATTTCCTTAATTCTATCTATTGCAAAAATGCGTCTTTCTGGACACACCAACCCGATACATTGAAAATATGCATTAGACATTTCCGTCCAGAGGCTTCTCTCTCGCAGCTTCTCACTCTATGACAAACGTGACGACTTCAATTTCAGAAACTTTAACCTTCCTTTTCTGAGTAGCAACATCCCTTCATTGCCTGCTTATGGCGTGTTCATATCTCAGTTGATACGGTATGCCAAAGCAAGTACCAAATATACAGATTTTATTCTGAGAGCTAGGCGTCTTTCAGATAAGTTTCTCAATCAGGGATACGTTTGTGACCGACTAACATCGTCACTGAGGAAGTTCTACGGTCGATATCGGGAACACTATGATGGTGAATGATATTCTGTCATAGACCATTTGTACCGTCCAACCAAGGATTATACTTTATATCTTCCAAAATGGAAGTAACCGGATGTGACAATTCTACCAAATTGAAGCAACGGATGCTGACTCTTCCTGGGCACCTGGTCTCACGCCCATTTCGGGAGTTTTGAAGTTTTGGAGTTTTGCTGTTGGTGTTGCAACCTAGTGTTCATGGAGATCCCCTACTTTCTTTTCGCTTCTTTTCATGTGGTGGATGTTTTTGTTTGTTTGCTTCGGTTCCTGTTTTATCCTGATTTTGTATGCCTTTTGTATGCTTTATGATTTTCTGAATTATTGATTTATGCTGTATATAAGGATATGGTCATTGTCCAAATTTGTCATTTGTAGGTCACTTCGTTTTTCTCTTTCTAAAACACATGTTCCGTGTAAACAATAAAAGGAAGAGATCTCCAACACTACTTGATTGCAGCATACACAATAAAACACCAAAACACTCCAAGCAAAAACACAGAAGATGCTATGCAAAAGGTACAAGGAACACCATATACGACATCAAAACACTAAGCGCAAAAGACTACACATAAACCAACGATATAGGACGGCCATCTGCCATGTTAGTAGCAAATGACGTGTTTACCGGATTACTTGCGCATAACCCTCCCACTCTCAAAGTCGTACGAAGTATTGCCACTACTATTATTTTGTCAAAATAGATTGCTTTGTTTTACAGCAAACACGAAAAATAAATAGTCTACGGGGATAGAATATGTGACGTCAGATGGAAAGATTCTCTTTTTATGGAGACAATTTGGTGGCGGTCTCAAATAAACATATTTTTTTTCTTAAGAAATGTCGTATTAGAAACTTTTCTATGTAATGTACTTTAAAGATATGGAAAATGATGCGTTGATTCACATAAATAAATCAAATTTACTTTTGGAGACAGTCATACATGTACATATAATGTAGAAAAGTTTCTAATGTGACATTTTAGTGTAGGATCGTTTTAAATACTACCCTCTGGTTCATAGTATTAAATTGGTCAAATATCAATAATCATCTATTCAGTGTAATACAGTGTTACCTCATGTAGTATGATAAACGCAATGATTTCAGCTTCAACATAACTAACTTCTCTTTCATGAGTAGCAACATTCCGTCTTCTCCTGCTTATGGTGTTTTTGTTTCTCAACTAATACGGTACGCCAAGGCATGTTCCAAATATTAAGATTTCATCGTAAGAGCCAGACAACTTGCAAATGAGCTACTTGTTCAGGGTATTTTACACAATGGCTGAAATCATCTTTGAGAAAGTTCTTCAGCCGCTAAGGGGTTATAATAAAAGAATATCAGATCCCCCTTTCCGGAATGATAAGTGACATCCTGGATTGCGCTTGAATGGCTGTCATCATCACCAAACAAGAAATATTTAACTGATGTACATAGGGACAATAGCCGAATTTGACAAGATTTCATGGAGCTGTTTCATGGAGCTGCAATCAGAAGACGCTGACTCTCCGGCACCTGGTTTCACTTCGGAATGTTATTCATTCCGAGGTTCGCAACCGTTCCAGCGGAAATTCTAAGGCTTTTCCCTTGCCATCTCGACTTTGAGACTGAATAACTGATGGGTACTTCTTTGATGTTTATTATTAGGCAAATAATTGAATTTCTACAAGCATATATTACATAGCAGCAGAGAATTCTTAGCATTCTTTAAAATACGTCATAATGACGTGGGACAATATATTGTAAAAACGTACTCAACATTCCATTACAATAAATTGTGGAAAATGTTCGAAGAAATCTTTCCGCATTAGTATGGACCAACCTAGAGCTTAGATGACAAATATGGAAAATGACCATATCCCTGTATACAACACAAAATTGATGATTCAGAAAATCAGAAACCGAAGGCATACAAAATCAAGATAAAACAGGAACCAAAGCAAACAAACAAAAACATCCACCATATGAAAAGAAGCGAACTCCCGATATGGGAGTGAGACCAGTTGCCCAGGAAGAGTAAGCATCTCTTGCTTGCATGCAACACCCGCCGCTTCAATTCGGTAGACCTGTCCCATCCGGTTACTTCCATTTCGGAAGACATAGAGTACAATCTTTGGTTGGATGGTTCAAATGGTTTATGGCAGAATATCATCCACCATTCTGGAGAGTGGAACATCATAGTGTATGACGAGACGAGATGGCATATTTTGGCGAAAAATATAATTTTGCAATACTTTTATCATGGCATTTAAGGTACGTAATTTTACATAACAACTGAACGATTATACGTTTTTCATGCAGGTTTTTCACAAATGAAAGGCCGTTGATTCGAACACGAACTGTCGTTCCAGCGATAGTCATATTTTCTATACATTTCTACACAATTTTCTGCGTCATAATTTGGTTCGGTTGGGCCCCAGTCTGTAATGTTAATTGGAGTCATGTCAGGGTATGACAGCCATTGTCCGCGAATGTAAGCATCCGATATACCTATCCAAACTACAAGTTCTCCTGAAAAATGTATAAAGTATTTCATGAATAATCATGTCTGGTCCAAGCTGTAATTTTATCAGGTTTTAAATGATGCTATTGAATTTAAAGACGTTTAACATTTGAACTACTTGGTGAGTGTCACTGCTGGTCGACCAAGAGTCCCCGAGGGCACATGTAGCCAAGTTCGATCAACTTTGGTTGATCGTCTGTCTCTTCAACGCATTTAATTTTTTCTGTTACAACATTTCTTGAAATTTCTAAATCGTAGGTCCTGTAGCATCATATCTCACCCATTCTGCTACGTCTTTTGGTACATTTTTGGACATAATAATTTTCATACTTTTGGCCATATTACATTGTTTAGACTGAAGATCACTGACGAGGGTTAAGTGCCCGAAACGTGCATGTCTGGTCCATGCTGTAAATTTATCAGGTTTTAAATGATGCTATTGAATTTAAAGACGTTTAACAATTGATTTACTTGGTGAGTGCCACTGCTGGTGGACAAAGAGCCTCCGGGGGCACATGTAGCCAAGTTCGATCAACTTCGGTTGATCGTCTGTCTCTTCAACGCATTTAATTTTTTCTGTTACAACATTTCTTGAAATTTCTAAAACGTGGGTCCTGTAGCATCATATCTAACCCATTCTGCTACGTCTTTTGGTACATTTTTGGACATAATAATTTTCAAACTTTTTGGCCATATTACATTGTTTAGACTGAGGATCACTGACGAGAGCTTAGTACCCGAAACGTGCATATCTGGTCCATGTTGTAAATTTATCAGGTTTTAAATGATGCTATAGAATTTAAAGACGTTTAACATGCAAACATATGCAAACACAGATTTTACGTATAATACGGAAGTGTTCCTACTACATACCTTCTGGAAGAAAATTTCAAACCAATTTTTTATGCACCAGACAAGTGTTTCGGTTATCAAATCCTCATCAGTGATGCTTCCAGCCAAAGTGCTTATCATAAGCCGCGTAAATTTATAACATTCAAGTAAATATAATAAAATAATTGTATGAAGAAAGATGGGGTTCTCCAACAAAATTCGGCTGCATCACCAACGGCAAAACACCGAAATTCCCCTATCAGAAAACACAAAGTAAACAAGCACACAAAGAGACGTAAAAGTGACAAAAACACCAAATGTGACATCAAAACATCAAACAAAACAAAGGGTCATCAGAGATGTCAGCGCTCATCTCGACGGCAGCGTCTGTACAGTGCATTGCAGTAAGCATTCACACAAGTTTGGTTGATGTACGACTTATAGAAAGGCAGAAATGGACCGCTCAAGCAAGAAATGTAGGTCACCTGCAGCCTCCATACCATGCATAGTTGTAAGCAATCTCATATGCATCACCCATGCAAGTTTGGTTGGTGTAGAACTTATAGTAAGGTAGGAATGGACCTCATTTACCTTATTTGGTCTTATTTACCTAACCTGCTCACTTAAGCATGAAATGTGGGTCAGATGCAGCCTCCCTACCATGCATTGCAGTTTGCATCCTCAGATGCATCATCAATGCAAGTTTAGATGATGTAGGACGTATAGTTTGGGGGAATGGACCTGTCCCATTTTACCTAACCTGCTCACTCCAGCATGAAATGAAGGTCACATGCAGCCTCCGTAATATGCATTGTTGTAAGCATCCTCAGATGCATCATCCATGCAAGTGTGGTTGGTGTAGGACTTATTGTAAGGCGGGAATGGACTTGTACCATGTTACCTAACCTGCTCACTCAAGCATGAAATGTAGGTTAGATACAGCCTCCGAACCATGCATTGTTGTAAGCATCCTCAGATGCATCTTCCATGCAAGTGTGGTTGATGTAGGACTTTTAGTTTGGCGGGAATGGAGCTGTCCCGTTTTGCTTAACCCATAGTGCGGACACCGACGCCGACGACGGGGCTATAGCATAAGCCCCCCCCCTTCTACTTCGTCGAGGTGAGCTAAAAAGACTACACATAAACCAACGAGAATCGGTGTCGACTCAGGACGACCATCTGCCATACCAGCAGCAAACTTTTTCGGTTACCCAAAGGCCTTGAAGAATGCACAATCATTGTGTATAACATCCACTGTATGATGACCACACGAACGCATGGGCCCAAGTAACGCACAGATGATTAAGTAAATGGAAATACAAAATATGGGCTCACGAAAAAGAATCGTTGCTTTGTCGGCTGTATCGAGCTTAATGCATGTTATTACAAGAGGAGTGTAACCAACATTCAGAGAGGACAGATGGTTGGGGTCATGTTTATCATACTAGTTTGGACTTCTCGTGCATCAATGATGTGTAATAATTTATTGAAATGAGCATATGCTGAATTAAATTGTAATGGTAGAACATAAATTTTAACATTGATAACTTTATGCGTATATGTATGACCAAAGAAAATAATCCATCGTATCGTTTGTATTTGATGACTGATGAGTCATTGCAAAATCTGTATCGGAAAACGAAACTTTATCGAAAAAATGCATAAGAATGATCAAACGCCTTTACTATCATGGATATGATATTAAAGTCACCAGACGAACTCTCGGTATTGTGTGGTCATCTTACAGTGAAGAGGATATTTTACATATCATTTGTGCGTTCTTCGCTACCTTTGAGTAATCGGAAAAGTTGAAGGGTTGTGCACATGTAATTCGGATAACCACCACACCATTTGCTACTAACATAGCAGATGATCGTCCTCAGTCGGCACCGATTGTCCATTGGTCTCGTTGATTTATGTGCGGTATTTGTGTTTGGTGTTTTGATGTCGAGTTTGGTGTTCCATGTCCCTTTTGCGTCTCTTGCTGTGTATGTCTACTCTGTGTTTTGATGTCGTGTTTGCTGTTCTTTGTCCCTTTTGTGTCTCTTGCTGTGTATGTCTACTCTGTGTTTTGATGTCGTGTTTGCTGTTCTTTGTCCCTTTTGTGTCTCTTGCTGTGTATGTCTACTCTGTGTTTTGATGTCGTGTTTGCAGTTCTTTGTCCCTTTTGTGTCTCTTGCTGTGTATGTCTTCTCTGTGTTTTGATGTCGTGTTTGCTGTTCTTTGTCCCTTTTGTGTTCTTTGCTGTGTATGTCTTCTCTTTGTTTTGATGTCGTGTTTGCTGTTCTTTGTCCCTTTTGTGTCTCTTGCTGTGTATGTCTTCTCTTTGTTTTGATGTCGTGTTTGCTGTTCTTTGTCCCTTTTGTGTCGCTTGCTGTGTATGTCTTCTCTGTGTTTTGATGTCGTGTTTGCTGTTCCATGTCCCTTTTTTGTCTCTTGCTGTGTATGTCTTCTCTGTGTTTTGATGTCGTGTTTGCTGTTCTTTGTCCCTTTTGTGTCTCTTGCTGTGTATGTCTTCTCTGTGTTTTGATGTCGTGTTTGCTGTTCTTTGTCCCTTTTGTGTCTCTTGCTGTGTATGTCTTCTCTGTGTTTTGATGTCGTGTTTGATGTTCTTTGTCCCTTTTGTGTCTCTTGTTGTGTATGTCTTCTCTTTGTTTTGATGTCGTGTTTGCTGTTCTTTGTCCCTTTTGTGTCTCTTGCTGTGTATGTCTTCTCTTTGTTTTGATGTCGTGTTTGCTGTTCTTTGTCCCTTTTGTGTCTCTTGCTGTGTATGTCTTCTCTTTGTTTTGATGTCGTGTTTGCTGTTCTTTGTCCCTTTTGTGTCTCTTGCTGTGTATGTCTTCTCTTTGTTTTGATGTCGTGTTTGCTGTTCTTTGTCCCTTTTGTGTCGCTTGCTGTGTATGTCTTCTCTGTGTTTTGATGTCGTGTTTGCTGTTCTTTGTCCCTTTTGTGTCTCTTGCTGTGTATGTCTTCTCTGTGTTTTGATGTCGTGTTTGCTGTTCCTTGTCCCTTTTGTGTCTCTTGTTGTGTATGTCTTCTCTGTGTTTTGATGTCGTGTTTGCTGCTCCTTGTCCCTTTTGTGTCTTTTGCTGTGTATGTCTTCTCTGTGTTTTGATGTCGTGTTTGCTGTTCTTTGTCCCTTTTGTGTCTCTTGCTGTGTATGTCTTCTCTGTGTTTTGATGTCGTGTTTGCTGTTCCTTGTCCCTTTTGTGTCTCTTGCTGTGTATGTTTTCTCTGTGTTTTGATGTCGTGTTTGATGTTCTTTGTCCCTTTTGTGTCTCTTGCTGTGTATGTCTTCTCTGTGTTTTGATGTCGTGTTTGCTGTTCCTTGTCCCTTTTGTTTCTCTTGTTGTGTATGTCTTCCCCGCGAGGGATTTGACAGTAAGTGTTATGAATATCCTTCCCTGACATTGTCGCCATAGCACTTTCTATATAGACATTACGTAAGACAGTGCATGAATTTTATATATAATCATTTCTATGCTTCATAAACATCGACGGCGGGTGCAGCTAGCCAACAGGGGATGCTTACTCCTCCCGGGCACCTGGTCCCACCTCTAGCTTGCTAGGGGTCCGTCAATGTTTAATTTCGTGCTCTATTGTGAGTGATGTTGAGATTATCGTCAGGATCTTCTTTAACTCATTTGTGTCACACTTATGCCCTTTGCCGTGTGGAGCTCGTAAAAAAGATCCCCGCGAGGGGATTGACAGTAAGTGTTATGAATATACTTCCCTGACATTGTCGCCATAGCACTTTCTATATAGACATTACGTAAGACAGTGCATGAATTTTATATATTATCATTTCTATGCTTCATAAACATCGACGGCGGGTGCAGCTAGCCAACAGGGGATGCTTACTCCTCCCGGGCACCTGGTCCCACCTCTAGCTTGCTAGGGGTCCGTCAATGTTTAATTTCGTGCTCTATTGTGAGTGATGTTGAGATTATCGTCAGGATCTTCTTTATCTCATTTGTTGTGTTTTCGCTTTGGATGTTTTGGGGTTTCGCTATTGATACTCCAATTGGGTCTTCTTGGAGATCCTCTCTTTCCTCAGTGATGAGGCAGCCAAAGTTCTTACATAACTTAGTTGAGAAAGGACCATGGGTTTCTGACGATGCAAGGAGTAGTGCTTTGAAAAATAATTTAAACACTCGATTTCAGTTTTGAAACTCACAGTATACTCGTACTTTCTCCTCCCTTCTTTTCTAGAATTTGTATAAGTATCTTCACTAAGAAATGAGCTTATTCAAATCTAGCTTAAGGTCAAATCAGAAGGGAATCTCAAGGAAATAAAAAAGCTAACAAATATGAACGTATACGTTCAACGTGTCATAAAAGCATAATGATGAGAGACGTATTTTATTTTCTATTATGGTTTTTCGTTATTTGAAAGAATTTTAAAAGTTTTTTTTCAAAAACGTACCTGATTCTCTTGCACTTTGCTTCAAGAAATCATTTTCATCACCATCCGTTGGCGCAGCAAATGTTGCTCCGACGGATTGACAGAATGTCTGTAGTACATAAACAGTTAACAGGTTAATGTATGTAAACATAACTCGTTAAAGCGGTTGTATTATTTGAAATGAGTTAAAGAAGGTCCTGACGATGATATCATCAGCACTCACAAGAGAGCAAAAAATTTAGCATCGACGGACCACCCCTAGCAAGCTAGAGATGAGACCAGGTGCCCGGGAGGAGTAAGCATCCCCTGTTTGACTAGCCGCACCCGCCGTCGATGTTCATGCACGAAAACAATATAGATATAAAATATATGCACTGGCTTAGATTATGTCTATATATAACATTAAGTATCAGTGAAAGTATAACATTATTACATATAACATTAAGTATGAGATTAAGTATAAGGGAAAGTTTGCATTTTAAGATTTGTTTCAATGGTGATATGAAAGTAATCATATTCAAAACAAAATCACTTTTAATCAAGAGAGCGTTATTGACGAAGAGGGCATTTGAATACTCGTCTCAGTCTTTTGAACTCACCAATTTTTTTTTCTGGTATATTTAATTATGACATTTTAGACATAACACCTTGTATCCCACGATACTCCCATTATTCGATAAGATGACTCCATTATATTCGGTATATTTCATATAATAAAAAGAATTTCAAATGATATTCATATTTTATATAAAATAAATGAAACTCTTAGTGTGATTTGATAAACTCGCTAAAGAATTGTAAAAATCACATATTCGTTTCATGAATACCGTATAGAGTGTTAAACTTCTTCAAGTTTGATTTCAGAAAATAATTGAGATCGTCTATTCATGTAATAATAAGGTTTAGAATTTAAAGTACTCAAAGCGACATTGTAAAACAGAAATTCAAGATGGACGCATATGATGACAGAGAAACAGAGTTCAACTCAAAAAGCACTCTCTGGAACGATAAGCATTTTGCCGCTACACATATAAAAAAAGCTCCTAAAATGCATTAGTAACTAAAACCTACACTGGTCAAGTTTAGATGATTCAATAGCCATTATCCAGATGCAACACTTAGAATTATATCTGAATGATCAGTAAATAGTCACGTTTGTAAATTGGAATTGCCCTTCTATTTTATATACTACACCCTTGTTCAATGCAACGACTTATACTATTTCTGGGCATTAAAAATAGCAATCCAAGGAATGCTTGTGTCGCCTGCGAAGCGGCTTGATTATTATTCTAGAAAGTGGATCAAAATTATTGGTAACAGTAGAAAAGTTTTGTCAAATGAAATTCATTTGAAATATTAGACCTCTTAATTACAAATTAAAAGATATGGTCATTCTCAAATTTTCAGAAAATAGTGTCTATCATCTAGGCCAAGGTCCCTATGTAAACATAGGTAATCACAGATTACGAAGCTCACCTCGTGGCAGCAAAATTCAATTCAAACATATTTCTAAGTACATGTATATTGGCTTTTAAAGGCAAAATCATTCAAGCGGAAAAGGTAGGTCAAGGTCATTTTATGAAAGTTTGATCAAAGATACATCCATTATGCAAGTTTGGTACATGTAGCACTTATCTTTTGCTCAATATTGGCTTTTAAAGGCAAAATCTCTCCATCAGAAAAAGTAGGTCAAGGTCATTTTATGAAAGTCTGATCAAAGATACATCCAATATACAAGTTTGGTACATGTAGCACTTATGTTTTGCTCAATATTGGTTTTTAAAAGCAAAATCACTCAAGCGGAAAAAGTAGATCAAGGTCACTTTATGAAAGTATGATAAAAGATACACCTAATATGCAAGTTTGGTACATGTAGAACTTATACTTTGCTCAATATTGGCTTTGAAAGGCAAAATCACTCAAGCGGAAAAAGTAGGTCAAGGTCATTTTATGAAAGTCTGATCAAAGATACATCCAATATGCAAGTTTGGTACATGTAGCACTTATACTTTGCTCAATATTGGCTTTTAAAGCAAAATCACTCAAGTGGAAAAACTAGGTCAGATGCTGCATCCGATGCATGGGTTCACATCAGCATCCAAAGATGAATAACTTGTGCAAGTTTGGTTACTGTAGCATTAGTACTTTGTCAGATACTGATCTACATCAAACTTCTTAACCAAGTCAATCAAGCGGAAAATGTAGGTCAGATGCTGCATCCGATGCATGGATTCACCTCAGCATCCAAAGATGAATCACTTGTGCAAGTTTAGTTACTGTAGCATTAGTACTTTGTCAGATACTGATCTACCCCAAACTTCTTAACCAAGTCAATCAAGCGGAAAATGTAGGTCAGATGCTGCATCCGATGCATGGGTTCACCTCAGCATCCAAAGATGAATCACTTGTGCAAGTTTGGTTAATGTAGCATCAGTACTTTGCTAAATACTGAGCTACCCCAAACATCTTAACCGGACGCGGACACGGACGCGGACGCGGACACGGACGCGGACGCGGACGCGCGGGGGTATAGCATAAGCTCACTCAACTTCGTCGAGGTGAGCTAAGAATTGGTAACGAAAAGGTATCGTCATAAGAAATATTAAAGACCTATCACTTACCAATTAAAAGGTATATACAACCTTAATTACTTAGAAAAAAAGGTCAAATAGTTAGGTCAGGGTCAAAAGGTAAAAAATTATGGTATGTGTAGAAATGCATTGTTACAAGGAAAATACATGTGAAATAGCAAAGCCCTATCACCTACCAATCAAAAGATATAGCCATTTTCACTTTTCTTGAAAAGTAGGTCAAATATCTAAGTCAAGGTCAAAAGGTCAAGTATTATGGTCTGTGTAGAAAGGTTTTGTCACAAGGAAGCTCTATCACTTACCAGTCAAAAGTTATGGGCTCTGACACCCAAAGTGTGACAGACAGACAGACGGACTGACTGACGGACGGACAGACAGACGGACAACGGACAAAGTGATCCCTAAGTGTCGCTATGCTTCGCAGGCGACACAAAAATTAGGATTTCCCTATTAGTGCAGTAAAAATGCTCTCTTATAAGACTGAACAGGCTAGTGTTTTAGGTAGTGCTCTTCCGTATGTATCACCATTTTATTTTTTAACTACTGTAAAACGTCTTTTATTCGCGACGTTTTAAGTTCGCGAACACGAGTGAAGTGACTGTTTCGCAGCTTTTTATTTTCGCGACATTGTATATACGTAACTTACTAAAAATGTGTTAGGACATATTCGCGACGTTTTATAAGGGTCCCGCGAATATCGCGAAAATAAAACGATCGCGAATAAAAGACGATTAACAGTATTTCTGTTAGTACTTTAATATCATATAGTTAACATACCAACGCATCCCACCATGCCAACTTTATTCCTTTGCTGTGAAAGTAGCAACTGTCACGAAACTTTGTCCATCGATCTTGGCAGTCCTCCGTTGTATTGGATACTTCAAATTTTAAAGTACTGAATGAGATTAGATCCCCAAAAAAACACAAAGAAATAGAAAGAAAGAAAGAAAGAAAGAAAGAAAGAAAGAAAGAAAGAAAGAAAATAAAAAGAAATGTGCTATGATGATGATAAGACTCTACACCTTTAAGGAAAATAACCGAAAAGGAACTCTCACATCGACGAACATTTATTTGAATTAATTCTTATTTATACAGAAACTGTAGGTATATATCATGTTTGACGTTTCTGTAACCGTATCTTATCCAACAACGCATCGTGTCTATTCTCCAGTCCATAGCGGAACGAAAATCGTGCAAATACAGTTCTAATGCGAAAATGCCTTCATGCATCAAATGTTACTGTGTCGTGTTCAATGGCATCATACGCTATATGCATGCAGTTTAAGACTGCTTTAAGTAATCGTTTTTAAGGTTTGGTTCGCAACGTATATAGTGTTGCAGTGTTTTTTATATAGCGCATGTGTAAGCCGGTGCAGGCTTACAAGCAGCCATACTTCGTACTTCGCGTTGTGTGTTTAATAAATGTGCAAGTCTTTGTCATGGAAGGAAAACATCGTTTAAATTTCACAAAGTTTATTTCACGAAACATAATTTGACAGAATCCATAGCATGCGAGAAAGTTATCTAAGACGACGAGAAAGTAAATCTAACAATCAAATTCAAGGAATTGTGGTCCCCCGCTTTTGGGTGTTTGTCTTTAAAGGAATGCTTACAGACATCCCCCCATTCTTAAGTTTTAATAATATATCTCATATATTATCAACATTCTAAATATGAAAGATTAACTCCAAGAAAAGGTCATAAGGTCCAAACTTGTGTTTTGTTTCCAAGGGACAGGGCTTATGAAAAGGTATGCACATGTGAAATATTTAAGACCTATGATTTAAATTACCATCAAAAACTTATGGTCGAGGTTGAAGTTTTTAAATGTGGGTCAACCTCCATGGACAAGGTCACAAGATCAGAATGTTATTACCAACAGAAAGGTCTCATCACAAGGAATACACATGTGAAATGTGAAAGCCCTATCATTTTCCATTAAAAAGTTATGGACAAGGTTATAGTTTTTTGAAAAGTAGGTCGAACTCAAAGGTCAAGGTCAAAAATTTTGGTATCCATGCAAAGGTCTTGTCACAAGGAATACACATGGGAAATATCAAAGCCCTATCACTTTCCATTCAAAAGTTATGGTCAAGGTTAAAGTTTTTAGTATGTAGGTCGAACTCAAAGGTCAAGGTCACAAGCTCAAAAATTTTGGTATCCATGGAAAGGTCTTGTCACAAGGAATACACATATTAAATATCAAAGCCCTATTACTTACCATTCAAAAGTAATGGTCAATGTTAAAGTTTTTAATAAGTAGGTCAAAGTCCAAGGTCAAGGTCACAAGGTCAAAAATTTTGGTATCCATGGAAAGGTCTTGTCACAAGGAATACACATGTGAAATATCAAAGCCCTATCACTTTCCATTCAAAAGTTATGGTCAAGGTTAAAGTTTTTAATAAGTAGGTCAAAGTCCAAGGTCAAGGTCACAAGGTCAAAAATTTTGGTATCCATGGAAAGGTCTTGTCACAAGGAATACACATGTGAAATATCACAAGGTCAAAAATTTTGGTATCCATGGAAAGGTCTTGTCACAAGGAATACACATGTGAAATATCACAAGGTCAAAAATTTTGGTATCCATGGAAAGGTCTTGTCACAAGGAATACACATATGAAATATCAAAGCCCTATCACTTACCATTCAAAAGTAATGGTCAATGTTAAAGTTTTTAATAAGTAGGTCAAAGTCCAAGGTCAAGGTCACAAGGTCAAAAATTTTGGTATCCATGGAAAGGTCTTGTCACAAGGAATACACATGTGAAATATCAAAGCCCTATCAGATCCATTCAAAAGTTATGGTCAAGGTTAAAGTTTTAATAAGTAGGTCAAAGTCCAAGGTCAAGGTCACAAGGTCAAAAATTTTGGTATCCATGGAAAGGTCTTGTCACAAGGAATACACATGTGAAATATCAAAGCCCTATCACTTTCCATTCAAAAGTTATGGTCAAGGTTAAAGTTTTTAATAAGTAGGTCAAAGTCCAAGGTCAAGGTCACAAGGTCAAAAATTTTGGTATCCATGGAAAGGGATTGTCACAAGGAATACACATGTAAAATATCAAAGCCCTATCACTTACCATTCAAAAGTTATGCACAAGGTTAAAGTTTTTGTGACTGACGGACAGACGGAAAGACGGACGGACGGACAGACGGACGGACGAACCGGTTTTAATGTCCCCGCGCTTTCGCGAAAGCGGGGGACAACAATTGAAAAATGACATATTGTACTTAAACAAGGGAGGGGAATTGCACAATATGATGGACGTATTTCTTGATAATTTCGTGTTCATCCTTCAAAGATAAGGTTGTCTACAACTCTTCAAAAGCATCTGAAATTATGAAGGATTGTACGTAACTAAACTCAAAATGCTGGTATTTCACGTGTAGAATTGACAATCATTTCAGCAACTCATAGAAAAAACCAATTTGTAATTAAGTTCTTATCAGTCTCTGGACTTTCCAAGTATTGAAAAATCAATATTACAATTAAACATGTTAAAGTTGAGAACATATTTCCCTTAAAATCTTTTGAATCTGTTTCTTTTCTTCTTTCAAAATTATCTTTATGTAAATTAATATTAACATCATCCCTCTTTCATGTAAGGGAATTAATTTACTTTCGTGTTCTGACAAATGCATCGATTCGGTTTAGAATCATTCCTCTTTCTACAGTGTGCAAACTCCCCAAAATAAAACAATAATTCACCATAAATATTGTGGGGGAGAGGCCATATGGTTACACATGATGTCCCATTCTGTCTTAAGCAACTGTAACAAAATTAGATAGGAAGTCTTTCAAACGCTTTAAGTAATGAGTAACTGAAGCCTCTACACGACTCAGTATTATTAGAATCGTCCAAACTAGCTGTCACCCCTAAATGCAGGTGGACTGATCCACTACATAAAAGCAAGATTTCAATCGTCGCCTTCACTCTGTGATTGTGACGGTAGCCGTGCGGTAGCAGTTTTATCTACGCTGATAGATTTACGAAGGTATATTTACATTCAGTTGTCAGTCAAGTGTAAGCCCTGAATAAGGCCGCTTGGACAACTTGTTTATGTTAGGGAGTGTAAGTTAGAGCACTTGTCGTGACAAGCCTTTGTCGCGACACGTTTGTCTAAGACACATTAGGCTACGACGGTTAGGTGGTTAGGACAAGCATTGGCACGACACGAAGTGGCTCGCCACGGAGTGTCAAGCCAAAGTCTCACTGAAAGGTGCGACACTAGATTAATACTGTATATAAGTTATTAGTTTGTATTTGTTTTATAATCATTGTATGTACATAAATACTGATTTAATTTTACATGTACCAATCATTGTTAGGACAGATAGTCTAAAAAGGATAATCTATTATCTTATACAAGTTAACAAATCTCTATGTAAATTTAGAGGCGATCCCCGTACTTTAATTCCGCTCGGACAATTTCACGTTACAAAATTTGGTGGCAAGCGGTGGTCGAAAATAAATTTGTTATACTTTTAACTGTACGTCCATTGACATTTAATTGATATATTTACAATGGACAGAGTCACCGACCTAACGTATGAAATATCTAAACTAGAGAGTGACATAGCGACGCTCGGGTTTGAATTGTCTCGTCAATCGACACCCGTCTCAGTTGTACGACGAAGTGCATTACGGCAGCCCAGACGTGACATACCTAATACACGGACAAATGTCAGGACACGCTCGCCGAGTAGAAGGGTTTCATTTCCTGACGCACATTTACTGAGTGATGCACAAAGTGATAGGGGTAGACAGACCAGTGACACTCGACATGGCACTGACGTACAAGGGAACGTAAATACCGCATCATTTAATCATCCTCAGCAAGGGTTATCCCCCTCACCTACTAGAAACAATATCACTAGTTTGGGCAGCGTCAGGTTTCAAAAGAATATAATTAAGACAGCTACATACGACGGAAAGTCGTCATGGATTGACTTTAAGTCACATTTTGATATATGTGCACAGCTAAATGACTGGAATGAGGCAGAGAAAGGTCTATTTCTCGCCGTATCATTACGTGGAGGTGCGCAGGCAGTACTTGGTAACTTGCCTGTAGAATCTCGCAAAAATTACAAAGAGCTATGCACTGCTTTGGAGGACAGGTTTTGTCCGTCCAACCAAATGGACTTATATAGAGCCCAATTAAAAGAGAGAAGACAAAAAGCGTCAGAGTCAATCCCTGAGCTAGGCCAAGACATACGGCGACTTACTAACCTTGCTTACGCAAAAGCGCCGTCTGATGTACAGGAAACTCTCGCAAAAGAGTATTTCATAGACGCACTTCATAATGCTGACATGCGCCTCAAAATAAAACAGTCACGACCAAAGAATCTTAATGAAGCTGTCTGCTTAGCAGTAGAGCTTGACGCATTTAATAATGCTGAAAAGAAACGTGACGGTACAGGTTGTGTTAGGGCAGCTGAATGCCACAAAGTGACCGATGTCAGCTCCAAAGATGTCCTAAAACTAGTACAAGACACGAATAAAGCCCTGTCAGACATGAGAAGAGAAATTCAGGACTTAAGACAGAGTCAAAACAGGGACATCACTGTACCGACGGGACTTCCTCCTGTCTATCAAGGTGTACCTACTCCTGCCTATCAAGGTAGACCAAAGGTACGATGTTTCTATTGTAACAAGGAAGGTCACATCCAAAGAAGGTGTCGTGCTTACATAAAAGCAAAACAAGAGGAAAGGAAGAAGAGAGAAAAACAAGGTCCAACCGAAAATTCACTTGAAACCAAAAAAGGTTAATCAAATTCCTTAGGTAGCGCGAATGTGACTGGTCAATCAGGCATGTTCTTAAGCGCTGAAATGAATGGCAAACAAGTCAAGTTACTCATAGATACTGGTGCTACTATCAGTATCATTGCTCAGAACCTTGTGCATAACACGTCACTTGAGAAAATGGAATCAGATATACTCATTGCAGATGGTTCTGCCCTATCAATTAAAGGAGTGACAACTCTCCTATGTAAAATTGGTGGCATGGACATACATCAAAAGATGGCAGTAGCTAATATTGGTGTTGATGGCATTCTAGGGCTCGACTTTATGAAAAGTCACACTTGTTCCATCGACATAGTGAATGGCAATATTGTCATAGATGGCAACACTGTTAATCTTATCATGGAGGGAAATATTGGCTGCTATCGTGTCTTCCTAGATGAGACACTGAATCTTCCTCCAATGTCAGAGGTAGTGACAATGTGTCCGGTACAGACACAAGCTGGCAAACCAGTTACTGATTTAGGACTTGGCATTATTGAGCCTATTGAGAGTTTCACCAAATCTGACCGAGCTCTCACTGCTCGTATCGTAACAGACTGCTCAACAAGAGTACCTGTTAGATTGATGAACTTGCATAGTGATAATCAGAACATTAGAAAGGGAACTGTCGTTGCTCAATACGTACCAATCACAGATGTCATTGACACATCCACAGGTACTGTCCCTGAAAACGATAACATACCGGGACACCTAACAAAACTATTCGAGGACACGTCCAAGAGACTCAGTCCTGAACAATGCAATTTGTTCAAGCAGTTCCTACTTAAACACCAGAACTTGTTTGCTAAAGATGACATTGATCTTGGCAGAGCCGAGTCTGTCAAACATAAGATTGACACAGGAGTCACAACTCCTATTAAACAAGCCCCCAGGAGACTTCCTGAGCATATGCATGCAGAAGTTGATAAACATATAGAAGCCATGCTCGTCAGGAAAGTCATCCATCCATCAGACAGTCCGTGGTCATCACCTATTGTCCTTGCTAAGAAAAAGGACGGGTCAACTCGTTTTTGTGTTGACTATAGGAAGTTAAATGAAGTGACAGTCAAGGATGCATATCCACTGCCAATTATTCAGGAATCCCTAGACCACTTATCCGGAGCCAAATGGTTCTCGACCCTTGATCTCTGTATGGGGTATTGGCAAGTAGCGGTCGACCCAAACGACCAACACAAGACAGCTTTTGCCACTAGAAGGGGACTCTTTGAGTTCTCTGTCATGCCATTCGGGCTTTGCAATGCCCCGGCAACGTTTCAGAGATTGATGGAGTCCGTTCTGAGAGGACTACAATTTGAGACTTGTCTAGTCTACCTCGACGACATTATCGTCGTAGGCAAGTCGTTTGAGCAAATGATTGAAAATCTTACAATGGTATTCAGTCGCCTTGCCCAAGCTGGTCTCAAGCTTAAAGCAAAGAAATGTACTCTATTTGCCAAAGAAGTTGAGTACCTTGGTCATGTCATTTCTGAATCTGGGACAGCCACTAGTAAAGACAAGATACATGTCATAATCGACTGGCCTGTGCCAAAGAATGTTACTGAGGTACGATCGTTTTTGGGACTTTGTAGTTACTATCGGAAGTTTGTCCCAAACTTTGCATATATTGCTGGTCCCCTACACACATTAACAAAGAAAGGGAGACTATTCAAATGGACAGACACATGTCAAAAGTCATTTGAGCAATTAAAGCAAGCTCTGACCTCCCCTCCGATTCTTAGGAATCCAGATTTTGCCGAACCTTTCATATTGGACACAGACGCAAGTTAGTCATCGATAGGAGCTGTACTCTCACAAAACATTGGCGGGACAGAGAGAGTCTGTGCTTATGCCAGTCGCACCTTATCCAAGTCTGAACGCAAATACTGCGTTACACGCAAAGAGCTTTTGGCGGTCGTCAACTTTGTCAGACATTTTAGACATTACTTATACGGACGTAAATTCCTAATAAGGACCGACCACAGCTCATTAAGGTGGCTCATGCATTTCAAAAATCCAGAGAACCAACTCGCCAGATGGCTTGAGATCTTATCAGAGTTTGACTTTGATATACATCATAGACCTGGTAGGCAGCACACCAATGCAGATGCTTTAAGTAGGCTACCTTGCAAGCAATGTGGCTATCACACAGACTGGGACAGTGAGCATCCTAGATCTGAACATGTGTTAAGCCTCTCATCATCTCTGTTGCCAATAGAAGAAGTTCAATCAAATGATGAAGACTTACAAAAAGTCAGATCGTGGCTAGACAATAAGACCCGACCAGACTCCAAAACCATTGACGGTGAGAGCTACTTCCTGAAGTCTCTTTACAGTCAATTTGAAAGGCTGTGCATTATTGACAACATAATGTACAGACGATGGGACAACTTTGAATCAAATGAATCTGTATATCAGGCACTTGTTCCACTAAGTGAGCGAAGAACAATCTTGCAGTACTGTCATGACGAAAGAACTGCTGGACATCTGGGCATTAAAAAGACTCTTGATAAGATAAGAAAGGGATATTACTGGCCCAAGTTACAAGCAGATGTCCGTCAGTATGTCACAGGATGTGAGTTTTGCACGAAAAGAAAGGGCGAAAACAAAACTAAACGAGCGCCTATGAAACTAGTCCAAACTGGTTACCCCATGGAACGTCTAGCATTAGACATCCTTGGTGAACTCCCTGTAACATACGCTGGTAATAAGTATGTTCTAGTCATCTCAGACTACTTTACCAAGTGGACAGAAAGCTTTCCTATGCCAAACATGGAAGCTGCCACTTGTGCCAAAATCCTGGTTGAACATATGATAAGTAGATTTGGCGTGCCAGCAACTATTCATTCAGATCAGGGCAGTCAATTTGAAAGTGCTCTCTTTCAAGAAATGTGTAAACTTCTTGGAATAAAGAAGACACGCACATCTCCTTACCACCCTCAATCTGATGGGATGGTAGAGCGCTTTAACCGTACCCTAACATCCATGCTCAGTGCTTTCGTCAATGAAAACCATAACGACTGGGATGAGCAACTACCCTTCGTTATGATGGCATACAGGTCATCAGTGCACGAGACGACAGGGTATACACCAAATGCCCTCATGTTAGGCAGAGAAGTATGCACTCCACTAATTAATAATGTACGAAATGCCATCTCAGGTTAAACCACAAACACAAAGTAAGTGGTGTTGGTTACTCCAAGAACGCTTAGAAAATGCCCACACCCATGTTAGAGTCCACACTGGTCAAATGATGGCAAGACAAAAACATTATCACGATAGGAAGTTACATTGGGAGACTTACTCTCCAGGTGATAGAGTATGTGTTTACTTCCCTAGAACACAAACTGGGAAATCCCCTAAGTTCACTTCATATTGGTTTGGTCCCTACACTGTTAAAAAGAAAATGACAGACGTCACATATTTGGTAGACTGTGGTAGGAGAGGGTCCGACCAAGTGATCCATACTGATAGAATACGGCGTTTACGTTCCCAGACTTTGCTAGGTGAGACTGACGATATATCACCTTCACAATCAGACTCAGTTAATGTAGATGACACGAGTGTTTCAAAGTCTGACAATGACGAACCATGCGACTTAGATAACGAGAGTGAACTTGTCGTAAATCCTCCTCATCGACCATTTAGAAATAGAAGACCACCTGTATACCTCAAAGATTATGATACTGGGTATTAAGTATCTGTTGTTCTATTTGCAGACACAGATGATGGTGAACACAAAGACTACCAAACACACTGGCGCCAAACGATGTCCAATGTGCTCGCAGATTTGTTCGAGTGAGGATTCTTTCAAAGAGCATGTAGTTTGTTGTGCAATGACTGAGTATAGCTGTGACATATGTGATTATAAGTCAAACAGAATTGCTAATGTCAAGAGGCATCGCCAACGTGCCCATAAGGGGATGATTCCACCAGTGGTTCCGTTAGGACGGAAGGACGATTCAGTTCAAGCTGCTTCGACGTCTAGCAAAGCAGACGAATCCGATTGGAATGAGCAGGACCCGGGGACTCTCATTGCTGAGAACGAGAGTTCATCTAGTGATAGTTCAGACTCTTCGGACGAAGAAACCGGGAATCCTGATGAGTTAATGGCAGGACGTATCATACGTAAACCGTCCACTCCCGAGCCTGTCTTTTCTGGCAGAGTTGTGGTCAAGCGCACATCTGAGGACAAAGTCAGCGCCGCGTCAAAGAAACTTAAATTGACTGAGGATGCTGCTCAGATTGCAGTTGATGACCGAGATGATAATACAAGTATGGGAGATTCGTCCATTGCGTTTGTTACTCCAGTCAGCGATATGCACTCCAGTTCTAGTCAATCTACATCATCAGTAGATGTTGCAACCCAGCATGAGGTTACCACTAGAGACATTGGCGTACAGTGTGAGAAATACAGGAAGAGATCTAAAGAGGTGAAGGTGACCAAATACAATGAGGGAGGAAAGACTATCGAGGTTGTGCATGAGGTTGAAGAGTTCTTCAACATGTAAACTGTAAAGTGCTTTACTTGAGATGTATATATATATACGAGGGCTGTCCCAGAAAATCGTAGACATCGGCAATAAGGAAGTTGTAAAGTGTTGCATTTTTATAAACTTTGCACTGATAAATTCGACATACAAATCGGTTCTGTACATGAAAAATCAATAATTTATCTTCAATTATAAAATTGTTATAGTAGAAATAAAGATGTAGGGTGACGTCCACCGGCACATGATACGTAACGTCATGGATTTCAGCGATTGCGGTTAAGAATATACCTATAGGAAGCAACTCATAAATTCATCTCATATATTTGATAATAGACTTTGACACTCATTTAGCAGAAACGAGATACATATTTTATCCACTTGACAGGATTTTCTGCACAGTAAATTTACTTATATGGACCCTCTATTCTATTTCTTTTACTGTTCGACGCCGGTCTTTATCAATGACGTTTCTCGCCAAATTAACTGTCTGAATATCGCCCCCTCCTTGTGTCCTTGTTGAGTTTTGTCTGTTATTTCATCGACAAATCTCTTGTACATACATGTATACTAATACTCTGCGAACATTTCCATACTTTTCTGACGTTTTCATTTCTTACTTTGTCTAAAAAGGGGTCAATCCATGATCAACACAATATCTTAGTACAATTTACTGCTCCGCTGATAAATTTGACGTCGCCGTTTTTTGAATGATTGATGAGGGATTGCGTTATAAATTCCTTCATAATTAAATTGTTTATTACGTCATTGACAAAAATATAGCATGTCTGTACCTGCTAAAATCAGTTCTTTCTGTTGATTAGACTTTTAGTACTATTTTTACATGCATTGATAAGTATTCAACAGGTTTTATTATCGATTCTTCTTTGGCGCATGAAAATTTCGGACTGCTCCGGTACGGTCCAACCACTCTTCTAATTATTAAATTAATTTTCAATATTAACGGCAGATTTCAACACCATTAACATTTTATGCTTCCCAGATACTTAAATTTACATCTGGGAAATTCTTGTTTAGATTTAACGCTAAATAAAGGAATTGTGAGCAATGTCTACGTTTTTCTGGGACAACCCTCGTATATAGTTTGAAAGGCAGCAGGAGACACCTCGCAGCATAATACTGATCTTTTGTCAGAACTTTTTGTACATGTTGTTATTTTTTTTCTTTTTCTGTTTTTACATTGTTCGACATTTTATATAACTTGTTCTCTTTTGAAGCATTGTTGTCAACTAATTAAAATTTTGTTCTTAATTATTTGATTTTTGACATTCGAGGACGAATGTAGTCGGAGGCGTGGGTAGTGTAACAAAATTAGATAGGAAGTCTTTCAAACGCTTTAAGTAATGAGTAACTGAAGCCTCTACACGACTCAGTATTATTAGAATCGTCCAAACTAGCTGTCACCCCTAAATGCAGGTGGACTGATCCACTACATAAAAGCAAGATTTCAATCGTCGCCTTCACTCTGTGATTGTGACGGTAGCCGTGCGGTAGCAGTTTTATCTACGCTGATAGATTTACGAAGGTATATTTACATTCAGTTGTCAGTCAAGTGTAAGCCCTGAATAAGGCCGCTTGGACAACTTGTTTATGTTAGGGAGTGTAAGTTAGAGCACTTGTCGTGACAAGCCTTTGTCGCGACACGTTTGTCTAAGACACATTAGGCTACGACGGTTAGGTGGTTAGGACAAGCATTGGCACGACACGAAGTGGCTCGCCACGGAGTGTCAAGCCAAAGTCTCACTGAAAGGTGCGACACTAGATTAATACTGTATATAAGTTATTAGTTTGTATTTGTTTTATAATCATTGTATGTACATAAATACTGATTTAATTTTACATGTACCAATCATTGTTAGGACAGATAGTCTAAAAAGGAAAATCTATTATCTTATACAAGTTAACAAATCTCTATGTAAATTTAGAGGCGATCCCCGTACTTTAATTCCGCTCGGACAATTTCACGTTACACAACTTCTTTTTTCCACAATCAAAGACAAATCAATTAATTAATATTAAAATGAAAACAGAATCCGAAAATTTACTCCGTTAAGATTTGAATATTAGACACGATAGTTTATGGATACGATAAGGATACGGTTACATGTACGTGTTAAGTGATATATCCCTACTAAGAACAACAAACGTCATTGCTTAGCTTTGCATTAGATACCAACACGAGATTCTTGATTCTGAGTACAAAAAAAAGATCCCAAAGATGGTGACATGCATGTTTCAGAAAGCAAATTTGCATCAAATGTTAAACGTATTCGAATTAAATAGCATCATTCAATTAAGGATGTACAGCATGCACGTTTCGGCTACTTAACCCTCGTCAGTAATCCTCAGTCTAAATAATTATTAAATGAAATGACTTAAAGAAGTGAATATGGTGACATATTCTGCTTTTATAATTGGCTAAACGGGTGCTGAGCAAACCATGCAAAATCAGAGAATATTTTCTTGTTAGTGGTACATAATACTAATATTCATAATTTCATATTATTTAACTTTCCTCTTTTTTGATCTCGAGCATCACTGATGAGGCATAACTTGCTGAAATGCGCATATGGTGCGCTGACATTTCATGATAGAACATACAATTCAATATTGACAATAGGCCATTTTCCGATTTTGTTAGAAAGCACAAAATGTACGAGTCAGCATACTTTGGCGTTGTTTTACATTATAACGTCACTATTAAAAGACGCAATTCCATTGTGACCTAACAATGAAAAAGTGTGCAAAAATTGACTACCTCGGACATTTTTCGTCATTTTTTCAGCCATTTTGAATTTCGGCAAGTGGCCTATTTCATCCCCTAATGTGGTATCTGTGTTGGTGGATGGTTTAGACCAAGGTGATATCAGAGTATCTGGATACTTAAATTGAAATATATTTGTAAATTCTCCTTCACAAGATTTGATTAAAATTTTCTAGAAGGTATCTCCCAGATGATATACATGTAACTCTGTCTAAAGGAGGTTCTTTGGCAGAACATTTTGGTAAAGATTTCCTCTTTTGCATTTAACATCACTGTTAAGACATAACTTCTTGCATGTTATGCACTAAAATGTTATGATAAGATATTTTTCAATTCTGATAATGCATCTTCATTTTCATCTTAGTTTAAGTCATAAGTACGGCACGCCAATGTGGACAAAAATAGGTATTTTCTAATATTAGAAATTCATTTTCTAATATTAGAAATTCATTTTCTAATATTTGAAATTCTTTTTCTAATATCAGACATTCATTTTCTAATATCAGACATTCATTTTCTAATATTAGAAATTTAGTTAATTTTCTAATATGAGAAATTCATTAATTTTCTAATATAAGAAATTAATTTTCTTATATAATTAGAAATTCATTTTCTAATATTTGAAATTCATTTTCTAATATTTGAAATTCATTTTCTTATATAATTAGAAATTCATTTTCTAATATATTGAAATTCATTTTCTAATATTTGAAATTCATTTTCTTATATTAGAAATTCATTTTCTAATATTAGAAAATCATTTTCTAATATTAGAAATTCAGTTAATTTTCTAATATGAGAAATTCATTTTCTTATATTAAAAATTTATTTTCTAATATTTGAAAATGATTTTCCAATATTAGAAAATGATTTTCTAATATTAAAAAATGATTTTAAAATATTAGAAAATGAATTTCTAATATCAGAAAATCATAGGTAATTTCTAATATAAGAAAATCATTTTCTTATATTAGGAATTAATTTTCTTATATTAGAAATTCATTTTCTAATATTTGAAATTCATTTTCTAATATTTGAAATTCATTTTCTAATATCAGAAAATCATTTTCTAATATTAGAAATTCAGTTAATTTTCTAATATGAGAAATTCATTTTCTAATATTAAGAATTTATTTTCTAATATTTGAAAATGATTTTCTTATATTAGAAATTAATTTTCTAATATTATAAATTAATTTTCTAATATTAGAAATTAATTTTCTAATATTAGAAATTAATTTTCTTATATAATTAGAAATTCATTTTTTAATATTTGAAATTCATTTTTTTATATTAGAAATTCATTTTCTAATATTAGAAAATCATTTTCTAATATTAGAAATTCAGTTAATTTTCTAATATGAGAAATTCATTTTCTTATATTAAAAATTTATTTTCTGATATTTGAAAATGATTTTCTAATATTAGAAAATGATTTTCTAGTATTAAAAAATGATTTTCAAATATTAGAAAATGAATTTCTAATATCAAAAAATCATAGGTAATTTCTAATATAAGAAAATCATTTTCTTATATTAGGAATTAATTTTCTTATATTAGAAATTCATTTTCTAATATTTGAAATTCATTTTCTAATATTTGAAATTCATTTTCTAATATTAGAAATCCATTTCTAACGTTTGTTGTGTGGCGTGACGTTACCATCGTTTGTTTTCACGACAAGCATCTGCATGACTTAACCATGAATTCATAATAGGGGAATTTCCCGCGCGGTACACGGAGGTTACCGTTGCTCCATATTTCATCATCTATTTTCATCAGTATGCATTTCAGTTCTTTGCAATATTTCCTGAAATTGAGCATTATTTATAGATTAAATATGTTTCCGATATTTATACATTTCTTTATTCTTTTGATATTTTCAGTATCTACATGAATCCCTTAATGTCGTAAAGAAATCTGATGTTATCTGATAAATATGACCATGATAACTTCGATTTTATTTGAGCGTAATTAGTGTAAATAGATAGCTTTATGAGATACCTTCGTTTGATAAGAAGGTCATCTAGAAGAAAGAAAATGTATCGTAGTAGTAAAGGGGTAAGTTGTCCGGATCGGCAATCTGGGACGATTACTTATTATTTTTTTAAAAATCGGGAAAATAAT
Source organism: Pinctada fucata (assembly GCA_028142955.1). Classification (NCBI taxonomy): domain Eukaryota; kingdom Metazoa; phylum Mollusca; class Bivalvia; order Pterioida; family Pteriidae; genus Pinctada; species Pinctada fucata. The sequence continues at coordinate 44,726,039 of AP027106.1, forward strand.
AAAGTTGTACGAATTTCAAAAGGAGAGGTCCAGGAAGGGGGGGGGGGGGGGAGGGTCGGTTCTTAACAACTCTTCTCCATCTATACCCGCGCATTGGACAGTTCATCCTATTTTTCCTTTTTTTATTTTCCTTCTTTCTTTTCCCTTAAATTTCACCTCTTGTTCGGTTGCTTCCCGTGTTTAATCGGCATATCAACTGAGTCAAATGCACGAATTACGACTTAATTCTGAAATAATGTTATTTTTTGTTTATTCAAATTAATTTTACAATTTCGCGTAAGCATGTTGATAAAATATTTGCCGACAAGACATAAACGCTATGCTTAACCTCGACGTAATGTATCGCGACGTTAGAAAAGAAGGGGTAGGGGTAACCCAAATGGCGCTAACTCGGTAAAAATAGGTTCGATTTCCCTGTAATTTGCACAGATTTAAGACAGATAATTAATCTCTTTTCCATTAGTTTCTTATTGAAATTAAATGATAAGTTTTTTCATGAGCTATGTAAATGTGACGATTTTCGGAACTTCGGAAGGTTCATGTTTATCCTTATTTTCTATAAAAATCGCTTCTAAAATAAGTATGGTTATATTAAAACATCAAAATTTTACTAAAAAAGAATGATGTACGTATTATCTTTGAAATGCAAAGCTGATAATTAATAAATTTGCAGGCTCATTGAATATCTGCGAACAAAATTTGTGACAAAGTTACAGTTTCTGAATTGAAAGGGGGACAAAATTTGGAGATTTTGAATTGCGACCCACGCCAAACGATAAGTTTGATTTCTTTCAAACTTAAGCAAAATACGCAAGACATCATATTTAATTCATATTGCAATTATGAAGAAAATTGAATGTAGGGGGTATGGTGAGACTACCACCTTAAAATTCATTTAAGAAAAAATAGCAATACCTAGCATGTGTTGATCTTTTATTTTGTTCAAAAACTTTCAGTTCATATATACTTCTAACAAATAATATGAATGTTTATACAAATCACTGCTTTTAATTTTAGTTTCTAGTCTTCATCCTTATACGCAAACAATTAATTAAGAACGCTGCAAATACTTTACAAGTACGCAAAGATATCGAGTATGCACAAAAAAGGAATGAAATTGAGAGCTACACATCTTCATACCTTATCAAATCTTCTACAGCCATTTGTGCCTCGTGTGAAATTCAGATGAAATGAGCATCATGTAAATTTCACATGAAAGTTCATATGAAATTCATATAAATTTCACAAAAGATTTATGTGAAAAATATTTTATATAAATTTCACATAAATTTTCTTCACATAAATTTTTCTTTGTGAAATTCATTCGAAATTGAACTCGCATAAACATCGTGTTAGTAAAAAATTTCATGTAAATTTCATGTTCGTGCTCGTTTCACATAAACTTCATGTGAACTTTTATGTAAAGTTCATGTAAATTTCACATGAATTTTATGTGAGGCACAATTGGCTATGTATATATGCAACTTACCTTTTTCATTTTGATTCTCCGGTGGAGACATTTTATTGTCAATGATATCGTCGAGTGTGTTTTCCATTTGCAGTAGCTTCATAGCTACTGAAGTCTTTAGATAGGCTTCCACTTCAGCAAGGTGATTATTCTTAGACTCTGTACATATAGAATTTTTCTCTCTTTTATCTAAAAACAAAGTTTGTCCAAGGACATTTTGAAGCGCGGTAAATATTGCAATGAAACCTATTACGAGAAAAGACATAATAACGTCGATAAATGCTTTCAAATAATATTAAACTAAAGAAATTATGTTGAATAGAATTCAAGACCGTCCTATTTGGCTGCCAAGGAGCTTTTTCTATCAATTTGCACCTGCGCGTTTATACATGTATTCACTTAATTATATTTACATTGCAAGTTGATTTCCTATGTTAAACGCTTATTCAGTTTTGACGTTCATTTCACGATGAACACAGGTTGGCCCCAATCATATAAACATTGCATACAAGAAGTTCAAACAGTGGGCGGGGCATACTTAATGGTTAATGCTTAATTTGCGATCAGGGGGAGATTCCCAACATGTGCACGGGGAATGAGACGATATAAAAGAGAAGAAACAGACAGGGACAACCAAAAAATCTTTGAAAACATTGAAATATGTATAACAACTCTATGTGTACATGCAGTACGTGTATATGTACAGTTTCCACAGAGTTCATAATGTGTACTTCAATGTAGATGGCGCTACCGAAATGAATTCATGCAGCGGTGACTACTCTCAGTCTGATATTATATATAACTAAAGGCTTTATTCTCTTTAAATTGTTTATAAAAAGTTAAAATTCAATATGAAAACGTTCTTGCAGATATTTACAACATTGTGAAAACATTGTAACAGGCAATTTTTAAATGTGAACTTCCACAAAGGTCATGTGTACTTGAATGTAGATGGCGCTACTGAATTGAATTTATGCAGCACTGACTTTTCTAATTATAAATAAGGCCTTATTCTCTTCAAATTGTTTACAAAAAATAAGACTCATAGTGAAAACATTTTAAAAATAAAAACTATTCCAATCGGTAATTCTTAATATCAAACTGTAAATTTTGTTTTTTTGAAATGGAGTATTTCTTGCCCTTCCTGGTAGGGAGAATTGACACACGTGAAACATTTAGATCTTAATTTTTACTTACTTTGTATAAAGTTTCGAGGATGTTATCAAAGATGTTTTACATCTGAATGTTTCTGAATGTAAATATAAGGAATGAGTATCTTGTTCCTTGCGTTTAGGCTTTTACACTCTGGTTGACAAGCGCAAATCTTTCGAGAACCGTTTTGCTCTTCACAAGATTTGCGCCTGTCGAACCAGAGTGTAAAAGCAATGAACGCAAAAATGAGACACTCATTCCTTAAATAACTACCCATCCCCCGAACACACACAAAGTAAAACGGGATCTTACTTATAGATCTTGCGCATTTATTTTCTATATTCTACATACGATTACGTTCCCTGATGGATCTTTTCCATGTTATTGGATCTTTTCCATGTTATTTTTCTTCCTTATTTTGCCTGTTGTCATAGATCAATCCTTAAATTTTCATTCCGCCGCAAATTTTACCGTCTAACCCGTTTAGAAATTTCAGAGATGTGTTTTAGAGAAAACATACACGTGAGGCCAGTTTGCTTTCCAACGTTTCTGGAATAAAAACTAGAGATTGAGTCGATATTACTTTGAACATTCAATGAATCATATTGAATGACAAAAATAGCCTACATGCCGACCTTTCAATTAACAATACATGTAATATGCCCAAATCATTGCTGTTATTCGTAGACTTCGAATCATGAAATAATTTGAAAAGCCATCATGAATGGTAAGTACGATGATCAACATTCAGTTTCATGAAAATGCTTGAAATTCCACATAAAAGCATGTTTTGTGCTTTAAATAACTATCTTAATGTATCGGAGCAAAAATGTCGATACTCGAATCGATGGCCTTTATCGATACGTACCGATATATCGATATATTGACCCAGCCCTAATAGATATATGGTTCGAGTTTAATAAATGACGGAATGATTTTAAAAAGAAGGGAGGGGATCTCCAACAAGACCCTGCTGTAGCACCAACAGCAAAACACCAAAACACCCGATGCAAAAACACAAAAGACGAGCATAGTATGAGACGGAAAAGAGACATACGACATGTAAACATCTAACACAAAGACAACACATAAACCGACGAAACCAATGGGCGACCGGTGCCGACTTTGGACGGCCATTTGCCACGCAAGTAGCAAATGGTGTCGTTATCCTGGGTTACGTGCGCACAACCCTCTCACTTCTCTAGTTACCCAGAGGTCTCGAAGAACGTACAATTGTGGTGTAAAACAACCTCCTCATTGTAAGATTACCTCACACAAACAAGACCGCAAAACGTAAAGGCCCCAGCAACACAGATGAATATGTAAATGGATATAAAAAGAGGGCGTGCGTCTGGTGACATTAGGATCATATCCACGGTATAAAGGGCGTTTGATAATTCTGACGCATTTTCGATGGTTATGCTGCCTGTCTTTGATCCTTCTAATTGTGTTTATCATATTACCATAAAAGACAGGTTGTGTAATACCCAGAGTACTCTGTTGCGTGTATAGATCCGAATTTTAAAAGAAGTTGACAGTAATTTTTGTAAAATTTCCAGAAAGTCTTAACTAGTTTATGAAAGCGGAAACCTTGACCTAAAAGTTTTTGGTAATTTGTAAATTTCTACTGTGAAAATCCAAAATATCAGTACATGCTCTAGCGTACCGGATGAGCTGTGATATGTAAATGCCGTATGACGGTAATCTTGGAACATCACCGTCAAGCCAGGGGAAATTTACTATGTTGAATCCAAAATCATCCCTTTTCTCATATACACTTGTATGAATCTTTCCGTTTACAATTTTGCTATTTAGATCCAAGAATGGTGTTTCTGTATTTGTAACGTTTGCCTTGTTAAGTGTTAATTCTTGTGGATAAATTTCATTCTTATATATAATTCAAAAGCAGGATTGCCAATAGTTAGAATATCATTCAGATACCTAGAAGTATTATTGAAACATTTCAGATCATCAAATTTTCTTTGCTTTGGAAGATTTTGGATAAATTCTTTTTCAAAAGTGATTAAAAATAAATCTGCAATAAGAGGCGCACAGTTAGTACCCATAGGGATTCCTACAACCTGCTTGTATAGATTATCACCAAATCTAACATAAATATTGTCCAATAGGAAGGACAAGGCATTACACAGATCACTACATGTCCATGATTTGTATGATTTGTAGTCTGTCGAGGAAAAGAAACCCTTCGATTCAGATGTATAAATGTAAGTTTTCCGCTCTCGATCAAAACACCATTTAATGAGATTAGATAATCGATCATTTATTTTGTCATGAGGAAGTTTGGTGAACATATTAGAGGAGTCGTTTGAAGAAATCGTATTGGCTTGGAAATCTCCAGATTTCATTTTGTCTATCACATCCCCTGAATTCTTAATAGACCAAATTAAATTTACATCGTTCCTGTTTAGAACCGTTTCACAATATCTAATTACGTGTTCTTTAATAGCAATAAGTGCTGACGTCAGATTTCTAGACAAAATTGTAGTGGAGCAGTTACTAGAATTAGCAATAAATCGAAATTTGTAAGGAAACTTGTGCAGTTTCGGTATGCAATATAGTGTTGGGAGATCCAATTTAGAATAGAGATTTTGAATGAAGACAGTTCACTGTTACACCTGTTTGCATCTAACATTTCAGACAAATCCAGAAGGAAACATCATTCATTTTTAAGAGAGCAATACCTTATATCATCATCATTGCTAGATACATCAAATTGCACGGACAAATTTATTATTGGGTAATGAGGTTTCAGTATTGACTCAATTTAAATGTGTACATAAACGACCACCTGACTTATACTAAAATAAACAGTTTTGCATTAAATATCACTATATACAATTGGAGTCATTGGTCAAACGTGCTCCTGTAGACTTGCGATCAGCGTGAAATCATTTCGGGTTTCGCAACCTGCCCGTAGGGAGCCCGTTATTTGTTGGACATGCAGATTCTGTCATCAAATTTGCTATCGAAGGAATGATTACGGCATTCGTGCGACAATGAGTTAAAGAAGATCCTGACGATAATCTCAACAGTAATCACAATAGAGCACCAAATTAAGCATCGATGGACCCCCTGCAAGCTAGAGATGCCCGAGAGGAGTAAGCATTCCCTGTTTGGCTAGCCGCACCCCCGTCGATGTTCACGTACGAAAATGAAAACAATATCTAGAATATATATGCACTTTCTGAGGTCATGTCTATATAGAAAGTGCTATGGCGACCATGCCAGGGAAACACATTAAAACACCTACTCTCAACCCCTCGCGGGAAACTTTTTCACGAGAAACACAAAAATCTACACATGACCGAATGTATGCCAAATAGCCAGCTCAATGGCAGACAGGGGAGATAACCCTTAGATTTAGAATTTGGCAACGCAATCAAATGAGTTTAAAAAAAATTCAATGGAATAGTGCGCAGAAGGAAAAATTGCTCCGTTACAGTATATCCTATCTTTCATTTTTTTACGTTTGTAAATGTTCTAAAATTGCTCATAAAGAGAGTCCATTATGACTCTACATTGGTTTTCCCTATCCGAAATAAACCTTTTCCCTCTTCGTTATGCAACATAAATATAGGAGGGAGGTGGAGTATAGCTACGTCATACATGTATTAAGGAATATTTAATAAGAGACAGCCCATATTAGTCTGGGATGTATCACTGGGTTGGGTGCACCCCCTCCCTTGATCCTCCAAAACAGGCCTAACTTTGTAGAAGTTTTTGCGCTCTTTCAGATAAAAATTGTCTCATGGACTTTTCCATTGCAAAAGTGGCGTTTTGGGGGAAATGTATTTTTAGTCAAAAGTCAATGCAAATAGGAAAAATTTTATAACTTTCATATGGTTGATGATTTTTAAAATTGAAAAGTGTGAATGGGTGTGAATATATAGTATTTTTTATGCTCTTTCAGATGAAAATGATTGCAAATGAGTTAAAGAAGATCCTGACGATAATCTCAACAGCACTCGCAAGTTCCGATTCCTATTTTTACTGTGTGTTTTAGGGCGAAAACTTCGAATTCTTGCAAATTTGAGGAAATTTATGACAATTCGGTATTCAAATTCACGCAAAAAGTGAAGAACTTACTCATGCGTTTGCTTTCGCTACCTCTGCACGAAAGAGGAATCATGTGTTGGTCACATTAGATCGACCATTTGGAAAATTGACGATCTATTTACAAATTAATTGTAGCAAATTTATAATACTGAGTTGTTGAGTAGGTTTGCAATACAAGTATATAATCTGATCATCAACTGGTACACATACTTTCGGAATACTAATATGCTTAAATATATACAACTGTAACAGATGCTTCTTTAAAATCTCGTGCAAATATGACCTCCCTTAAAATATCTTCATGGTGTTCTCTTAAATAAGAATGTTATTCATCTTATGCAACTTACAACACTTAATTCATACGGCGTAAAAGATGTTTTGGAAGAGATTAACATTACTTTGGCCAGTAAGGAGCTAGGCCCTCCGTCCTTTTGTTAAGATGCGAGGCATTGGTATGTTTTCTTTTTAACGCTGAAATATCTAAATTTCAAATACTAGTACTGTGTTTATTTTCATAAATAGAATGCTGAGAGAGAAAAGTGCTAATAACTACATCTCAATTGTTAATGATACCCATTAAATACTAAAAAAGCATTGCCTCATGTTTAACTATCTGCTAACATAATTCTTTGTAGACGTGGAAGTTTTACGTACTGCATCCCCCTTTTGTATAATCACTGCAGTGTCGTTAGAGATGTTCGCCTTATAAGGTATACATTTGTTGTAGTTGTTGCTTTTTCAAATTATCACAAATTGTCAATATTGAAATTATATATTGTTCTATTATAAGATTTCAGTGCACCATATGCGAATTTCAACAAGTTATGTGTCATCAGTGATGCATAACGCCGGAAAAGAGGAAATTCAAATAAAATGAAGTTATGGGCACATGTAGCCAAGTTCTATCAACTTCGGTCGATTGTGTTTCTTAAAAGCATTCGAAAATCTCTGTTAACAAACTTTCTTGAAATTTCTAAAACGTGGGTCCTGTAGCATCATATCCCATCCATCCTGCTACGTCTTTCGGTACATTTTTGAACGTAATAACTTCCATACTCTTTGGCCATATTCCAGTGTTTAGAATGAGGATCCATGACGGGGGTTAAGTATACACGAAACGTGCATGTCTGGTCCATGCTGCAAATTTATCTGTTCTTTGTTCTTTTTCTGTTAAGATCAAAAGTCTAAACCTGACCTAAAATGTCTGCCAATGAACCTGCTTAGAACGAAGCTAGTTCTCAGAGTGTGAGTTATCAATAGCCAACTTATAATATTTCATAATCATGTTTCTTATAGAGGGCGTTCGAAAAAAAAAAAAAACATGAGACATATTTAAGAAGCACTAGATATTAAAGACAATATATACCACTGGCTTTCGACGGCTCCGACGTGTATACTTTAATCCATGCAAGATCTTAATTCACCCTTCTTCGGAGTCTCTTTCCGTGTGTGTCTCTTCTTCCGTGGGTGTCTCTTCTTTAGTTGTCTTTTTTTTTCATTGGGTGTTTTGGGGTTTTGCTGTTGGTGCTGCAACTGAGTGTTTTTGGAGATCCCCTCCGTTCTTCTATAAGTATTTGCATTTTTGTAATGCGTTCCATCAAAATTTCCAACGTGATGCCCCACGAGAGATGAGCTTGTCTGACCGACATTTGATTTCCAACAATGGAAAGAATAACGCAAAGATGTTTTTTTTTACTTTTATTATTGGTCAAAACTAAACTGGCATGCAAGTACTTGATCGATGTTCTCTGTTTATAATTACATGTATTTTGGGACCATGTGTGTTTGATACCTTCACAAGATGAAGATGAAAAAAATCAAAAAGTTGTAAAGACTTCAATATTGAGTAAATTGATAATACATGTGAATTATTACCAAGACAAAATGTATTTCTTATTCTTGATTTACATTTCACCATTATTCTAGTCTAAGTAGTTGATTCCATCCGACGAGGAATAATTCAACGTCCTTTCCGTCTTCACATCCCTTCAGTCGTTTGTGTTGTCTGTCTTTTACTTGCATTGGAGTTTTTATTGAGATCACTATCGCTAGAGTCCTCTGAGAAGAGTTTATTCTTGTACATTTGCCAAACGCGTGAATTAGCTATAAATGCAAGAAAAACAAAAATCCCCTGTGAGCAGGTCAGTATAGATGATATATAGGATAACGCAGACAACGAAAGAAAAGAATCGATAACACGAAGGACCCAACAAATACCTGTGATAGACGACATTTTCAGAATTATTTGAAAATCGTTCCTATGGTCTTGGTTACTTCTTACGTCGGGTGTTTTTAGTATGGTTATTGAAGTGAGAATGAATAAGACTAAATTTGTGAGTATGATAAGGGCTATCGGTAAAATAAACGTCACTATCAGCGCAACCCTATTTAGAATGAAACATCTTTGGCCCCCATACCCCAAAAATGGCATACTTCCATCGACGTAGGCATACATTATGTAAATGGAGATTATTAAAAGAGGTACTCCAAACGCACAAGTGAAATACCGAGCCAACATCGATCTAGTACTACTTTGTGGTATTGATAGTACTGCGATGAAAACTCTGTTCATGTGATAATTGTTAATTAACATAGTTGTAAATACACACAGCCAGGAGTAATGTAGAAGTATACCAAAAATGGCACAACCCTCGTCACTCAAAACAAATAGGTATCCTGCATAATTAAAACATAGGGAGAATAGTAATGTTACCATAGATACCGCGTTGATAATACCTGGAACTGTTCGCAATGATGGAAAAATGCAATATGTTACTATAGCAATGAGTAAACAAATACAGGAAACAACTGAACATATAACTGATATGATCCACAATGATTTTAAGTCTGAGAAATCCTGTGTTGATTCCAGAAAGTACCCTGTCCTTTCCAGTTCTGCCTTGCATATGATAATATCGTTATTTCCCTGTAGTTCGTAAGAACTTTCATGCAATATCTTACCACTCCTCTTCAGTTTCAAAGAATGTGTTTCTGAGTGATAAATGTATTCACCAGCGGATAGTACCACGTAAGGACAAAGTAGTAGTTCCGATACAGGAACCGGTCTGTAGGGTTTCATCGTGAAGGCTGTTGAAGGATTCATGTACACGAAACACTCATTTTTTCGTCTTTTGGTATGTAGAAGTAGAGGGAGCCTGCTTGCTTCCTTCATAGGTCGGAATTGGGCTGTTAAATTCGCGGACGACACTTTTGCTTCTGTGATATCTAGCAATCTTTCTTCTGTTACTTGTCGGGAAACAGTTTCTGAGATGAATACGACAAGGTACATTCGAACACTTGCAATAGATTTATCTGAATACTTCTTATCACATGGTTGGTTTAAGTGAGCATATACGTGTTCTATATGGAGGCTTCTAATACCTAGACTGTTTCTGATGAATTGATCTAACTCGAGAATCAAAACCATCATAGCATTCTCCGTGGTTCTATTGGGAAACTGAAAATCTCCTCCTAATGCTAGAGTATAACGTAGCATCTTTGTTGTAGAGAATAGTGGCACACATGACGCATTCTTCGAAACTTTTCCTGGAAAGCAGCTGATGTTCATACACTTGTTCTGAAACAAGCAAAATACTTGTTAGGTAAGGAGGAGATGTCCAACACGATGAAATTACAGTGATCACAGCGGAGCACACCCACACGTGAGTCGGGAAAAAGTAACAAACAGACGGAGATAATGAGAAAAATAACACTATGTACTATAAAACCGCAATCATATTAAAACGTTATTTGAAATAGTTAAACTCGTTCCCCGTTATTGAATGTTTAAAGTGTAATAATGAGGAGATGCCCAACATGATGAAATTACAGTGATCCCAGCGAAACTCACAACATGAGTCGGAAAAAAGTAACAAACAGACGGAGATAATGAGAAAAATAACACTATATACTATATAATTGAAATCATATTAAAACGTGATTTGAAATAGTTAAACTCGTTCCCCGTTATTGATTGTTTAAAGTGTAATAATGAGGAGATGCCCAACATGACGACATTGCTGTGATTACAAAAGAACACGCACTCATGCGACGAGAAAAAGGAAACAAATAGGAGACGACGAGAATAATACCACTATATCATAGCGTCCACGTTATGAAAAAAATTCTTTTATAACTAAAGATCATTTTGATCTGTTTAATTAAATACTTTGTTTTACTTACCTCAAATGCGTCGTAAACTTGGTTGATCTTACATTTCTCTTTAGTGATGACGTAATCGACGCCGTATGTATCGGCAATAGAAAATATATTTCTAATGATGGGGAACCAATTCAATCCAGGTACTCTTTGATATTTGACAATCTTGGAGTCTACTCCTTGTGTTGCACTCGAGGTGTATGTCGTACCATCACAGAACGCGCAAAATATATTCTTGTATGGATAGTAGTAATACGTTCGGACTGCCATTTGGCATCCCTTTTCATAATGTCCAAATATGTCATCGGTTAGAGGCATACGTGAAAATGCAAGAAGCCCGGTAACATTACAGCTTTCTAAGAAAAACGAAAAATTGCCGAAATTATGTTGGGGTTTGCAAATAGAGCAAAATCTATTCCGATATATACCTATTCTATAGTTTGTATAGTCATCTGGATCAAATACTTCCGGGTTGGGTGAGGATATCTTTCGCGCGTAATATAGATCCAAAGAAGACTGATTTAAACACGCCCATTTTACGTCATCATCAGGAAACGTCCAATTAGATATCTTGTCACAATGATCGACTTGGTCACTAATATCTTTACAGAGCGGTGACTTTTGAACATCCGTTACATAACGAATTCTACATTTCTGAGCATGCGCAATCTTTAACAGATCCCCAAGAAGTACATTATAACTCGTTGGTAAGATGGCGGGACAAACAATTTCCAAGCTCCAAGGAACTGATGTGTTGATTCTAAAATCATTAAGGTCTTCCTCGATCGTGGGAGAATCTAACCCTCTTTGTAACTGTAAACTTATATCAAGTTCCAAATTCATCTCCATTGCATATTCTGTGCTGTGTATATTGCATAAAGCACAATAGAAATTGTCAAAAGTGACCAAAATGTCTGAGTTATTCCAAGTGACATTTCTAGATAATGGCAAGACAGAAAAAACGTCATCAATATCATGACGTAAGCATCCATCGGCGTATGCACGTTTACTTCTTGCTTGAAAACATCCTTTTGTGACCAAGTAATTTTCCTTCATAATACGAGTGTCGGGTATCCCAGACAATTCCAGTTCTCTCCGGCAAAACGTGGGATAATCCAGTCTAGCATCAAGACAAGGCGTCCTCGTTTTGAAAGCACTCTCTTCAAACACCAAAAATGGGTTACACGTACAATTGTTAAGAAATTGTGAATTCACCGAATACTGCCTACTTGGGCATAAGTCAGCGTAAGCGAATGTTGAAACATACTGGTTAAACAAGTTGGTGATATTGACAGAGTGACCTACAGTAGAAATGATGCCCAGTGCGTCCTTTGTCTTTATCACATCTTCCAAAGATGGATTCATAGCCATTGTTTTCCTTACGAAATTTCGAAAGTAGCGTTTGTCGAATGATGTTATGTTGACGTCATACTGGTATTTTATTATGGATCCAGCATGCACAGTAAACTCTTCCATATCACCATTTACGTCCAGGAACGTTTTATTTCCCGAGTTGCCTCTGTTACACAGAAAACAAAACACGTTCTTAAATGGTGCCGTATACGGTGAACGTGGAAGGTTATGGCATAATATTAAGAGTCCGTCATCGAACGGATTCCAAGATCCCGTTACGTTACAGGAATCTATAAACTTGTCGTGTTTTCCCGGTGACGGATTGCACATAAAACAGAATATATTTCTAAACATCCTCTTTTCTCCCAAAAATGGAGACTCGCAGGCGTATTCTATATCCTTGTCATAATTTACCCACATTCCAGTGACGTTGCACTTTGCGTATTGATAAGGTTTTGAAATACAATTTTCAACATTGTACTGGATTGACACTGCTGGCCTGAAAGTCCCAAAAATGTTGTCGTCAGTTGATTGGATGACGCATTTCCTCTCAAAGGCTAATGAAATGACGTCATTTAATGACGACAGGAAGTTGAAATCGGCAAACTTGCTGCAATTGATATCGATCGCCCATTCCCTGTAAAGAGTAACATTATTGCAATTAGCACAAAACTTGTTTTTATAAACGATCAGTTGGTCATAGTGAACGACAGGCTGATGACGTAATTTCCACTTTACGTCAGAGTTTTCGCAAGATTTTCTCACGTTTTCCGGGACGCCTTTTGGACAGCTGGCGACCATTAGACGCTGATTCTGTTGCACGCGATCAGTGTCCTCTCTTGCCTGTATAATCGTTCTGTTGACACATTGTAAAACGGGTTTGGCGAAATAAATGTCTGCACAACAATCTCCCCTGTTAATACAGAATCTGTCGCATTTGCACGGAGAACAAATTTTTACATCTCTGTAATTTGAAATAGTTTCTATATCAAATCCTGTGATTTCTGAAATATTTCCACAAAAATAACCTCCGCCGCAAACTAAGAAATATTCTGTCATTAAATGACGGAAATTGACGTCATGGATCACGGAAAAAGACGAATACAGTTTTAGGACGAAGAAAGTCAGTATCTTAAAGGTAGTCATGATATTTTATCCTATACCGATCTCTGTGGTTTTATTTATTTATTTATTTAGTTTTATTTTCTTGTCTCTCTCTCTCATTCTCTTCTATTAGGTTGGTGCGTTCTAAACAATATTCCATATGTTACCTGACCATTTTTATTTCATTCTTCAGGCCAAATGAGTTTATATCAAAAGCAACATGACGGATGACTTTCATTTGCTACAGAAATATCAGAGTAATTAATCTGTACTTTGATTAATATGGAGTCATCTGGGAATCTGTTTAAATATAAACACTCGTGATTTTTTGCTGAGGGCTTCAAATTCCTGATGAAATGACCTGATAATGTCGATGCAGTTTGTTACTTGTCAGAATTCAAACGTCATTTATTTTGTTATTAACCCGAAAATATGATTTAGTACCGTTCCGATAAATATTTTGCCATTTGTAGAGGCGTGCAATCTTCAGTTGAAAAAAAAAACAAAACAAAAATAAAAATAAAAAAACAAAACAAAACAAAACAAAACAAAAAAACAAAATCCGAAACAAACAAAAACATTTGAGTATTGTAATCTCGTCAACTATTGACTGTAAAATAATTTTAAACTTTGATTTGATAATTTGAAATTGACGTCACAATAGGAACCCATGTTATTGGAATATAATTCTAGTTGCCTAATGGGCGTCTAACATGGGGAATCTACCAGTAATGTAAATATAATAGAAATGAATTACAATAATCACATATAGTAAAAATGCTTTCATATCAATTAGTTTTGCATGTAGGGAGAATATACCATTAAAAAACATTTGACGCTGTTACAGGCAAAACTGTGCGATGTTCACATGTACATGCAAATGAAAATGACCGATAATTAGAATAAATGTAAATATAAGTTATGACTGTCTTACTTTTGGTGTTCATGGGTGTATAATTCTGGTTGGACACGTGCACATTTTCCGAGAATCCCTTCGCGATTCACATAATTTGCACGTGACCAACCAGAATTATACACCCATGAATACCAAAAGTAAGACAGTCATTTCTTAATTATAGTATTAAACGCTCTTAATATGATATACGTGTTTTTAAAATATGTATTATTTCTCTCACTAACTCTATAAAAAAAGTTTTTATGCTCTTCTTGATTGAATATTACATGCGGCATATGATTCACATTGGAAGGTGAGCGTTGTGACCCCTGGGCCTCTTGTTCTATCTATTTATTAATACGATTTTCGTCTTCATTCGTCATATTCTTATTGAGCCATATATATTGGTTATATTATCATTTCATTTCCGTTTTTGTATCATATTCTCAAAATCATAGGCTTGACCCTCCCTGGGGAGCTGAGCTGAGCTGAGCTGAACCACCCCCCCCCCCCTCCTCAGGAAAAAAATTTAGACCGGCCCGTTTGAGAAACTTGGTCTCTTTGATATAGAAGGTATCAGCTATAGGTCTTCAAGGACGTGAATCGTCAAGATTTTGGTACTGATTGATTTATGTGACAATTATAAAATCTACAAAATGCAGCATGGTACGGCACGTGAATTTTCCCGCTTTATCTTTGTTTGAAGCCTGATAAGACCTCATCCCCTGGTATTCACAAAGGTCTAGACCGAGTTCTGGGGGAGTAAAATAAATAAAAGGGGGTAAAACCATACAAAGGCTTGAAGGCTAGATTGTACTATGTACAGAAATAGATTTAATGGGGAGTCTTTCCTAATGTCAGTGAATTACGGATTTATGTCGATGTGGAAAAATGAAAAACGTCAAAGAAAGAAAATTAATTCGAAACAAAATTGCAAGACATCCTTCCAAAGCCCTTGACTTTCATTCAAGACACTATATAAGCTCTAGCTCAGCTATACATTTTAAGTATATAATTACATATTAATAAAGTATTATACGTTTTCTTTAATTAAGTGCAATATGCTGTCGAGAGATATTGTCAATTTTGTAATACTTTCAATTAATTTGATCAATTACGTTACCAGTATTCCGACGCCGGTAAGTTTGACTTTATCAAATTGTCTATTTCAATAGACTTTGATGAATTCTCTATAAATTTTTAAATCTATTATTCTGTGAATTTTAGGAATTCTATGAATTTTAGGAATTCTATGAATTTTAGGAATTCTACAAATTTTAGGAATTCTACAAATTTTAGAAATTCTGTGAATTTTAGGAATTCTGTGAATTTTAGGAATTTTAGGAATTCTATGAAATTTAGGAATTCTGTGAATTATATAAATTCTATGCATTCTATGTATTTTATGAATTCTATGAATATTATGCTCCTTATGACTGTATAAAGTTGACGCATTCGACGGGATACTAGTAAACCCTTTACGCAGTTCTTTGTAACGTTGTGTCCGGTTGTTTTCTCAGATGTCGTGTTTTGTCTGATTGTCTGTCTGTCCGTTGTTCGTTACAATCGTGGGGTGTGTTCCGCTGTTGTCACGGCAGCTTAAATTTAGTGCGTAATTTATTCCCGATTTCTTTTTTAAAAGACCTTAATTTGCAGAAGAGCATATATTCTCTTGTCTTGTTTTTGAAAGATCTCTAATATTAATTTTCATAATAATATTGTTTTTATTTATTTATCTACTTATTTTCTTTTTATTGAATACAGATTTATAAAAAATGAAATCGATTTGACACAAATGCTATTTTTCCCAGTGCTAAATATTTTTCTTTGCGAATGCAATGTTTGTACATATACATCTTGAAAAATGTAGTTCTTATTTAACTCAATCTCAATTTTGTTTCTCAAAGCTACTGATATTTGCTATATATCCTGTTGCAAATTTTGCTGTTCAAATTCATAGCTAATATTTGCTCTCTTTCCTGTTGCATTTTCAAAAATTCATTGCTATATTTCCTTCTTTCCTATTGCAAATTTTGTTTTAATTCATAGCTAATATCTACTAGCTATCTTTCCAGTTACAACTTTTTTTTATTCATAGCTGATATTTGATATCTTCCCAGTTGCAAATTTTGTTTTAGTTCATAGCTGATCCTGTTTCAAAACCTTGCTATTTTTCTTGATGCAAATTTTGTTTTTATTCATGGCTAATATCTGTCATCTTTCCTGTTGCAAATTTTGCTCTTAGTCAAAGATGGTATTTATTTTTAAAATCAATGACATTATGCAAATGACATATACACATGAATAGGATCGGGAAACAAGTAGAAACTATATTTATGTCAATCCCTTTCATTTTTTTTTAAATTCATAGCTAATATTTGCTATCTTTCCTATTGCAAATAAGGTCGTCAAACCAAGACAACTGAAGCTCAAACCTTCGACCACATTGTCGACGCCAGACGATGAACGCTATCCCCTAGTTGACGCGTTCGAATCAGATATGATGTTGACGCCAATACAACGCCAAAGTATTGAAAGATTAGCGACGCCAAATGACGCACGACATAGGAAGATGGTATCGGACTTCCGTTTTTATTGGCAGCATGGCGTTATACCTTACATCGTAGATTCCTCGCTAGGTTTGTTGAACATAACATCACATAATTTGTAAAATGAATATTAGAATAATTCCTGATGTGTTATTTTCGTTTCTTTATGTATCAATCTTTTCATTTCAATCGTTATTCATTTTTGGGTCATTTATCAGGTTTATTATTTTTTTCCTAACATAAAAATTCAGTGGAAACTTTTTTAAGGTTTGAAAAGTTATGCAATGCCTATTGTTGTAAGGTGCAGAAATGTTCCATGATTTATATTTTAATTAATATTTGAATCAAATGAATACAACCATGACTACCAGACAAATGAACGTACAAATTGATGTTGTTAGCCGAGGTTATCTATTATCCTTCTGCAAGCGCGAATCTACAGTGGTAATATGGAACAGCCCATGGAACTTGCCAAAAGTTCTAATCATTCCCGTTTTCAAGTACGTTCTTCTAACATCATAGACTCGAGCCCCCCCCCCCCCCCCCCCCCCCCCCCCAAAAAAAAAAAAAAAATTCTGAAGAGCTGGGCCCCCTATCACTGGAAAAAAAATCTAGATCTGTTCATATACGTCTAGATATGCTTATTTAGCGTCTTCATGGTTTTATTTAGAATGAGTATAAGTATAGTACATGTATATCAAAGAATCAATTTAATTAAAATTCAGCTGAATTTTAATAACATTGATCAAAGATTTTTTTCGTTTCTAGATTTGGTAGTATCTCAGCGCTTACAAAAAGCAATAAAAGAATGGGAGACACACACGTGTATTAGGTTTCGGCCAGCAATTGATATATCACCGGAAAATAGCCAAGTAGTTTTCAAGAAACGAAATTATGGGTAGGTATAATATTTACGGTTACGGGGGCATAAAAATCAATTTCAAAAGTCAAGAATTTTAATATAAACTTTTACATGTAAATTAAACTTTTACATGTAAACTTTTACGTGTAAATTAAACTTTTACATTTTAATATAAACTTTTACATGTAAATTTTAATATATAATTTTTCACATGTAAATTTGATATAAACTTCAACGTCTAAACTTCCACATGAGAGTTCCACATGTAAACTTTCACAAAAATATAAATTTTCACATGTTAATTTCGAGATTCAGTATCCTATAAGCTTTTTAAAAAAAGGTTGATAATCTATTTATAAAAGGTGTGCATCCACAGTTGGGAGGGTAGGAGGAAGGCAGTATGCCAACATTTCAATGTTCTGTGGGGTAAGTATGATTAGTAAACTTAAATTGATGAAGCGGATTTTTTTTCAGATTAATAGAAGTTTATGAACATGTATATTAAATCTAAAGATGAAAGTAAAACTATCTTATATGCTTGCCTCGCGGACAAGAGGACTGATGGTCATACCGACGGACGCTATGCAGAATTCGAATGAATGCGTGTGTCGCGCGATGTTGCCATGAAAAGATTTTCTGTGCAGACAAGCAAAGGACGGACGGACATACTGACGGACGCAAGACAAAATGATTTCATTGCTTCGCTAGGTGATGCTTATGATCAGATCACAGGGATTTATCACGCTATCCAGTTAAGATAATCCATAGAAAATTTAGCAACCGGGAAGCGTGATAAATCCCTGTGGATCAGACATCCTCAATTTTAGGTCGGATCCATTATCCATGAGTTGGGACATATTGTCGGGTTTGTTCACGAGCAGTCACGCCCGGATAGAGATGATTACGTCAGCATCCTGTATCAAAATGTGAAAACCGGAAGAAGGGACCAGTTCAAAAAATATTCTCGCAAAGAAGTAGAAACCTTTGGAATTCCATACGATGTGGGTTCTGTGATGCATTATGGGTCAACAGTGAGTATGCATGCACATGAAGTTTTGGAGTAATTAAACAGTTTTGAAAACATACTAATCAATGTACATAAATTACGAATTTACATTATTAAGATAAAAGAAAAAAATCTGTTTATACCCATGCGCTCATCTAGAATTTTATTATTTTATTCAGGAGGTGGGGAGAGGGGTCCCATCATATAATTTTATTATTCATAAAATCATACTCAAAAAACGGAAAAGTTCAGAAATTTTTGTTCTTTCAGTTGAAACATATATTTTTATAAAATAAGATTTAATTATAAAAAAATGTTATCAGTTTGCCAAATTTTAAGGGATGGGGGGATTGTTCCGGTCCAAACCCTTCTAGGTCCGTATTCATACATGACTTCAATAGAAAATAGTTACAGGTCTATACCATAGCCATTTTCTAACTTATTGTACAGCATGCACAAGATCATTTCTTTTTGACTCTGTAGGCATTTTCTAAAAAAGGGAATCTTCGGACGATTCGGACAAACGACAGACAAATTCAGATGTGGATAGGACAGAGGGACGGACTGAGTTTCCTGGATGCCAAACTAGCAAATAGTGTATACAACTGTAGTGGTAAGTTCATCTATTTGCCTTTCTAGATATTTCTATTTATTATAAAAATCTGCCATTATGACTTCGGCATATTTCTAAACATAATAAGATCTGTCCGGTTTTTTTTATTATTAAAATAATCATTTCAGTACCAGGTGTTCGTGTCTCATTAACATGCACCGATCTCGGGGCGAAATAAGAGGTGCTCATAAAATCCAAAAAGTGCATTTTCTGTTGAAAAGGGGGTATGGTTGTCAATCACCACACAATCCCGGCAAGATTTGCACACATATTTAATCTGATGTTTATATCATTGGTCTACTGTTCAGTCTGCAATTTTCAGCTGCCTATCGCATTCTTTCTCATTTTATACTCATGAAGGAGCTGTTAAGATAAGGCGTAAAATCAGCCCTGAAAAGTGGAATTTTGAAAATTGAAATTTCAAGAACCTTTTTTGGTAAAATGTATACCTATAAGCCTCCCATCAGAATATGAAGTTATTCTTTATCTGTTTTGCATAATGTTGCTAATTTTTAGGTCAAAACTTATCCTTTTCTCATAGAAATCAATAGAAAACGGAAAAGTTTATTTGAACATTGTTCCCCCCGGATATACAGAAAGCCACTTTTACTGGAGATGTGTATCCATGATACAATTTTTTTTGGCAAAGTGGGGTTCTGTATCTCCGGGGGGAACACTACCCTAGAGACGAAAAACTAAAAATGGAAAGGGGGGTGCATTTTATAAGAATCGATCTTTTTTACCATTAAATATAGCTCATTTGACTATTTTTCCTCGTTAATCCATCAAACATTGTGTACTCAATATGATTGAATGAAAGAACAAAGAATTAGAAACGAAATAAGCAAGAGTGATGTTCATTTCTCCGTCAATGTGTATTTCGCGCTAAAAGGCTTACATTGTAGCCATTGAATGAAGAAAAAGACCGTATTTTAAGTTCCGGATTTCATTATATACCAATTAAAGGAGGTAGAACGTTCGAAAATCTATTTCTGATACACAATGTAGACATATTTGATGTCTTTTAGCTTATATTTATCCATTTTAGATAAAATATTCAAAAATGTATACGTTTTTTGTCGATATTATCGGATTTTCTATCCGAGCACCCCTACCTCTTTCGACCTTAATTTTACAACCTTAAGAGTTCCTCAACATAATGTAAATCATGTAAAAGGTCTGCAAATACATTATATTTCAATAATGATTCATGTTTTTCTGTGTACGATTCGCCATGCGGAAGAAATAAGTCACGGGATTCAGGGCTAAATACGGCCCTTATCTTAACAGCTCCTTTAGAATGGTAGATCGTTTTGGTCAGTCTGTCTGTCTGCTCAAAGGCCTTCATAGTTCACATAAAGTACTTTAGTACAAAAAAAAATCTAAAAGATATTACGAAGATTTAAAGTTTCTGCCAATGTTAAGAGTAATTTGTTATCGATATTCACATTAGAATTCACATTTGTTTTCCAGAAAACTGTAGCTCGTCGATAAAATGTGAAAATGGTGGATACATAGGACCAAACTGCACGTGCGTTTGTCCGCGTGGTCTAGCAGGCGACAGGTGTCAGGGCGTCCTTACGTCATCTACATCTTGTACGTTTTTTTATGACATTTAAACAGAAATTTTTCACAATGACAGCATTTTTTCTTCCATATACTGATTTCTTACACTGCCTAATCGTTTCTCAATTTCAACATTACTGGTTATCATGAAAACTTTACTGAAATTGTGATTTTTAAGCAGGGTGTTTCTATGGTAACTGTGAAATTGTGATTTTTAAAACTTGGTGTGGTGGTAGTTTCTATGGTAACTGTGAAATTGTCATTTTTTAAAACAGGGTGTGGTGGCAGTTTCTATGGTAACAGCGGTGGGGAAATCCACTCCCCAAATTTTCCACAGGACTATCCCGACAATGAAGAGTGCTACTGGTTAATCAAGGTTGGTCAGTTTTGTCTGTGTCATCTTCATTATTTTTAGTAATAATAAGAAATATTTTCTACAATGAGTAGTGGTGGATCCAGCGCCCCTTTGCTGGGGGATCAAAGGGCGAGTTTTGCTTATTTTTACAGGAAATTCTCCAAAATATAGGGTTTTTGTGTCGCCTGCGAAGCACAGCGACACTTAGGGATCACTTTGTCCGTTGTCCGTCCGTCCGTCTGTCAGTCCGTCCGTCTGTCTGTCTGTCACACTTTGGGTGTCACAGCCCATAACTTTTGATTGGTAAGTGATAGGGCTTTGATATTTCACATGTGTATTCATTGTGACAAGACCTTCTTACACATACCATAATTTTTGACCTATTGACCTTGACCTACATATTTGACCTTCTTTTCAAAAAAATTAAGAATGGATATATCTTTTGATTGGTAAGTGTTAGGACTTTGATATTTCACATGTGCAATCCTTGTGGCAAGACCTTTCTACGCATACCATAATTTTTGACCTTGTGACCTTGACCTAGATATTTGACCTACTTTTGAAAAAAAGATAAGATTTGCTATATCTTTTGATTGGTAAGTGATAGGGCTTTGATATTTCACATGTGTATTCCTTGTGACAAGACCTTCCTACACATACCATATTTTTTTACCTATTGACCTTGACCTACATATTTGACCTACTTTTCCAAAAAATTAAGAATGGATATATCTTTTGATTGGTAAGTGATAGGGCTTTGGTATTTCACATGTGTATTCCTTGTGACAAGACCTTTCTACACAGACCTTAATATTTGACCTTTTGACCTTGATCTAGATATTTGACCTACTTTTCAAGAAAAGTAATATTGGCTATATCTTTTGATTGGTAGGTGATAGGGCTTTGATATTTCACATGTATTTTTCTTGTAACAATGCCATTCTACACATACCATAATTTTTTTACCTTTTGACCTTTACCTAGCTATTTGACCTTCTTTTTTAAGGTTGTATATATCTTTTAACTGGTAGGTGATAGGTCTTAGATATTTCTTATGATGACACCTTTTTGTTACCAATTTTTACGTAGTGACCTTGACCTAGATGACTGACACTCATTTCTGAAAATTTGAGAATGACCATGATAAAATGAGATAAGATGAAATGATAATTTGTAATTAAGAGGTCTGATATTTCAAATGAATTTCATTTGACAAGACTTTTCTACTGATACCAATAATTTTGTTCCACTTTCTAGAATAATAATCAAACCGCTTCGCAGGCGACACAAGCATTCCTTGGATTGCTATTTTTATACTTTTGGTCACTGTCGGGAGGATGAGCGCAGTCCCCCCCCCCCCCCCCTCCGAATCTGTTGTCATTTAATTGAAATATTGTTAGAGATTGTAATTATGTTCCTAGAACTTTGTTCCGTATCCTTATCTGGAAATGTTAATTACAGACATCAGCAAAAGCACGTATCAGTATCACTACTATACTTTAGGCAGTCAACACAAGTTATTGTTTGACCTTGACCTTCTCATTGACAGGGTATACCAGGGTCAAGGATAGAGCTGAGCATGGAAACTTTCCAAGTCGAGGCAGACGAGAATTGTGGGTATGATTTCCTAGAAATCATGGTGTACGGAACAGACAGACACGGAAGACGGTAAACTTTGACGTATTTACATTTTCACTTTAATATTTATAGTATTTTTAATCTGATTGTACAAACACTGTAACAGTATTAAAGACTACGAATGAAACAGAGCTTTGAGTTCAGATATTATAATGTCAAACGTCTTCAAATTAGAACAGGTAAATTTGCAGCATTGACCAGACATGCAAGTTTCGGGTACTTAACCCTTGTCAACAATGTAAGTTGGCCAAAGAGTATGAAAGTTAGTATATGTCCAAAAATGTACCGACAAACGTAGCAGGATGGGTGGGATATGATGCTACAGGACCCACGTTTTAGAAATTTCAAGAAATTTTCAAATGTGTCGTAAATAACATACTAAACTTGTATGTTTTATACATGTAACACAAGCGGAATAATAAATATATATGCATAAAATATATACATGTAAATGCATGGATTGACTAATCTATCCAATTTCGTTTTAAATATAGAAATAAGAGCCATATATGCATTGTAAGCTTACGATAGTGATGAAATTTAGATTTCTGCTTATCAAGGGTTTTATTTTCTACAACAGACTTTAATTAAGAGCCAATTCTTTTGAAATGATTACCTTGAAATGTCAAAGGTCCAAATTCTTTAATGTAAACTTATCTAAGCTAGGAAAGAGGACGATCCAAGTTGGAAAAGTCGTGTCCAATCCTTTTGCTTTTTTGCAATAAAATATGTCTAATCTAAAAATTGCCACATTATTCAGGTACTGTGGTGATGAACACACGGGAGAGAGGATGATGTTTGGAGGGGATACGTTACTTCTACACTTCAAATCTGACAACAAATATGGATTTATGGGATTTAAAATTAAATACAACATACTAATTGGATGACTTCGATGTGGCTGTTTCATGGTCAATGTTCCATAAAACTTGTTTCAAATATACTGATTGGATGATTTAGATGTGGCTGTTTCAGGGTCAATGTTCCATAAAACTTGTTTCAAGTTCATGAATTCTAAATTTGTCTCAATTTCATTATTGTGTTCAAGGGACAATTTCACCTGTGTCTTTGTAGATTTGAATGTATCTTACTTAAAATTTCAATTAAATTAATTGGTTTTTTTTCCTTGAGTGCATTTTTTGGTCAAATTTCTTTGATGCAAGCGTCAGCAAGTCTTTTCTTTCACATAGACATTGTTATATATTTCTCTTTATTTTTCACTTTTGTATTTTTTCAAACTAATTGAAATCATCACTTGCACATACATGTATTTTTGTGTCGCCTGCGAAGCATAGCGACACTTAGGGATCACTTTGTTGTGTCGCCTGCGAAGCATAGCGACACTTAGGGATCACTTTGTCCGTTGTCCGTCTGTCCGTCAGTCAGTCAGTCCGTCCGTCTGTCTGTCTGTCACACTTTGGGTGTCACACCCCATAACTTTTCATTGGTAAGTGATAGGGCTTTGATATTTCACATGTGTATTCCTTGTGACAAGACCTTTCTACACATATCAAAATTTTTGACCTCGTGACCTTGACCTAGATATTTGACCTACTTTTCAAAAAATCTAAGATTGGCTATATCTCTTGATTCGTAAGTGATAGGGCTTTGATATTTCATGTGTGTAATCTTTGTGACAAGACCTTTCTACGCATACCATAATTTTTGACCTCGTGACCTTGACCTAGATATTTGACCTACTTTTCAAAAAATCTAAGATTGGCTATATCTCTTGATTCGTAAGTGATAGGGCTTTGATATTTCACGTGTGTAATCTTTGTGACAAGACCTTTCTACGCATACCATAATTTTTGACCTCGTGACCTTGACCTACATATTTGACCTACTTTTCAAAAAATCTAAGATTGGCTATATCTCTTGATTCGTAAGTGATAGGGCTTTGATATTTCAAGTGTGTAATCTTTGTGACAAGACCTTTCTACGCATACCATAATTTTTGACCTCGTGACCTTGACCTAGATATTTGACCTACTTTTCAAAAAATCTAAGATTGGCTATATCTCTTGATTCGTAAGTGATAGGGCTTTGATATTTCAAGTGTGTAATCTTTGTGACAAGACCTTTCTACGCATACCATAATTTTTGACCTCGTGACCTTGACCTAGATATTTGACCTACTTTTCAAAAAATCAAAGATTGGCTATATCTTTAGATTGGTAAGTGATAGGGCTTTGATATTTCACATATGTATTCCCTGTGACAAGCCTTTCTACACATACTATAATTTTTTACCTTGTGACCTTGACCTAGATATTTGACCTACTTTTCAAAAAATCTTAGATTGGCTAAATCTTTTGATTGGTGAGTGATAGGCTTTGATATTTCACATTTGTATTCCTTTTGAACAGACCTTTCTAAACATTCCATAATTTTTTACCTAGTGACCTTGCCCTTGATATTTGACCTTATTTCATTAAAAATAAAGCCTGTGTTTGTGAAACACGAATGCCCCCGGTGGCATCTTTGTTAGTATGAACACTATTTTCTGTTAAGTACATGTATGGGAGGTCGCTGGGTTAAAAGTTCAAAGGTCAAGGTCACGAGGTCAAAAATTTTGGTATCAATGGAAAGGTCTTGTCACAAGGAATACGCATGCGAAATATGAAAGCCCTATCACTTACCATTCAAAAGTTATGCCCAATGTTAAAGTTTTTGAAAAGTAGGTCAAAGGTCAAGGTCACGAGGTCAAATTTTTTGGTATCAATGGAAAGGTCTTGTCACAAGGAATACACATGTGAAATATGAAAGCCCTATCACTTACCATTCAAAGGTTATGCCCAATGTTAAAGTTTTTGAAAAGTAGGTCAAAGGTCAAGGTCAAGAGGTCAAAAATTTTGGTATCAATGGAAAGGTCTTGTCACAAGGAATACACATGTGAAATATGAAAGCCCTATCACTTACCATTCAAAAGGTATGCCCAATGTTAAAGTTTTTGAAAAGTAGGTCAAAGGTCAAGGTCAAGGTCACGAGGTCAAAAATTTTGGTATCAATGGAAAGGTCTTGTCACAAGAAATACACATGTGAAATATGAAAGCCCTATCACTTCCCATTCAAAAGTTATGCCCAATGTTAAAGTTTTTTGAAAAGTAGGTCAAAGGTCAAGGTCACAAGGTCAAAAATTTTGGTATCAATGGAAAGGTCTTGTCACAAGGAATACACATGTGAAATATGAAAGCCCTATCACTTACCATTCAAAAGTTATGCCCAATGTTAAAGTTTTTTGAAAAGTAAGTCAAAGGTCAAGGTCAAGGTCATGAGGTCAAAAATTTTGGTATCAATGGAAAGGTCTTGTCACAAGGAATACACATGTGAAATATGAAAGCCCTATCATTTACCATTCAAAAGTTATGCCCAATGTTAAAGTTTTTGAAAAGTAGGTCAAAGGTCAAGGTCAAAGTCACGAGGTCAAAAATTTTGGTATCAATGGAAAGGTCTTGTCACAAGGAATACACATGTGAAATATGAAAGCCCTATCACTTACCATTCAAAAGTTATGCCCAATGTTAAAGTTTTTTGAAAAGTAGGTCAAAGGTCAAGGTCACAAGGTCAAAAATTTTGGTATCAATGGAAAGGTCTTGTCACAAGGAATACACATGTGAAATATGAAAGCCCTATCACTTACCATTCAAAAGTTATGCCCAATGTTAAAGTTTTTTGAAAAGTAAGTCAAAGGTCAAGGTCAAGGTCACGAGGTCAAAAATTTTGGTATCAATGGAAAGGTCTTGTCACAAGGAATACACATGTGAAATATGAAAGCCCTATCACTTCCCATTCAAAAGTTATGCCCAATGTTAAAGTTTTTTGAAAAGTAGGTCAAAGGTCAAGGTCAAGGTCACGAGGTCAAAAATTTTGGTATCAATGGAAAGGTCTTGTCACAAGGAATACACATGTGAAATATGAAAGCCATATCATTTACCATTCAAAAGTTATGCCCAATGTTAAAGTTTTTGAAAAGTAGGTCAAAGGTCAAGGTCAAGGTCACGAGGTCAAAAATTTTGGTATCAATGGAAAGGTCTTGTCACAAGGAATACACATGTGAAATATGAAAGCCCTATCACTTCCCATTCAAAAGTTATGCCCAATGTTAAAGTTTTTTGAAAAGTAGGTCAAAGGTCAAGGTCACAAGGTCAAAAATTTTGGTATCAATGGAAAGGTCTTGTCACAAGGAATACACATGTGAAATATGAAAGCCCTATCACTTACCATTCAAAAGTTATGCCCAATGTTAAAGTTTTTTGAAAAGTAAGTCAAAGGTCAAGGTCAAGGTCATGAGGTCAAAAATTTTGGTATCAATGGAAAGGTCTTGTCACAAGGAATACACATGTGAAATATGAAAGCCCTATCATTTACCATTCAAAAGTTATGCCCAATGTTAAAGTTTTTGAAAAGTAGGTCAAAGGTCAAGGTCAAAGTCACGAGATCAAAAATTTTGGTATCAATGGAAAGGTCTTGTCACAAGGAATACACATGTGAAATATGAAAGCCCTATCACTTCCCATTCAAAAGTTATGTCCAATGTTAAAGTTTTTCGGACAAACAGACAAACAGACAAACAGATAAACAGACAAACAGACGGACAGGCCAAAAACTATATGCCCCCGAATCTTTGATTCCGGGGGCATAAAAAAAAATCCGCTTCGCAGGCGACACAAGCATTCCTTGGATTGCTATTTTTAAGTATACACATGTAATTAGTCATGTTCTGAGTATATGACTAATAAACCAAAATAATGTGCAACTATCAGTACAAGCATTTGTGTTTTTGTGTCGCCTGCGAAGCATAGCGACACTTAGGTATCACTTTTTTAATTGAATTAAGGAATCATTGTAATATTTTATTGGTTGATCGAGGTATCAACACCAACAATTTAAGGGAAAACTGCATCATGCAAGTAGCGCAGGATGCACAAGTTTTCCCTCAATTTTTGGTGTTGATACATGTACCTCGATCAACAAAAAAATATTACATTGATTACTTATCATTTCATTTCGTTGCTTTTCAAAGTTTATTTGCAGCTTTGAAATTGTGTTGCTAATGACGTTGCTAAGCACGTACAAGTTCCGTTTTGTGTCGATACAGGTATCAACAAAATTTCTTGGCCAATCAGAATCGTCGTTTCTTGACAATAACAATGGAAATTAAATGATAAATGAATCCTTTGATACCTTGTACCAATGTTTTACATTTGATAACTTGTTTCTAGACTGATTTGGTTACACATTGGTTACTGTGGGGCTTGTGTTTACTAGCCGTAGTGCTATCATTGTTACTTCGAGTTAGACTCCAATTCCTGCACTGTGAGCTCCCTAACCAAGGAGTAATAAGGATATCTTGAATATAAGGCCATAGTAATAAAATATTTTGTTTTAATCAGCATACGGGTACCTTTTAAGAAAATTGCACTGAAAAGAGAACATACAAACATGCATTTTTTCTACTCATAAACAGATGTTCATTGAAAATCAAACTACTCCTCAGTAAAGGAGGTTGAATATCATACAACGTGTATAATATCATCAACATCAGGAGGTAACAGTTATTTTTCTAAAAATAAAGTCAGAACTATTCAACTCACTCGAAGAAAAGTTTTTTCCTTATTTTTTTTCAGTCTACCTTTCCCAATTCAATCATATTAAGCATGTGTTGGAGTGTTTTAATGCCTGACGGGAGGATACCTTTCAGAAAAAGTTCCATACATAAAACAAAATATTTTATTATCATGGCCTTACACTTACACATGAAGTTGATCCAAATACTAGATTTATTCACAAGAAGGTATATACATGTATTTTGTATGTTGCTTATTGCAAATTTGATAGTACACTATTTAAATTTGATACGTAATTTTGACCTTGAAGGTGACCTTGATTCTGATTGGCTTACCATTCCTACAAGGTTTATCAATAGTGTGCCTCACATGCAATTCATGTGAATCGAGCACGAACATGAAATTTACATGATTTTTTTTCATGAAATTCATGTAAAGTTTCTGACATGAATTTTATGTGAATTAAATTCCGTATGGAGGTCACAAAGAAAAAATCATGTGAAATTCATGCGAAGTAAATTTATGTGAAATTCATGTGAAATCTTTTCCACATAAACCTTATGTGAAATTTATATGGGTTTGCTCATTTCATATGAATTCCATGTGAGGCACAATTGGCTGTGATATACATGTATGATGAACAGACAAGACAACTCAGGCAACTTAACAAGCATCTACCTTAGTCTTTACCTTAAGAATAAATATACTACGACAACCTCCGTTTTATAAGATCTTTATTTCTAACAATCAAGTTAACGTCCAGCACATTGCGAATCTATCACTTTTATGATTCAATAATCCTCTAGGAAGGTCAAAGTTCACAGGAGCATGTTTCACTTTCTTCTTGGTTTCCTTCTCAAATAGCTGAAATAAATCAAGAGAAATTTCACTGTTACATTTCATAGATGTTGTCTGGCAAGAAATACAATAATTTATTCATAGATGAAGCTCATATTGAAGTAAATATAGACTACAAGCAGTGGCAGATCAAGCTTTTGAGTTAGAGGGGGCATAAAAATTGGCAAGCGGATCCAGGGTGGAGCCCTTGTAGGGGACCAGGGGGGCAAAACCCTACCTTGAATCTGCCACTGACAAGGTACATGTATATTAAAATTCGTATTCTCCAAAATCCATAAGTGGTGATCAATTTTCAAAATTTCTAGCAAAATTATTTAGAATTTATTGCTATATTCATTATCGTCGAATCTAACATTTCAATTCATTTTTGAATATATGAATATTTGATTTACCTCACATTATATACATGTACATGCACTATCATTGTAATTGATATCTTCTATGCACAGCTTTACAATACTGTATATGTGGTAATTTTCACACAGGGGTAATTTTCACATAGGGTAATTTTCATGTGGGGGTAATTTTCACATGGGGTAATTTTCACATGGGGGTAATTTTCACATGGGGGAAATTTTCATGTGGGGGTAATTTTCACATGGGGTAATTTTCACATGGGGTAATTTTCACACGGGGGTAATTTTCACATGTGGGTAATTTTCACATGGGGGTAATTTTCACATGGGGGAAATTTTCATGTGGGGGTAATTTTCACATGGAGGTTATTTTCACATGGGATAATTTTCATATCTGGGTAATTTTCACCTGGGTTTTTTTTTCATGTGGGGGTAATTTTCACATTGGGTAGTTTTCACGTGGGGGTAATTTTCACACGGGGGTAATTTTCACATGTAGGTAATTTTCACATGGAGGTAATTTTCATGTGGGGGTAATTTTCACATGGAGGTTATTTTCATATGGGGGTAATTTTCACATGGGGGGTAATTTTCATATGGGGGTAATGTTCATATGGGAGTAATTTTTATATGGGAGTAATTTTCACATGGGGGTAATTTCATATGGGGGTTAATTTTCACGTGGGTGTAATTTTCACAAGGGGGTTATTTTCATATGGGGGTAATTTTCACATGGGGGTAATTTTCATATGGGGTTATGTTCATATGGGAGTAATTTTTATATGGGAGTAATTTTCACATGGGGGTAATTTCATATGGGGGTTAATTTTCACGTGGGTGTAATTTTCACAAGGGGGTTATTTTCATATGGGGGTAATTTTCACATGGGGTTAATTTATAATTGGGGGTAATTTTCATATGGGGGTAATTTTCACATGGGGGTAATTTTCACATGGGGTAATTTTCACATGGGGGTAATTTTCACATGGTTTTTTTTTCATGTGGGGGTAATTTTCACGTTGGGTAGTTTTCACGTGGGGGTAATTTTCACACGGGGGTAATTTTCACATGTAGGTAATTTTCACATGGAGGTAATTTTCATGTGGGGGTAATTTTCACATGGGGGTTATTTTCATATGGGGGTAATTTTCACATGGGGGTAATTTTCACACGGGGTAATTTTCACATGGGGGTAATTTTCATATGGGGGTTATGTTCATATGGGAGTAATTTTTATATGGGAGTTATTTTCACATGGGGGTAATTTCATACTGGGGTTAATTTTCACGTGGGTGTAATTTTCACAAGGGGGTTATTTTCATATGGGGGTAATTTTCACATGGGGATAATTTTCATATGGGGGTTATGTTCATATGGGAATAATTTTCATATGGGGGTAATTTTCACATGGGGGTAATTTTCATATGGGGGTTATGTTCATATGGGAGTAATTTTTATATGGGAGTTATTTTCATATGGCGGTAATTTTCACATGGGGGTAATTTTCACATGGGGGTAATTTTTACATGGGGGTAATTTTCACGTGGGGGTAATTTTCAAATGGTGGTAATTTTCACATGGGAGTAATTTTTATATGGGAATAATTTTTACATGGGGTTAATTTTCACATGGGGGTAATTTTCACATGGGGATAATTTTCACATGGGGGTAATTTTCACATGGGGGTAATTTTCACATGGGGGTAATTTTCACATGGGGGTAATTTTCACATGGGGTTATTTTTCGTTTATTTCATGAATCAAGGGATTTTGTGAAAATAACCCTGCTGCATTCTTACAATGGCAGAGATGTTTAAATCACGAATTTTTCCCCCAAGCGTAACGTCTCGATATTAAAATCATGAAATTTTCCTTGAGCAAAAATAATCACGTTTACAGTAGATGAGCTATAATTGCTTTTGGTCTAATAAAGTATGAAGTGTAATTTTTAATCCCCTTGCCAAGTCTAAGGGATGTAAAAGCAAAAATCTTG
This sequence comes from Pinctada fucata, assembly GCA_028142955.1. NCBI lineage: Eukaryota > Metazoa > Mollusca > Bivalvia > Pterioida > Pteriidae > Pinctada > Pinctada fucata. Next base: position 44,757,611 of record AP027106.1, read on the forward strand.
GAAATAATTAAAATGAGGCTGAACAATCATAAAATAAAGAGCCTATATCGTCTTTTCCCTCGTGTATGCTTGTGTTCGATTTGGGATGGCATCTGATGCAAAAGCATTATGACATCGGTTTTCTAGCATACTTTCCCTGAATTAAACGTTGGTTCCATAAAATTTGATGATGTCACAATACGTTTACATCAAATACCGTTCGACAAAGGAAGTAACTCTATATGACTACAATCCAGAATAATGATACAATCACGAGTAAAAATATTGGAAATCCTAAAAGTATTGCAGAAAAATCACTACAGGTTACACTAGTAGAAATGTTTAACCTCAGTGTATGACGTCTCAAGTAGATCTTGTAAAGGAATCTCATCTTTTTATGAAGGATGATCTAAAATCTGACAGACAGACGGACAGACAAACAGACTAACCTCAGTGTATGACGTCACCAGTAGATCTTTTAGAGGAATCTCCTCTATCTGTAGAGGATGATCTATTCTCTGACAGACAGACGGACAGACAGACTTACCTCAGTGTATGATGTCTCGAGTAGATCTTGTAGAGGAATCTCATCTTTCTGTAGAGGATGATCTATTCTCTGACACATTCTAGCTATGTCAGGATTTATGTGATTCTGCAAGGTCTGAAATTATTAGATAAAATGTAGTTGTTATTGATGAACATAAGTAATGAATAGACTTGGAATTCTATCTACACATTGATGAACATAAGTCATGAATAGACTTGGAATTCTATCTACACATAATTCTACATGAAAGACCTAGAACTATTTAAAAAGAGAGTTTGGATTCTGGATCTTAACCCTCTCTTTTATCTTTATGTACAATGTACAAAATGTAATAGTTATTAGGTTTACAACTGATCTTCTATGGAAATGTAGGACATAGTTTGTGATCACGATGGAGCGAGGCTGTCTGTTTGTCATTAGCGAGGCTGTCTGTTTGTCCACAAAAAAATTTAACCTTGGCCATACCTTCTGAATGGCGAGTGATAGGGATTTCATATGTGCATTCCTTGTGACAGGAACCAACATTTTTTACCTTGGCCATAAATTTCAAAAGGGTTAAAGATAGTGCTTTTATATTGTACATGTGCATTCCTTGTGGCAAGACCCTTCTATCGGTAGGAAAAATGTTTGACCTTGTGACATTTTCTATTGTAAATTTATTATAATACATGTTATTAGTATTAATATAAAATGTTATTCATATTGCCATGAACGATTTGAAAATTTGTATATCATGTATGTACATGTATTATATTCTGTATTCCATTAAGTTGGACTATCTGAATAATTTGAACTTGAACTTGAACTTGGCCTTGGGGTATGACCAACATTATGAAAACCTTATCTTTGCTCATAACTCTTGAGTAGAAAGTAATAGGGCTTCCATATTTCAGATGTGTATTCCTTGTGGTATGACCTGACCAATCCATTGGTCAAGTAAATTGACCTTGACCCTGGTCTATGACATATTTTTTACATTACAGCTGTTTTACTGACAAAAATGCTGACAGGGACATTCACATTTCACAAACACTTTTTTATTTTACCTGTAAATTCATATGGTGCTCTGCAGAACTTAATTCTACCTGTAATTCCCATAGTGAGCTCTGTGGAGCTTAATTGTTACTGTAATTCCCATGAGCTCTGTAAAGCTTAATTTTACCTGTAATTCTCAAAAGGAGCTCATTAGATCTTAATTTTACCTATAATTCCAATAGGGAGCTCCGTAGAGCTTAATTTTACCTGTAATTCCCACAGCGAGCTCTGTAGAGCTTGACATTTGGCGGGATCTGGTTCTTCTGGGAGGTATGGATCTTCAGCAACTTCTACAACAAGAAAGTAGAGTGTAAAAAAGTAAATTCTAATGCAATGTCGCTATAATGTTGAATTTCACTGGTTGTTTGCTCCTTAGATAAAGCAGTAAAACAAGTACATTCTAGGCTTTGACGTTACTAACGTCACATTTCACCTTATATTAACAAAAATATAGATTGCATTAGAATGGCAATAACTACATGAAGATACTGAAGTTAAGTTTGCAGACAGAAAATGCTGATTTTTCGGTGCAAACATCCATTTTTCTGGCTCTGCTGATGGTCGCCAGAAAAACTCAGTTTACCACCGTAAAATCAGCGTTTACTGTCAACAAACATAACGTCAGAAGCTAGTTATACCCTAAATTCTAGACGCTATCATCATCACATTGAACACCCAGTTCTGCATTTTAAGCATTTCATTAATTTAGGAACCAGGATAAAATGGCTGTTCAGACAGAAATTCAAGATAAGATTTAATTTACATGAAGAGTTTCAGAATGCAGGCTACAAGAATTAAATTGTAGACAGGCTACATGAAAATATAATTTATGTTAATTTCACATGTGAAAGTGAAAGAGAGGTGCTATTCACATGTAAAAATTTTGTCTTACCTGTTGTTGAATCAGTCCGATGTAGTAGGACTTTACAGTTAGGATGTCGGTTAATAAGGTTGTAAATGAATGGGACGGTAACGGTCAAACCAAACTGCTGTGCCGTCAGGGAAAGACGAGCCAGCCTCTTTGCAAACGCTGCCACCAAATACGCTGGTAGATGGCTGAAAAATACATACGGACAAAATTACACTATTGACACTTTACAAGGTTAACCTGACCTTGTTGGTTAAAGTTCATTTGAATAATTTTAAGAATATTTTCCTACGACCTTGACCTTTGAACTTTTGAACCGAAATATCAAATGTGTTCATCATTGGTCCATTGGCTACCAGAGCATGAAGTTGATGTTGGATGATACATGTAAATAAAGATCGTAGTGACAAAAAGCGATTATTTTAATGCTTGCCTACCCTCAATCAAATGGAAACCCTGAGTTGCTAAAACTTACGAGGCACTGATTGTTCACTTGTATAGGATTATAAATGTATGTTACTGCTGGGATACTTACCATTTTCACATCCTCGGAAACCCAGGCACTATTGCGTTGTACTCTTATCTCTTAATAAGTGTAACGTAATGGAGCCTGGGTTTCTAAGGATGCCATTTTCAGTAAAATATGTATACCTTAGATTTTCATATAAACATAAATGCACTAAAGTTTATATACAAACATACATGTAACAACGTTTATATACAAATATTTACATTGCTAGTAGATTCCCCATGTTGAATGCCCATTAGGCAACTACAATTATATTCCAATAACTTGGGTTGCTATTGTGACGTCACGTTCAAGTTTTGCAAGTTGGGAGAATTTACCAATGTTAAGATACATTTGACGCTGTTACAGGCAAAATGTGTGATGTTCATGCAAATAGAAATGACCAATAATTAGATTAAATGTAAATATAAGTAATGGCTATCTGACTTTTGGTGTTCATGGGTGTATTATTCTGGTTGGATACGTGCAAATTTTCCGAGAATCACTTTGCGATTCACTGAATTTGCACGTGACCAACCAGAATTACCTTTTTTTTTGTATACTACCATGAACACCAAAAGTCGGACAGTCATTTCTTAAATATATATGTAATAAAGTTTATATACAAACATATATGTACATGTAACAAAGTTTATATACAAATATACATGTGATAACATTTATGTATATGTACATGTAATAAAGTTTATAAACAGACATGATTCTGCCGAACGCTATCTGAAGTGGTGGAAAATGACAATAAGCACAAGCACGGATTCCAAAGAAATACATTCTTTATTTTCGAAAACCAGAGTTACTACCCATTTGAGACAGTATCTGACATAAACTGATTGTGATGTCATCAAATTCTATGGAAACAGTCCTAAAACTCTGGGAAATGACGATAAAAAAAAACGACGCTACCATACCATTTTCATGAAGTCACAATGGTTTTACGTCAGATACCGTCTATAAAGGGAAATAACTCTGTATTCCACAAAGACTCAATTATAGAGGCCAAATTAAATGTTTATAGTCATCCAGGAAGTGAAATTCCACTTAAAACAGAAAATTTTCATTTCTGATTAAAGCTCATTACCTTGAAGTGAGAAAGAGATCCGCTAGAAAGAAGAAGCGGGCTCGATACTTCACATGAAAGACACTAGGCTCAAACAAGGCATACAACTTCTCATAGAAATCTGGATAATCACTGAAAAATAACCATAGAAATAGGTTTTTGACACTGTGTCATGACCAAGGTTGTATATTTTATGTGAACTCTAGTGCAACCTTATTTTAGAGGTTAAAGGGCAAAATCGAACAAATCAACTGACAATATGTGAAATCATGAATAAGTGTAGTTGACTCATTCTCTGTTCTTATCTATGACAGATAGAATATTTAGCATCACTTTGAATTAACAGACTCTTAATAGCGCTAATTTTGCTAAAATATTAATCCAACTAAAAATTCGAAATACCAATTTCAGGGATAACTCATCTTCTCGAGACAAGTGTACGCAATACCTTACTCCCCCTTGTCGGATGTCATGCACAAAACTGCGTCTCCTGTGAGTGTCGTAGTGGAGACTTATCAGGCCAAAAGTTCGTATAAATTACTAGCAATTTAAGTGCTTGTTAATGTGTTTGAATGATTTTACTCCCAAAATTGCTTCTATATGAAAGTATAATATAAAATGGACTCTGATCTTGTCGTATATACTCTCCACTACGACACTGACTGGAGACGCAGTTTTATGTATGACATCCGACAAGGGGGAGTAAGGTATTACGTACACTTGTCTCGAGAAGATGGGGATGACTCTATCTCTTGAAGAAATTCTATTTTCTTCTATTTTTTAAATTTTTAATTCTATTTAAATTAATATTTACATTTAATTCTACATTACGACGTAATTTTTCAAAACTTAAATACTTACAGGTTGTACTTATGCACCAATATAAATAGTCCATTCAGGGCCAAAAGGCTGATTGCTCCACCTGAAATACAATACAATGTGATAGTTTTTAGCTGCAAAAAGAAAAAAAAATATTGTGACAGGTGGAATGGAAAATGTGGCCGGTCCAGGAATCGAATCCGAGACCTTCTACAGGGCAGACACTCTTATCGACTGAGCTAACCGGGCACGATACCCAAACCATCACACTCCACCCTGCCAAATTTTGAGGTTTCCCAAAGTTGTTAACCGGAAACCTCACAAAGAAAGACAGACAAATCCCTGATTCTTCACCATAGTTGCCCTAAACCACAAGCAACTCATGAGGTTCACTCTCACGGCACCAAATACTGTGACAGGCGGAATGGAAAATATGGCTGGTCCGGGAATCAAACCCTGAGACCTTCTGCTTACAGGGCAGACGCTCTTACAGACTGAGCTAACCGGGCACGATACCTGAACCGTCACAATATTAATGATTCATTGATGCACATGTACATTTCTTTCCTTCTTTTACAGTGTATTTTTAAAACTAAACAACAGTGTTATTATACCTTTAGCATGTTTAGATGATACATAAAAGATTTCAACAGACTATTTTCACATTACCACAATAGACTTGAATTTTAAGCACAACAAGACCCGACATCATAATACATGTATTTAGGGGTTACCAGGCATGTGTTTTACAAAAACCGACAGGGTATCGGCGAATCCCTGGTAAAACGGATATTTCTGACAGGGGATTCGCCGATACCCTGTCAGTTTTTGTAAAACATCAGTATGGTAACCCTATTCTAATGCTTTGGTCAGCAAGGAGCTAGAAAACGTCTGCTTTTAATGGCGTCGCCATAGGAACGCATGACGTCATAGCAAAAACTGCAGTGAAACGTGAATCCCCTTGCAGTTTTTTCATCGCTCAACCAATCAAAATGCGCGTTACAAACGGAGTGCATTAGAATTGAAGTTATTTCTTACGGTGACATCGAAACAGATCTGCGACGTCACAATAAGAAATAAAGTTGTTACGTTGGGTCTTGGCGTGTCTTTAATGCAAGTACAGAGGACTCCTGATAGTCAATTTGTTGGAAGATCATTATCAGATTAACAGGAATATCAGAGTATCAGGAGTTTGAAATTCCATGGAAATACAATAAAAAAATCCTTTTAATTGTACTATAATGTATCTCAGACTTTATTATGTGCGTGAACTTAATGATATAAATACTTTCAAGTCATTTTGAATAGTTTTAAAGGGTAAAATACAAATTTCAAGGATTTTGATATGATACTCCATTGAAAATGACGTAAATATCATAAGAAAATATCATAGTTGATGGAAAATCCTATCAGATTAAGAGGAGTTCTTGAGATTTTTGATAATTTCTATCAGATTAAGAGGAGAAAATTAACATTGATTATATAGGCAATGGTTTTGTGTTTTGAAAACAAATCAGATTAAGAGGAGTCCTCTGTATAACTGTAAAATGGAAATGGTCTATAGAAAGGATAACTGCTGCACATTTTGTTACAAAAGGAAACATTTCATACAAGTCTAATATTATGTGAGTCAACAGCAGAAAAAACCAATAAAATAGCACTGTTCAAGAACAGGAATGTCGCCTGTTGCATGTCCGATCCTAAGTACGTGACCTTGACACTGAAAGTAACCTTGACCTACATTGGGTACAGAGTGTCATAATGCTGTAACATCAATGTAAGTTTGAAAGATGTCTGATGACTCAGTGTTTTTTCCCTTGTTTGAATTTCGGCCCCTTCCCAATGCCAAATTTCCTCTGTTTTTCCTAAAAAATCACTCTGAAATTCCCAAAGAGGAATTATGAAAAATAACATGAGAAAATAAGACTCAAAACCTGGAAGTTGATCAGCACAAATATCCCATTTCTAAATGCATTTTTTAGTTTTTTATTCATCCCTTGTTCGGTTCCAGCAAATCCATGGATTAGCAGTGTTGATAAATGATACTTTAGGGTTTGACTTTGGTGAGAACTTGTATAAAAATTTTCCCAATTTCAGCAAAATGTCTCAAATTTTTACGAAATGGGACAGGCACAGGCACCTTCCCCCCCCCCCCCCCCCCCCCAAAAAAAAACCCTGGATGTATATCAAGTAAGTTATAGCCAAATATGTGTTGCAGGCGACATTAATATGTCGCTCTTGCGTTGTAGGCGACCCTAAAATTCGTGTAACATGCCTGTGTACATCTTTTGGAATATGGAAAATTAAAAATATCAAACCTATTTCATATGATTGAGTAAGGAAATCACTGAGGAGTAGAGGACTGGTCAAATGCGGCATCACCTTCTCATGTAACATGACTAGTACTCTCTTATACAGCGATGTGGGCAACTGAAAAATATAATATATACTAGTACTCTCTTATACAGCGATGTGGGCAACTGAAAAATATAATATATAAAACGTCCAGATCTAGAGGGCGTTACCACTTTAAGGTAATTTTCTATACATCATGAATCATTTTCTGAAAATCATGGGCTTGTTGCCCCTTGAAAAAATTTCCTGGATATGCACATGTATTATACCTTATAACCAGAAATTTTCGCGAGTATCAAATTTCGCGATTTTATGGTTAAAAAGGGTGTCCTTTTTTTCACGAGTACAATTTTTAGCGATTCCTAAATTACAAACAAATATAAGCAGAAATTTTCGCGAGTATCAAATTTTGCGATTTTATGGTAAAAAAGGGTGTCTTTATTTTCACGAGTACAATTTTTAGCGATTCCTAAATTACAAACAAATATGAAATATGATGTTACTGTTTTATACCTTTCAGTATTGAAATTTCTGTAAGTTCTATCATAAGAATACTTAAACTCACTTCTATTAATGTTTAATCAGAAGAAAGTGAACAATGACACATGTTTAAGAACAAAATGTAACTGTTATACAAATTTATGATATACATGTACCTTATCAAGCACAATTTTTGGGAATATATTATCCTGATTCCAAATCACTTGCGAATATAGCGAAAATTAGTATCTCGCAAAAATTTCTGGTTATACAGTAAGTATATCACATACATAACTTGATATTCAATAGGCACATCAAGTTGGTAAGACGACAAAGAAATATAAAGAAATATACAGTAATTTCTTATATCATTACATTATACGAAGAAATGAACTTTATTGCATCCATCAAAACTCTAGATTGTTACATTATTACACTTTTATTCTTTGCCGAGTGATTGCTGTACATGTAGAATAACTCCTAGTGTATTAACCTTTGCTACTTTTGCCTCGTACCACGAAATTCCGTCTCATTGAATTTATATGTAAATACCAAATGCATGGCTCAATATTCCAAGGAGTGGATCATCAAATCAAAAGCAATTATTATTATAAAATGGCAAAAGGAAGTACCTGAATGATTCTACTTATACATGTACAAATTAATACAGATTATGTTCAATCAATTTTTGTTCGAATTACAAACCTTATGTCTGAGGAAATCTAACCAAACATGAGAAAACATCTTTTTGTGTTCCTTGGTGCTGGTCATTTTGGGAGCTGCTCCTTCCTCTGTAAAATGAAATTTCATTGGTCAGATCAATTCCTCTGTAAAATGATATTTAATTGGTCAGGTGAATTCCTCTGTAAATTGAAATTTAATAGACCTTCTTCATATTACCGCTAGTCTTGCATTTTAGACATGCCAAGACCCCACATTACAACTTTTGACATTATTTCTAACTGTGACGTCATAAATCTGCTACGACGTCACAGTTAAAAGTTACGTCAAATCTTGTGATGTCGGATCTTAGAATTTGTAAAATGCAAGTCAACTACGGTAATATGAAAATCATCTAATCGTTAGATCAACTTTTCTGTAAAATAAAATTTACCGGTAATTGGTCGGATCAATTTTTGTAACATGAAATTTAATTTGTAAGATCAATCGGGATGGCCATAGATTTTGACAAGATTCCCTAAAATTTCCAAAATTTACCCCGCCTCTTACAAGATTTTCCCTGACAAAATGTGCACAAATACTAGTCTATTTTACACTGTTATATGTTCAAATATGTAAATGAAGTTCCTTCACTGTACTTACTCAATTCTAGAATGTTGTACTTAACTTTGCATTCAATGTGTTCATTGGCGAGGGAAGCGAGCCAGAACATTTTTAAGTCAATACATTAGCAATAAAATGTCTTATTTCTTTGTTCAAATGTATATTGCAAATTTCATCAGGTACTTGACAATGTTATTTTTTTTTAAACATTCACTGAATTAAATTCCCTGAGTTTTAAGAAATTTTCAAATTTCCTGATTATGGAATTTTTTATTCAGCATTTTCCCTGTTTTCTAGAGTCCCTGGCCACCCTGTCAATTCCTCTGTAAATATGGTAAAATTATATTTAGCTGAAAACATAGCATCAGAGGCTATTAATTAATTCTTTTAAAAGATATTGTTTATTTATGTACATGTATTCGCTACTTTCGAAAACCAGAGTTACTTCCCATTTGAGACGGTATCTGACATAAACTGATTATGAAATCATCAAATTCTGGGAAATGACCATACCATTTTCATGATGTCACAACGGTTTTACGTCAGATAACGTCTCTAAGGGGAAAAACTCTGTATTACGCAAAGACTCAATATAACCGACTTTCAGATGAAGCAGCAAAAAATGTCAGAGCAGTTTTTGAGTCATTTGAGTCCAAATACATGTATACTAGGATTTATAGGATATATTTCTCAAACATAGGACTTCTATAAATATAGAGAACATAATTGTATAGAAATTATTAAACCAGGGTGGCCACAGATTTTGGTAAATGAAATTCCCTGAAATTTCCATGATTTTCCCCGACTCGTACAAGATTTTCCCTGACAAGATGCTCACAAATACTAGTCTATTTTACACTGTTTTATGTTCAAATATGTAATTAAAGTTCCTTTACTGTACTTAATTATTTTTAGAAAATTGTACTTAATTTTGCATTCAAAGTGTGCATTGGCAAGCAAAGTGAGCCAGAAAATTTTTAAAACAATATGTCAGCAATAAAATTCTTGTATCTTTTGTTCAAATGTATATTGTCAATTCTATCAGGTGCTTGATTCCCTGATTTTTCCCTGACTTTCATGAAATTTCAAATTTCCTGCAGGGAATTTTTATTCAGCATTTTCCTTGTTTTCTAGAGTCTGTGGCCATCCCGAAAACACATTTGATCAATGAATTTTACATGAAAATTAATACAAATGAATATTAATCAGTCCTTCATTACCTGGACATTTTGAAAGGAAATGAGAACATGTGTCTTGCTCTATCAGAGGGAAGGAAATCTGCTCCAGTAACGAAAATAAATTGTTGAGGTAAAGATCTGACGGAGTCTGAAAAAAAAAAAGAATGTGTGTGACATCAACACAGGAGTTTACGTGTACTTTGATATGTGTAAAGATACATAATGTACATAATGACAAGACAGACCACAGGCAGGGGTACATAATCACATATGAAGAAAAGGGCAATCATATATTATAATATGAGGTGAAAATTCAAGACTTGGTACTACATGTATATATTTTATAATTTGAAATAAGGAAGTACATATGCTCAAAATAGGAGATGACAAATTTTATTTTATAAGAATGACAGACTCACCTGAATGCATTAAGACAAAATGAAATTCCTATAGAAATGTTTCTAACTTGCATGTATTTTAAATACGGTTCCAAAAGGGAAGTAACTCTGTATATCAAAGAGAGAGCACAAAGGGTATCGAATTATGGGCAAAGAACCCAAGTTATTGGAATATAATTGTAGTTGCTTAATGGGCGTTTAACATGGGGAATCTTCTAGTAATGTAAATATAATTAATCATACAGAAAATTCCCTCTTACTGTTTGCTGTTTACTCTTCAGACTCGACAGAAGGAATTTCAGGACGTAGTATCGAATATCATCGTAATCTGCATATTCCAGAAACTGACCAATCAGATCTTGTTTGTCTGTTGTATAACTGACTAGAGCTGATAATATTTTCTGCAAGAGAAGGAGCTGATAAGATAAGGGTCGTTTTTAGCCCTAAATCTCGTGCCGTATTTCTTCCACATGACGGTACATATGCAGACACAAGATAATCATTATTGAAACATAATGTATTTGAAGACTTTTTGTATGTTTTACTTGTCGATGAAATACTCATAAGATTCTAAAATGAAGGTCCAAAGAGGTAGGGGGTACTCGAGTAATAAAACTGATAATATCGACCATAAACGTAGAAATCTTAGAATATTTTGCCTGAAATGGACAAATATTAATTAAAAGTTATCAAATACATCTACATTGTATATCAGAAATACATTTCGAAAGTTCTATTTCCTCTAATCGGTAAATAATGAAATCCGAAACTCAAAATACCGTCTTATTTTGTATATAATGGATATAATAGATGCTTTTTAGCGCGAAATACACATTAACGGAGAAATCCACATCGCTCCTACTTATTTTGTTCCTAATTGTTGTACATTTTATTCGATCGTATTTAGGACACATTTTTTGATGGATTAAGGAGGAAAAATGGACAAAATTTCCATATTTAATGATCTTAAAGATCGATTATTTAACAAATGCACCCCCTTCCTTTTTCGGTTTTTCGTCTCTGGGATAGTGTTCCCCCCGGAGATACAGAACCCCACTTTTCCAGAAAATTTGTACCATGGATATACACCTCCAATATAAGTGGCGTTCTGTATCTCCGGGGGGAACAATGTTCAAAAAAACTTTTCCGTTTTCTATCGATTTCTATGGGAAGGAGACAAGTTTTGACCCAAATATTAGCAATATTATGCATAATAGATCTAAAATAACTTCAGAGTTTGATGGGATAATGTATTTCTATTAAATTAACGAACGATTTTTCTTAAAATTTCCATTTTCAAAATTCCACTTTTTAGGGCAGATTTTACGTCTTATCTTATCAGCTCCTTTGTTGTTTTTTTTAAATTTTTGATCAAATATCAAATACATGTACTAGTATTATTATGTGTACTATTTTATCATAACATACAGACTTTTACTGTCTTACTGTTTACCCGTTTTACTTTTACTGTTTTACTTTTATTGTTTTACTTACCCTGTTTTACTTTTACTCACTTTTTACTTTTCCTGTTAAACAGTTTACCAATATATGTGCATGGAAATTCATAATATATATTTCAAGAGAAGAATTTGAAAAAAAAACTTGAACAAAACTGAATAAAACACTCATTTATAACATGATACCCCCTTTATCGGATTAAATGATGGCATTTCATAATTTCTTTAATAATAGTATGACATCTATTACTCAAAACTTCAGAGCATTGTCATGGAACAAATCACTCATGATCAATAATGAAGTCTCCATAGAAATGGCAACATTGGCGTGTTTTTCACAAAAGATGACGTTGAAATGTCAATATCTGAACGTTATTTCTATCAATATCAATGTTATTGCATATCAAGCAGGGTTTTTGAAATCGGACATTTGGTGACTTTTATCGGTCCAAATAATACATGTAGTTAGCATGGTTAGTGTGAACTTTTATCAGACCACATAAATTTTTATCGCCAAATCTGACAAAATCAATACTTTCAGGAACTCCGTCAAGTGGAAAAAAAATCTGTAATGATGTTTCGATACGCTAGTATTGTATTCAAGAAACTCGCCAAGGCTTGGGAACAGTAAATCACTCTACTCGTTTTATAAATACTGTATGAAATAAAAAATCTTCTACATACTTTTAATTTTAAAACCATCTCTAAGTAAGCATAAAATAACAGGGTTCTCAATTATTTTAAACTTGGGGGCAATAAATGCCAATTCAGAAAGAAGTAGGAGGTGAAAATCCGAAAATGTATTTTCAATAGAAAGTAGGCTGAAGTTCTTCTAAACGTACGTGGCTACAAATTCTGGTCGCTAACTCATAATCAGAACCCTGAATTAAATCTGATGTACCTCAAATAGCTTTGCTGGAAAGTGAACCTGTTTGTCTCGAAGCTTTGTAATCGGTGTCTGTCCTTCTTGCTGCACAAACTTCATCAATGTGCATAATGAATGTTCCTGAAAACGGAAAATCCGACATACAAGTCTAAGAAACATGACACAGTATGAACACTTATCATAAAAGCAAATTACAAACATGATTTCACAGAAGGACAAATTAATCTGAAGGGAATAAAAAAATGAAAAATTTGAATTCTCACAAGCAGAGATTGATAACCATCCCCCCCCCCCCCACCTTTAGAAGAAAGTTTAAAAATTCTGGTTGTCTGGAAAGCTGAGTTCCGCTTTAAAGTGGAAAAAAATATGTCTGAGCTTTAGAGCTTCTATCATCATGTGCTCACTCAGATCTATTTATACAATTCCATTTAAATAATCATTCTTGTTGCGAAACTTAACAAAAATTTCTTCATGAAAAATTAAAATTACAAAGGAAAAAAGTCTCTATTTTCTTACCCGTACAGCCTTGTTGTCACTAGATGTAAACTGGATTAAGATGTCAATAACAGTGCTGTATTTATCATTTAACCATTGCTTGTATTTTTCTTCCTTTGTAAGATCTAAGAAAAGAATTGAATAAAATTCAAATAAAATAGCAAGAGTGATAGACCCTGGATGTTCTCCTTACTGAAGCAATAACCAAAATATTAACTTACTGCACAAGGAAATTTAAAGTGTTTTTTTTTAAATCATCATGCATCAGTTCATAAGATTGCATTCCCAGTATACAACCTGATAAAAATTTGACAATAGTATATGAATCTTAATCTATGTAATTTTTTTATGACATTGACCATCTGGACATGTCCTTTACACAGCCAATTGTGCCTCACATGAAATTCATATCAAATGAGCATCATGTAAATTTCACATGAAAATTCATGTAAAATTCATATAAATAAAAATATTTCACATGAATTTCACATAAATTTCCTTCACATGAATTTCACATGAATTTTTCTAAGTGACCTTCACAGGAAACTGAATTCACATATTTCATGTGAAAATGTTCATGTAAATTACGTGTTCATGCTCATTTCACATAAATTTCATGTGAACTTTCATGTAAAGTTCATGTAAATTTTACATGAATTTCATACGAGGCACAATTGGCTGTGTACATTTAATTGACCTAATTACATTGCCACGATAAAATGCTAGGTTATCTCATGAGGCATCTCCATTTGTAGGATACTCAATTTTCATGAAAATATTTTTTGAACCACTAGCCCGAAGACAAATTTCACTGGCAGATTGTATACTAGTATATAGGGTCTCAAATGATTTTCTATTTCATGCGGTATTTATGAAATGAGTTGTGGGAATTTTACATCTTTACACCGAGCCTTGGCGAGGGGATTAAAACCACACAAGTTTTATTTGCTCGATTTCCTTTGTGACATTTGACAATTCAATACAAGAATGTTCAAGAAAAAGTGACTCTACAATGTAAATACATGTATATGACCTTGACGGTGACCATGACCTAAATAATTTGGCTAAATTGGACGTCGAGTCCTATCAAGTTTACCACCTCCTGTCAGTTTGATTTTAGTATTATGAATACTAGTATCGTGTAGTAGATATTTTTGTGAAAATTTGACAATCAAGATGGATGGCTATATGCTGAATATAGTGGTCCCAATACCTGTATCACCTCTTGCTTTAAAGGCAGTACATATTTTTAGACAGTATTTTTTCTCACTTTTGGGGTCAGGTCCGATAAGTGGGGAAAAAAATGCAAGTGAACTACTCAAAAGGGGAATTTTTAAAAAATTAAAATTCTTGCAAAAACTATATTAGATAGCATCAATATAATTGGAATGGCTTTAAATACAAACAAGTACATTTAAAGGAACCATATTCTACTATTTGGATTCTGATTTTGTTGTATTTTACACATGATTTTTTTAAAACCATTTTTTGCCAAAGAAAATTTTTTTTATATGGGGGGAAATTTCTCTGACAGGAGGGGAAAAATATATACTCAAGAGAGGGGGAAGGGGGTTGAATATCGCGGATTTTTTTTTTGGAAAAAAAATGCTGGTCCCTATACATGTATCACCTTTTGCTTTACAGGCCGTACACATATTTTTAAACAGAGACTCAACTACCAATTTAGGTCATGGCATCTTTAAGATCTAGGTCACATACGTGTGTTTACATTGTAGGGTCACCTGATCTTGAACATTCTAGTAGTGAATTGTCAAACGTAACAAAGGAAATTGATCTTAAATAACTGGTCTTGATATTTTACTGATACATGTCATGTTGTACAGTATACTGCTCCGAGATAATTCTGATGGTTTTCTTCGATGAGATATTTTTACACCTTTAGCCATGATTTTCTATGAGAGAATCTGTCAAAATATAGAGTTTCTATGAGAGAAATGTAAACATTATGAGAGATTCTCTGAATTTCACATCCCAAAATCACCCCTACGGTACTTGGGATTTTGATGAAATACAAATACATTGTATATACCTTCATCTGCCACGCCTTCGGGTAAAGAGAGTAAGAGTTCCTCCGTTGATAAAAAGTGCAAAAAAATTTTGTGGAATGCCTTTATACACGCCAACTGTATGGTGGGTTCCTCATTCTGAAAGAATATCAATAAAGCAGAATATTAACATGCTATTTTTATCAGCTTTTGTGAACTAATTTGCTCTGACCGCCTCTCCCACACTACAATTCCATACTGTATACGTAGAAACATTCACTGTGTATAAATCTTCGCTAGTTTTGTGGTCTGCCTCAACCCGCGAAAGTTTGTCTTAGCGAATAAGAATACGAAATGTATAGTTCCATAGCATCAGGAATGGATCCGCGAATTACTGCCCAAGCGAAAATGTTTAATTTTATAAAACCGCGCAAGAAAGTACCAGCGAATGATTCTACTTATACAGTATAAAGGAGGGAGAAAGGGTCAGAGATTCATCATCATGATCATTCTGAGATTAGATGTATCATGACACTTGGACACAGGGTGTAATGGTAATTTTATAAAATAACAAAACATTATGATACATTTAATGCTCGATTCCATACATGTCTTACATGTCCCGTTCCCGACACCTGTGGTGAGGGGGTTGTTGAATTATCACATGATCAATGCCCAAAAGTAAAATATAGGAGTTTGTTATTTAGAAAGCAACCAACGAATATATTTGTTGAAAATTGATTACTTCAAAACTATAAATCATGATAAATAAAGAAGTTAATTATAATTTGCCGAAAGTGAATAAATGCTATGAGAGAGACCGGGGAGTTTGACAGGTTCGGGAAACTACCAAATATAGCTGTTATAGCTATTATAGCTATATATAGCTATAATAGCTATTTCTAGCTATATATTTTGACGATTTCAATCAGGTTTCTAGGAAAACTTCTAAAATAATTATTTCCACATAAAAATAAGAATATGTATGGACATGATGGATAGAGAACCACAAAATAATATGATTTATGTTTGTAAAAACAGGTTTTCCCACTGCAATTTTTGCCATTTTTTACATCGATAGATAGAGCTGAAACGAATATTCGCGAATGAAGAGTTTTCAGTGAATAATTGAATGGAAAATTGGTACATGTATTCAAATATTCGTTAATATATATATATATTATATTGTCAGGCGGAAGGTGCAGAAGATAGTAGGTTTGAATAGGGTACCTTGTTATATACATGATTTTCTTGTGCTTTGTATATATAATATATATAGTCCAATAATTATACAGAAAAGAAGGATTACAAACGATGTTATTCCTACAGACACGGAAACTGATATCAATCTTGAGCAAAATAATGACCCACTAACGTTTGCACAACTGGTCGGTACGTTACATGCAAGGGGCTGTCGTGTGTCATTTGCATTAAATCATTAAATGATGAAGACGCTTCAATGTCTTTTTATAACAGATTTCATCTGATAATATTTGTAAGCTAAAGCTGCACCTGAGTACCTAAAGTTGCACGACATGTACCCCATGCCCCTCACCACTATCTCCTGCTGCCGTATAATAAAAGAATTTATAAAAGAAAAATAAAGCCTGTGTTTATGAAACACGAATGCCCCCGGTGGCATCTTTGTTAGTATAAACACTATTTTCTGTTAAGTACATGTATGTGAAAGGTCAAGGTCAGGGTCACTGTGTTAAAAATTTTTGGTATCGATGGAAAAACCTTGTGACATGGAATACACATGTGAAATATCAAAGCCCTATCGCTTACCATTCAAAAGATATTCCAAATGTTAAAGTTTTTGTTAAGTAGGTCAAAGGTCAAAAAGTTTAATATCAATAGAAAGGTCTTAACATAACGAATACACATGTGAAATATCAAAGCCCTAACACTTACTTTTAAAAGATATTCCAAATGTTAAAGTTTTTGAAAAGTAGGCCAAAGGCCAATGTCACGGTCAAAAGGTCAAAAATTTTGGTATCAATGGAAAGGTCTTATCACAAGGAATACACGTGTCAAATATTAAAGCCCTATCACTTACCACTCAAAAGTTATGCCCAATGTTAAAGTTTTTGAAAAGTAGGTCAAGGTCAAAGTCGCGAGGTCAAAATTTTTTAGTATCAATGGAAAGGTATTGTCACAAGGAATACACATCTGAAATATGAAAGCCCTATCACTTCCAATTCAAAAGTTATGTCCAATGTTAAAGTTTTTCGGACAAACAGACAGACAAACAGACTAACAGACAAACAGGCCAAAAACTATATGCCCCTGAATCTTTGATTCCGGGGGCATAAAAATTTATGTTTATTGTTATAACTTTCTGACATCTTTTTTGGTCACATGCAAAGTATAAGAAGGACCGTTTTGACTAGGATTGGGTGGGATGGGGGCACTAACACTGCATTATGCGAACTCTTAACGTGCGTACGACGTACTGTCTATGTATGGTTTCCACATTGTTACGTTCATGAAGACACCATGCACAATACTATCAAGTCCGGTGAATTGCCTTTTGGGATCACTGCTTGATGAGGATTACGGGATTATCTTAACGTAGATGTGTTAGTGATTCAGGGTTACAATTGTTTACTCCAAACCTAACTCTTTACTGGAACCTTATACCAGGTTTTTTTCAAGTAAATCCATTGGTCAGAAACTTACAAGTAATAACGAATATTAGAATACGAATCGAAAACGTGTCACAAATATTCTAATAGCATTTTTAGGTATTCCTTTCAGCTCTATTATGGATGTGATTTTCATGAATGAAAGTCATGCTTATTTATGCTTTACTATTCATAACAATGGATACAATGACAGGAAATGCTTACTGTCCGTGCGGCTCACCTCAGAAACTGGATAAACATGAATTTGACGACTTAATCATGCAAATGAAAATGAAATTTACACCATTCAATAGATCTCACTTTGTCGTAAATGTTGGTATAAGTTATACGATATTCAGTGCACACAATCAAACTTTATAGACATAACAAGTTTTAGGTTGGTCATTTCCCATTAGGGCTGTCACAGTTATCCGAAAATTCGGTTAACCAAGGTTCTAGCTTTGGTCAGTTCAATTCAGATCGTACTTTACAGATTTCGTTTTTTTTTTTGGTTGTATCTGGTAATCAGTAGTATATCATCACACAGACAGTGATTGGGTACTTTGTCGTATTTCACCGAATGAAATTCGTTATTTCACTTCTTGATTGTAAACGTGCACCTGTTTGTTTGATAGGTGGAGTCTAAGAAGTCCTCCGAGTGTTCTAGTTTAGTTGTTTTGAATCTTTTGATGAATGTTCATAAAATCTCAAAAGAAAAATGCTTTCAAAGCAGAAAAATGAAAAAGAATTACTTGCTGATTTGTTAATTTTACCATAATTTCACACTTTTATGGAATTAAATTACACAAACTCAAACCGAACCAAAAAAAAAAAAAAAAAAAAAAAAAACGAGAACCATGGTTCATTTTCCTGAACCGAACTGAACCGATTAAAGGCTGAACTGTGACAGCCCTATTTCCCATGTTAATTTTTACTGTGATGCTATGACGATGACATTTTCCTTAGGCTCAATGTTAAACTCGGCGACGTCACGCTAAAATTTAACATTGAAAATATCGGATCTAAAAAGTATTTTGTCTGTATAATTTGATTGTATTAATTGACCATATTCACTTTCGACTGCAATCTTTTCGACCTTTTGAACTTTCGACCTTTTTAGAGTTGACCAGTTAAAATTTTTTTTCGACCTGATGATTTTTCGACCTGTAGGACTTTTCAACCAATTTGGGGTACTTTAGACCCAAGCGAAAATTTTTTCGATAAAGAAAACTTGCCATTTTTCAAGGATATTTCCTGCATATTTGAACGAAATTTCATCACTTATATTTAAAGTTGGACAAACAGATATAGACTAATTTTCCTGTACCACTTCCCCCTTCTGACTCTATCTGACTGAAAATGGAAGAAATAATTTTTTCTTTCTGTCAAGATTTATAATCACAACCCCAAGGTTCATAGATGGCACATAAAATGACATACCTATTTATCAATATTTTTTTTTAAGGGAACTGCATATTTATAATATAAAATATAATATAAATCGTTAAGTCTGCTCTGCAAATACAAAGTCCTTTGTAAGCTTTTTGTCAACTTGGACTAGGATCACTTTAAATTAGAATCTGCAATGGAAATCAATTGTATGTAAATATGAAGGTCAAAAGGTCTCTAACTGAAAGGTCGAAAAAATAAGGACGAAAGATAATCGACCTGGCTGAATGGTCTCGGATGGAAAGTTCAAAAGGTCGAAAAGACTGGGTGGAGAGAAGATACGGTTGAAAGTACTGGTTACCGTATCAATTCTATTTCTATTTTTGTAGTCAAAATCATGTTTACCCAGTTTCCGAAGTGAGTCGCACAGACAGTACTTGTAAAAAAATATTAAGAATTTTCAGTATAATGGACAAAATATATATAGTTAAATATAGCTATTATAGCTACATGTATACCGGTATACAGCTATATTTGGTAATTTCCCGAACCTGTTTGAAGCAATTTAATATCAATTCTCTGTAAGGACCAAATTAAGTAAGTTGAAAATAGCATGTCACAGATTTTGATAATTTTTATTATATTACATGTTTATGATAACCTAAGAATGAAAATACATTGTACCTCTCTTTGATGAAAATGACCCTCCGTTGCCATGGTTAGAAGGCCCAAGTTTTCAACAGGTATTTTGAAGTCTAAAATAAGAGGTTTTCAGGCATCTTGTTGCCATGGAAACTGGTATCAATTCAGATTCCTCATAACAAATAACATTTATTCTTTACTTCTGTTTTGTCAGTCCATATCAAATTTAATGGCACTCTGTACAGTAAATCAGCAAAATTCAGACGGAAAATGTCAATATTTTTCTTGAAAATATACCCAAAAATTAGGTCTGTTTTTCGTCAGTTTTGATGTTTTTCACATTTCAATAAAAAAATCAGCAATGAGTAAGTAAAATATTTGGTAATTGAGCGTTAATCTATGTTGACTGATATAAAATTTGAGGGGAAAATCTAAATAGGAACTAACAGAAATGCTAGTTTTGAGCTGAAAAATTTGTTGCTATGGCAACATTTGATAGCAGAAAGCTCACGTAGGGTACCTTTTGATTCCCTTTTAATATATATAGACAAAGTTGGCAATGGCAAAGATATATGTTTAAGATAACTTTGATGAGTATCAATTGCTGTATGACCTTGATTCTATTCCAAGGCCATTCAAATATAGGTCAAGGTCATTTCGAATTTCCGCAAAAATTTATTCAAAAATTGATTTTTTCTTATTTTTGACGTCATTTTTTGTTGTTTTACTATACTTATTTCGTTTGGTGTTTTTGCTCAATTTACATGTAAGTCTTCCAATAAAAGAAGAAAATGAGATAGTGCTTATGTATGTATGGTATTTTTGTATAGAATAAGCCTCGTCCAAAAGGAGAAAAAAACATGATAATTTTGTCACAAATTGCCGATGAGAAATGAAATATTTTAAAAATGCTGATGTCTATGAAACAAAGGGAGTAGATACAATCTTTAGTGCATATTCAATATCATATAATGCATTTCCCATAATTTCAAAACATTTTAACGTGACGTCATATATTTCCCTTGAAAATTCAGGAACAAAGCTAAAATTTTTATGTCTAAGTTTGAGTGACCTTGAAATTAAACGACATGACCTTGAAATGTTTTCAAGGTTATTTTCTAATTTATATCCTCTTTGTTAATGCTCACATAAAGTTTGATTATAAAAGACAGAATTTGGTCTTTTCGAAATACAGAGTTACTCCCCATTGCAGGTATCTGACATCAATGCATTGTGACATCATCAATTTTTATGGAAACCAGCCTGAAATTCAGGGAAACATGGTTACAAATATGATGTTTTTAAAGGAATTTAATGATGTCACAATGCTTTTACGTCATATACCTGCACAAATCGAAAGTAGGCATGTAATATCGAAAAGACGGAATAAAGCCTTGCATTTCCAAGACCCTAGGGGTCAGGGGCTCAAACAAAATATCAGGTGCACATCTAGACCACAGACTGACAATAATGCAAAAACAATTATCTTTTTATCAATTATACTTTCTGAGAATTGGTGCTCACAAGATTACATAGAGTTATATAGAAGAAAATGACCACACCCATTTTCCAAGACCCTGGGGGTCAGGGGCTCAAACAAAATATCAGGTGCACATCTAGACCACAGACTGAGAATAAAGCCAAAGCAATTATATTTCTATCAATTATACTTTCTGAGAATTGGCGCTCACAAGATTACACAGAGTTACTACGGAGAAAATTACCACACCCATTTTCCAAGACCCTAGGGGTCAGGGGCTCAAACAATATATCAGGTGCACATCTAGACCACAGACGGACAATAATGCAAAAACAAGTATCTTTCTATCAATTATACTTTCTGAGAATTGGTGCTCACAAGATTACATAGAGTTATATAGAAGAAAATGACCACACCCATTTTCCAAGACCCTGGGGGTCAGGGGCTCAAACAAAATATCAGGTGCATATCTAGACCACAGACTGACAATAATGAAAAAACAATTATCTTTTTATCAATTATACTTTCTGAGAATTGGTGCTCACAAGATTACATAATAGTTATATAGAAGAAAATGACCAAACCCATTTTCCAAGACCCTGGGGGTCAGGGGCTAAAACAAAATATCAGGTGCACAACTAGACCACAGGCCCATTATAATGCAACAAGAATTTATTTTGTACTATTCACAGATTCAGAGGATTCGCGCTCACAAGAAATGTTTAACGGATGGACAGACAGACAGACAGACAGACAGACAGACGGCCGGACGCCGGACACAGGGCGATCGCATAAGCTCGACTGGTCTTAGACCAGTAGAGCTAAAAACCATTGCTTTTACAGTAATTGCATTGTAAAAACTGGCAAAAAGGGCCTAAAAAACGTTTGGACAAAGGCCTTACAAATGCTTGAATGGAAAATTTTTTATAAAAGTTATATGTAAAACTAACAAAGGATCAAGAGTTATTTATGACTTTTTTCTATCAAACATTCAGACCTATCCAAAATCATGTCAAAAATGGGAAGTTTTACCAGCATTTACTGAAGTCATTGATTGGAACAAGACATATCGAAATATTTTTAATTTTACTGCTGACACTAAATTGATTTGGTTCCAATATCGAATAGTTCACAGAATAATTGCTACGGTTTCAATAGGTGTAAAAAACATTTCTCTGTGCAGCTTATGTAATGATGAAACTGAAACAATAGAACATATGCTTTTTATTGTAGATATACACAAAAATTTTGGCATGATCTCAAGACCACATTAGAAAATGCTGGTATAACATTAATATTCTCAATACAAAACATTTTATTTCTTAAATTTGGCAGACAATTTGCAGCAGAAAACCTGTGTATAGTTTTAGGAAAATACTACATTTATAGAGCAAGATTTTTAAGCAAAGACCCTGGGGGTCAGGGGCTAAAACAAAATATCAGGTGCACAACTAGACCACAGGCCCATTATAATGCAACAAGAATTTATTTTGTACTATTCACAGATTCAGAGGATTCGCGCTCACAAGAAATGTTTAACGGATGGACAGACAGACAGACAGACGGCCGGACGCCGGACACAGGGCGATCGCATAAGCTCGACTGGTCTTAGACCAGTAGAGCTAAAAACCATTGCTTTTACAGTAATTGCATTGTAAAAACTGGCAAAAAGGGCCTAAAAAACGTTTGGACAAAGGCCTTACAAATGCTTGAATGGAAAATTTTTTATAAAAGTTATATGTAAAACTAACAAAGGATCAAGAGTTATTTATGACTTTTTTCTATCAAACATTCAGACCTATCCAAAATCATGTCAAAAATGGGAAGTTTTACCAGCATTTACTGAAGTCATTGATTGGAACAAGACATATCGAAATATTTTTAATTTTACTGCTGACACTAAATTGATTTGGTTCCAATATCGAATAGTTCACAGAATAATTGCTACGAATAAATATCTGGTTTCAATAGGTGTAAAAAACATTTCTCTGTGCAGCTTATGTAATGATGAAACTGAAACAGTAGAACATATACTTTTTATTGTAGATATACACAAAAATTTTGGCATGATCTCAAGACCACATTAGAAAATGCTGGTATAACATTAATATTCTCAATACAAAACATTTTATTTCTTAAATTTGGCAGACAATTTGCAGCAGAAAACCTGTGTATAGTTTTAGGAAAATACTACATTTATAGAGCAAGATTTTTAAGCAATCATTTAAATATTGGAGAATTTATTCAAAATCTTAAGAAATATTATAGAACAGAAAAATATATGTATACAATTAAGTGTAAGAACAGAATTTTCAAGGATAGATGGAAAAGTTTCCATAACTTTTTATCATAAACATCAACATATTCTTATATTAATTGAAAATGCCCTAATAAGTATCTTTGAATTATCATGACTATAATGATACAAAATTGATATATTGGTGTGTAAGTGCGAGCGAAAGTGTGTGAATGTAGTAAAAAACAAAAAAAAACCCAAAATGTGTAGTAATTATTATTACATAACAATGAATGTAGTAGTTTGGGAATAAAATATTAAAAAAAAAAAAATTCTTACCAAAGTATAACCTTAAAGTATCATTTATTAACACTGATAATCCATTGATTTGCTGAACTGAACATGGGATGAATAAAAAACTTTAAAAAATGCACTTAGAAATAGGACATTTTGTGCTGACTTCCAGCTTTTGAATCTGATTTTCTCAGGTGATTTTTTCATAATTCCTCTTTGGGAATTTCAGGGTGATTTTTTGGGAAAAATAGAGGAAATTTGGCATTGGGAAGGGGCCGAAATTCGGCCCCAAAACAAGGGAAAAAAAAAACAAAAAAAAAAGCTACTAAAAAATCTCCACACTGACAAAGCAGCAGGCCCAGATGAGCTAAGACCTGTTGTGCTCAAGGAACTGCATAAAGAGATAGCACCTATCCTCCAGGTAATTTTTCAGGTCTCACTCAACACAGGCACTTTGCCAGAGGACTGGACCAAAGCCAGAGTAGCTCCTGTATACAAAAAAGGTGATAAACACAATGCTTCTAACTACCGGCCTATATCACTCACCTGTATCTGCTGCAAGCTCATGGAGCATATCATTGCATCAAAACTTGTTAAGTTCTTGAATGCTAATGGTGTGCTACATGACATGCAGCATGGATTCAGGGCTAAACGGTCATGTGAAACTCAACTGGTCTGCCTTGTCGAGGACCTTGCGAGAAACCTCCAGAAAGGGAGACAGACTGATCTGGTCCTCCTGGATTTCAGCAAGGCCTTCGACAAGGTAAACCATGAAAAACTACTTCTAAAGCTTCAACACCATGGTATTCGGGGAAATATTCTTAGATGGGTGCGGGGGTTTCTTTGTTTCCGTTCTCAGACCGTTGTTGTGGATGGGGAGGAATCGTCCGAAATACCAGTAACCTCCGGGGTACCCCAGGGGTCTGTGCTCGGCCCGATTCTGTTCCTCATCTACATCAACGATCTGCCAGACTATGTAAGGTCAAAGGTCAGACTCTTCGCTGATGATACAGCACTATACTTAACTTTGGACACCCCTAACAGCCAAGGTATGTTACAAAATGACCTAAATAGCCTCGAAATTTGGGAACGTCTATGGGATATGGAATTTAACCCCTCAAAATGTCAGGTCATCCAGATTACAAGGTCAAGACATCCCATAGACACAAACTACACTCTCCATAATCAAACTTTGCAAACCACTCCAGATGCTAAATACCTTGGTGTTACAATCTCTAGTAACCTCTCATGGAACAAACATATCGATGAAATAACAAATAAAGGTCAAAGGTCGTTAGGATTTCTTAGAAGAAATGTCAGAACCCGCCAAACTAAAACCAGAGAGCTAGCCTACAAAACAATAGTAAGGCCACAGCTTGAATATGCCTCTACCAGCTGGGACCCCTACACTAAGGACCAAATTAACAAACTAGAGGCAGTTCAGCGCTGTGCAGCTCGATGGTGTCTAAATGACTTTTCTCCATACAGTAGTGTGTCAGACATGCTTGTTAACTTAGGTTGGCAAACACTTCAACAAAGGCGCTCCACAGCTAGGGCAGTACTCATGTATAAAATAACTTACAACCTAGTTGCCATCTCCATGCCCCCATACTTCACGATACCCACTAGGACCTCTGCTAGGAACCACTCACTCCACTATCATCCAATAATTACAAATCGGGACTACTACAAATTCTCTTTTTCCCCCCGCACTGTTGTTCTTTGGAATAGCCTCCCAAATTCTTTAGTGACTTCCAAGGACCTGGACTCCTTCAGAGATGCTGTCTCCCAGGTCCCCCATCTAGGCCCCTAAACCACTGTCTGTTTTTACCTTTTAACTAATGTACATATACGGTTTTAATATTGCACTTCCGATTTTAGACTAACTTGCACAGACACGCACTCTGCTTAGAACACTCACACGAGGGCCTAGCAGTATATATAGATAGATAGATAGAAAAATAAAACACCGCTAAAGACGGTATGGCCGGATTGCAAAGTAAGATTTTGTCACCAACTGGGTCAAGGTCACTAAGTCAAATATTACAGCATACATTGAGAGGTCTTGTCAGAGGCAACCTACATGTATAATATAAAGTTTCTACTGTATACAG
The DNA here is from genome assembly GCA_028142955.1 of Pinctada fucata. NCBI lineage: Eukaryota > Metazoa > Mollusca > Bivalvia > Pterioida > Pteriidae > Pinctada > Pinctada fucata. The sequence continues at coordinate 44,783,766 of AP027106.1, forward strand.
TTCCTTAGATTTTGCTTAAACCAGGAACTTTAACCAAAGTCTTTAACTAGGTCAAAGTCCAAGGTCAAGGTCACTAGGTCCAATGTTACGGCATAAATTGAAAGGTCTCGTCATGGGCAACCTAAATGTATAATATAAGGTTTCTACTGCATACAGTTCCTTAGATTTTGCTTAAACCAGAAACTTTAACCAAAATCTTTAACTACCCGGTAGGTCAAAGTCCAAGGTCAAGGTCACTAGGTCCAATGTTACGGCATAAATTGAAAGGTCTCATCATGGGCAACCTATATGTATAATATAAGGTTTCTACTGCATACAGTTCCTTAGATTTTGCTTAAACCAGGAACTTTAACCAAAGTCTTTAACTAGGTCAAAGTCCAAGGTCAAGGTCACTAGGTCCAATGTTATGGCATAAATTGACAGGTCTCGTCATGGGCAACCTAAATGTATAATATAAGGTTTCTACTGCATACAGTTCCTTAGATTTTGCTTAAACCAGGAACTTTAACTAGGTCAAAGTCCAAGGTCAAGGTCACTAGGTCCAATGTTACGGCATAAATTGAAAGGTCTCGTCATGGGCAACCTAAATGTATAATATAAGGTTTCTACTGCATACAGTTCCTTAGATTTTGCTTAAACCAGAAACTTTAACCAAAATCTTTGACTAGGTCAAAGTCCAAGGTCCAGGTCACTAGGTCCAATGTTACGGCATAAATTGAAAGGTCTCATCATGGGCAACCTATATGTATAATATAGGGTTTCTACTGCATACAGTTCCTTAGATTTTGCTTAAACCAGGAACTTTAACCAAAATCTTTAACTAGGTCAAAGTCCAAGGTCAAGGTCACTAGGTCCAATGTTACGGCATAAATTGAAAGGTCTTGTCATGGGCAACCTTCATGTATAATATAAAGTTTCTACTGCATATAGTTCCTTAGATTTTGCCTCAACCAGAAACTTTAACCAAAATGTTGACGGCAGACGGACAGACGGATGGACGGACAGACGGACGGACGGACATCGTCAATCTATAGACTGGAATTGCTTTGCAATCCGGCCAAAAAACCCTGCATGGACCATGAAAATGTCTCGTTTATCACGTTTTCCAGACCCAGTGTGCAAAATTAATGGTGGCCCGATGGCCAAATACTACAGTAAATTGAATCGGTCTATAGCAACTGAAAAAGCTATAGACCAACTTGTCTATAGGAATTTCAGCATCAAAGTCACATAAAATTTATAAGATTAATAAGAATTTCTATCACAGGATATTGAATCATTGTCAATGATTCTATTTTTGAAAAAAAAGTAAATTGTTTTATCCAATAAAATGCATAAAAGATATTAAGATTTTTGGGGTTATTTTAGTTTTGGTCTACAGTAAATTGTTGCGGTCTATGGGATCTAAAATCACTGTAGACAGAATGTCTATAAGACTTAAATTGTCAATATCACACACTGCAGACCCCCAAAATTTTAGACATGGTTACCATGGCAACCGATGCTCCAATTCCACAATGATATCTAAATTCTTGCTTAACACATTATACATGACTCTTGTGCCAAAATCTTTCATTTCTGTGACATGCTATTTTTCAATGTTGCTGATATTGCTTAGTCCTTACAGAGAATCGGTATTACTCTCTGCGCAGCTCATTTCAGATATCGGAAAATTGAAATTTTCTCTACTTTTCAGCATATTTTCCACTTAAAATTTGTATAGGTGTATAGATCTCAAACTCCCATAACTGAGGGTGTATGATTTATGACTGTACGACCAATAATATGCTCACAGTGAAGGAAAATAGTTTTAGATGGGGAGATTTCTATGTTAATTTTAGAGTGACATCATCAACGTTCTCCATAGACTCAGTGTTAAACATCAGCAACGTCGGGCTAAAATTAACATAGAAAACTCCCCAGGGTTTTTTTTTTATTTTGGGGAAGGTGCCTGTGCCTGTCCCATTTGGGAAAATTTGCGACATTTTGCTAAAATTGGGAAAACTTTATTACAAATTCTTACCAAAGTATAACCTTAAAGTATCATTTATTAACACTGATAATCCATTGATTTGCTGAACTGAACATGGGATGAATAAAAAACTTTAAAAAATGCACTTAGAAATAGGACATTTTGTGCGGACTTCCAGCTTTTGAATCTGATTTTCTCAGGTGATTTTTTCATAATTCCTCTTTGGGAATTTCAGGGTGATTTTTTGGGAAAAATAGAGGAAATTTGGCATTGGGAAGGGGCCGAAATTCGGCCCCAAAACAAGGGAAAAAAAACCCTGCTCCCTATCTAACAGGTTCGGAAAACTACCAAATATAGCTATTATTGCTATATATAGCTATAATAGCTTTATTTAGCTATAATTATTTTGGCCATTTTTACTGAAAATTCTCAATATTTTAACAAGTAAGCATTTCTTATCATGGTTATCCATATTTATGAATAGTAAAGCATAAATAAACATGACTTTCATTCATGAAAATTGCATCTTATGATGTAAAAAATGGCAAAAATTGCAGTCGGAAAACATGTTTTTACAAACATAAATCATGTTATATTGTGTTACTTTATCCTTACATATTCTTATTTTTATGTGGAAATGTTTAGTTTAGAAGTTTTCCCAAAAACTTGATTAAAATGGTCAAAATGTATAGCTAGAAATAGCTATTATAGCTTATATATAGCTATAATAGCTATATTTTGTAGTTTCCGGAACCTGTCTAACACTATTTTCTTTCACTGTCAGCCTAGTATTGGTCATACAGACATATATCATACACCGTTAGTTTTGAGAGTTCGAGATTTATCCCCCTACATAAATTTAAATCGCAAAAATAGCCAACAAAGTAAAGAAAGCTTCAATTTTCCGATTTCTGGAGTGAGCTGCCCGAACAGTAAGTGAACAACCTTCAACCAGGTCCGGGATTACTCCAGAAATGGCTATAATAGCTAAATATGGCTATAATAGCTATAAATGGCTATATTGGAGAAATAATCTTAAGTACTAAAAAAGTAAATTTTGAGCTAATACTCAAAATCGCAAATGTTTATGACCATCTGAACAATGTTTACTTAAGAAGTTGACATGTAAAATGTACCATCTTTGAGATTGAATGAGTCAAATTTTGATAACTTATCCTGGTCAAAACTTGAAAATTGTAAGTTTTGCATACCAACTTCTTTTGTAAACTTTGATCAGATGGTCATAAAGATTTGCGATTTTGAGTTTGAAAAAAAATTCAAAAAATTTATTTTTTAGTACTTAAAATTATTTCTCAAATATAGCCATTTATAGCTATTATAGCCATATTTAGCTATTATAGCCATTTCTGGAGTAATATCCCGTACCTGTCAACAGGACAGTTATTTTGTTGGGTAACTACAAGTTAAACAGAAAAATAGGCCTCTAGATACCCTTGAGAGTCCAATCACATCAATAAGCAAGTTTGAGCTTTTCCGGCTTGTGATGCATTTGATAGCTTTTTCCTTTAAATTAGATAAAATATGACTTTTTGATGTTTCCATGTGTTTTACATGATCGGTGTCCACCATGTTGAATATCTTTTCTTCATTGACCAATGAAAACTTTCGTTACAAATTGAATTACATTCGTATTTCATCTTACATGTTCATATAATCCGATATAAAAGTCCGACAAAGCATTTCCCGAAGACTGACATTCGCGCATGCCCATTGATTTCCTCGCTCAAGAAGCTACAGTTGTATGTAATGTCGTAGATCTTCAACAGGAAGCGATGACCACAGTTAAATTTACTGGCAAATAGCATGGCACATATCGTAATCGAGTATCAAAATGTATAGTTGAATTGTTAGTTAGGTTGGATTGAGGGTTGCTGACCAATGATGGATGGTATAACACTGAAAATTTGTTGAAAGAAATTAGGTAAGGAAATGAACGAAAGCAAAAACATGGCGCACTTTGAATCATGGGAAGGATTACCTCATGCACAACTAGCGCGCACATGCAAAGTGTGTGACTTGCAAAGCTCGTAACTACTTGCATGTGACATATTCGCAACGTATAACATGTCGTGTATATCTAGCTTTTTTTTGTCCTTGACCTTCCAGTGTCTGAAATGAGCAGACACCGGACTTCGGAGATCTTTTGAAGAGATGCCCAAATGGCGATTTGCAAATATTGGGTACGAAAAGAGCATTTTTCGCAGCAAAAAAAGAATAGGACACAGATTGTGGAGCAACCATTTGATTTTCGGGGGGGGGGGGGGTGTGGGGGCAGACAGGAAGACTGCATTTTCTGCTGGCCTTGGGTTTTAACCCCTCCCCCCCCTCCCCAAAAAAAAGTTTGGTTTCCAAATCTATCAAAAAGTTCTATACTCGTATTTATGTTGACCATTAGCAGTAACGTGTACATGTAGACCACACTGTCAGAATCACAAAATTCTTCTGCTCCGTTCATCCGAACTGTGACAGGTGGGGCACCACCCCTGATTTGCGAGATCGTCTCTATAATGAGGGATGGTCTCGCATTATCGAGACGAAAATATCCCTCTTATTCAAGATTTTCGGTTCAGTTTTATTACTTTTGTGAAATTCGTCTGAAAAAATAAAAAAGCGCAGCATTGTCCAGTGATTCATTTTGAAAATTGTTTCAATGGGTACAGTGTACTCGTCCGGCAGAAATCAATGGGTCAGAACTCAAATTCAATGGGTCACAATTGTAACCAATGTGAAATAAAGTAAATATTCATTCACATTTTTCCAATCATTTTATCAATGTAACAACTTTAAATAACAGAACATTCAACATAATACTGTCACTGGAATAGTATGCTGCCACAGTCATTGTCAGTGTATAATCACTTAAGTGCATATGCTCTACGGGTTTTGGATTTCCTCCACACACTCAAAGCCTTCTCTACAATGACATTTCTCTCTAGACAACACAATTTCACCCTCATGAGTTTAGACTGAGTTTCGACATTGAGCCTATTTCTGAGTTTGGTCAGAATCTGGTTTTGTACAGAGAAACCTCTCTCACATCCAGCAGTGTGGACTGCTGATGTGAGAGCAAGCCTGGCTAGAGTTAACAAATTTGGAAATTTGTCTTTGTGGTATTTCCATATCAGACCCCAAAGCAGTTGCATAGAATCTCTGGGAAATTTCTCAGCAACCACAACTCTCTTCAGCAATCCCCATTCCTTTTTTGTTTCAGCCACATCGATTATAGGTTCACTTGTGTTACTCTTTGTAACTTTTTCCTCCTTCCACTTAACAGTTTGCTTTTCACCATAAAACTGGCAGAGTATGTCCATTTTAATCTGTCCCGAATTCCTCTAGTTCTTTGGAATCCAGAAAACTGACAGGCCTCAATGCCAGAACACTGAATGAAGAAAGCAGATCATTGGATGGAAATCTGAAACAGAAAATAAGATGAGATTCTTAATTCAACACATCTGAAATTGTATATTCAACAAATGACACCACTGACTTCAGCTTAATGTAAAAATAGGAATTCATTCTGTCCAATTGTTATAAATAAACAATACCTTGATGCAATGTTATCTTTCATGGCATCAATAAATCTTTCAGTCAGAGCTTGCAAGTTCAGGTTTGTATTTGAGATGAGATGACCCTTGAACATTCCTGGTTTTAGGTCTTCCTTCAAGGACAGAATATATGGTGAGTCCATGGTTTTGACTTTCTCTAGATCTCCAATGCATAACTCAAGTTTGACCTGATAGAAAATAAATACAACATCACTTACAAATGGTTATTTATAAACTAAAAATTTAAGATATTTTGAATTAATAATTTCTTTTCTTTTTCTTTATTCAGATTTCCACCCAATTATCGTCTTTCTTCATACAGTATTATTGCAAATCAAATAAACATCGAAGGAGTACTGATGTGTTATCATTTGTGTCACCTCCCCCCCCCCCCCCCATTAAAAGCACCAAATGCTAAATAAAGGACAGAGGTATACCTTAACTAATGCCAAGTCCACATTTTCTGTTTGGAAGAACTGTGACAGTATAGTAACTGGTGCCATAGCATCCATCATCATGTATGTAATAGAGATGAAAGTCTCACTAGCGATCTGCAATGCAAATGAGAAAATCAAAATTGAATTTGATTATTGTCTTTTCTAGAATCATTGAAAAGTTGAAATTTAAATTTCTAGTCTTAATTATAGTGCTTTGATGTTGTTGTTTTGAACTGAAACTGAAAATTTGATAATCAAATTCAATGTAAAGTAGTCAGTTGAGATATTTACCTTCTTCCTTAAACCAGCTGCCTTGGGGTCTTTGTTGCCATCTACCTCAGCCAGGTAGGTAAGCAGGCTGTCTAGGATCCTTTGAACTGTTGACAAAGCACAAAAGTAAGACAGCCATCTTACAGAATGGATTTCTTTGATAATCAGCTGGGGATCATCTAGTATCGTCTGGACTTCCTTCAGTTTTTCCTGTCGTTTGGCACTGCCCTATAAATAAATATTGCAAGTTTCATAAACCATCAATAAAATGCTTCAAAGAAATCTCTTGTTAAAGTTGTTTTAATGTCATACTGTGACTAGAAATAAATTATTGTCTGCCATTTCATTTACCTTAAAGTAGTAAAATAAATCCGTCAGAACTTGTTGGTGGCTCTGCAACTGTGGAATATTGGCAGCTGCTTGTGAGGTACAGAGGGCAAGCCGATGGGCCACACAATGCACATTGACCATATGTGGATTTTCCCTTTGCATGAGAGCGGCTGCTCCTACGTTAATAAAAAAAAATATAAACATATATACAAGTATGTGTTTGTGAAATATTATGTTCCCAGCAGCAACAAAGTCCAGAAGTTATTTTAGCATTAACATGATGTTAAATACAAATGAGCCGATGCACTGTCACTATGGCACCAACAATATAGCACCAAGGTGGGCATTCACGGACCCCTGCAAACCTGGGATGAGACCAGGTGCCCGGGAGGAGGTCAAATTGGAATCACGAAGTCAGTAACCTGGATGTCAATGAACAAGATTTATAACATAGTTATGCACATTAGCAGCATTAGCTTGTAGAAATAATTACATAAGTAGATCTGAATTATTAGTACCATTTTGTTTCCCAGTCATAGCAGATGCTCCATCAGATCCCGTGCTCATAACTTTGGAGGCTGGCACTCCCCTTCTCTCAAGTTCTTCCTGAAGAGCTGTAGCTATCCCCCTTCCTGTGGCATCTTTGCACTCAATATTTGTTACATATAGTGTTGATGGCACCATATCCTCCGATATTACTTGTGCATATACTACCAGTCTTTTCGTGTTAGATATATCTGTACTTTCATCGGACATAACAGTTATTATCGGTGATGCTTGTAAGCGTTGGTTTAGATCCTGTTCAGCTACATTTGACAAGCTTTCAAGAAACTCACTTGAAGAGAACTCTGAATCATAACTGATGCTGGGAAATGACTTAAGAAATGAAATGCTTTCTAGATTCAGCTCATTAAGTAAACCAACAAATGACCTGAATTTGGACAAGGGCAAATTTTCTGTCACCATCCAATGTGTTGAAGTGAGAAGTGCCTTTACAGCTTCGTCAATTTTGACCGACTGTTTATTTTGGCAAGCAACCATGTCCTCTTTGAGCGCAGGGATAGACAATGCAAGTTGGTGATCTTGCAAATTCACGTGACGTTGCAATGTACTGTGTTGGAAATTTCGGTTCTTTGATGTTTTATTCATGCTGTTCATTTTGTTATTGTCAGTGCATACTGTGCAATACATGTATTCATCAGTTCCATCTTTCTCCAATCGAAGCCACGAATAAATGGATAACCATCTTGACTGAAAATTTCGCTGTATTTTTCTATGACTCTGAACGTGGGACTGAGCCTGGGAGTCATCGGCTTCACTCCGAGTTTTATCGTTGTTGTTTGCGTTTTTATCATTGTTATTGATGTCGTCATTGGCCGTATTGACGTCCTTGTTTACGTCCTTATTTGTGTCCTTGTTTATAGTAGTCAGAAAATTCAATTTACCTTGTTTTGGCATAAGTTTAAGTGCTTTTTTGGGAGGCATTTCGGGAGGAGGCCAACTTTCGTTTCATATGCGAGTCGCTGAATAAGGGATAATTTCATTGGTTGGTATTTTTGTATCAGCCAATCAAAGTGCTTGTTTTATCCTCGTTGCTATGCGCCTTGTTCGGTACACCTCTAAACGCTATTGCAACAGAGGAAAGAGACAAAGTGTTCCGAAAAGAGGAATCCCAATAAAAATAGAAAATGGAAACTGGAGCGATAATAATAGAAACTGGAAACTTGGATTCTATTTATGCGTACACGGGACGCGCTCGATAGAAATCAATGGGTATTTAATGATTATAATGCGTAAAATACGCAATACGCAGGGCAAAATGAATCACTGATTGTCAGCCAATGGCACGAATATTCATATCACATTCCTTCTTGACAAATCAAGTTTTATGCAATATAATGATGCGACTTTGAAATATGCTAAATTGAAATCAGCTCCTCTGCATTTCCGTGTCATATTCACATAACAAATTTGGTAATATCTCCAGCAAACTTCGTTATTTTCCCACAAACTTACTTACATGTGATGAGCTGAGGTTCTCTACTTTCATTTCAGTAATCTATTGCGCATATTAGATTGCGCATTGAGGCAAAATCATTGTCACAAGAAAGTGCATGGTCAATAATCTATGGCAGGTCCGGGCTTACTCCAGAAATGGCTATAATAGCTAAATATGGCTATAAATGGCTATATTGGAGGAGTAATTTTAAGTACTAAAAAAGTAAATTTTGGAATTTTGAGCTAATACTCAAAATCGCAAATGTTTATGACCATCTGAACAATGTTTACTAAAGAAGTTGACATGTAAAATGTACCATCTTTGAGATTGAATGAGTCAATTTTTGATAACTTATCCTGGTCAAAACTTGAAAATTGTAAGTTTTGCATACCAACTTCTTTTGTAAACTTTGATCAGATGGTCATAAAGATTTGCGATTTTGAGTTTGAATGAAAAATTCAAAAATTTACTTTTTTAGTACTTAAAATTATTTCTCCAATATAGCCATTTATAGCTATTATAGCCATATCTAGCTATTATAGCCATTTCTGGAGTAATCCCGTACCTGTATGACGGCCCATTAGGGTTATGATATTCGATGTTGTTGTTCATCAGAGATGCATCGTGTAAGAGTTGTCTTTCCAAACTGTCAACATTTTTCACAAGAAGGATCGTTTTATCCAGATTTCATTATGTTTAGTAATGAATAAGTGATGTTGACATAAAATAATAAAAGATCCTGAATAATTATGTCATAACATGCCATTTCTACATTCAAGAAGAAGAAAATAATTGAAATATTTGAATATTTCATTACTGACAATTGGTTTTATTTTTTCACAAATACGTTTCTTCTATGGAAAAAAAAATATTAAATAAACATGATGAATAAAATTCAATGAACAGTAGTCTGAAATGATACCAACTTGACATTATGATAGAGCATTAAAGAAAAATTCAATGTTGCTGAACATTCAACATGCACAAGTCTATGTTACGTAATGCTCTCCATACATGATGACAGGAACTGATAACGAAAGTAGGGCAGTGAACTAGATTGATGCTCATTGGCTCATTATGCAAATGTCATATCCGGGTCAGTGCATAGAAACGTTTTTCAAAGATTCCATCAAAGAAATTTTATTTAAGGTGAAAATAAACATTGAAGTCGGGGGTAGGTAAGATTCTCAGCCTGAAGCATCTCTAATTTTCAAGTTCCTGCTTCATTGCAGCATCCGATACGTTGACGGTAAACATTTTTATGTTTATTGGGCAGAGGAAATTCGGACCAAACAGGAAACGTCATGCGCTTTTGCGTTCTTTCCGCAAAATTCAGATTTATTCTCATTATGATCACAATCATCTCACATTTGCGAGATATTTTCATGACCCAATTCAGGGATTATGCCTCATTATAGAGAAGATCTTGCAAATCAGGGGTGGTGCCCCACCTGTATGATACAGTATTGATTTTTCTCCGACATTCTTTGGTTATCCTTGTTCTGCGCCTGAGATTTAAATCTCCAATGTCCACTTGCATATCTTATTGATGAAAAGGTACTTGTGTATGCATTTGTCCGAAACATTATTGTCATAAATGGTCGGTCAATGGGTTCAAATAGACAATTTTCACATTACCGCAATTGACTTGTATTTTACACATCCTAAGACCCGACATGACAACATTTGACGTAACTTTTAACTGTGACGTCGTATCTGAATTATGACGTCAAAATTAGAAATGGCGTCAAAATTTGTGATGTCGGGTCTTGGCATGTCTAAAATGCAAGTCTAACGGTAATATGAAGAAGGTCTATTGAAGTAATAAAATTTGTACAGGAATGTCAATTGCAGTCAACCCCCTTCCTCTTCTCTAATTAATCTCAACAAAGCTGAACATGAAGTTGCCCATACATGGACATGAAAAATACAGAATAGGTGACTGAAAGTTTGGTCTTGGCTGTTCTGTGATATGTCTGTCAGTGTTCTCCCCAGGCCGTTTTAGCGTGGCTTTACCGCCACGCTATCGGGATTTACCGCCACGCTATCGGGATTAGCACCACGCTATATTTTACGTCCGCCATGCTATATTTTTTTCCCAAAAAATTCGTGTATTAACTGTTTTGTGTACCCATTTGCGTTAATAATCTTGATTGATTTAACCACAGCATTCCCAATTAATTAGCCCCGGCTGTATACAACCGGAGGTGTTAAACGTCTTCTTGCACCCCGCAAGCTTTATTTACCTGAGCTGAGAACGTGTCTGGCTTCTACAGCGCACGTCAATCTATCGGTCATTTGAAATAACTGCGTTGTCAATGTCTATCGAGTGACCTACAAAAGACGACCATTCTATAACGTAGTTATCGCTAGATCGTGTTGACGTCTTCTAGCCCCCCCCCCCCCCCACAAGCTTTATTTACCTGAGCTGAGAACGTATCTGGCTTTTACGGCGCACGTCAATCTATTGGACATTTGAAATAACTGCGTTGTCAATGTCTATCGAGTGACCAACAAAAGACGACCATTCTATAACGTAGTAATCGCTAGATCGTGTTGACCGGCACGTGTCATATACTTACAGCGTGACGGTAAATTGGAAATAGAAATACGCTATTTCAGATGTCATTAAAATATGTTTTAATCCGTCTTACTGTTCGACATATTACCCGACCTCGCCGTCTTTGTCATACAAAATAATTGCCGCACAGCTTTTACAAGATACGAAAGAAGTTACCCCGCTCGCGCAAAATAATTTATTTTGAATAAATAACGAGTCGGTATGAAACTACATGTCCGTATTTTTTTTATTGAATATAGTTAATAATAAGTTTAGACGGATGGACGAAATTAATCATCAAAACTTAATATGGTGCACGGACCATCGTTTTATTAATGGGTCTGAGTGCGATATAGAACATTTTGTATACAATTGACATATAAAATAGACGTTGGTTTCGGGGGGGAGAGGGGGCAGGATTGCTCCATATTGTGGGCAAAGTAGAACTATTTGAGTTTTAAAACTTATGAATCTCTCTTTACAAATGGAACACCAATGATCTCACTGTCTAAAATCTAATGATACTTAGCATGTGGATAAGATTAAGAATGTAGTATTATTAACACAAAAGTTATTTTGAACAGTTTAGTAATAAAGCGTCTGTTACAACACATAAAACAGTATGCATTGATGCAACATTGAATGACGTAACGCGCAATGATGCATCCCAACGCAAGGTGCACCGCAAAGACTTAGCACCATGCTATCTGAAATTTCTGGGGAGAACACTGTAAATTATTCATTGGAAATGGTAAAATTGAGAATTTCACGACTAAATGTGTGCTCACAACTGCTGTATTATACATATATTGTAATCAAAACTTTGGAATGGCCCTTTCGTGAAGAAAGAAGTGGATGGGGCCATAGTCCAATTTGCAATTGAGCAAGTTTGCCTTCCCAGTCACTGCTGATATTGTTATATATTGCTGAGTTTTGTACTTTTTTCCCAGTTTTCTAGTCAATACAATATTTCTCAAAGCATTCAAGTTATGAATTATTGTAATTTGTTGTTGTTAAACTTGTTTTATTGAAATATCTGACAAATCATAGAAATGCCTACATATCTATCTTAAAAATGATGCATCGTGATAAGAATCATATCGTGAGTAAATATCGCGATACATATCGTGAGCTTAGTGTATCGTGACAGCCCTAATTCCTATAGGCTGATATAGTCATTCATGACCACTGAAATAACATCCGGTGAGTTGCGTTTACAAGATGCGTCGGGAAAACTGTCTTCAGTCCATGGATGATTTCTTTTCTTTAGAGCAGTTTAAAGAACATAAATAAGATATAAGTATACAATATTCTACTTCTCAACACTCAAACACGTCAGCTTTGCAAAAAAAACTTACCTATTGAATTCTTACAACATGTACAAAAGAAAGATAAGAAAACTATCTTTTGCTGTTTTACCCTTTGATTCCAGGGGCTTGGGCCTTCAAAATTGAAAAAAAAATAGCGACATTTTGTTGAAATTGGGAAAAAAAATATACAAATAAATTGAGAAAACAAGCATAAAAGATCTTCTGACATTTGCTACTAATGAAGATAGACACCTGTAGTACCAAGAATATTATATTTCAGACAGTGTACATCACAAAACAGATATGATTATAAATATATTTTCAGTAATTTCAAAGTGTTTTTATACTTTATTTGAATTTAACTTTTTTTCAAATTGGGAATTTTAAGCTCAGAAATTGGGAAAAATGCCTGCTTTTCAGCATTGGGAATGGGGCAATTTCGGCCCTGGAGAACCCCTAAAAAGAATTCAGAACCTTTCTCGTACATGTTTATAGTTTTACTTTGAATATTGTTTTCCAATTTGAAAAAAAGCCCATTCTTTGTTCAGCAACTTGAATTTCCTTTGTAGGAAATGCTCCTGTGTTCTTGTTGGCCGTAGCCAAGGATGCAACACAGTGGTGGCAGCAATGAGACGAGAACTACACCACACATAGAAGATGGCGCACCGACTACTGCCCCTAGTGTACAACATATACTGCTCACCAGACATTTACAGTCACTTGTCAGCCAGCAAGGTGGGTTACGCTAAAGACACCATAAAAGAAATGCAAAGAATATTCTTCTTCGAAAGAATTCTGTTGTTATGTATGATAAAAAGATATCGGATGGATGTACATTTATCATAAATCTGTAGGTTTTCAGATTTTGAGACAAGACATCATAAAAAGTGAAAAACTTATATCGTCCGAAAATTTCTGTTTTACGTATGAAGTACGAGATAACATGAAATGGCACATTCCAACTTTTGATTCCTGTGTTGAAATTTTTTGTTTGACAAACTTTTCATGCTGATTTTGATATTTTTGGTACAGGTTCCCTTTTAGGAAGCTCCGTGTCTACTGCCCGTCAACAAGCTCCGTTATTGACATCACAGGCCCCTGTGGTCGTATCTCAGGATCTAGGTCAACTACTTGGTACCATACAACCACAGGGAACTCCTACACTAGTGTCACCACAGACATTACAGGCTCAACTTGGTCAAGGTACAATAACACTAATATACATGTGCTGTACTCATAGATAAGGTTGAAACATTTAAAGCTTACTATATTTGCAACAACAAAAAATTTAGAGCCAGTAGAACAAAGTTTAAGGATTGCTACATATAAATTGATGTCAACTTTGAGGGGACAAAATATTGAAAATTCTGTTGCTATTTTCAAGCTTCTTTGCTTGCAAATACTTCTTCTCAGAAATTTTTATGCATAATTTTCAGGCTTGATCAGTGTTATAGGAGTAGATGGACAGACCATAGCATTACAAGGGGCGTCTATCTCAACAACCGAGAGTTCAGCTGCAAAACCCACGCTGACTCTACTAGCGGCACCTGCCCCCGCTGTCACAACAAGCAGTAATGTCTCAATCACAGGAGGAACTGTCCATCATCTAGGTCAAAACCCATCACCAAGAAAAGGGTCAAACCCTCATCCCAACCTACAGCAAGCAATTCGTAATATGAATGTTCATAATCAATCCCCAAAGACTGCTGTTTCAACAGCTTCAACTAACCCGGCAGCCATAGCTGCTGGGCGAGTGTTGTTAGAAGCCAGACCTAACCCCTCTGGACTTCATTCTACATTCCCTAACTTAACGGCTCTAGCCAATCAGAGCTCTGCAGGACCGTCGCCCAAAAAGAAAGTCAAATTGGAAGAAAAACCCGCCGCATCGAAAGAAATAGACTATCAGAGGGACCTTGTTCTAGATTTAAAGCATAAGGAGATGCGAGAACTAAAGGAGAATTATGTAGAATGCTTGACGGAAATGTTTTATTTACAAAGTGGGGGTAACATGATGGACTACTTACCTTGGAAGAAAAAACCCACACCACAACTCGTTCACTTTCTGAAGTCGGGGAATCTGGATAGTGATGAGGAAGATGAACTGAGTCAAGAGAAAAAAATCAATAACGAGGTGGGTATTGATTGAACCATAATCAGCATTCCTAAAAAATATTGGTTGCATTGGATAGGCTTATGAGAAAATTATTTGGTCCAATAGAAATGTAGTGTATTAATTTTATTTGCACTGATACTGAAGAAGTTAAGTTTGTACATGTATGCCTCGAGTAGATAATACATGATGAATAGTACATGTACGTCCATGTTTATAGGTGAAGGTGATCACGTGTGAGGGTAGTAACATTCCACTGGCCACGCCCGTAGCCATATCCACTACACTCCCCCCTTCTGTTGCCGCTCTCAATCAACAAGGTAAGTCAAACTGTCGTCGTGTGTTTTGTATATGCTTAGCTTTCTCCACCCTCGGTGTACACGTTAATGTGTTAACGAAATATTCATGTAGTGTATGTGTGCATTACAGGTAAGAATGTTCAGTTTTCCTCTATATTTTACATATTATTGAGTTTGATATTCATATTTTAGGTGTACATTGATATACATCATGACTGTGCCCATTATCGTTGTAAAATATTTTGGTTTTCATTAGCACCATTAGATAGCTTGTTCTTGATTCTACATGTATGCATACACTTATTAACGAAGATACTTCATTATTATTCAGAAATTCAAAAAAATGTTAAAATTTTTTTTGTGCTTTTGTCATTAATATTTTTTTTGTGCTTTTGTCATCAATAAATATGCCATCCTAGAGATTTATGTAGGGGACTTGATCAAAGCATTTTGGTTTTCCTTGAATACAATGAAATATCTATAATTTGTCATGTTTGTGATTCATAGGATTATGATTTTGCAGCACATAATAAAGTTGAAAGATTTATTTTGAAACTTTCCACTGTTTATAGCCCTTCTTTTTTGAAACACTTATTTTCACCATACTTTTTGATGTTGTGTACATGTACTTAGTTTACCTAGATATTTTGATGTTGTGTGCACTGGGTACTTGAAATTTTTGTGTGGATGTGCACTATGAGCCATACCAACCTTCTTGCTTTCCTGTGCTAAAATTTATACTTCAGTTAAAAGAAAAATTGTTTTGCTTTCAGTCTTTAATTAGTTTGAAATGAATGTTGTGGGTTGTGTGCATGAAAGTAGAGAATATAATTGTAAAATTTTGATGATATATGAAAAGTGAAAATTTTTTTGAAAAAAAAAATCTGAATTGAAATTTAATATATTAGAGATGTAAATGAAAAGATGAAACTAATTATTTTCAATGAATACTATAAGCACATGGAAAGGGCTTTGCTTGATTTTATCATCATGCAAATAAATTTTCAAAGTAGAAAAAAATGGAATTTTTTTGTCATAGAATGCTAAAATCTTGTGGAAAAAAAATGGGAAAATTGGGGGGGGGGGGGGGGGGGTGAGAATTTTGAGGAAAAAATTGGGAACAGTTTGGCTCCTTTTCAGTATCAACTTTGATGATTTGGTAGCTTGTGTTAAAAAAATATGAAAAAGATAAAGAAACGTGATTGTTTTGGAAGGTATAATTAAGATGTTCTGATCAAGCAAAGCTTTAGGGTTGGTGTTGGTTTCAGTGGACCCGCTTGGTTGTGGTAATGTATGGAGACCCGTAGGAGGGAGGCACGGAATGGTATTTGGCCACATTGTACAAACCCTTGTCACCACTAAACCTACCCTTACTATGTGTACCTCACAATCCCCCATACAGCAATCAGGTATACCAGCCACACAATCATTGTTAACATCAATTTTTTGTATAGAAAACTTGTGTATGTGTCGAGTCAATAGTACATTTTTTCAAGTTCTCAGACGCAGCTGTTCAATTTTGTATTTGAAACACATCTATTGTACATGTACCAGTCGGGTCAGTTGGAGCATCATCATTTTCTTCTCGTGCTCACTGTAATGCTCATATTCACTGTTATGGCTTTATGATTTAAACTCCTATTTATGAAGAAAATGAATTTTTGCTGTAATGTAAAGACTGTCAAGTACTGTGTCATATTTGTTGAAACAATGTGTGTTTAAGGTATTAGGGGCGCAATAACAATATCATCGAAAAGCTAGAAATAATGTACTTCCATATCTTACATATTTTTAGATATTTGATGTTTTTATGATGTTTCATTCAACTCGCATGAAAATGTATGGTCCCGAACATTGCGGAAGTCATGCTTCTTCGGCCAACTTTATGGTATTTAATTTTTCTGTTATCAAAACAACCGGAAGTAGAGTATTATACCCCCTGATGCCTTAAAATTCTCGTACAAAAAATTGAAAAGCTTTTTTTTTTTCAAAGTTATTATTTCTAACAATAGAGAGTCTATTTGAAATATTGCATCGTTATTAGCGATTTTTCCTTTAATACAATATAAATGAAACTACATGTATTTTACAGCAGTAGCACCATCAGTGACTGGGACTTCCACCCTTACAACTACTACCTCACTACAGAACGCTGTGGTTACCGCCACAACGTCTGGCTCTAATCTGCCCCAACTACAGAGCCACCTGGTGGCAAATAAGGACACCAAGGCCACAACTCTACTGTCTCCGTCGATCAAAAGTCCATCCATGTAAGTCGGCGAATTGTAATTTTAATTGAATTTTCTAAAAAGAATTAAAAATCTGAGGTGGATCATTTGATAGTATAACTTTATACGAGCACATATAACATGTTTAGGTTCAGAGGAAATTTGAACTGAGATTTTCTGTCACTACGGTGATGGCATTTTGCTGGATGCTGCCTGCTGTTGAAAATCCTCAACATGCTAGACCCAAAAATTGTTCAATTTATTGATGATTTAAACTTTTGCTTTTCTCCATCACATGCATCATATCTTTCTACAGTACAAGCACAAGCAGTTCTTCCGCAGTAAAGACAGTGAAATCCCCACCTATATCTCCGAGCTTACAGTCACGGCATGGCAACCTTATCCAATACGACGGCAACCTGGGTGTGACATCACAGGAGGCCATCGTAGAACGTGCTAAACAGGTAATATGACGTATGATAATAATCTTAAAAGTATCTTGAACTATGTTCATGTTGAATGGTAAATGCCATGGTCTGAGAAACGTGTGATTCTTATCACTTTATCGCACCTATCAGATTGTAGCAGATATAATATCAATTCTGCTTCAAAGGCTTGTCTTCCGTACTTGTCTTTGCAATGAATATTGAGACATTTATTGTCAATTCTAAGTGTCTAATTGTGCAAATGAATAATTAAAAAAGTTTGTTTATTCTTCTCTGTTGTAAGGTGATGTCACTCTTTTAACAGAATGTTTAATTTGTGTTAAGTTCTGAACATTTTAACTAACTATGATTATTTGCACAGAAAAGCAAATAAAGACTTGTATGATGTTCAAAACGATGCCTCTGACTGTTTAGCTATGATTATTCGCTCGGAAAAAATTCAACGTTTAATATGTTAAATTTGACAGGAAGCTCAGGTAATGAACAGGGTAGCAGAGTTGAGGAAGGAAGGTTTGTGGTCGACGCGGCGGCTTCCTAAAGTACAGGAGCCACCGAGGAATAAAAGTCACTGGGACTACCTGCTGGAGGAAATGCAGTGGCTAGCCGCTGACTTCCATCAAGAGAGAAAGTGGAAGAAGGCTGCGGCAAGAAAGGTAAATTTCATATATAGTCTTTGTGTTGTTTAAAATGTGGTATGCATTTGTATATTCCACAGGAAAAAAAAAAGCTTAACTTCAGAGTGTTAGTAGATAAAATGTAGTCAAAACCACTAAAGTCTCTCTATGCATTATGATCCTGCAGATCAATGCAGTTTTCACCTTAATTCAAAAATCCAAAATACAAGTTCTTTTTTCCATGGAAATGTGTCATTTTTGTGTCGCCTATGAAGCATAGCGACACTTAGGGATCACTTTGTCCGTTGTCTGTCTGTCTGTCACAGTTGGATGTCACACCCTATATAAAAGTGATTCCTAAGTGTCGCTATGTTTTGCAGGCGACACATGCATTCCTTGGAATGAGTTTTACACTGATATGACCCTGTATAGCAGAGAATTGGAGGTTCATATACATGTATGTTGAATGAAATGCAAGTCTAGCCTGATGAAGTTAAGTGGCAGAGAGAAAGATCACATTGTCAACTATTCTTTATGTAATTCACACTTGCCTGTAAGTAGTTACCTAGTCATGTATACGTGTTGTTAGAATGTTGTAACATGCTCCTTTTCTCAATTACAAGGTAGCAAAAATGGTATCCAAACACTTCCAAGAGTTGGAACAGAAAGAGGTCAAAGCAGAAAAAGAAGAAGCTCAAAAGTTAAAGAAAATAGCTAGTCAGATTGCAAAGCAAATCAGAGAATTCTGGTCAAATATTGAAAAGGTAATTACTCATGAATAATGAAATGGATCTCGATTAAATTTTATTTCTAACGTAATTGTGTTTTAGACTGAATTACAAATGTACATGTACAAATGAATTACATGTAGATGTACATTCATAGAAGATTTGTTGCATGCACAGTTTAAGCATGTCACGTAACATGTGCGTTCTAATAAGCCATTATACTAATTTTAACATTTTACGTTTCTCCATCTTTTACAGGTTGTGCAATATAAACAGCAAACAAGGCTGGACGAGAAGAGAAAAAAGGCGTTAGATCTTCATCTGAACTTTATCGTAGATCAGACTGAAAAATATTCATCTTGGCTTAGTGAAGGGCTGAAAAGGGGGAGTAACTCTGGGTCCCTAGTGGGATCAAGGGGGACTACTCCTGATCATTCAGGTGATGAAGACTTTAGTCCTGAAGGCAATGACGAGGATGATGAAGAAACGATCGATAAAGAGGAAAAGGAATCTGGCATTGATGAGGTATGCATGCCTGCAGATTAAAAAAGAAAAAGATTGTAGGTCTTCTTAAACTCGTTTGTCTCAAGGAAGTTCACTTGGATTGCTTTTGTCTTTTCATATGGTATTTTACCCACTTCAGATAATAAAATGCTGTCATTTGCATAGCAGAACATACCTTAATTTAGAGTCCTTTTGATCGTTTTTTTTTTTTTTTTTGCGTTTTTTTTTTTTTTTTTTTTTTTTTTTTTTTAGCTCGCCGGGACGAATGTCCGGAGAGCTATTGTCATACCCCCGGCGTCTGCGTCTGCGTGCGCGTGCACAAAAACTTTAACCTTGCTTATAACTTTTAAACCAATACAGATTGGGCTTTCATATTTCACATGTGCATTCCTTGTGACAAGACCTTTCCATGGATACCAAAATTTTTGACCTTGTGACCTTGACCTTGGAGATTGACCTTCTTTTGAAAAACTTTAACCTTGGCCATATTTTTGGAATGGTAAGTGATAGGGCTTTGATATTTCACATGTGTATTCCTTGTGACAAGACCTTTCCATGGATACCAAAATTTTTGACCTTGTGACCTTGACCTTAGAGATTGACCTACTTTTGAAAAACTTTAACCTTGGCCATATTTTTGGAATGGTAAGTGATAGGGCTTTGATATTTCACATGTGTATTCCTTGTGACAAGACCTTTCCATGGATACCAAAATTTTTGACCTTGTGACCTCGACCTTGGAGATTGACCTACTTTTGAAAAACTTTAACCTTGGTCATATTTTTGGAATGGTAAGTGATAGGGCTTTGATATTTCACATGTGTATTCCTTGTGACAAGACGTTTCCATGGATACCAAAATTTTTGACCTTGTGACCTTGACCTTGGAGATGATTGACCTACTTTTGAAAAACTTTAACCTTGGCCATATTTTTGGAATGGTAAGTGATAGGGCTTTGATATTTCACATGTGTATTCCTTGTGACAAGACCTTTCCATGGATACCAAAATTTTTGACCTTGTGACCTTGACCTTGGAGATGATTGACCTACTTTTGAAAAACTTTAACCTTGGCCATATTTTTTGAATGGTTAGTGATAGGGCTTTGATATTTCACATGTGCATTCCTTGTGATAAGACCTTTTTTATTGTTGTTGTTGCAATTTACATATGGTTGCCACCGGCGAGCTATGTTGTCATTCTGACAAGTCTGGTTCATTTTTGCGGGAGTAAAATGTCACATGAAAAGACAATGGGTCATTTAAAAGGTCTATTAATCAGACATGGTTTTTCTCCGCTTTAAAGCGGAATTCCGCTTCGAGAATCGGTAAATTCCGCTCGTTTTTATAATTTCCGCTCTTTCGTAAATTCCGGAATTTGACAAATCCGTTATAGAATCGATGTTTTACCTTTGCCGTTTCGCGATAAGTCGTGATTTCTAATTGGTCAATAGGCAACCATTCGACCAAACAACGATTAGTATTCATCAGAAACATGGAGCAAAGGAAATTCGCGACTGTTCCTTGCCAGCCGGATCGAACTTTCGTCGGGTTTTTTTGTATTTGAACTTAAGAGAAATGTCTAAAAGCATATGGTCGGTCGTCCAGAGGGGAGAGGTAGACGTAAAGGCCCTTGACTCCGGCATTATCACTCAAGAATCCGTGGAAATGAGAGCGTCGATAGTGAACCCCTAGCCCTTTCAAAGAGTACAAGAAAAATCTATATAATTATATTTTCGTTTCAATATAACAACACTTGAAAGCTGTATTTTTTGCCCCAAGAAAGCTGTTCTGAAGGGTCTTTAATGATGAAAATTGTCGTTTTCGGCCGAGGGCCTTCGGCCGCCTGGTCCCCCTGATATAGGGGCGCTGCCCCTATACACCCCGCTGGGGGAAGACCCCCAGACCCCCCTTCAGCTTTTTTCTTTGAACACTAGAATCATGTCTGATTAATGAAACGTTTCAAGTCAGATTAATAAGATCACAGGTAGACAGATAAAAAAAAAAAATAAGGGACATGTTGTTACACAAGTTAACTCCAGAGAATTGGAGAATATGACATGATGATTAGTGATAGATTTACATATGTAGTTTTATTGTTACGAGAGAAGTGTAAGATAGAAAAGATAATTGTACCCTCCCAAAATTGGCCATTTACCAAGACTTATTTGCAGTTCATTGCATCATAGTTGTGACCTTGGCCGTAAAGTAAATTTGCAAGGGGAACGAGTTTGTTCTCCCTGCAGACATTGATTTATGACATCTGATGTATCATTTACATTCATCTCTGATGTCTCATTTATGCGCATCTCCTTTTAATTGGTAGAATCTATAATGCTATATGTTGTATATTTGAACGAATATGAGATATTTTAACAAGTTTGCTTCAATCACTTTTGTCTTGTGGTATTTTTTCCCCCTTCCAAACCATGAAATGACTTCAGTGCCTAGCAGAACATACATGTACTGAGATCTAGAGTCTTGATGTTATTGCATTGTTTTGAGTGGGTTAAATGTCATGTAAAAGCACAAATAGATCTAAGTGAACATTGTGGTGAAAATGTCTTTAGAGAACCTTTTACGCTATTGTCTGTTTGGTTCACTTTTGTCTCTTCAAAGGACGATTTTGCCCGCCATAACAATTAAATGTCGTCGTTCAGCTCCAAATTGTAGTGTACACCATCAAGGATGATGTCATTTGATTGATTTGGTGGGCAAAATCATCCTACAAAGAGACGGAAGTGAACCAAGCAGAGATTAGTGTGAAAAGGCCTATTGATGAAAACATTGGAAGTCAGAGTTTTAAAATAAAAGGGAAACGAAGTCAGTAAACAATAGTGACATTATGTTAGGCACGTAAACTCGAGAGAATGGAGAATATGACAAGATGTTTATTGATACATTTAGTTTTATAATTGCAAAGGAACTTGCATATAGGGTAGAAAATATCTGTACCACCCCATAATTGGCCATTTACCAAGACTTCTTTGCAGTTCATTGCATCATAGTTGTGACCTTGGCCGTAAAGTAAATTTGCAAGGGGAACGAGTTTGTTCTCCCTGTGGACATTGAATCGTTTGATGTATCATTTACATTCTTCTTACTTCAGCTTTCCATAAAGTGTACAAGATCATTCTGTTATCTTGATGAAAAGTTGTACTTCAATTTCTTAGACTATTTCTACAATTCTTTCCTCTTTAGTGTATGAATTGACTTTCAAATACATGTAGTAGACTCTGTAACAAATGAATATGTGATATTTTAATGTCTATCCTTCTTTACTCGTAGGAATCTACCAAAGCGGAATTAGATGCCTTGCAGAAAGAGAGTGAGCAACCTATAGAGGAACTCCTTAAAAATGTACCTAAAGAAGTATTAGAAAAACCTGCCAGTCTACATGAGGAAGGAGGAAGTGATGAGGAGGTAGGCATCCCATACGTTGTCATCGTTTTATCTGGAACTCCAGTCTAGAGTAGCAGAGTATTGGTTTTATCGGATTTTCTGATAAAGTTATTGTTTGGATTGATAAAAACTCACTTTATATCTGTTATTTTGGCTGATAAAAATCCCCAAATGTCTGGCATTTCATGGAAGTTTTCAAGAACTCTGAAGTAGAATGGTTGTTCCATCATATATATATTTGCTCCCCTGCTAAGGATGGACTAAAATGACCAAAATATTGAAGCATGCACATTATGATGAGGGTCGAACTCCTCTAATTCTTGTTTCTGATGTCGAGACTCCAGTGACTAATGTCAACTCTGGATCTGGACTACTTCCAGATAAAAACGCTTTATATGTGTTATACTCTTCTTATTGGAGAGGTCACTCTTATGAGGTTTGGAATGGGGAAATAGGATAGGATAGTAATGGCCATACCCTTGTACATGTGTATGTTAACTCGCATTTTGGTTCGAAGCAGATTAATGTGTGAAAATAACAACAAAATTGTAATGAATTTAAGTAACTGAAAGGATTTTCACAGTTTTCCACCAGAATTTTGTAAGTTGAAGAAGCAAGCTGTTTACTTTGATATAAATTATGTCACAACATGGCAATTTTAGTGTTGTAATAGGCTGAAACTACATGAATTTGTTTACGCATAATACATTTTGAAACAAATTTCTTTCTGTTTCCAAACTTACTTAATTCAGCACAGTATTTTTATGCCCAGCTCACTCCCATGGTAAACACATAGTTTATTGTGGATTTACAAGGGCTATATAAACATCCTATTAAAACGTGCTATATACGACTATTGTATTATGCATACCTGTCGATGGAAACATTTACAAAGAACATACCACAGTAATCACACGGCCATTCTGTCTTTTCGATTTTACAGTCCTACGTTCCATTTGTGCAGGTATCTTATGTAAAAGCATTGTGACGTCATTAAATTCCTTTGAAAACGTCATATTTGTAACCCTGTTTCCCAGACTTCCATGCTGGTTTCCATAGAATTTGATGACGTCACAATGCGTTGATGTCAGATACCTGCACAGGTGGGAAGTAACTCTATTTCGAAAAGACCGAATTCTTGTTAGTACATTCATTAAGGAGTATGTCATTCACAAGATACGTATTATTGTTATAAGGTAGAGGAGAAGGACAAAGAGTTTAAGATTAAAGACGGGGAAGAGGAAGCAGATGTAGAGGACACAATAGCAGAGCAGGAAAAAGCCGAGAAGAAAGTGGATTACAGTAGAGAACTCCGAGACCTGGAAGATGAAAGTAAGTGTCGAGTATAGTAAAGCCATCATTGCAATGATAGACAAAATGGTTCAAAGATTGTGTAGATATATGTTCGTCCAAGTTTAATTAAAAACGTATTGACATACATGTAAGCATTTAATGCATGCATACTATTCTTGTGTACCCATATTCTGATTGTTTTATGTACCACTGAAATACATGTATGATCCATCATTTTAATCAGAGATCTTCCAATTTTCTAAGTCATCTTTTTAATGCAACTACATGTATCAGAATTTGTTATCTCTAGATATAAATGTTTTGATAGTACCACGTGTAGCAACATGATGGTTAACCCGGCAAATACATGTAGCTTGTTCTCACCATGAAGGAAAAGCTCCGAAACAAAGAATCGACTTCTTTATTTGGTACTCATGAATTCTTAAGCAGAAGAGATCGCATTAAGATTTTAGTCGAGTAGGTAGATCTGTCACCTTGTTCAGAAAAGAATTCCTTGAATACACAAAGGGAGCTTTAGTTAAAGCATATTTGGTATGTAACTGTAGGTGAGATGACAATGGAGGAGTTATACAAGAAGTACGCTGGTGCCTACGACAGTGACTTTGAAATGCCGGAGTCGGATAACGATTCTGACAATGAGGAGTCCACGGACGTAGAGGAAACTGATGGTAAATACAAAATTAACATGAATAATGTAAATTACTACATTTATATTTCAAATTGATGATTTGTCACTACTCAAAATGCATTTGATTTGTCGTCCATTGCTCTTAGGGAAAGGGTTAAACTCTTAGATTTACTAGTCCATTTCAGAGATTTTCAGTCAGAACTGAACAACTTTAGACAGTGCAAAAGTTTTTACAACTTACCTGACATTCTGTACTTTTTGTAGAGATTTAAACATATTTATTATTAAGAAAAAGTTGGAAGTATATTACCAGACCAAAGCAAAATCACCAGATTCACATTGTCTGAGACTACTCTGTGTAACTTTGCTGTTCTTTCATTAGAAGAAGATGATGAAGAAGAGGAGGAGGAGGAAGAAGAAGAAGAAATGGAAGAAGAAGCAGAAGAAGGGAAGGATGATGTAGGACTGGAAGCTCTAGTAGAGGACAAAGAGGTTGAAAGTGAACAGAAGGAGGTGGGATATTGTTTGTTTACAGGAGTTTGTAATGAGTTAAGAGTAGAAAGAACATATTAGGGATCATCAAATGAGTTAAAGAAGATCCTGACGATAATCTCAACAGCACCCACAATAGAGTAAAAAATTGAGCATAGACTGACCTTCAGAAAGCTAGAGGTGGGACCAGGTGCCCGGGAAGAGTAAGCATCCCCTGTTGGCTAATCGCACCTGCAGTCGATGTTCATGCACGAAAACGAAAACAATTTATAAACTACATGCACTGTCTTCCGTTCCGTCTATATAGAAAGGGCCATGGCGACCATGTCAGGGAAAAATATTCAAAACACTGTCAAACCCCTCACTGGGAACTTTTTTACAAGCTCCACAAGGCCAAATCCCATATTCAAAACACTTACTGTCAAACCCCTCACAGGGAACTTTTTTACAAGCTCCACAAGTCCAAATCCCATATCATGCCTGTTGGCTAACAGGTGCAATGTCTGATATTTGACCACAAGTACCCAGTGATTCAACCATTCACTTTAGATTTGAAATTGGTAAGTACACCAAGATATCACAGTTGCATTGTGAAATGGAACAATCTTTTGTGAAAATCAGAAGTTAAAAAAGTTTGACATTAAATGTGAAGAAGCTTGTTACCTTTTATAGATCTGTGGATATATGTATTAGAACTTGCAAACTGAAGGGATGAAAATACCTAAAATAAGATGCGAAGCACTCAAATACTCAAATAAAATCTGTTAAATGTTACAGGGTGAACTTGAGGAAGGACCAGATAAAGAACTGACTGATATTGCAGCCCAAGCTCAAAGTCTTCAGCCTAAAGGATACACCCTGGAAACTGCCACTGTGAGTTCATAGTTTTAAGTATTTCCTACAATCAAAAATGTTTTTGTTTATAATCAAAATAATTTCTTTGTTTGAAGCTTAATTTGCATGTCTCTTAATCATTGGAGTTCATGTGGAACCAGCTTCATAGATCAGTTCTATTATATTGCTCTGGTCATAACACTGTGTCGTGCTCAGATCTCAAAATAGATACATTCTTCTCTCACATCTGAGGGAGTTATCAACACATTTACCTGTTCTTCATGTTCTTAGACAACTCCATCTCACTTTCGCCTTCTTGAATCCTTTATGTTCTAATCTTTCGAATCTTGTCATCCTTTCCAGGTAAAAACGCAGGTGCCTTTCCTGTTGAAGCACAAATTACGAGAGTATCAGCATGTAGGATTAGATTGAATCCAGTATGTTCTGATCTTTCAAATCTTGTCATCCTTTCCAGGTAAAAACGCAGGTGCCTTTCCTGTTGAAACACAAGTTACGAGAGTATCAGCATGTAGGTTTAGATTGGCTAGCCACCATGTATGACAAGAGGTTGAACGGTATTCTGGCTGACGAGATGGGACTCGGAAAAACCATACAGACGATAGCTCTACTTGCTCACCTTGCCTGTGATAAAGGTAAACTTGTCCTTTCCTTCTGGCAATGTCTGTCATCCGAGGAGACGATCGTCTTCATATATAATTAACAAAAATCAAAATGTTAACTGGCTTGTACAAATGTCTTTCAGCCAGTGGTTCAAAAACAATTTCCTGAAGACTTTTGATATTTCACTTGGTGCCGGGTCAATAATGTCATCTGATGCAGCAATATTTTGCAGGGTGCTGCATTACATTAATTTCCTTAGAACCCTGTTCCCTGATTACTCTGTAATGAAACTGCGCAAAAGTGCGAGTATAATGAAAATATACAGAAATGTTCAACTTTGGTAATTTTCTTTTAGGAATTTGGGGTCCACACTTGATTGTTGTACCCACAAGTGTGATGTTGAATTGGGAGATGGAAATCAAGAAGTGGTGTCCAGCTTTCAAAATTTTAACTTATTATGGAAGCCAGAAAGAAAGGAAGCAAAAACGACAGGTAAAGGAATATATATGGTTCATATAGTAAAGTGGCCCCCTAAAATCGAATTCTCCAAAATAAATTTTTGTTCTCATTTTTAGAGAGGTAAATATCAAATTTTTAGAAATCAAGTTATAAAGACTGCTCTTCCCTTTTTAATACATGGTAAATTTTGCATAATTATCATGAAAACCGGTGATTTTGCCAATTTTTCAAGAAAAATAGCATAATTCATCATTATTTTCATTCAGATAACATCGAGTGGGATCGTGAACAACTTTTTCCTTTCGCATGCACTTAAAGACGTGCAATGAAACAACATATAAAAGTTGTTCAGAAGCCCGCTCCATACAAAGTTATAGGAAGTTTGTTGAAAATGAGCCCTAAAATGACATTTTTCTTGAAATTTGGCAAAATTTACCATTTTTGAAGCCAAAATTCTAAAAAATTGAGGAGGGAAATGAAAGGTTTTGTATCATTTCATAAGTAGCTTACATTGTAGAATAAATTTTGGTACAAATTCATTATTTCATGAAAACTTAAGATTTTGCCCTGAAAGAGGGCCGCTTTGCTATATAAACCATATATAGTCCTTTGAGAAAGGAGCTGTTAAGATAAGGGCCGTATTTAGCCCTGAATCTTGTGACTTATTTCTTCCGCATGGCAAATCGTATACAGAAAAACATTAATCATTATTACAATAATGTATTTGCAGACCTTATACATTTTGTTATTGAACACTTAAGATTATAAAATTAAGGTCGAAAGAGGTAGGGGTGCTCAGATAGAAAATCCGATAATATTTACAAAAGACGTAGAAATTTTAGAATATTTTACCTAAAATGGATAAGTATAAGCTAAAAGACATCAAATATGTCTAAATTGTGTATCAGAAATAGATTTCGAACGTTCTACCTCCTTTAATGGGTAAATAATGAAATCCGGAACTTAAAATACGGTCTTATTCTTCATTCAATGGCTACAATGTAAGCCTTTTTGCGCAAAATGCACATTGGCGGAGATATGAACATTACTCTTACTTATTTTGATCCTAATTCTTGAATATTATGTAGATTCAGAACCCCACTTTGCCAAAAAAATTTTATCATGGATACACACCTAGTAAAAGTGGCTTTCTGTATGGGGGAACAATGTTCAATAAAACTTTTCCGCTTTATAATGATTTCTATGAGAAGGAGAAAAAGATAAGTTTTGACCCAAAAATTAGCAATATTATGTAAAACAGATATAAAATAACTTCATATTCTGATGGGATGCTGTAAAAAAAATTCTTGAAATTTCAATTTTGAAAATTCCACTTTTCAGGGCAGATATGTCGCCTTATCTTAACAGCTTCTTTTATGCATAGCAAAACTGCATATGGGAAAAACTTGAACATGAGAATGTTGGTTAACAAAAAAGAAAAAAAAAAATATGAAATGTAATGAATTGGAAGTCAATAAGTTCAAAGTAGAAATTTTGATTTTCAAATGGTTAAGAAAATAACAAAAAATTGAGTACTAAAAATCCTGTAAATTATACTTCAACTTTCCAACCATAACACCGTAATTGAGACTTAAAGGTCATCTGTAGCTTCTGCTACAGTTTGATAGAAAATCTCAGAGATTACGATCTGTTTTCATCCATTGAGTGCAGTATGCTGTAATCAGTCAGCAAAAACAGAAACATTTCACTATTGCGTTAGACGTATCAATATTCTTTACCTTCCTTCGTTTGTCTGTTAATTAGTTGAGATGTGAATGAACTCTGTCTTTTTCAGGGATGGACCAAAACCAATGCCTTTCATGTTTGTATTACCTCATATAAACTTGTGATCCAAGATCATCAGTCTTTCAGAAGGAAAAAATGGAAATACCTAATTCTTGATGAGGTATGATATGCATGTAGATGAACTCTTGTACAAAAATGTTGACAGAATTTGATTTGAAAATAGTAACATTCAGTATTTTTGCTGGGGGAAAATTTTGCAATTATAAGATCAAGACATTACACTTGTTGCAAATAATCACAATAGAAACATCTCTGCCTTTGTAAGAATGTAGCCAGGGTTATTTTCGCCCTCAAGTCCGTTAATTCCTGAAATAAACAAAAATTTCCATGTTTGCAGTAAGTTGACTTTATGAAATATAGACGAGAACGATAGCTGTGTTTGTTAGTAGCAAAATTTCAGTGAGTAATTCTCGTAGATTAAGTTCAGTACTTTCTAAACAAGTGCAGCAAACTGTTCTTGGAAAGCAGTACTGATACATCAAATAAATATTAATTGAAATTCTACATCTTAAAGTATATAGTCAAAGGCATGAACATGCTTCTATATTTTTCTGTTTCTGTACTTTCTAGGCTCAGAACATCAAGAATTTTAAATCTCAAAGATGGCAGACGTTGCTGAATTTTTCCAGTCAGAGACGTTTGTTATTAACAGGGACACCCCTTCAAAACAGTCTGATGGAGTTATGGTCCTTGATGCACTTCCTAATGCCTCACGTATTCCAGTCTCATAGTGAGTTTAAGGAATGGTTTGCCAATCCCCTAACTGGTATGATAGAAGGGAGTCACGAGTACAACGAGGGACTCATCAAACGGCTGCACAAGGTCAGCTCTATTAAGTTACCACTCTGGTGCTGGGCAAATTTGGGGGAATTTTTGTAACTTTCTATTGCTTTTGATAAACTAAAATTCAGGAGGGTTTGTTTTTGAATATTTATTAAGCATAATGTATAAGAAAAAAAAAGTTGATTCAATGCTGAAAGTTAAGAAAATTCCTGAAATTTGTGTAATAATTTCCATGAAGTTGGACACTGGTCGGATGATGGTCTTTACAAGTACATGCACTTTGTTGCCGAGATAAAATCATCAGGGTGCCTATTTAGGTACTCTGAATCAAGGATCTCGAAGAGGGATATTTACACTTCCACTGAAAGGCCTATTGTGTCATTAGTCTCATAGTGTGAGTGTAATACAAAAAAAGGATAGAAAATTATCTCATTGAATTTGTGTTGAGCATGTGGGATTTTAGTTTTTCTATGCAGTATTTTTGAATTAATAGATCTTGTCTTACCTCATTTTCTCTCTTTGTACAGGTTTTAAGACCCTTTCTGCTGCGGAGATTGAAGGTGGACGTGGAGAAACAAATGCCACAGAAATACGAACATGTTGTGATGTGTCACCTGTCAAAGAGACAGAGATTTCTGTACGATGACTTCATGTCACAGGCAAAGTAAGTTATCCTATTACTTGTACATGTATTATCAATCAGTTTCTCAAAAGAATATTTTGAATACCTTCATTGGTGCCGATAGGAAAATTGATCATCTGATACCCACATCCAACGCTGCTTTCGGATGTTGAAGTGATATAAAAGAAGTATGAATTTTTCAACTGTTTAACAATTTCAGAATTTCTGTCAAATGTGAAATGTAGATTTGTGAATTTTTCTAAAAAAAATTGTAGACATAGATTTGTAAATTTCTCTTCAATTTTGATGATGTGTTTCATATATCATAGACCTCATTCTTTGCACTGAATTAGCATGTATGCAGCGTAGCTGTTAGCAAAATCAACCTTGTTTACATGAATGACATTTTTTCTACAGGACCAAGGAAACATTAGCTACTGGTCATTTTATGAGTGTGATTAACATTCTGATGCAGTTGAGGAAGGTCTGTAACCACCCTAGTTTATTCGATCCTCGACCAATTGTGTCTCCGTTTAAAATGGAAGGCATCAGGCTACATGTACCCTCCCTAGCTGTCAACTGTCTACTATATGATCCGTTCAAGGTAAAATTTCTAGAGGAAATAGTATTTCATTTCACCTATCGATCAGTTGCCAATGATGAAAACTTGGAATTACCGTTTGATTCCCAATGAAACCACTCTATGGCTGTTTTTCTCTGAGGCAATGAAACTTCAATCATAAAATAAAAGATGTGAAAATAATAAATCGAAATTCTATGAAATTTAAATGGTTTTTTGGATTCAAAGAAATTAATGTTACCTTTATGGTAATTTTTTTCGGTAATCTAGGACATAGATTTGCATGCCCTGTACCCAAGCCTGGCAGATATGGAGAAGGACCTACCAGCATTTATAGCTCACAGGGTTAAAAGGCTACAGACTCCAAAGAAGCTGATAGAGGAAATCGATGGTAACACCGAAACCCAACAAAGACTCGCCAAGGGAAAACTCAAATCCCATAATTTATCCTCTGTGTCACCTATGCAGGTTAGAATAAATTTTTAGTTAGGAACTATGGTTAAGTTTGGCTTCTTTGTAATTCTGTCTTGAGTTCAAAAAAAAAAATTGATGATGCCAATGATGAAAACTTGGAATTACCGTTTGATAGAAATGAAACTAACAAAATGGCTGTTATATTTCTGAGGCATATAGTATTACTCTAAACTGAATGAAAAGAATGGTGAAATTGACTGAAATTGCAGAATTTTGCATTGCTACATGTAAAATGTTTTGCATGTAAAATCTTAAGATGATTACATGTGTAACGAACATGAGTCCATTGAAAAACAGTAAATAAAAATGAGATGAAGAGTAATTACATGTGTAAAATACATATTTTGGACTTGACATTGTAGATGGAGACGGGGAGAGTTTCACCCGTTATTAAGTCTGATACAGTTACATTGATGGATTCCTCAAGCTTTATTAGTCAGAGTAAGTATAAGAAATACACACCTGTAATCTCTTTTCTGTACCCCTGGTTCTTGTGATTTTCATTGGGAGCTAGTACCTTGCCGATTGTCATTCTGACAAAATCAGTACATGTACCTACTTTCTATTAAGACATTGAAATAGAATTTAAGAGGACTTTCATATTTCTCATTTATATTTCTTGTGACAGGACCTTTCCTTGATACAAAGGTTTGACCTTCTTACCTTGATTTGATTTGGTTTAGCCTATATACAAATGATAGCTCCGTAAGGGCAATATAATTTCTAAAATGAATCTAGTTTTAAACGTGTTTGGTTATGTTTCCAGATGTTATCTTCGTGGTATATTTTACAAATTTGCACTTGACAGCCCATTAATTTCCGCATACATGTATTTGGCCTTCTCGTTGTTCTGTTGTACATATTTGACCACAGAATTCCATATGTAGGCCGACATGTAAATGCCAATGTACGAGCCATGGTGCAGTATTCTTGTTTCATGGTCCCCGAAAAATTGGCTACATTCTGTCACTTTTATGATATCATACTTTTCAAAATACATGTACAGATTTGACTTGATTGAAAAAAGGAAAACTTTCAGTGTTTTGTATTCTTTCTTTTCTATATACGGAATCACTTCCCAATAGGATCAGTATCTGACATAAATGTATTATGGCGTTAAGAAACATAGTATGTGAAGCATATTTTCCCTAGCTTTTACGATGAGGTTGAGCAAGATTATGCTATACCCCTGTGCAACCACGTTTCCATGGAATTTGATGATGTCATCTTAAGTTTATGTCAGATACTGCCTCCAATGGGAAGAAACTCTGTTTATCAAAAACACCATATTAAAGATTATACTTGTATTTTCATGATTAGTTTACACTGGATATTATCTAGAATTGAAAGTTCCTGAGTTTTTCAAGAAGACTGAATAAGTGATTATTCTTGTCTTTGCAGATCCAGTAAATGGTTCCGTCCAGCTTGATCCGAGTTCTATACCCAATGTAACCCATCCTCCTGGTGTTCTACAGGCCAAGATGGTACCTCAGTCAGGTTAGTATCGAATGACTTCACAGCGTTGGATCTCTGTTGAAGCTGCTCCCTATATAGACAAGACTTTTTCAACCCTAGATAGAGGCACATGTACAGAAGAACAAATTCTTGTAGAGCAAGGTTTTCAAAAAGATTTTCGAGGCGTTGATTTGGATTTTTAAGTTAGAGTTTTGAGCACTTTTACGAGCAAATGAAGGATAAAAGGGAATGCAAACTGTCAACTTCTGTCGTTTTAGTCTGTGAAATTTTGTTTGATGCTGCCTCTTATTTAATTCCCTGTTTAGTTGAAACGTCTATACAAAATAGCAAGGTTTAGTACAAAAATTGGTGAACTAAAAAAGTTTCTGATACATATGAGCAAGTCTTAGGTTGCTGGTTTATGTATCAGTAAAGTTACCTTTTGACGAGTTTTGGTTTGATTGTTTATGTAGGTGATGGCCTTGGCAGTCATGGCCTAGCCACCTCCCAGCCTGTCACGTTACAGATTCAGCAGACAGATCAAGGGGCCAGACTGATGATCCCCGCTGGTCAGATCTCATCCCTACCTGGTCAGTATATTAGCTATTTTTAAAATGATTAAAAAAAAAGATGGCAGTAGATTTATCTCACACACGAAACAGTTTAGTGGATGCAAGAAAAAGTTTCTGTATTATGTATCATGATGTATGCCTGAAAAGAATTTAACATAACGATGTCTCTACACGTTACCCCGGTAACATCCATTGTTTGCCATCTCCATGGTAACAATGTGTACCAAGCTGGGGAATATCAAATCTGTCACTGTTTAAAACGCTGATTTTGCTCTCGCATGTAATTTCGGTGTCCTGTCGTAGTGAACATGATGACATGAATGAATTTTGATAGAATTTGAATTAAACGAAATTATGTATAAGTGTTAGCCTCACTTTGGGTAATACAATTTAAGATGCTTGCTCGACTCTTTTTTATACCATACTAGGTTTAAATCATAAGTTTAAAAAGTGGATCAGTCAGATGACTTCTCAAGTCCTCTGATGCATAAAAAGAATGATACATACCCTGCAATAAGACAAATGTTTGAATAGTTTAAAGTTTGCTCAAAGTGATATAAAGGTATTTGTGAGGACCAAACAAACTCTTGTACACGTTTGGAAAATTAAGAAAATTACACTTGTTTACATGTAATATATATTTTCAGCTGGATATATACAGATCGTGCAGACATCACAGGGTCAACAGTTTATCGCTACATCTACCCCTATATCAACAACTAGTCCTGTTATAGCTAGCATACCCACTAGCTCTGTTATGGCATCAAATGTTGTCACTACGTCTTCAACAGTTGGTAAGAAAGTACACATCATTAATCTACAAGCAAAACATGATTTGTAAACCGGTATTTGTTCATGTAAATGTAAACTGAGTTGCATGTAAACTGATGATTTATATGTAAACCGATGATTTACATGTAGGTTGATTATTTACATGTAAACTGATGATTTATATGTAAGACTGATGATTTACATGTAGACTGATGATTTATATGTAGACTGATGATTTATATGTTAACAGATGATTTCCATGTAAGACTGATGATTTATATGTAAACTGATGATTTATATGTTAACTGATGAATTACATGTAGACTGATGATTTACATGTAGACTGATGATTTATGTGTAAACTGATGATTTACACATAGACTGATGATTTACATGTAAACTGATGATTTCCATGTAAGACGGATGATTTATATGTAAACTGATGATTAATATTGTAGACTGACTATTTATAAGTAAATTGATGATTTACATGTTAACTGATGGTTTATATGTAAAGTGATGTTTACATGTAGACTGATGATTTACATGTAAACTGACGATTTACATGTAAACAGATGATTTACATATAGACTGATGATTGACATGTAAACTGATGATTAACATGTAAACTGATGATATTTATGTAAACTGATGATTTTTATGGAAACTGATGATTTACATGGAA
The DNA here is from genome assembly GCA_028142955.1 of Pinctada fucata. Lineage (NCBI taxonomy): Eukaryota > Metazoa > Mollusca > Bivalvia > Pterioida > Pteriidae > Pinctada > Pinctada fucata. Next base: position 44,818,635 of record AP027106.1, read on the forward strand.
ACTGATGATTTACATGTAAAATGATGATTTATATGTAAATAGATGATTTCCACGTAAGACTGATGATTTACTTGTAGACTGATGATTTATTTACATGGAAACTGATGATTTACATGTAGACTGATGATTTTACATGTAAACTGATGGTTTACATGTAAACCGATGATTTACATGTAAACTGATGATTTACATGTTAATTGATGATTTTACATTTAGACTGATTTACATGTAGACTGATGATTTACATGTAGACTGATGATTTACATGTAGACTGATGATTTACATGTAGACTGATGATTTACAGTGTTGTAGATTGTACATGTAGATGAAATTGTGATTTACATGTAAAGTCATTATTTACACATTAAAAAACAATTTACATGTAGAATTGTTTTAATATGGTGATTCTTTAGCTAAATTCTATTGCATATTAATTGATGATGTACATATTAAGAAATTTACCCGTAATGTAATGGTTTACATGTGAAGTAATGACCAATAAACCTGTTTCTTTCTACAGTGAATGGTCCTCCCACATTAACTACAGTAGCTGCCTCAACCAGTAGTGTAATGGTTACATCGGTTAACACCCAGGTACGCCCCTCTCTAGGGGTCCAGCTTCCTACCTCTGTTACCACCACTGTCAAGCCTGTGATGAGAGTACCTCCAATGGCAGTACAGACTGGGGCCACAACCCAAGGTATGAAAGATGTTGGGAAACATAGCGAATATGTTTAAAAGTATTTACCTGTCAAGATATTCTACGATATGGTGATTATAGATTTTGTTAGATAGGCAATTTAGGAAATGGTTAATACTTTGAAGGTTTAAAAGGCAAAAGAGTATTTGTAGAATACTGATTTCATGGTTCTAATAAGAGCTTGCACTCAGTGATTTGACAACCTTCATTTGGTGAAAATTGCTCTCTACTTTCTGAGGCAAAAAAAAGTTGCACCAAATCTTGCATAACTTTCCTACTTTGATTAGAATAGCCTCCTTCTTTAAGTGGTGTCGAGGACCCTTTGGAGAAGAAGATTAAAAAAGAATGGAAGCAAAATATTCTTTTGCTGTAGATAGGAATCACGAAGTAATGATTGTCATTTGTATTTTTAGCTTCAACGTCGAGTACCACTGCAGTGAAAACCACAATGTCAACTTGTACCTCCATGTCAACAGGAGAGGGTGCCCTGAAGTGTGTCAGAGAATCTATGATGAAGCAGAGGAAAACCACACCTCTTTTCCATGTGAGTAGGAGCACATTTACCATATATAGTCACGGTGGGTAATCTCCCAACGCAGAACAATAGGTTTTACGATATTTTTGTTCAATATAGATCATTTATAACAAAAAGGGGATTGTGATGCAGTGTAAGAATGTCTTAGCTATGAGTTGGATCCATATAAGCTTTTGAAAACACATTTGGCGTTCTACTTTCACTTTCATCTACATGAATCGCGCCGATCGTTTTTAGCTCACATCGACGAAGTTGAGATGAGCTTAAGCTATAACGTCCGCGTCCACGTCCGGTTAAAGTTTTTGGGGTAACTCGGTATCTGACAAAATACTGATGCTACAGTAACCAAACTTGCACAAGTGATTCATCTTGGGATGCTGATGTGAACCCATGCATTGGATGCAGCATCTGACCTACATTTTCCGGTTGAATGACTTGCATATTGGATGTATCTTTGATCAAACTTTCATGAAATGACCTTGACCTACTTTTTTCCACTTGAGTGATTTTCTTAATATACATGTACTTAGAGATATGTTTAAATTGAACTTTGCTGCCGCGAGGTGAGCTTCGTAATCTTTGATTACACTATGTTTTTAGCTTTATATAATGATATTATTCTCTTATTTTGGTTAAAACTTGCAGCTATGGCATCCTTACACTGCATCACATTTCCCTTTGTGTTAAAAATAATCTTTAAGGCACAAAATTATAGCAAAACCGAATGTTCTGCATCCATCAAAATCTATGGAAACCATAGTAGGAAAACATACTTCAAATACAGGGATTTTTAGGGGTCCTCCAGGGCCAAAGTTCGGCCCCATTCCGAATGCTGAAAAAACGCATTTTCCCCTATTTCTGAGCTTAGAATTCCCAATTTGAGAAAAATAAAATTCCAACAAAGAAAGTATAAAAAGCTGTTGAAATTACTGAAAATATATTTATAATTACCTGTTTTGCAATGCACACTATCTAAATATAATATTCTTGGTACTACAGGTGTCTATATGCTTCAAATCGTCTTCATTACTAGCAAATGTCAGAAGATCTATTTGCTTATTTTCTCAATTTATTCGTATAATTTTTTTCCCAATTTCAACCAAATGTCAATATATTTCCCAATTTTGAAGGCCCAGGCCCCTGGAATCAAAGTGTAAAAAAATCCCTGAAATATGGTATTACTGTAGGAATTTCATTATATCTTGAAGCAATCTTGAAGCATTTAAATCAGGTATCGTCCAAAATTAGAAGTAACTCTGTAAATCAACAAGACAGAATAATAGATATTGTATTGTTTTGTTCAATTTATTTCAAACATGGACCATTTACCCTTGTAGATTGATCTGACAGAGAAGAGAATCGAGGAAAGAGTCGACAAGCTAGAGTACCTAGCCCGAACGAATAGAAAACATTGTGAACTGAAGCCCGTTTACGGGAGAGACTTGCACGATGCTGTAGATGTGTGGAGAGATACTTCACAAACTACAGTTATAGACAATACATGGGGAGGACGTGGTAGATCATTCTGCCTAAATGTACATAGTCCCTTTAGTAACAGTAAACTTAGTGATAAATACTGGACCAATACCAAAGTGCTTTCTAATCTGGTGCATACACCGGAAATGTTCCTACAAGAACTCAAAGAGGTTCTTGACAGGTGAGTTTGCAAAAGAAAAAAAAAATGCAAAAATGTTTCAGTGTTATGTATTAGAGCAAAAGTTTGAAGAAAATTGTGTTTATTTTTGTTACCCCGGTCACATCCATTGTTTGCCGTCTCCATGGTAACAATGTGTACCAAGCTGGGGAATATCAAATCTGTCACTGTTTAAAACGCTGATTTTGCTTTCACATGTAATTTCGGTGTCCTGTCGTAGTGAACATGCTGACTTGATCAAATTTTTAAATGGAACATTTTACATGTAAATGAAACATTTTACATATAACATGTATCATATGGACATTTAACATGAAAATGAAATTTTACATGTAAATGACATTTTACACATTAACAGGTTTTACTTGTAAATGTAGACTTTTCTTTTAGTAATATTGTTATGTACTTCTGACTCGAAACCTCGAAAAATTAAATTGGATTAAAAACACGATTAATACAAACAAAAAGTGATAAGGTATAAACTAGTGGTAAATTTCAATGACCTCTTGTGTTAGGCTTTACAGTGCATCACTACCATCAAGTCCTATGTTTCTTTTGTATTGTCACAGGTATGTGTTCCTCACGCCACATGTAATATCCCCACCTATATCGCTTCACGCCTCCCACACGGATCCATCGTGTATGAACGATGAGCGGAGTCTACGCTCCAAGCTACAGTTAGAATGCTCGCCTAGGACGAGTTGTTACCATAACATAGCTAGTAGGATGCTGGTGCAGTTCCCAGAACTCAGGCTTATACAGTATGACTGTGGTAGGTATATTCCTGTGCTACCATACTATTAAAGATCATGGGTGTATTCCTGTTTTGAAAGATTGTCTTGTAGGCCAGGCTGATAATACTTGGTATATTTAACATTGTGACGTTGGGAGAATCATATTATAATGAATAAAAGATATTCAAAGCTAAAAAAACAGAGCAAGGTCTTTTCCATTTAATTGCAATGATAAAATTCTCTTAAAATTTGAAATTAAATGTTGTTTATTATATGATAAAAGGAATACAAGTTCAGAAAAAGAACAGAAATAGATATTTTAATAATTTATGTCCTTTTTAGGTAAACTACAAGTTCTGGACATCTTGTTGAGGAGGCTGAAATCTGGTGGCCACAGAGTGCTAATATTTACACAGATGACCAAGATGCTGGACATCTTGGAAGCTTTCCTCAACTTCCATGGTCATATTTACCTCCGACTGGACGGTACCACCAAAGTAGAACAAAGACAGGTATTGTTATCATTGATTAAATGATGAGATAGCCAAAAATGGATGCTGTCAATGTCTAATACTCTAAGATTTAGTCCCCTACTGGCTTGTTGTATGGGACTCAAGTCTTAGTTTCCTCTCAGTCGAACAATCACGATATAAGCATGTGTAACTTAAAACAATCTGTAGAAAAAGGTAAAAGCTTATATTCATTTTGCCAATCCATTCTTAATACTTGAAAATTGAAGGTAAAATTTCTCTGTCCGGAACACTCATAGCAGTTTCATTTCTTCTGCTAATTTTAAAATTACCAAATTTGAATTTGCCCCTCATCCTTTGGAATACATTTACGGAATACATTTAAAGTGTGATTAACAGTATGTAGAATAAATTTTTATGACATGATAGAACATCTCATCTTTATTTTACAGTTCCTAATGGACCGTTTTAATGCCGACAAGAGAATTTTCACGTTTATCTTGTCGACACGTTCTGGTGGTATAGGAGTGAATCTGACTGGGGCAGACACGGTGATATTCTACGACAGTGACTGGAATCCTACAATGGATGCCCAGGCCCAGGATAGATGTCACAGGATCGGACAGACGAGAGATGTCCATATTTATAGGTAATAAAGGATTAGAGATGAGTTTTCTTAAGAACGCTGCCGAGTTGCAAATTTTTTCTTCTCCATGTGTTAATATTTCTAATTGTAGTACTTGAGCATATCAAGAGAGATATATGTAGCTGCAAAAATCAAATTAAAAAATATTAGAAAAACTGTTTCTGGAGAGAGTGGCCTTAAACTTACTGCAAAGATATTATTGGAATCCAAAAGAAAACCGTTGACATTATCCAGCTCTACATGTATTAACTACGGTATAGAAAAAGACAACACCAAACGTCGCTCATGTCAGGAAATTTTAATCTTGCCAGCCCTCGAAAGAAAAAATTTTTTCCATACTAACACAAAGAAATTATTACAAAAAATATTATTTCCATTCTAAATGCAAACAAAACATATCTTATTTCTATACTAAGCACAAACAATGTTTTGAAATACATGTAAGTACAAACAAGTTGGATAGGTACATTTGATCATTATTGTAACCATACATGTACATCTATAATAGGTTGATAAGTGAAAGAACTGTGGAGGAAAACATTCTGAAGAAAGCCAACCAGAAACGTATGCTCGGAGACATGGCTATAGAAGGTGGCAACTTTACCACGGCAATCCTTAAAGAGCAGACAATCAAAGACTTATTTGTAGAACCCTCAGGGTTAGGCTCGCTTGTGGAAGGGAAGGAAGAGAAGAAACCGGAGAAAGAAATCAAGGAGATGGTTAAGCACGTGAAGGAAGAAAAGAAGAAAGAACAAATGGCACAATCGGAGAAAAATATCATGGCTCAGTTTGAAAAGGTATTCCATCTTTTCATTGGTGTATGCATGCTTTTGATTTGGGAGTCGACGGTGTCTGACGAAGTAGCATTTTGATGTCATTAAATTTCTATAGAAACATCGGTTTTGTAGCGTACTTTCCCTGAATTTAACATTGATTTCCATAGAATTTGATGACATCACAATAGGTTTACGTCATATACCGTCCCGAATGGGAAGTAACTCTGTATAACGAAAAATTCTGAATAACCAGCAGTGATTCTTTTCTGAAATTTATCGGATTTCTGATATTTTGATTCCTGGTTGTGTCATTACAACTTTATTATTTTATGATTGTTTAGCCTCTTTCGAGTCATTTCTGATATATTTGCTCTCTGAAAAAAATCATCTCTGTACAACAAATGATTAAGTCTGAGAAAATTATCTTGGCTCAGTTTGAAAAGTATTTTACCTGGAAGAAGGGGTTAATCTGGCTCAATATGTGTAAATATAGTACATGTAGTAAGTATATTAAATGTAAGAAGTAATGATTTTAACTATTACATATTGAAAGAGAGGCTTCATTATGATGATAAATGGAATTACCGTTTGACTTTTATGAAAAATTTCTAGCGGCTATTTTCTCTGAATGAAGCTTGTGTAAACTTTCAGTGTGTTCGGCTAATGAAGTAATGTCATGATTGATTAATGGACGATTATCAATTACATTTTCATTAAGGAATAATTCAAGATATATTGGGTACCACAATGAATGACAAATATTTATGATTAGATATTCGGGAAGCAAACAAATGATGATAAATTTGTCGTTGTGTTATTACAGATGCTAGGCAAGGCTGAGGATGAGACAGACGCCAAAGCTGTAGACTTGGTCAAAGCCGAACAGAAAGCTGAACTGGCCGAATTTGATGAAAATATCCCTTGGGACGAGAAGGAAGAACTACAGAAAAAGGAAGAGGAAATGTCTCGAGCCGAACAAGAAATAGCCATGATTGATAAAGAGGTAAGCTCCTAATTGAAATGTTGGAGCATTTTTATCTGGAACTCAAATCAAGATTCTGGAACTTAAATCAAGATTCTAGAGTTAACTCTGGTCACTCAACATGCTCAAATTCAAGTAAAACACATGGAGTGGTTTTGGCACACAATTTTATTTGGGTTGAGCTTTAAAAAAATGAGTAAGGAGACTTCAAGCCTCGTTATAATGCACATGCTCCACAATTCAATTGAAAATAGAAAAGTACAAGTGGTCCACTTGCCAGAAAAAAAAATGCTCATATACATGTACATACAGTTTACTCTCGTTTACTCAAACTCGGATAACTCGAATCTTTGCTTAACTCGAACTATTTTTGAAAGTCCCGTTTCTCTTCCATTGGTTAACATGTATTTTTACTCCTGATAACTCAAATTCCGATAACTCGAACTTTTCGTTAAGTCGAACTAATTGTTAGGTCCCATAACTCATTTTACAATGAAAATTCACCTCGATAACTCGAACCACAAATGAATTCTAATTCTTTAACAAAAAATCTTTTGATTATAATGAGATAGGTGGAGAGATGATTTATACTTTATTGCTAAAGAGTTGCATTACATACAATAAATGTAGCTTAATTGTTAAAAGAACGTTAATGAACGGTGATAGAAAATGGGACATCAGTCTTATTAAACATCGAGTGCTGGTCATTTACTCAGTAAGTAAAACTCCTGATAAGTTGAACTATTTCTGATGGTCCCTTGGAGTTCGACTTATCAAGAGTAGACTGTATATTATTGTCTAGAAAATATTGAATGTAAAGAAATATAGGTGAAGATCTATTGACAGCAAAGAGCGTTCATTAAATAAGTCTTTTCTCGATTTTCAGTTGACACCAGTGGAAAGGTATGCTGTCATCTTCATGGAGAATGAACTGGAGCCATTGGCTGAGGAACTGGAGTTAGCAGAGGTACGTGTTGCTTATTTAGGTCCTGCATAAGTCATTATTCAATTGCAAAATTACAAGATCAATTTTATACTGTACCAGATTCATGCATTGCTATGGTATGGTAAACGGATGCAGAAGTCCGACAATTAGTGATCCTTCACTTGTGCTTACTGACAGGGAGTTTGTTTATTCAAAATTTCTAGATACATTTAAATATGCAAGTAGATATGAGTAAAAAAGGTACCAAGTTATAAATTTAATTTTTTATTGTGTCGCCTGCGAAGCATAGCGACACTTAGGGATCACTTTGTCCGTCTGTCTGTCTGTCACACTTTGGGTGTCACAGCCCATAACTTTTGATTGGTAAGTGATAGGGCTTTGATATTTCACATGTGTATTCCTTGTGACAAGACCTTCTTACACATACCATAATTTTTGACCTAGTGACCTTGACCTAGAAATTTGACCTACTTTTCAAAAAATTTAAGAATGAATATATCTTTTGATTGGTAAGTGTTAGGACTTTGATATTTCACATTTGCAATCCTTGTGGCAAGACCTTTCTACACATACCATAATTTTTGACCTTGTGACCTTGACCTAGATATTTGACCTACTTTTGAAAAAAAGATAAGATTCGCCATATCTTTTGATTGGTAAGTGATAGGGCTTTGATATTTCACATGTGTATTCCTTGTGACAAGACCTTCCTACACATACCATGGTTTTTGACCTATTGACCTTGACCTACATATTTGACCTACTTTTCACAAAAAAATAAGAATGGATATATCATATGATTGGTAAGTGATAGGGCTTTGGTATTTCACATGTGTATTCCTTGTGACAAGACCTTCTTACACGTACCATAATTTTTGACCTAGTGACCTTGACCTAGAAATTTGACCTACTTTACAAAAAAATTAAGAATGATTATATCTTTTGATTGGTAAGTGTTAGGACTTTGATATTTCACATGTGCAATCCTTGTGGCAAGACCTTTCTACACATACCATAATTTTTGACCTTGTGACCTTGACCTAGATATTTGACCTACTTTTGAAAAAAAAGATAAGATTCGCTATATCTTTTGATTGGTAAGTGATAGGGCTTTGATATTTCACATGTGTATTCCTTGTGACAAGACCATCCTACACATACCATGGTTATTGACCTTCACCTACATATTTGACCTTCTTTTCACAAAAAATTAAGGATGGATATATCTTATGATTGGTAAGTGATAGGGCTTTGGTATTTCACATGAGTATTCGTTGTGACAAGACCTTTCTACACAGACCATAATATTTGACCTTTTGAACTTGACCTAGATATTTGATCTACTTTTCAAGAAAAGTAATATTGGCTATATCTTTTGATTGGTAGGTGATAGGGCTTTGATATTTCACATGTATTTTCCTTTTAACAATGCCATTCTACACATACCATAATTTTTTACCTTTTGACCTTGACCTAGATATTTGACCTACTTTTCTAAGGTTGTATATATCTTTTAATTGGTACAGTAGGTGATAGGTATTTAATATTTCTTTTGATGAGACCTTTTTGTTACCAATTTTTACGTATTGACCTTGACCTAGATGATTGACACTCTTTTCTGAAAATTTGAGAATCACCACAATTTTTAATTTGTAATTAAGTGGTCTGATATTTCAAATGAATTTCATTTGAAAAGACTTTTCTACTGATACCAATAATTTTGACCACTTTCTAGAATAATAATCAAACCGCTTCGCAGGCGACACAAGCATTCCTTGGATTGCTATTTTTCAAAATTATTTTAAAGTTCTTAATACAACTTGCTTATCTATCAATTTGTCAATAGGAGGACATAGAGAATGCCAAGAAGGATTGGGAACTAGGCCGTCTGCAGGCCCTGAAGGAAGAGGAAGAAAGAAGGCTGGAAATAGAGGAAGATGAAATGCTTTATATCTATTCTAGGGAAGACGCTTATAATCAGGTGAAGAAAAAGGCCAAAAAAGCTAAAACGCCAAATAAACCCTCCAAAGTAGTTACTCCGTCACGCAGCACTCCGGCTAGAAACAAGGCCAAACAGTTAGACGATGACGGGTTTGTTCCCACTCCTAGGGCCGTTAAAATTGCCAAAAATACTCCTAAATCGGGGAAGTCGACCCCAGGTCAAGGACCAAGTAAGGGTAGGAGTGGAAAGGTTAAGAACGATACAGTTCTGTCCAAGGCAGAAGCTGTTGTCGTTAACGAGGATGGGGACGGTGCTATTAAAGTCACGCTTAAAAGTAAGACTAAAAAGGCTAGTAGAAAGTCGAAAGGTGCTAGTGATGAAGGTATCAATATAACCATTCCTGCCGAGGAGGGGGAGTTTGACAGCACTCCTCAAGACGCAGAGTCTCAGCTCAAACTCACTAGTAAGAAAGTTAAGCAGGCTCGTCAGGCTATGACCAAACAAATGAAACTGAAGGCTGCCTCAGAAGCTCTGTATCAGCAGCAGCTTCTCAAACAACAAGTAGCTGCCGAGGCTGCTAATGCACAGCTCAGTATACCCACTGTGCTAAATACTGACTTGCAAAGGAAGATCAGTATGTCCCAGGCCTCAATACATAGTCAGGCTGGTGCCGCCCTGCTACAGCAGCAGGGGGTTCCTAACACACCCCAAACAATCACAGAGCTCATGCATCAACACTTCCAACAGCAGAAATTGCAACATCAACAACCTCCCCAAACGGCTGTACAGTATGCCCGTCAGTCTGCCCCACAGCTAACACAAACACAACAGATATCACTAGCTCATGCACCTCTTAACGCCTCACAACCTCAAGTTCTGAACGCCTCACAGCTCCAGCACCTCAAACAGATAATCTCCAAAGCTGCCTTACAGTCAAACATACAACACAAACAGCCCCAGCTTAGCCCCCATGCTGTTCAGCAAGCATTCAATCTACAGAATGCTCAGGTTCTAAAACAGAACGCACAGCCTGTTCTGGCTCAAACTTCTCAAGGTCTCACACAAGTATTGAACCCTAGTCCCCAGCCTGCCATCCAACTGATCGCTAACACGGCCCCATTACAGAGTGGTAGTGGGATGCAGGCTATAGTATCGCAGAACGGAAGTGGTCAGCCCACCATACAATTTGTCAAGGTTGGTAACACTGTGGCCCCGGCCCCAGCCCCACAGCCTGTGATACAGTACTGTGTAAACAGTGACAACACTAATGTAGGTCAGGTCAGAGTTCAGAGCCCTGCCCCTCCCCAGCAAGTTGGTAATCAACAAGGGATGGTGCTGTTACAGCTAGCAGGGGGCAGGACCATCCCTGTATCGTTAGGGGCAGGGAATATGCCAGTGGGCAGAATGGTGGGGTCACGTCCTGCTGTACAAGGGACCACGTTCCCAGGGCCCAGGATAAGGCAGATCCCTCCCATGGGGGTCCTACAGAATCCTCAGCTAGTAGCTAGAACAGTGGTACAGAACCCCTCCCCTACACCACAGCCCACACGTATATCCGCACCTATATCAAGGTTTCAGACTGCCAATAATACGAACTTGGTACAAAATCCACGAGGGGTGGTACCTACAAACCCGAGGGCTCAACTCGCTCAGAATGTAGCAATTCAGGCTCAATTAGCTCGAGCTAAGTCGCCAAAACCAGTAAGTGCAGGTGCCACCCCACCCAGGGAAAATGTAACTCAAAACCCTGTCACTGCACCTCCCCCGTTCTGGAACCAAAACTTAGTTATTCGGACACGCAGAGCCAATCAAGGGCCAGGTTCTGCTGATCCGACTCTGCAAGAGAACTATCCACATGGTCAATCGTCATATGTCATTACCAAAGGGGGACAAACCATAACTCAGGTGCCGGGTCAGAACGATCCTTTTATAAGTCTTATGAAATCGGGTGATACATCCAACCCTACGGGTGTTACAAATGTTGTGATTAAACAAAACTCTGTCGTGACCAAAAATGTTGTTAGTAGCGATATTCAAGTGGCTGATGTAAACAGTAACGGTCAGGTCAATTCCAATACAATTCAGATGGAGTGAGTCTGCTTAAATATGTATATTTGTTGTGTATAATATTATTGTACATAATTTGCATTGCATGTAAGTACATCGGTTTTCAACTTTTAAGAAAATGTTGGAAAATGTGTTTACGAGCATTTTGTCTTTGCTATCACTGTTTTCCCGCAGAACTCTGTACACTTTGTTATTTATTGTTGATTTAATGAGTTTTTGTTGATATAAAAGTCAGGGTTATTTTTGTACAAATGAAGTCTGGGTGAGAATGTGTCACGTGACAGGCTTGTACATGTGATTATGATGAATACTGTAAGACAGTTCTCACCTTCCTATTACATGTACTTCTCCACCAAGATTATTTCTGAACATATTTTTTTATACGTTTATGAAAGGGTTGATGACTTGCATTCGTGAGATTAATTTTTTTTTCCCAGTAATTATAAGTTTATGATTCATGTAAGAGACTTTGATCAGTACAAATGGTATTTCACTTCAACTTAAGTTGGATCAATTTTTCAATAATTTACTGAAATTGCCGATTTAACTGCTTCTTTTCCAAAATTTGTTACAAAATGAGCTTGTGCATAATTTAACAATTATTTATGGCGAAACTGACTAAAAACAGGGAAAATGATGTGACGGGGGCAACCGATTTAAGTAAGTGAGAGACATACTTTTTATAATTCATATCGATGGAAAAATTGAGTAAAAAGTGTTTAAACTGGTTTATTTACGAAGAAATGGTACTATTTTTAGTGATCAGAGTCGCACCATAACAACAAATTTAGCAGTTTTGTAGCAAGTTGGGAAACGAAATTCACTGCCATAGAAATAATCAAGCTTAGAACTAAATTCTTAAAAAAGAACTACCATTACCGAGATAGAAATCCATTACACATGTGTGCATGTTTTAAGAAAACTTATGATATTTGAGTGCTAGATTAAGTTTATACATGTACGTATGTATGTCCAGATAATTTGTATGAATGCTTTCCGAATGTTCAAAAGTGCACAGAATAAATCAGTGATTTGATACACATTGTTTTGTCATCTCATTTTTGCTGTGTTGTTGTGACGAACGACGGTAAATATTTCAAGGTTATGGTGTCACATCTCATTTCTCTTGGGATGGTGCAAGATTTGGACAATTTTTTCTTTTAGTCAAATTCAGTTATTTGAATTGAAATTTAAACTTTTTGCGAAAAGCGTATTATTGATCTTCAAAGTAAAGAAAGAACAAAAACGTATCTTAAAAGTAGAGAAAGAACTAGGTGATTTTCTTCAAAATCAATAATAAACAAAGAAAAAAAACCGTGAAAACTTTCTGTTTGACTATTGTGGCACCACAGCTTTGGGGTGTGGCCAGTCAGTTCGCTTGCACATCACTCCAGAAATGAGATGTGGATACTGTGTACCTAATCCACAAGTCAGTATATCGTGATACTGTGTACCTAATCCACAAGTCAGCATATCATATCCACAAATCGGCCTGCTGTCAGCATCAGAGTAAACAAACCAAAGGAGGAAAGTGTTGACGGAAATATGAAGTTTGTCGTATAATACCTGACATGGTAGACATTGCTGTGATTCACATAGTAAAAAATCACTGGTCTATTGGTTTACTGTACATGTACTTGTGTCATCTTAAGAAATGTACAATCCTTTAAGTTGTGTGTATGAACCATGGGCTACCTTGGGGGGGGGGGGGGGGGAGAGTTTACATCTCTATTTACCTTAACGAAATAATATGGGGACTTTTTGTGTTGCCCCATCTATTTTACATGAATGTGTAGCACTTGCACTGGGATTGGCTTTCATTTAAGATTTTCTGCAAAAGTTGTATCAGAAAACAAATGTTTCCCATTGAATTGTCTCAAATTTCTTCAGTCACAGATGGAGAAAGGATGGTATGTTTCCTATGGATGAAATCAAACTTTAGCACAGTTTCAGTCTGATGCATTAGTACCACACTTGTATTTCTATTGAAAACAATTTTATGTTTGAAAACAAAGATGCACCCATTTTTGATTAATTTTTGTCAAATTTATTTTCTGTGCTAAAGTTTGGTTGCAAAAAACGAGTACATGTACGGTAAATGCTGATGAAAATGTCGACTGTGATTCAGCATTATTCAACGAAATCTTGGCTCAGACTTCCCAGAAATGTACCATAGATTTAGATCGGTAAATTGAGCAGTACAGTAGTATCTTGACCAACTTTCAACAATACCTAGATAGGTCTAATAGCACACCAGAGTTTCAAAGGTGTGATGTTTCATCAAGTTGTAAGCCTTCATTTGACCTTGTGATATTCCTTGACACATAAATGAGGTTATAGACTAAAGCCCTCGTTAATTGAAAAGCTTTTGGTTGAATTTAGTGCAAGAGAGCTTTCCTCCAGATGTGCACCATCAATTAAGATACTTGTTTTGGATATTAAACTTAAAGTTTCAACATCCCAAATGGTAGTAGTTGGACTTGATAGCTTTGATGATTTGTGACAATAAAATACACACTGGCTTTATCACAAGCCCAAATGCTGGTTTGGACAAAAAAGGTACCTTTCTAATAAAAATAATAGAATTGAGAAAGAATTGCATGGGAAAGGGTATATAGCGTGGAAATCTCTTTTTATGACATTTCAAGATGGAAAAGACTCGACGAAAAGTACAAAGCAAACATCTGAAGACTCCATCCAAGATGACATCCCCACACTTTAAAACCTTCGTACTCCATTATGCTGGCTACAACTCTGGGAGTTGACAAAGCACAGACATTGCTGAAGGAAACATTCATACAAAGTCTGCATAGAAAAGTATGGGAGGTGTTGGTTTGTAACGGCTTATATGATCTTTCACATACATACATTGCAGGTTTTCATCTCGGATGTGGATAAGGAACATATGCCGGTAAGATATATTGAATCACTTCAACCCATAGTTGCTGAAATTGTCGGAAACCCACGGCATCTTCTCCGTTCTACTACATAAGATACTGTGGGACAGTCTATTGGGAAACCCTCGTATTCCGAAACGATTCTAGCAGGGAATTTAAGCCAATCAGAACAAGCATTACAAAATCTCTCCAACACAAAAGAGCTGATACTATTCAAACCGACTATTGCATTGGTTACTATATATAACCGTATGACGCATTAAAACGAGAATTCCCTTACAATTGCGCCCACAGCCTATAATCGTAGGGCAATAGGCTGTGGTTTTCCGACAATGAGTTGCTCATAGAATTGATTTCTTTGCTTTTATATGCGAATAGAATTTGAAAGTTCTTTGGTTAATAAATGTATCTCTAACCAGAATTGATATTCATACATGTATATAGGCTGACTATCCAGTTAAGGTATTGCCAAATGTCGCACATCGCACCAGTTGGCAGATTTTAGCATTATGATGTCATAACCAATAGCCCATTGAGTAATGCCTTAAGAGCTGTTTATGACTTTGTAATATATAAAGCAGCTTATGGGTGTGATGTAAGTCATTTGGCAATCCCTCCATTGTTTTGCCAATATTGGTAGGTCTTGTGATGAATTTCCTTGGTTTACCAAATTTTTGAATCGTCTGTGCTTAAAATGTACTGTAAAGTTCCATGATTTTAGTAAAAGATCTTTGGACGTACATGTTAATGCCCCTTCAAATTTATAGACTTCGAAATTTTCTCAACTTCTGTCGAATAATATGATAATAACGAGACTAGTCACATGATGTCTATGCATTGAAGATGTGGTCACCGCCCACCCCGCCCCACGATGATAACGACATCTACATAGACCAGACCCTCTTCTTCCTGTACGAGCCAAACATAATGCCAGAAACCCAGCTACCTCCAGTATACATCAAGAAGGAACACAAAAAACCAAAGATAGAATCCATTACAAGTAAGCTATTGTCGTCTACATGTCTTCATCGAAGACCTTTATCAGTTAAGACTGGAAAATGTGGGAAAAAAATCATTTTGCTCCTGTGCAATCCAAAAAAAAAAAAAAAAGTTTTGAACAGAGATACCAAAGATTGAATCCATTACGAGTAAGCTATTCTGTTGCTGAAATCTTCATCATCAAAGATCTTTATCAGTAAAGACTGGAAATTTTGACAATGGCATTTTCACTGTGGCGTATCATGTGATACGCAAATGATATGTTCCACGGGAATCCCCTTTGATTAAACCAAGTGAATACTGTCTAAATCTACTTTATATGATTTTACTTTAGGTCCATCATATGGCCAGTATCATCAATGATACGATGGTTATCTATTCTGGTCAAGAATAGACGTGTATTCGGAGAACACTTGAACAGAAATTTTTCAATGCTCACCACATATTCTGATGCACGGACAGATACAAAATTTTCTGTTTAAGCGTTCTCCAAATATACTACTCTATTCTTGACCAGAATAAATTACCATCATATAATTAATAATAATGACCATATGATAGGCCTAAAATAAATTCATTTAAAGTAGATTTAGACCGTATTTACTTGGTTTAATCAAAGGGGATTCCGGTGGAACATATCATTTGTGTGTCATGAAAAACTCGATGCCACTATGCAGATAGATTGTACTTTATAGGAGTAATCTAGTGTGGAATGTTACACTTGATCAGCAGATTTTAATATGCATTACTGTTGATTTCGGGATTGTAAGGGAAAGAAGTAAAAATTGATTAAAAAAATTCCTTATACAAACAGAAAAAAATGCAATTTGGTTAAGTTTCAGTTTCATTGTGCATTGAGATCTGACAACCACCTGATGGTAAAGTTGTCAAAATCTATTCCTTTGATGAAATGAGGCTGTGTAAAATGCAAATGGTTATTGCACAGCAGTTAGTTTTGAGTGCTTTCCATTTTGACCCCAGACATGACCTCTTGATCATTGTCAAATCTCGGTGCAGAAAATGCACAGTGAGAGCTGAATTGAAAAAAATCTTTACAAAGGTGGAAAATTTTATTGCCATCTTCCATTTTCAGCCCGCAAGCAGAAGCAGAGGAAAGAAGAGCAGACGAGGGTACCTCGAAGCCTGTTTGATCGTCCATCTTCACAGTTACTAAAGATGAGAAGAGAGCACAAGCTGAAGAGCAGTCTCCTAAAGCCATTCCGTCCCGTACCGCCGGTCGTTAAACAACCGTCTATTGACCAGGGTAACGACCATCCGGAGTGGTTGATACACGAGGATTGGGCATTATTGCAGGTAAAAAATTCATCATCTCTCTCCTTTGTTAAAGATTTGCTCTATAAACTGAGTCTTAATGCAGCATTAATACATTTTAGTACAACATTTATACGATTTTGTACATGGTATGACTTATGATCAAGTTGGATAATGCTTACTAGCACCAAGATCGAGCATTTTGCATCTATTTCAACGGTCACTAAAATAGCTACCAAATCATTGAATTTTTTTCTCGAATTGATTGCGATCCATTTTAAAGCAGGATTTTGCTTCCCAGATTACAAAAAAATCTTGGAATTTCGCCTCCAGAGGTTTTTGTTTGTGAAAATTGAAATTTCTTTTATTTTCTTGTTCAGGGGAAGCATGTCTGAACTTAACCCTCGCAAGCTCGATGTCTTTGATCAGGTTGCTCTATGTAGTTCTTTTATTTGATACCAGTACCCTAACTCTCTACTTTACATCTGATCATTGCAGGCAGTACAGACTCTCTTTGACGTGCCGTTAAATCTCCTGGTCGTATCGCCAGCCCATCATCCTAACTGGGACCTGGTGGCCGACATTGTAAACACTTGTAGTAGAGTTTACCGATCGGCCAAGCAGTGTAAAAATAGATACGAAAACGTCATCATACCGAGAGAGGAGGGGAGGATACTGTACGATATGAACCCCAAGAAGCAGAGTAAGAAGACCAAGGGAATATACAAGGTAAATGTAAGTTCAAGTCGTAAATGGTAAATTTTGTGTTTTCTTGGTAAGGAATCAGCTCCCACATGCAGCAGGTTGGTTACCAAGTCTCGCGTACTATCCGAGAACAGGTTAAAATAATTCCAATCAATGATTTTGTGATATTATTATCTGAAGTAAGCTTGAGAAATGTAAGTAAAATTCTTGGCCTTGGAGGGATGATATGAAGACCTTGAATTTAAGAAATTATATGGAATTCCTGATAACTGTTAGTAGACGATTTCTGAGACTACGGACATCGCATTCTTTGGTGATATTTTCCATTGTGACATCACATGCGAAGCACTGGAAACATAAGGTAAAACCCTTGATTAACAATGACCTAACAGTTCAAAATTTTGGTAAGGTGCCTGATGTCCGCAAGTCTAATGTGTAAAATCAAGGTTTTAAACGGTCGATTCCGAGATCTTGAAAATGGAATATTCTGAAGGCATTTACATGTATTAAAAAATAAGATAATAAATACATTTCGTAAAAAAAAAGCCTACATTAATGGTAAAGAAAAATGTTTACGCAGCAAAATTCTGGTGAACAGTTGCTTCAAAGCTTTATTGTTTAGATTTTATCACTTAAACCACTTATGCATTTAATACAGTAAGATCCATATTTTGCAGACAAAGAACAATCGTCCAATGAGAACCAGCCAGATCCATCTACAAGACAATCACCAGGCTCTCACCATGCTGTATTCTCTCAGATGGGACTCCGCCAAAACGATTGCCAACAAGCGTCCCCCACCACTCAAACAGACCCTCGTTAACCCGACCCTCAAAAATCCCAAACACGCTACAGTATTGTCGGAGAACAATATCAACTATGAGAATCCACTCAATCCCATGTCAGTGGCAGAGATAAGAGCACAGAGAATACAGAGGGAGAAGAAACAGAGTCAGGCACAGGCTGTAAGTATATATTTACCAAAAGTTGGATTTTTGTTATTTTGATACAAAATTTTCAGATTTTTTCTCTGATATTTCCATTGACACATTCAGTTTGCTAAAAGCTCATACATTATACTTTTAGAAAAAAACTTATATTTTAAAGGAGAAACGCTTGTGTGAAATTATTATTCCAGTTGAAATATTTGTTGCTTTTGAAGTCAGCATTTTGTAGGTGTACTTATTTTAGGACAGATTTTAGCAGAAAGAGGAGAATATTGAGAATACATAATCACTATTACAGGGTCATTCTAACAGTGCAAACTCTGCCAATATTGAATCTTCGCAGAAAGATTTGAGATGGTATCTGACTAAAACCATTATGATGCCATGAAAATGGGATAGTAATACCAGTAATACCGACGCTTCTCAGAGTTTATGGACCGTTTCCATAGAATTTGATGACGTCAAAATTAGTCTAGGTCAGATACCATCCCAATGTTGAAGCAACTCTTATTTTCGAAAATAATGAATATGTCTCTCGCCAAAATAAGTAAATATTAAGGATACAGATAAGCATGCTTACACCATCTACAACCATATTACAGCAAGCCTCTGCAGAACAACAACTAGCAGCCCAGAGAGCTCAACAAGCCCAAGGGCAGACAACTCAGGTACAGCAGGTGGCAGGACAGACACAAGTGGCTGTAACTGCAGTAGCCGCTGGAGTGGCTGGCCAGGGAGTGGCTCAGGTGGCTCAGACACAATTACAGCCACTACAAACGGCTGTGTCATCAGCAGTACTGGTAAGTCACTTCTAGAAAAATCCTCCTCTGTTACTGCTGTAGCCACCAGAGTGGCTGGGCAGGGAGTGGCTCAAACACAACTACAGCTGCTACAAACAGCTGTTTCATCAGCAGAACTTGTAAGTCACACCTAGAAATCCTCTCCTGTTACTGCTGTAGCCACCAGAGTGGCTGGGCAGGGAGTGGCTACACAAGTACAGCTTCTACAAACAGCTGTGTCATCAGAAGTACTGGTTAGTCACACCTAGAAATCCTCTTCTGTTACTGCTGTAACCACCACGGTGGCTGGGCAGGGAGTGAAACACTACTACAGCCGCTACAAACAGCTGTGTAATCAGCAGTACTGGTAATTCACACTTAGAAATCCTCTCCTGTTACTGCTGTAGCCACCAAAGTGGCTGGACAGTGAGTGGCTACACAAGTACAGCCGCTACAAACAGCTGTGTCATCAACAGTACTGGTAAGTCTTCAAAAACGCACAACAAATAAATTCTTCAATGAATACATTTATATGCTGTAATATGAAGGACTTCTATTGCAAGGTGAAGACAAGTTTCTTTTCTTTCAGTGATACCAAAGAAAATTTAAAGATTTCATTTTGTCTCCTGCCTTTCTGTTTCATTTATATCGTTTATTTCATAATGTAGTAGTTTTGCATTACACACAGCAAGCACAAATGGTTGTTTTGAATGAAATTCCTTGAACTGTTAGTAATATTTATTAGCCGAGTTGCAAAACTCGGCTCTTAATTTGATGTGAGACGGGCGGGCGGTTGGGCGGGCGGGCGGGAGGGCGTCAACAATTGGTTTCCGGACTATAAGTCAACTACGAAAGAGGCTATAACAATGAAACTTCATACACTTACTCACCATTAGTCAAGGATGAGCCCTATTGATTTTGGGGTCAGAAGGTTCAAGGTCACAGGACTCAGATGATTGAAAATGGTTTCCGGACCATATTTCAGCCTGTATTGCACCTATAATCATGAAACTTGCCAAAAATGTTTCCCTTGAATCAAGGATGAGGCCTATTGATTTTGGGGTCAAAAGGTCAAAGGTCAAGGTCACAGGACTCAGATGATTGAAAATGGTTTCCGGACCATATTTCAGCCTGTATTGCACCTATAATCATGAAACTTGCCAGAAATGTTTCCCTTGAATCAAGGATGATGCCTATTGATTTTGGGGTCAAAAGGTCAAAGGTCAAGGTCACAGGACTTTTTTGATTGAAATTGGTTTACGGACCATATTTCAACCTGTATTGCACCTATAATCATGTAACTTGCCAGAAATGTTTCCTGTGAATAGAAAATGACCACTTTTGGTTTTGGGGTCCAAAGGTCAAGGTCACAGGACTCTGATGATTGAAAATGGTTTCCTGGCCATATTTTAGCCTGTATTGCACCTAAAGTCATGAAACTTGCCAGAAATGTCTCCCTTGAATCAAGGATGAGGCCTATTGATTTTGGGGTCAAAAGGTCAAAGGTCAAGGTCACAGGACTCTGTTGATTGAAATTGGTTTTCGGACCATATTTCAGCCTGTATTGCACCTATAATCATGTAACTTGCCAGAAATGTTTCCTGTGAATAGAAAATGACCACTTTTGGTTTTGGGGTCAAAAGGTCAAAGGTCAAGGTCACAGGACTCTGATGATTTGAAATGGTTTCCTGGCCATATTTTAGCCTGTATTGCACCTAAAGTCATGAAACTTGCCAATAATGATTCCCATGAATCAAGAATGACCCCTATTGATTTTGGGGTCAAAAGGTCAAAGGTCAAGGTCACAGGACTCCGATGATTGAAAGTGGTTTCCGGACCATATTTCAGCCTGTATTGCAATTATAATCATGAAGCTTGCCAGAAATGTTTCCCATGGATCAAGGATGACCACTATCAATTTTGGGGTTCAAAGGTCAAGGTCACAGGACTAAGATGATTAAAAATGGTTTCCCGACTGAATTTGAGCCTGTATTGCACCTATTATCATGTAACTTGCCAGAAATGTTTCCTATTAATTTTGGGGTCAAGAGATCAAAGGTCAAATTCATAGGACTCATTAATTGAAAATGGTTTCTGAATTATATATGAATGTGGATCAACCTGAAACATGCTAATAATGTTTCCCATCTGTCGAGACCATATTCAAATCATGTATATTTTACTTATATTCAAGTTTTGCAACTCGGCACTTTGCATCTTTGATGCATTTTAAGCTTATTCATAAAATACAATTGTTCTTTTATTGGATTCAAAAAATGAGCTACTCTTGATATCGGTCTGAAATGATTTATTAGCAAATCAATATTGATTTTCAGACGGGAGTGGTTGCCAAGACAGCATCAGGTCAAGCCGTGACCTTGGCCAGAACTGGTGTAGGTCAAGGAAACATTGTTGTCAATACTCAAGGGGGCGTGGCTGCAAACTTTGCTGCTATAAATAGAAGGATGAGTCAAGCCACTGCATCAACAGTTGCACAGCCAACTACAGTGGTAAGTGTCAGTTATTTATGAGAGTTTAAACATTGCATTGTTTATCGGTATCAAAAATGAGTTTTGTTGAAGATGGTAATTTTATGTTGCCTGCAATGCAGGAGCAATTTATAGAAGAAAGAATGGGATCTCAAACAAGACCTGGTTTTGTGTCATTGAGGGGAGGATATAGAGATTACTCTGTTCATTTTCTGTCTGTCTGTCATTTAGTCCACTTGCATATGGTGATAGAGACTACACCTTTTGAGGGTCAAGGTCACCTACCTGTAAGGTCAAGGGATCATATTTAGGATTAAACATACGACAGGCAACATAAATGCTCTTACACAGTTCTTTATTGTTCTTGATTGTATATTTATAGACGGTGACTGGGGGCTTGAATCCTGCCATACGTGCTCAAAGAGCCGCTCAGCCATTGACCATCCAGGAAATAACGGCTATTGCCACCCAGCCAGGCCAAACACACGTGGCTCAATTAGCCACAGGACAAGTGGCAAGAACACAGCTACAGACCACAGTAACGGCAACCCAGCTAGCTGCTGGACAAAGAGCACCTACTGCAGGTTTGGATGAATATTACATTTCTGTACATGAAAACTTGGGTTTTCATCTGAATTATCACTTGAGAATTAGATGTGTAAGCGAAAAAAAAAGTGAAAACATTCTTTTCATGCTAAAATATAATGTGAGAATTAGATGTGTAAATTGAGGGAAAAGATGAGGATTTGCTTTTCATTCCAAAATATTACTCTAGAATTAGGCATGTAAAAAGGTTTCTGAGTGTAGGGGAAATAATATAAATCTGGTTGGAAACAGGGAGTTCAAATAGCATTAAATAATGCTATGCTCATTGCATTATGAAAATGGTCATTTCTCGGAAATAGAAGAAAAGATAAATAAATTTTTGTTAAATTTGTCGTGACAGGTACTGTCCAGCAACAGTTGACCCAGGCTGCCGTCACTAAGCAACACTTGACACAGCAACAAATTCTACAGCTCCAGCAACGTCAAATTCAGCAACAAAAGCTGCAGCAGCAACAACAGCAACAGCAGCTCAAGAAGCTCAACCTCACAGTAAGTCATTATACAATGTACTTTTGTTTCAATCATATACTGTAAATGCTGAAATTTTCACGTGGGGGTAAATTTTTGTATTTCATATTTCACAAATCAAGGAATTTCACAAATATTTCCCCTACGTGAAAATATCCCTCTAAATTCTTGAAGGCAGAGACATTTATATCGCGAATATTACACCCCTTGGTGTTCTAATGGTGAACTTTTTCCTCAGCCAAAATAACATGTACAGTTCATGCAGTTTTGCTTTCTTTATTTTTAAAAAGAAAAAGTAATAATGAAGAACATTGTATAAATATAGCAACATAATTTTGTTTCCTTTCAGCAACAACAGTTGAAGCAGATTCAGCAACAGCAAGGGCGTGGTCAGAAAACGGTCATAGCTCAACAGCTGGTTACAGGTCTAGGCCAGGTACATGTTACTTAACTTGAACATTCCTGCAACTTGAACATTCCTACCATTCTTTTTTGACAGGTCTGGTATTTTCACTATTTCTCTAAGCCCCCCCCCCCCTCCCCTTCCCTGGAAAGTTCACGTAAGGAAGTTTTGCTCCTTGTTATTTCTATTTTGCCCTCTGTCTATTGTTCTTCCATGGATGTTTAAGACAGTGCTTCAGGCCTCACTTGCACTGAACTTCACATTAGGAATTATTCCTCAAAATTTCGTATTTCCTCAAGTATTTTGGATTCTTTAATAAGTATATCTCTGTTGACGAGAATATGGAACAAGATTCACAACCAAGTAAATCAACAAGTAAATCTTGCGTGGAGGAAGAACTCAATTTGACAAGTTCTATACATGTATAAGACTAAGAGAGTGCAATAAATACATGTATACATATGTATAATCAATGACGTTAAACCCGAGATGACAATGTATTTCATTATTTATGAGAATAAGTTGACTATATCCGAATATTTATTCAAATCTTTATTTATGCTTAGGCTGCCCAGCTAAAGACAGGACAATTACAGAGGCAGCTTACACCAGAGGAGTTAGCTCGGCTAAAACAACAACAGGAACTAGCGAAAAAACAGGTAACTGGCCAGCTCTTTGACTTTTTGAGGGGATGTTTATGTGCAAGAATCAGTCGATGACAGACATGGGTGATAGGAGTACTACTTTTCTGCAACCTTCTACACTGAAGAATTACAACTTTGGCTCTATAGTGTATTTTGAGGGGGGGGGGGGAGGGGGGGGGGGGTGCGCAAGAATCAGTTAATGACAGACTTGGGTGATAATGTACATGATGTACTTTTCCATGACCTGCTATGCTGAAACATTTCAAAATTGGCTCTATAGTTTATATGAAGGTGTATTTACCTTGTGGAGTGAAGCATAAGTCAGATAGAACAAAGTGTTTGTCTTTGATAGTGAAGGATTTGGATCCCATCCCATGTCCTGTTACGTATTTTTCCTTGTGTCTTGCAAATACATGTATAAAACTTTCGTCTAATGAAGTAATGAGCATTTGCATTTATCCTGACTTTTTTTTTGTGAAAATGTTCTTTAGTTGCTATACTTTAGTTACTGTCAGAATTGTTTTTACATGTATGCCAACTTTGGCTGAAGTCCATCTTTTTGTTCCTACTTCCCCAAGAATGACCCGAAGTTCGTCTTCGAAAGAAAAAGTCATTCATACCCTGTACTAAATGATATTTCTCAGTCTCTAACTTCAAGTGTTCCATTCAGTCTTTTTTTGTGCTCTGTATTTCATGGCTTTTAGCATTACATATATATTTTTACTATATCAGATGACCACACAGATCATTCCTCAGGCCCAGGTACAGCACCTGACCCAGCAGGGGGGCGTCGCCGGCACCTCGGGTACCCAGCTGGTAAAAACTGTGTCGACTCCTGCAGGAGGGGTCCCTATACCTGTATCTACTGTCAACATCAATGTTAGTGTGCCGCAACAGAAGGGACTCACTGTCGGTAGGTTTCTTACTGTTATGAATAATAAAGAGAGATGAAAGTAATAAGGAAATATGTGCACTAGAGGGAAAAAGACTTGCTTGGTAGTCAAGAATATTTCTGTTTACAGACTTGCAAATGTTCCATTCTGAATGATAAAACAGCATAAATACTGTTAACTGTTATTTTCGCTGTGGAAAATTTTCGCGAAATAACCATTGCAGCAGTACATTAGGGGCTAGTTTAGGCAAAAACAGTAGTTTCCTTTAGTCTTTTATATCGGTTATAATTTTTCACCGGGTTTATTTTTGTGATAATAATACAATCACGAAAAGCGTGAAAATAAACCCCATGCGAAAACAGGTGATGCTTACTCCTCTGGGGCACCTGGTCCCACCTCGATGCTGTCGATGTTCAATTTTGTGAGTGCTGTTGAGATTATCGTCAGGATCTTCTTTAACTCTTTTATTAGATTCAAAATTTAATATTCATAAGATTTAGAGATTCAGTGCTTTGTATGGTAAGGAATGATCAGCTTTGAATTAATCTTTCCTTATCTTTTGTAGCTAAGGGAGTGAGTGGGGCAAATCAAATACAACAGTTCAAACAGATGCATATGATCCAGCAACGAGCTCAACTCGGAAAACAACCCCAGAAAATCACTTGTAAGTTGTTCAAACCAATACATTTTGTTATAGTCAAAACCAATTATTTATTTTGTGTTTTATTTTATTACAAAGTTGAATTTAAAGTCAGGCTTAAGGTCACTTTATAGAAGAGCTTCATAAATGTTCAACTTTTATCAAGTATAGATTCAATTTGTAAATCATCCAAGCCTACAATTAATTCAATGATTGAATTTTCCCCATTTTCATTTCAGCTTTAACTCAGCCAGTTGGTAAGGCTCAGGGGATTCCCCTTAACGCAGTACAGATCATACAGCAGCCGCCTGGTGCGGGTGGACGTCACCTTACCTACCAGTTACAGCAGATTGTACAGAACAGTAAAAGTATGATCATTACATCTCAACCTACCATTATAGCTACCATGACTCAAAGTCAGCAACCGACCGGACAGCTCGTAACAAAAGTGGTAGGTACTGCACCTACGGCACAGATTCAGACCATAGCTTCAAGCGTGCCACTTGCCGGCGGCACAGCGGTAACGGCTGTAGCCACTCCTGTTACTCACTCACAAGGAGCTGTAGCCACTTTGAGCGTAGCAGGCACTGGACAGGTGAACAAGCCAGTTACGATCACCACGGTAACTCAACAAGATTCAGGTCAGGCAGTGCAGGTGCACCCTGTGGCATCTACTACAACGCAACAACAACCAGCTCAGGGAGGTGTAACGCAACAAACCGTGCCGCAGCAGGCAACCTTAACTCCACAACAAAAAGTGGTCACTCTGGCACAAGGCAACCAACAAGTGCAGCAACTTCAGGTCACAAGTGGTAACTTACAGCAGATTCAAGTCTCGCATTCGTCTAGTACTCCGCAACCCCAGCAGGTGGCGCCACCTGCTCCAATCACCATGACGGTTACCCTAGCAACGCCTGCCCCGGCAACAGCACCGTCAGTGCCGCTACCTCCGCAAAGTGTGGTACAGGGAAACACGGTAACGTCACAAGCTGCATTAGCCGCTGCTGCCGCCCTCCCGCGGGTAACCTCACCGCAACCACAAACACAGTCGCCGCAACAACCGTCATCAGCGGCAACCAAAACTACAGCTCCGTATGCAATGAGGACTCGCAATCAACCACGGCATCAATAACATTATCTTTGTGAACATGTTGCGTGTTCCGTGAATTCTTGTACATGTATTCCATTATTATAAAGTGAATACTCCATCTGGACGATTTTGACATTGCAGTAACTTAGTACACTTTGTATTCAACCATTATTGTGGAATCAATTGATGTAACTCTATGAACAAAAAAAAAAAGATGTCTGATCGTCACCAAGAGTTCATGAAT
Source organism: Pinctada fucata (assembly GCA_028142955.1). Classification (NCBI taxonomy): domain Eukaryota; kingdom Metazoa; phylum Mollusca; class Bivalvia; order Pterioida; family Pteriidae; genus Pinctada; species Pinctada fucata. The sequence continues at coordinate 44,845,163 of AP027106.1, forward strand.
TTATAGGTTTACTATGATGTACATTATACATGCGTTAACCATAGTAGCTACTACATTGTGTTGATGACAATTGAAATGTTCAAAACTAGAAAAAAAAAAATTCTCAAATCTTTGTCATTTGTACGTTTGGTGTACAAAAACAAAATAAAGAAATGCATCTTATTCTGGAAAAAGGCTTCTGGAGATCAAAATAATCTAAGGTAATTATAAATTTGTGCGAGCACCTTAACAGTTGTGTTGTTTTTGTATATTTGTGCAGTGATGTAATATACATTGATTTTAGAAATCACGGTCAGTAATTTATGTCCGTTGTTGTTAAGATTTTTATCCTATCATTGTGTTGCGCATTCTAATTAACATTTTAACGCCATTGATTGTTTTGATATGTTATAACATAACAATTCTTGAGGTACATGTAATTAGTAGATAATTGAGTGAAGATACATTGAATGAGTTGTGTATGTAAGCATCTCATTGTAAATATTTCTTTGCCTCTGATCTATCATCTGTAAAACATACTAACCCATCTTAACATTATTTCACCATGCCATTATAAATCCATGTATATCCTTTCTTACGTGTCGGTAGTAAGTTGTATGTACAGTTATTCAGTTAATACAATTTTAAATCAACGTAGATATTTATGTTACAGGCAGCTTCGGCACCTTTGCATCAAAGTTGCTGATTTATATTACAGATTTTTGTTTCTGAGACCTTGCTGTAATTTAACTTTCGTCTGTAGTTTGATGTGCAATAAATTTGCATCTGATCAACGTTTTGTTTTATTGCTTGTTTGAATATGATATTAAGACATTAGGGGTATAATACTCTACTTACCGTTGTTTTGATAACAGAAATATTAAATTCCACAAAGTTGGCCAAAGACGCAAGACTTTGGCAATGTTCAGAACCATATATTTTCACGACGAGTTGAATTAAACACTAAGAAAATATCAAATATCTAAAAATATGGAAGTACATAATTTTTAGCTTTCGACAATATTGTTATTATACCCCTAATACCTTTAAACCACTTCTAGTAATCTGTCTTTTCGATATATGAGAGTTTCATCCCATTTGGGACGGTATCTGGCGTAAATGCATTATGACGTGTTGAAATTTATATAGAAACATATTTGAAGCTTGTATTCCCTGAATTTTATACTAGTTTCCATAGAATTTGATGACATCTCAATTTATAGTACACACCAGATACGGTTCCAAATGGCAAGAAAGAGATTGTATATATCCAAAGACTTTATACCAGTATGAATTCACCAAAGCCAGTCATCTTTTATGGATATCTTTTTTACATGTAGCCCGTAATGTTGAAAATCAAGTTAGCTGTGTTCTTGGTCTTTCTCTAAAATTGTGCAATCAAACAAGATTTCTACCAATGGATTTCATTGGTCGACACATTTTCGGTTTCTCAACTACTGCATTTAAATTTTAAGAAATGGTGATACAGAAAATAACTATGTAGGTCCTTCACCAACTTGAGAGTCCAACACAGTACATTTCACCCGATAACGTACAGATTGGGTACACAGCAATCGTATTGGTGTAATGATTTTATCTGGTACTAAGAAACTACTTCCAATCCTGCATCACTATGATTGTAATTATATAATATGTTGCCTTTCTGACAATAAAATATGTTTAAACTAAACTACATGATGTACATGACATTAGTAGAAATGTGTATACTGAGGAACACTTGCAAGATTTTCAAAAGTAACCTAAGTAAAAATTCATATGAGAGCATGAGACTAGATGAGTTGTACACGAGCAATGGAAAATGCAATGTGTGAAGCCAACATTGAAAGCTTGGATTCCTTTTTTCTGTGTCATCAAACAGTTTTAATTCCTCTAATAAGATCAGCAGCTTTTTCTGCGATCACCAAGGTGGGCGCCATTGTGTTACCTGACGTCACTGCCGGCATGACTGAGGCATCCACAACACGTAAGGATTCTATACCATGGACCCTGTAAAACATATTTGGCAGACTAAAACGAATGCAACGGGTACATATATCATTTATCAAGGTTTTCAACAGTGAAACTTCTTAACTTCACACAAACAATATTGCTCTCTTGATATATGACTTTGCCTAATGTGAAATCTTTTATATGTTTAGTGTTTTCGTGAGTTTGTTGAGAGTGACAGTCGTGTCAGACTGCCTTACTGTTTTCGTTGTGGTAGAATTTATTTGGTATCACAGTATACTTAACTTCCCTTTTGAAATGAGGAAAAGATATGACAATTTCTAAGGACACCACATTTTTTGTTTAATGTATTTATGTTGAGGAAGTCAAGCTAATATTAGAATTTCTTGATTAGAATATACATGCGTTACAACAAAACAGAATCTGCGTATATTTATAAACCAAGTTAAAGTCCCTCTACCTTTCGTCATTACAAAAAAACAATCCGAATTCTGTCTGTTCGCCATTTTCGAAAACCAGAGTTACAATGTACTTCCCATTTGAGACGGTATCTGATGTAGACTGATTATGATGCATCAAATTCTATGGAAACAGTCCTAAAAGTCTGGGGAATGACGGTATAAAATTGATGTTACCATACCATTTTTATGACATCACAATGTTTTACGTCAGATACCGTCTGTAATGGGGACTCAATACATATACCTTAATTCTGCATCCACCACTGTAGTATTGTCAGTTTTAGGCCCCATCCTACACGATGACGAATGGTGATATCCACTCACTGATATATGACGTATCATGCACTCCCAGTACTCGTCCGAGTCATCCACGTGATGTTTACACGCTCTGATTGGCTGGGTCCAGAGCTTGGCGCCAACTTTCTGCATAGTTTTACCTTTCAAAAGCTTCTGAAACAACCGTACGGCTGAAAATGATTGAGAGTAACCATTTCATTTGAGCCATCTTGCATCAGGTTTATGCAAGATAATTTTTGATAACCCTGTAATAAATTCCAAGAATTTTGAAAACTTCTGGAATTTTGGACTTCTGTGCATACTAATTAGATGGATTATTGCAATATACTAAATACATGCATTTTTTTTTCATGCGTCATTTGATTTGATAACAAACTCAACCAAATATTTTTTGCTTTAATTTCCTTAATATGATTTTTTCAATATTTGTTTTCACAGATTGATGATGTTTTGGGAATTTAAGAGAAAAATTTTGGAAACTTTTATACCTCTTATGATAGGCTGGACATCGTAAGGATTTTCAAAATAGTTTGGGCTTATCCTTGGATAGTCAAAAGGATCAGTGCTCTGTGCCAGCACATACCCCCTGCTGAGGGGGTGTGCCGTCTCCAGGGCCACGGTAAATCCCTCCGGCATGTCACCCACTCCGTGAATCCTCCCGTAAATATCGTCCTCTACCTTGGAGAAAAAAATGATCTCAAATCACTAAAAGCTTGAAAATTAATTTTAATATACGATGTCTGTGATAAGAATGGCAAAATAATTTATAATGCTGCTCAAAATTTCATGATTCTCTTTGGATAACCCTAAAATATCATTAAAAGTGAGCCCCTTTTTCCAACCGTGGTGGAAGGTCAATAACACTGAAACTTGCAAAATTGTTGAAATTTCTTCGTTTTTACATAAAATTCTTCTTAAAGACAATACGCTGGAAACCCCCTCCACCCCACTCCACCCCTCACTCCCCTAAAAAAGTTCTAATATTCTAGATCCGCCCATGTTAGGTTGTCATAAAACGCACGTTTAATGGAATTACCACTCACATCTTGTTTGTAATTGAAGTGTTCGTATGAATCGCCATGTTCGGCCAGACTGGACAATAGAATGACCTCTGAATCTGGACATCTATAAGAACCCTCCTGGACGCTAGGATCTGTACATAACCAAGCCGTGGCCTCCACGCCAGCATTTGTTGCCAAGTAACCTGTGAAATTGATATGTCAATTTCAAGTCAATCAAAATGCTTTTTACACGGAGAAGTAAATTACCTTTCATAAAGAGGAATTCCTCCACATATGACACGAATGAGCAAAATGAGGTTCTTTATTTGCGTGAACCCAGGATTTATTTTCAATGAAGGGCACAAGTTAACGTTATTTGCCTAGATCTACCCTCTTCTATCTGAAAATGTATATCACTTCATTAATTTATTTTGATTTCTATTTTGGGGACATCACGGTACGAAGATGTGATATTACAATGCAAGCGCATTTCTAGTATTATAGCTTTGACCAGTGCGAAGAAGTGAAGATAGGATGCAAAGACACGAAAAATTTATCGAATCTTCGCTTTGTTACTTCGCTCCGTAGCATCTCATCTTCCCGAAGAAGCAAAAAAAAAGGCGATGTCCAAAAAGAACGACGTAAGGACTTGCCACAGGATTGATTTACCTGTCCCAAATAGGTAGTACTGCATCCATGTCCACCACGAGTTGATTTTGTCCGGAGTAGCGCTGATCTTAGCAGAGATACTGGCCTTGACAAAGAACATCACGTGATCCTGTAAGCCAATCCCTGCTGGCAAGTCTTTTATAACTGGTATCTGAAGTTTGGAAAAATACACTTAGCCTCGCCAGAACTAAAGAGGTACTGATATTTTTCATTCTGAGATGCTTAATTAATTTTCTTCGGTTCGGATCATTGGGGGGGGGGGGGAGGGGGTACCTCTCTTCCCCTCCCATCCCATTACCTCCCCCCTTCTGCCCCTCCTCTCTCCCTCTCATTTCCACCCTTCCCTTACCTCCTCCTCCCGCCCCTTTCTCCCTCCTCCCGCCCCTTCCTTCCCCTCCCTCCCATTTTCCCCCTTTCTCCTTCCTCCCCCTCTCTCGCTCCTCTCGCTCCTCCCGCCCCCTCCCTCCCCCTCCCTTTCACCCTGTCCACCCCTCATCATTACATATTGATTAATCGCATTAATTTTCTTTGACTACTGTAGATCATCTATATAGTTATGCTGATTGATTGTCAATATATTTCATAACTCCAAAAACTACCGAAATATAGCCCAGATGGTATGCTTTACGTGTAGTTTTGAGCAGTGATTTGGGTCCTACACGAGACAGCTGTAGTATATGAGGTGATCCTATAGCCCCAGCAGACAGGATTACTTCCTTGTTCAATTGTACTCCATATAATATATAGTTCACTTACCTGTAGTTTGTTGAATAGTGATTTGGGTCCTACTCCAGACAGCTGTAGTATATGAGGTGATCCTATAGCCCCAGCAGACAGGATTACTTCCTTGTTCAATTGTACTCCATATAATATATAGTTCACTTACCTGTAGTTTGTTGAATAGTGATTTGGGTCCTACTCCAGACAGCTGTAGTATATGAGGTGATCCTATATTGGCCCTAGCAGATAGGATTACTTCCTTGTTAATTGTACTTCATATATTATTATAGTTCACTTACCTGTAGTTTGTTGAGTAGTGATTTAGGTCCTACTCCAGACAGCTGTAGTATATGAGGTGATCCTATAGCCTTGGTAGATAGGATTACTTCCTTGTTTGATAATGTACTCCATATATGATTATAGTTCACATCTCACCTGTAGTTTGTTGAGTAGTGATTTGGGTCCTACTCCAGACAGCTGTAGTATATGAGGTGATCCTATAGCCTTGGTAGATAGGATTACTTCCTTGTTTGATAATGTACTCCATATATGATTATAGTTCACATCTCACCTGTAGTTTGTTGAGTAGTGATTTAGGTCCTACTCCAGACAGCTGTAGTATATGAGGTGATCCTATAGCCCCAGCAGATAGGATTACTTCCTTGTTTGATAATGTACTCCATATATGATTATAGTTCACATCTCACCTGTAGTTTGTTGAGTAGTGATTTAGGTCCTACTCCAGACAGCTGTAGTATATGAGGTGATCCTATAGCCCCAGCAGATAGGATTACTTCCTTGTTTGATAATGTACTCCATATATGATTATAGTTCACATCTCACCTGTAGTTTGTTGAGTAGTGATTTAGGTCCTACTCCAGACAGCTGTAGTATATGAGGTGATCCTATAGCCCCAGCAGATAGGATTACTTCCTTGTTTGATAATGTACTCCATATATGATTATAGTTCACATCTCACCTGTAGTTTGTTGAGTAGTGATTTGGGTCCTACTCCAGACAGCTGTAGTATATGAGGTGATCCTATAGCCCCAGCAGATAGGATTACTTCCTTGTTTGATAATGTACTCCATATATGATTATAGTTCACATCTCACCTGTAGTTTGTTGAGTAGTGATTTGGGTCCTACTCCAGACAGCTGTAGTATATGAGGTGATCCTATAGCCCCAGCAGATAGGATTACTTCCTTGTTTGATAATGTACTCCATATATGATTATAGTTCACATCTCACCTGTAGTTTGTTGAGTAGTGATTTAGGTCCTACTCCAGACAGCTGTAGTATATGAGGTGATCCTATGGCCCCGGCAGATAGGATTACTTCCTTGTTTGATAATGTACTCCATATATGATTATAGTTCACATCTCACCTGTAGTTTGTTGAGTAGTGATTTGGGTCCTACACCAGACAGCTGAAGTATATGAGGTGATCCTATAGCCCCAGCAGGCAGGATTACTTCCTTGTTTGATAATGTACTCCATATATGATTATAGTTCACATCTTACCTGTAGTTTGTTGAGTAGTGATTTGGGTCCTACTCCAGACAGCTGTAGTATATGAGGTGATCCTATAGCCCCAGCAGATAGGATTACTTCCTTGTTAGATAATGTACTCCATATATTATCATATAGTTCACATCTTACCTGTAGTTTGTTGAGTAGTGATTTGGGTCCTACTCCAGACAGCTGTAGTATATGAGGTGATCCTATAGCCCCAGCAGATAGGATTACTTCCTTGTTAGATAATGTACTCCATATATTATCATATAGTTCACATCTTACCTGTAGTTTGTTGAGTAGTGATTTGGGTCCTACTCCAGACAGCTGTAGTATATGAGGTGATCCTATAGCCCCAGCAGATAGGATTACTTCCTTGTTAGATAATGTACTCCATATATTATCATATAGTTCACATCTTACCTGTAGTTTGTTGAGTAGTGATTTGGGTCCTACTCCAGACAGCTGTAGTATATGAGGTGATCCTATAGCCCCAGCAGATAGGATTACTTCCTTGTTTGATAATGTACTCCATATATGATTATAGTTCACATCTCACCTGTAGTTTGTTGAGTAGTGATTTAGGTCCTACTCCAGACAGCTGTAGTATATGAGGTGATCCTATAGCCCCAGCAGATAGGATTACTTCCTTGTTAGATAATGTACTCCATATATTATCATATAGTTCACATCTTACCTGTAGTTTGTTGAGTAGTGATTTGGGTCCTACTCCAGACAGCTGTAGTATATGAGGTGATCCTATAGCCCCAGCAGATAAGATTACTTCCTTGTTAGATAATGTACTCCATATATTATCATATAGTTCACATCTTACCTGTAGTTTGTTGAGTAGTGATTTGGGTCCTACTCCAGACAGCTGTAGTATATGAGGTGATCCTATAGCCCCAGCAGATAGGATTACTTCCTTGTTTGATAATGTACTCCATATATGATTATAGTTCACATCTCACCTGTAGTTTGTTGAGTAGTGATTTGGGTCCTACACCAGACAGCTGTAGTATATGAGGTGATCCTATAGCCCCGGCAGACAGAATTACTTCCTTGTTTGACAGGATTTTATGTTTACGTCCGTCAATAATGGCCTCGATTCCTATAGCTTTTCCTTTCTCGATGATAACCTTTGCGTACAATATATGCAACATATGTATTAAGTATGAAAGCCATTTCATGAAGACATTATATGATCATATATCATATGGGTATATGATCATATATCATATGGGTATATGATCATATATCATATGGGTATATGATCATATATCATATGATTCATACTGCATGTTCATTCAGCAGACCAGGGTTTAAGACTCATTGAAATCAATGAAAGAAAAAGGCAAAGATCTCCAACGAGACCCCATGACAATAACCACAGCAGAACACACACGAAAAACTACAAAAAAGTTGAAGACAACGAACCAGAACGGACCACCTTTGCCAACAGGACCAACAGACAAACCTAGCAATGACATTATTGGCAGATGAAAAAAATGTTAAATATAACATAAAATCAGTAGATTTGATTTTTCACTGATTAGAATGTATAGTAGATCTATGGTGGCAGACTATATATACCTTTTGAACATGCGCATTTATAGCCACGTGTAAGTTTTGACGCTTCATGGCTGGCCATAAGTAGCCTCTTGCCGAGTGAAAACGTATTGAATCTCCAACGATAGCCTGCATCCTACAAAATCCTGTATCAAAGGTTACATACTTTCACTTAAATTATTTCATACTTATTTCTTTTGTTGAAGAAGCAAACACGTATTAGAGATCGATACACTGATGTAGCGAAATTCTTAACTGAGAAGTACCGGTGGCAATTTTTAATCTTTAGAGCCAATATATATATAGGCTGTTCAGGCATATAGTGTATTGCATTGCAAAATAGCAACTGTGAGGATGGGACCCAATCACGTATTATTTTGATTTTTTACCTTTCTGCCATCCATTGTCCTCGCCGTTACAATCCTTGACCTTGTACCCAATATCAGCGGCAGCCTCCACGAACGTATGGCTGATTCCAAACGATAACGTGTCACTGACCTTCATATTCCCGCTCGTAGATCTGTATTCTATATACCAAATATGAATAAAATCTATTTAATCAAACAATTTTAAAGTATGTAAACTTTTTTCCAGGAAATAAAACGTATGAAGTGTTTTATGTTGGACATCGATCAGCACCTTTAGAATTTTATAAGTCTTTATCCGAGGATATCTATTAAAAGTATATTTTCCATTCCCCTAAACTCTCTCTCTCTCTCTCTCTCTCTCTCTCTCTCTTTCTCTCTCTCTCATACCTTTATTTTTTAGGTCGTCAATTTGGACGTTCTCCACCTTTTTGAAGTAAGGTAGTATGTCGTCATAGCCCCATCCTTTGTTCCCATTGGCTGCCCACATGTCATAGTCATAACGACTTCCTCTGACGTAAGCAAGACCATTCACCAACGTCGAACCTCCAAGACCTTTACCCCTTGGGGTATACTGCCTCTGTATATTATCCAATCAAATTTTTGTTTGATTTGAAACACTTCATTTATACTCCAAATATAAAGTACTTACTTAGCTTTCAGTATGTTTGAAGGAATCATTTCAGACGAAACAAAACTCTATAATTATCTGTGATTTCATGATAGTCGATGGATATCTTTAGGTCAAGCAGCATGCTGAGATGTAAAGAATGTTTTTTTGAAATATAGATTTTGAATGAAATTATAGAGCAATGCCAACCTGTTCTTTCATTCCAAGACATCCATGTTCTTGGGGTTCTGAGTAGAACTGCCAGTCTGCCTTTGTCATCATGGCCGCTGGGGCGTTCCACGGGATATCATACAGGGGGTCATGCTCCTCACCACCTGCTTCCAGCACCAATACTGTCACGTGGTTATCTTCTGTAAGCCGATTGGCTAACACTGAGCCGGCTGCCCCAGCTCCAACTAAAAGTAGTGACAAGAGTTTAATTAAAAACCGCAGGTGCGGATCTAGGCAAAGGAAGAGTTGGGTCAGGAACCCCCCCCCCTCCCCCCCCCTTGAATCATAATATAGGTTTGTTCCAATTCATATGTTGGACCTCTTGATAGGATGGAACCCCCTGCATTTTTTTATGATTTGCCTATGCTTAACACCTTCATTTTTTGTCTTAATTTTAATGTTATACCAATTCTTTAAATATTATGCCCTGTTCACACGAAAGGGGTTCATTACATCAATGGTACTTCTTAATGCCAACACTATTAAAATCATTAAGAGTACATGTATTATTAAAGGAAAGGGGGGGGGGTTACAAAAAGTAAAAGATTTGGCAGCCGTAAAAGTTTAACATATACACCAATCAATTTTTTCCTAAATTGACACAAAAGAGAGCGAGAGATTTTTTTCCTTAATTTGCTCAAATTTTGAATATGACGTAGGAAAAAAAAACCTTTGTTGACCCGGATTTTGATTTTATATCAAATTCACCTCATTTACATTCTTATCGTGTCTTTTTATCATCTGTACAAGACATCAACAAATCATCCATCTTCATATCAATTTGCAAACGACATGTTTTATTTTTCTATATTCTATAACATTGAATGTGAATGAAACGATAGTGTTGGAATAAAAAGTTATATTTGTAACATTGTCAAGTAAATCCATTTTCGATCACATTTTGGCATTCGGTTACGGAAGGAAGTAACTCTGTGACCATAGAGCTCCTAAATATAATTATGCAGATTTGTATATACATGTACATGTCCTTGTACTGTCCCCATTTCTCATTTATTTCCAATGTCACGTTCACATGTATGCATTTACTAAGAATGCAAGAGGGTGCATAAAAACGTAAAAAATAAATAAATAAAAATAAAATAAAATAAAAATCAGAGATTGTAAGTCGAGAAAAAAATCTTCTTTCCGCCTAGCATTCGGTACAAGTAGGAATGCGCCCATGATTCACTTATTAATTTTGATTTTTACCCCTTATCAACCATGATAATTTTAAAATCATCCAAATGAAATGAAAATAAACAAGTTTGGAAAATAATGTGTTAAAAAAATAAATAATCAATGTAAATTTGTAATGTAAATTTCCCAGGTCAAGCATTTTTCGTGCTTTTCTTTTGTAGACCCCCCCCCCCCCCCCCTGTGGTGTTCTGTTGGTGTCATTATTTGCCAATAAAAAAATAAAAATATTATCTTTTGTGCAAATGTTCACACCTGGTTCCTTGAATCTATTTAGAGTTACGCAAATATGAATAAGACAGAAAGAGGCCAGAGTCAACGAAAAGGCTTGTTCTGATTGGTGAAAACCCCAGCCTGGTATTTTAAATGATATGATGTGACAGAAGAAATAATTCGCCATTAATTATGTTTCCTTTTGGTGAAATGTTTGAATATAATATATATAAGTATAAGATATTAAAGTGCAATCAAAATATCGATGTTCAGATGTTTTCCCTATCTCCCGGTCCGCTATGGGGGGATTTTGAAAACCCTTCAGGGTACATGTACCTTGTAACGCAAAAAAAAATAAACGTGAAAAAGAGCCGGTTATGCTATATTTGATTAAAATTCGCATATAGCTTGAATCAATGAACAAATTGGTATGTAACATGCATGGCCAGCATTGTTGATACAGATGCTACGCGACACTTTGTTAACTAAAAGTTGACTCTGACCAAGAAAAAAAAAATGACGTTCCGGGTCAATAAATGGACGTCATTCACCTCGCCCATTCTCGATAATGCGTGCACTTATCTTTATAATGTATACATCTTTGAACAAAGCAGGGTTGATACTAAAATTCGCTCGCTCAAAGTTTTCAAATATAAAAACTTTATCCGATAACAATTCGCTGCAAAGTTAGAAAGTTTAAAAAAATTCAGAATAATTCTTACAATCAAAGATAATTAGAGATACCAAACTTGAAATATCTTATTCATTATATCGCTAAAATCTGCAAGAAATATCCTGTTAGATCTTGAAACTATATTATTTCTATTTAATTTCATTTCCATGTAACAAGCGGTTGAATTTCCTATGATAACGTTAGAAAACCGGACGGTTTACGTCAAGAGCCATGGTGTCTCATTTATGGGATATTTTTGTACATATAAATCAAATGATAAATCGTAATAAATATTTACAACTATCAGATTGTAGATGATAATTTTCCGGTTTCATCAATACCAAATTTGTCAAAATCCGTCCAGAAACACGCGAATTAGGGGAGTTTGAACGCCGAAAACTAAAGAAGGACACATATGACCCCTACCGCAGCGAGCGGTAATAGGACACATATGACCCCTACCGCAGCCAGAAGGTTAAATCTAATTCGCATTAGATTTGATGCGCTTTATTCTAATGCGAATTAGATTCGCATTGCGTTCACACGACACATTCTAATGCGCATTAGATTTTGGTACATTTGCACAGAGAGCCGTATACTTTAGATAGTGAAAGGGTCGAATGCATGCCGGTATATTGTTTTGCTCAAAATAATTTACCTTTTCGTTAGTTGGGCTTATGCATGCATTGCATGACGTCATAGTGAGATAAAATGACGTCATAATATAACGTCACTCTACGCAAGTAAAGAGACACTGTACTTAGAATGCTCATTGTGAATGAAATCAAGTATTTTTACACATTATTCTATGTTTTGTGGTCCAAGGGTAATCAAAAGTGCCCAGTTATGATGGAAATGTACTATAGAATTCTAGTAAATCATATACGCATGCGCCAGATTTAATGCGAATTAGATTCGCTTTGCGTTCACACGACAAAATCTAATGCGCATTAAATCTAATGCGAATTAAACTAATGCGCATTAGATTCTCCGTGTGAACGCAGCTAAAATCTAATGCGCATTAAATTCGATTTAATGCGCATTAAACCCGTCGTGTAAACAGGGCATTACACGATTAACATACAATTTCCATATTTTCATAATTCTGTCATATTTCTATATTCATATTAAGATTGTTTTCATCTTGTATATTTCTAATATTTATCTTCTTTAACGTTATCAAAGTATTCACCTTATTGAAATGAAAGAGAATGTCAGTACCAACGATATAATCATAGGTGTGGTTAACCTGTGTGGTGGGCTTTGGAACATCGTCCTGTCTGCGCAGGAGGTACGCCAAGATTGCAACCCCTAAGATAGCACATGTAAATTGACTTGTGGACATCCTGTTGTCGAAAATTCAAATCTACAAAGAAAAGAAAATTCTAGCTTAATTGAACATGTCTTCAAGGACTTTCCTGTCTTCTGCATAATTAAATTACATGTTTAGAGATTTGTTCAGCATTTCAAAGACAAGATGTACTTTCCCGCTGGAAGCATCACGGATGAGAATTTGATATTAAAAAAAATTAAATTTAAACTTAATTTATTTTACAACGTTTAACAAACAAGTTAAGCTTTACACAACTTATATTAATGTCCGACGTTGGCTCAGAGCAGGAGGAAACCAGAGTACCCGGAGAAAAACCTCCTACTGATGCCTGGGTGGGGGACCACTTACCCTCCCACATAAGACCCTTCGCCGAATCTGGGATTCGAACCTGGCACCTTAATTAGAGGTGAGAAGCGAGCGCGCTGCCACTGCGCTAACCCGGCCGGAATTTGTTATTTGAAACACGTGTCTGGTGCAGAAGAATTGGTTTGAAATTTTCTTCATGAAGGTATAGAGTTGGAACACTTCCGTATTATTAGTCGATATCAAGATATCGACTAATTCTAGATTTGTACAGGTTTGTCAACTTTCGATTTGATTAATCATGCAGATTCAACATTGCAATAGTGGCAATTGTCCGATAGAAAGAAACATTCTTGTGACTAGTGAAAAACACGTGACCAGAGCTATCCACTTCACAAAAGTAGGACATGTCGTCATAACAACGCTTTGGCATCGCAATTCTAAATTGAAATATTGCACATTAACGTAATATCTACAATGATATTTTTTCTTGAACAATTTTTACTTTTAGACCAATTAGTGTGTGATACAGTAAACCTAATGCCTTCAAAATCCCTTTATTCTAAGAGTCAAAATTTTAAACCTATTTTGAACCAAAAATTTTTTTTCGCTTTTAAATAAATGTTGATATCGACCAAGCTTTTTTGGAAAGCTAATAATTGTAACCCTTAGATTTGCCATAAAATGATATAAATCAAGAATTTATAGATAAAAAAGACAAGAGAGTAGTATCTTCACATTGAACACCAAGTTATGAGTATAGTTTTATCAACCAGGCTATCTTGTGTGACGATTTTTCAGAAAACGTCTATAGTCTTTCAACTATCTTCTAGCAAGTATTTCTGGTAAGAATAGGAATTTAAACCTCTGTTGAAACTAAACTCGTGATAATTCAATAATATTGATTTTTTATTGGCACGTCACAGAGTTGGTCCCAGTACTGAAAACTTACTTAAATTGTGTTTGCCAATGTATAAAATCGGCTAGTTGTGGTACTTTATAAAAGTAGAAAACAAAGCAAATGGGACTAAACAGTTTACAGTATGAACAACTGTTTACTTTGAATGAAGTCAGTTTAAATGAAATTGATTCAGAAACAGCCAAATTTATTTTAGCAGCGCCCTCTAGGTTGATTTTCTAAAATTTTGTGTATTTACTTTGCAAAGAGTGCGCGGCTCTAAATTTATTTTAAGGTCAATTCAGTAGCATAGTTATATCAAATCTGTGACCAAAAGATCATTGGAGGGATGTTACTAGGATGTTAACCTCCTTTAATTTCGATGATATTTTAGGATGAAATTAAAAGTTTCCAAATTAGCGAAATAATATATGATGACAAAATAGCAAAATGATATAGATGCCAATGTGATAAAGGGCATCATTTAAAAACAAACAAATTTACAGCATGGATCAGGCATGCACGTTTCGGGTACTTAATCCTCGTCTGTGATCCTCAATCTAAACAATAAAATACGGCCAAAATCTGTGAAATGATGTCCAAAATATACCGAAAGACGTAGTAGGATGGCTGGGACATGATGCTACAGGACCCAGGTTTCAGAAAGTTACGAAAATTTTGTAAATAGAAATTTTCGAATGCGATTAAAGAAACGACCAACCAAAATTGATCGAAAATTGGCTACATGTGCCCTCGGGGACTCCTGGTCCACCAGCAGTGACACTCATCAAGTGGTACAAATGTTAGACGTCTTCAAATTCATTAGCAACATTTAAAAGCAGACAAATTTACAGCATGGACCAGACATGTACGTTTCGGTAAAGATAATTAACTTACATTTTGTATAATTAATGTTGAAATATGTGTAACTTCATCAAAACGCTGTAAGATAGCCATAAGAAGCTAAATAACATACAGAAACGGTATTCTTTGGAGAAATCAATGTTATTTGAGTTTCTAATTGCACGTGTCCTAAGAAGAATTCACCATAGAGGGCGATGATAGAGTATTGCTACTTAAAGCAGCACGTTCCGCCTTCGGACGAAAATATGCTTTCTAAAAAGATAAAGGGGAATTTTCTTTTTTTCCTGGATAGAAGAAGTTATAAACTTTCTATTAATACCAAAATTGATAAAGGGCCAAAACAAAGCTTCTTTCATGCGACAGTGCTAAGAAGTAATTATATTACACTTCAAAGAATCCAAAATCAATAATCGATTGGCATACAAAATCCTGAAGGATAGAAGACTAAGCAAAATAGATTCAATACTCTGCAAAGTCCTAGGCAAGATTGAATCCCCATGAAAAGGAGATTTTTTTTGAATTTTTATTACTCATTGTATAAATGAAATTAGAAAACATTATACAATCTGATTTGAAATCTTTGAAATATATTAAAAGCATTATCATGCAGGAAAAGAAACTATTTAAATTTAAACGTGAAAGAATTTCTTGACCAAACATTTCTGTAAATCATTAGAATTTTATGTTACAAAGTATTTGTTTTTAATGTAGTAGATATGTTTATACTTATAATATTTAAAGTCAAATAGACGAAAGATTTGAAAGATCATCAACTTTTCCCTTAGACGTTTTGGAATTCGAGCACAGTACTCCCTTTTTAGATATTCATTATTTGGACTTCCTCTTTTTCGGCCTCCAGCGTCACTGATGATACATTACTTGTTAAAATGCGCATATGATGCAGATAAATTATTAAAATAGAATATTGAAAATTTAAACCGTTAAGTTGGTATCTTTGCTGGTGGATTGTAGTGCATCCACTTTTACAATGTTTCGGCACATGAGTTTTAAAAATATACTCGTATATATTCTCCGTAACACATTAAGAATATTCTTAAACTAAGGGATAGCTCTCTGAAGTCGTAACTCAACTTGTCCTTGTCCTTCCTCTTGGACATCATTTATATAAATTGTGCGTATTACTAGTATTTTTATACACGTATGAAAACAATTAATTTATCCAAAATCCTCAAAAGCACAGAAAACATGACGATTTGAAATGTGTCATTGGTACTTCTATGTACCTGGATGATATTCTTTCTATCGACAATCCTGTTTTTGAAAAGTATAAAAATGCTATTCATCCACAAGAATTGACACTTTTCAAGGCAGACACACAATATTACAAAAATTGTTGATAGAGAGATTCATAAAATTGTGTATGACAAAAGAGATGAATTTGTTTGGATTCAATGTAGTAAATGTTCCCTATCTTGACGGTGATGTTCCTAGATTGGTCTCGTTGGTTTATGTGTGTTTTCTTGTGTTTCATGTTTCTATGGTGTCGCTTCCTTGTTCTTTTTGCATCTCTTTCTATGAATGCCTGCTCTGTGTTATTGCATTGGGTGTTTTGGAGTTTGGCTGTAGGTTCTGCAATCGAGCGTTGTTGGAGATGCCTTCCTTTCTACTTCTTGGTATTTCTTTGGCATATATCAGTGTGTCATATTTAGAATTTCGCTCTTCATTATTATTCATTATTTTGACTTCCTCTTTTTCGGCCTCGATCATCACCGATGAAACATTACTGTTGAAATGGGCAATTTGTACAGAATAAACATTAAAGAAGTACTATTTTATTTCTCTCTCAAGTAAAAAGAATTATATCGTACGTAAAGACAATAAACAGGAAACCTGATTAAATTTTGAGCTTAATTTTCCTTTCTTTCTGTTATGCATTTACCAATCAGTGTCGAGAAGGCAAGGCAAAATCATTAGATTTCCCATAGGAACGGTTGTGAACCTCGGAATTAATAAAATTCCAAAGTGAGACCATGTGCCCGGGGTGAGTCAGCGTCTCCTTATTGCATGCAACAGACAAGATATGCATTTCAATATTGATAACAGCTAGTATGCTTCGTTGGTAATATGAAGACCGTATTCATTCGTGATGTATAATTACCGACACCATATGACCACTAAAAGAATCAAATTGACATACCAGCAGTAAGAAAGTGTAAATTTTGTGATTTAGGCTCTATAGAAGATGAAATTCATTTTATCTTCGAATGCTCAATGTATGTCAATGAACATTGTAGACAATAATTTATTTATAAGATAGAAAACGAAATGAGCTCGCTACAGCCGGCAGAACACGGACTGTATTTCGTATATGCCCTCTGTTTTTTATATCCATTTACATTTCCATCTGCGTGATTCTTGGGTCCCTGTGTCATGCTGTCTGTTTGTATGTTAATCTTATTTTACAGCACAATTGTACGTTCTTCGAGACCTCTGGCTAATAGGAATAGTGGGAGGGTTGTGTGCACGTAATCCGGATAACCACACCGTCTGCTACTTGCATGGCAGATCATACTTGCATGTGATCATCCGAGGAGTCCGACTAAAATATTTAAATATATATCACAATTTATTAAATGCTGCTGTATCATTAACATGATTAATGAAATACAGCATTTTTATATATTTTAAAATCTTACATTGTTGTATGTATGTCATATATTACATCCAGCTAAGATGGTCTATCTTTTGTATCTCTTACCCTCTTTTTAATTAATTTGTTTCTTTTCAATATCATCTTGTATGCTCTTAATGGGCCCAAAATTGGACTAATGAATAATTCTGTTCTATTCTCTAAGGCGCATCGTATTTTGCTGGATACATTATTCGCATACAAGACGTCAAAGAATATTTTTAATGGCATTCTAGATGGTGCCATCGAAAAAACAAACAAACCACGCAACCAAATCAAAGGTTTCAGTAAGCAGATTTTATCAAGTAAATAGTTTCGGATTACGGCTCCAGATCAAGGAAAAGTTATCTCCTTAAAGTGTCCCGATAGATCAAGGGGGTTCTATTCGATAAGCTTTACGAAGCAAATGAAGGGATAACATTCCAATTAATGACACTTTCACAGTGTTTACTATCTTATGTTTATTCATAGAATATAATTCTTATATTCTTCAGCCAAAGCTTTGTCCTACATATATCCAATTTCAAGCCAGTATGTACAGAAAATTACTTATATAGAAGTAAGCTAGTTACTGTAGACTTTTAATTATATAGAGAGAGAAGTCTTTTATATCACAACGTTTTGCCAACTCAAGGACATATTATTTCATACCAAAACAATTTGAAACAGGTAATTTTAAAGATGCCACACATTCACAAATTAGATTTATAAATACTGTACACTACAGTAAGTGGACGTATAAAATGAGTTTTTGATTTATGTATCTCATGAAATACGTAAGCAAGCGCATGCTACTTACCTCAAACGTATATTAAATCGACCTAGATTTTACCACTTGTTCTATTTATATCTCAAGTTGAACTTGATTGTGGATACCGCTTAATTACTGACCAGTACGGAAAGCAGCTAGACCAATTAGTTACCTAGTCGGTGTACACAATGTCGACTTTTTCAACATTTTAGATCAAAGAGAAAGAAAGAACGTAGGATACATCAACATTAAATTTCTTGTCAACATTAGAAATAGTTGGTCGTTTCTTCAAACACATTTGAAATTTTTTCCTCAATTTCTAAAACCTGTGTCCTGTAGCATCATATCCCAGCCATTTTGTTACGTCTTTCGGTATATTCAGGACATAATTTTCACAGATTTTGGTCATATATTACATTGTTTAGATTGAGGGTCCATGCTATAAATTTATCTGCTCTAAAATGATGCTAATGAGTTTGAGGACGTTAAACATAAAATGTTTTAGGTATTGCTTTGCCAACATCTCTGAGTAATTGGCTTAAATATGTTTCATTTCTGTCTAATTCGTAGCCACTCAAACGACAGAAAAATAATTAAAACTTCTTTTTCTACAATTTATTCAAGCTCTCGATTAATTATTATTTTCGCACGTAGTAAGAGGCACCAGATGTCCCTGGATGTTTCAAGTTGGTATTTGAATTTAAGGTTATACCTCACTTATTCATAATCTACTCTATTTCGTTTGAGCATAACTGATGCGACATGTTTTGTTAAAATACGCATATCGTACACTGAAAGTTTTACTAACTTTCAATTTACAACGCTGCATTTCCGAAAGTTTTGGATTCCATCTATCCTAATGAATTGGCATAATAAGGAAATAACAGAAAGCGATACATTTAGAATCCATATTCCCTCTTTCGGTGATGACGGTCACATGATCATTTTTCCCCATGACAAACGTACGTGACTATTTCAACTTTCGAATTACAAACTTTCCATTCGTAAACAGCAATATACAATCATCACCTACCTACGGTAAATTTATTATTCAGTTAATACGTGAAGCAAGTGAATTTTCACATCAATATTTAGCTCTCAGGGCACATCGCCTTTCAGACAAGATTTTTCTGCTAGTCCCTGAGGATGTTTAACTACAATGAAAATATGTTTCAATACGATAATTCTGGAGAAAAAAATATTGCAAGAGATCATGTTTTCTCTTAGATGGATGACCGTGAGTGAATTTCAATTTTGTCTTTTGATTTATCGTTTTTCTGAGTTTGAAAGCCCCAAGTTTCACTACCTAAAGGCTTTTGACTTATGGATTTATTGCCATTTGATGGAACAATTTGATGCCGGACTTAAGATATGATATGATATGACAAAAGCTATGTAAAAGCTTGCTCAGGTTAGCTAAAGATTAAAGCAATTTCAGGATGAATAATTTATTATGTAATCAACATGTACATGTACTATCTGTGTAACAAAATGGAGATATACAGTATAATTCAGAATGATCACAGTCATGTATAGGAGGCTACTATTTCATATATACTTAAGTAAAACTAAAAATGTTATGAATACTGTAAATCAAATATGGTACTTGTATATCATTGCTAAGAAGTGTCATGTTTGGTAGGAGTGTTGAAAAACTAAAATACGACAACATAGATGAGCATGAAGACAAACAAAACCTTACACAGAAAATATGTTAATCAGGATCCTGATGAAAAATTATAACGAACTTCTCTCATTATGCACGTATCTCGTAGACCTGAATCTGACTTGAGTGAATTTATTTAATTCTAGTGTACAAATTTCTTTAACTGATCCCGAAGTATAGGTTAGAAGGTAATTTGAAGTTTCTACGAATCTACATGAATAAGAAGTGGGCGGAGCGTTAACGAAACCCTTTTTTATTCATGTAGAAACTTCAATTTTTTTCTAACCGGCTTAGATGGCAACTACTCCGGTAGCGTAGTTGTTAGCGCGCCCGGCTAGCATGCTAGATAGCATTCTGGAAGTCTGCTCAGCTTTTGTGGGATTCTGAATCCATGGCGACATGGATTCTTCACAAATAAGACGAGCCATTTGAGTGGCTTAGCTCAAATGTTGTCATCTAATCGGAGCGAGGATTGGATATCTCTGAAAACTAGCCTGACACTTCCTATAAAGAAGATATATCTGTATAATTAGATATGAGAAAAAGGAAATTATTTCTGCTTTACATAATGATTTTTGCTAAAATTTGGATACAGAATTATTAGGTGATCTCCCGAGGAGTATGATCAGCTTTCAAAGATCCAAATTTTTCTGATGAAATTTTGACAAGTGTCGTTTTATCAAGAAAATTGTATAAATGATATTCAAAGTTAAGTTAATTCCCTTGAGTGGGAGTAACAGATAGATCTTTTACTATATAAAACGTATGTATTCTTATTTGGACTATGAAATTCCCGGTTAAGGTGGCTCCCTACTCGAACCGTTATAGGTTTTACCTTATATGCAGCAGTCTGCGTATAACGTTTTGGTTGGTGAGGGACGATCCAGCGCATTGAAAAACACAGACAGAAGATCTTAAATGCCAAAAGAAGCAAAAGATTGTGCAATCTATCAATGTCCACAACAGTTATATAGTATAATTTCTTAGTTGAAATTGTGATGAAATTATAAGGGGGTACCCTTATGTTTGTAGCCATATCTTGATCATTCATAAAATTGTATACCTGTATGCGATTTTTTACCATCTATATACATTATCGTATAAAATGATCCAATTTGAAGAAATAACATCTGTTGTTTTTACACAAAAATGTGATATACTATATATCATTTGTCGAAACTATGATAACATTATAAGGGGGCACCCCTATGTTTGGAGCCATATCTTGATCATTTCAAAAACTGTGTAGCTGTATGTGATTTTTTCTTCATCTACATACATAATTTTATGAAATATTACAAAATGAAAAAAATCCATCTGTTTTTTTATGCAAAAAGTTAGATTTAGTACATATTCTTGGTCAAAATTGTTTTGAAATTATAAGGGGGTACCCTAATGTTTGGAGATATATCATACTTAGATTTATGTTACAATATCATTTTATGTGTTGTATTTCTTCTATATGACTTGTTATCATAAAATAAAACAAAACAAATTAACATATTCGTATCATCACCGAATTTGGAGGGTTCAAAAGCATATGATGGATATTTGATATTTCTCAATTTTTAAGTGTTAGGGTACCTTTCTTTAATAAACTGTATCTTTAATGAAAAGAAAATTACCTATCTATGTCTGTGTTCATTATGTCATTTTGACTATAATGTATAGAAAATAACCTTAAAAAACAAAATTCATCTGTTAAATTCACGAGTAGGGACCCACCCTAAGGAAATGTTGAACATTCTTTAAGATTCAAAATTGATAAAGAATATGGTCAAATTTGTATTTATTCTAAAAATTAATGGAAATGGAAAAATTAGTAAGTATCTGTACTTGGGTAAATGTAAAAAGATTTTTTTCAAAATTCACAAATGACATATGATAATTGAAATAATGAGAATAACTGTGAGCAGATGGATTGAAATATAAAGATATATATTAATTAAGCCAATTTAAGGTGGTAGTCTCACCATAACCCTTACATTCAATTTTCTTCATAATTATAATATTAATTAACTATGATGACATGCATCTTTTGCTAAAGTTTGAAAGAAATCGAACCCATCGATTTGCGTGGGTCGCAACTCAAAATCTCCAAATTTTTTTCTCCCTATTAATGCAGAAAATGGCGACTTTGTCACGAAATATGTTCTCAGATATTCAATGAGCCTGCAAATTTAATAAGTATCAGCTTTGCATTTCAAAGATAATACATATATCTTTCTTTTTAGGTAAAATTTTGATGTTTTAATATCACCATGCTTATTTTAGAAGCGATTGTAATAGAAAATAAGGATAAACATGTACCTTTCTGAAGTTCCGAAAATTATCACTTTTACATAGCTCATGAAAAAACGTATCATTTAATTTCAATAAAAAACTAATGGAAAAGAGATTAATTATCTATCTTAAATCTGTGCAAAGTTCAGGGAAATCGAACCTATTTTTACAGAGTTAGCGCTATTTGGGTTACCCCTACCCCTATTTTTTACGTCGCGATACGTTATGTCGAGGTTAAGCATAGCGTTGTATGCCTTGTTGGCAAATTTATAATCAACATGCTTACGCGAAATTGTAAAATTGATTTGAATAAATAACAGTTATAATTATTTCAGAAATTAGACGTAATTCGTTTATTTGACTCAGTTGAAATTACGATTAAACACGGGAAGCAACCAAGCAAAAAGTAGAATTAAAAAAATAAGAAGGAAAATTAAAAAAAAAGAAAAGGAAAAAGTTGGATGGACTGTCCAATGCGCGGGTATAGATGGAGTCGAATTGTTTAGAACCGAAACCCCCCCCCCCCAACCCCACCGTGGACCTCTCCTTTTGAAATTCATACAAATTTTTTATTTTCCCGATCTATTATTAATAAAAACTAATCGTCCAAGATTGCCGAGCCGGACACCTTTTCCCCTTTCTACGTCCCAGATTGCCGAGCCGGACACCTTTCCCCCTTTCTACGATACATTTTTTTCTTCTAGATGATATTCTTATCAAACAAAGACAAGTATCGTATAAAGGTAAATGTACTCTATTTACTCTAATCACGCTCAAATAAAATCGAAGTAATCATGGTCATAATTATCAGATGACGACATTTACGTTAGGTCAAAGGATTAGTGTAGATACTGAAAATATCAACAACAAAAATAAAAAAAATGAAGAAACGTATAAATCTCGGAAACATATTCAATCTATAAGTGATGCTCAATTTCAGGAAATAAAACAGAGAAAATGAAATGCTTACTTATGAAAATTGGTAATGACATATAGAGAAACCATTAAATATTTCCCGTTTACCTCCGTGCGCCGCGCGGGAATTTCCCCTATTATGACGTCATGATTAAGTCATGCAGATGCTTGTCGTGAAAAGAAACGATGGTAACGTTGTACGCCATGGAACAAACGTTCGTGAGATCAATTTGAGTTACGTCCCTTACCCTGAGACTACCATCTTTTAAAATATGATAATGTGATGAAGAGTCATCATTGCATTATTTCAATACAAATTATCAACAACACACATTTCAATATTGACAATTATTTTACAGTAAGCACTGATTCCGTTATTCAAATCCATGCAGAGCTCAAACACAATGGCCTAGACCTGATCAAATCACTGTTCACAATTACAATTTTCGTACTTAGTATAAATGAAATTAGACATATCAGATATTGAAATTAGCTCAATGTCATGCCACTATATAGCAGCAGAGCCTAAAGCCCCTGTCACACCTACACGTTCTCTCGAGACGTTCTTATCTACGTCCTAGAAGTCCTTGAAATTTTTCATGAACGTAGTGAGAACGTGGCATTTTTCACCCGGAAGGGCATTCCGAAAGAATAATTGACAATTCCAATACGTGCGCAACACGACCTTTAGCGTCCGTAACACGTTAGTAGCGCGTCCTTCTCGTCTTTAATACATTTAGTCAAGTTCGCACTACGATCGGCCCAAAGTTCACACTACGACGAAGGCGTCTTTATTACGATAGTACGGCGTTATTACTACGTTCTCGAAGTCCTTACTGTGGTCATGCTGAGATCGTTACACGTTTAAAGGATAAATTGTTTGTACGTGGTCTATTTTGATTTTTTTACCTTTAAAACCAAAAACGTGGTAAGGACGGCAGAGACGTGACGATCTCCATATGATTATATGTAAAAGTTTAAGCCGTCCGTACTACGACCCTACTACGTTCGCGACACGTTTCTAATACGTCCATGAAGTTCTCAATACGTTCGCAAGTAGTCCTTAACACGTTCTGTCATCAGCGCGTCCTAACTACGACTATTTTGAACAGTTCAAAACAGTCGTGGTGTCTCGGCGTACGGGCACGTTCGTCGGCGTCCTTACTACGACCTCAATACGTATAAGCGAATTCTTACTTCGTTCCTCGCGTCCCTACTACGTTCACGCCACGTTTCATGCAATTTTGGCGGTCGTAGTGCGAACACCATGCCAGAACGTGAAGGTGTGACAGGGGCTTTAGTAAAAGGATTGCTCAATTCCAATCGGAGGTGATCTTGGTTGATATTGATGAAAAGAAAATCCGACTGACGTGATTATTCTTGCATACATGTCTGGTTCATGTTAATATTTTAACTGTTCTTAAATGATGCTATTGAATTTGAAGACGTTTAACATTACACACTGATCATTTAATTTCCATTGTCATTTTCAAGAAACGAAGATTCTGATTGGCTGAGAAATTTTGTTTATACATCGATCAACACAATTTTTCACGGAAGTCTATTTATAGCACTAATTTTAGAACTGGGGGTTCCCTCAAACACGAATGAACTCGTTGCTGAAAATACTATTTGTAGATGTTTGCTTATCATTTCAAAGGTACCATTTCTTTTCTACTTACTCAAAAATTAACAGTGCATGTAGAATTTGCTCAAACTAGTCCTTATTCCAAAGATATAGAGAGACGGTCGTTCGCTGTTTGAATCATGGCGGCTGCCATAACTTGTTTTGGCAGACGTATCACTGCAAAACCTTCAGACTTAAGAAATATAGTGCGGTGATTGATTGTTTTTAGATCCAAAAAAAAAACAGTCTGTTTTCCATAATTAAATGATAAGAGATGAATCTTATATTTTTTCTGTTGATGCAGGTATCACCCGAAAAATTGTACAGAAAACTTTTGCATCAACGCGCTACGCGCATTGATGCAGTTTTCTTTCCAATTTTTCGGGTGATACCTGCATCAACAGAAAAAATATAAGATTCATTTCTTAAGTCAGACATAAGTTTTTTTAAAATGCATTAATCATCATGATCATACGTCTTTGAAAAATTGATCAACTATGTATTACAGCCCCCCCCCCCCCCTCCCCCAAAAAAAATCACCCAAAAACTCAAAGCAAGAAAACAAAACAATAGGCACAAAATAAATAAAACATTAAAGAAAAAAAAAAAAACAAAGGAAAGGAGGCGATCTCCAACAACATCCGGTCGTAGCACCCACAGCAAAAACCCAAAACACCCAATGCAAAACACAGAACAGACACGTACAGAAAGAGACGCAAAGGTACAAGGAATATCAAATCACTTAGAAACATCAAACATAAATGACTACACATAAACCAACGAAATCAATGGGCAATCGGTGCCGTCCATCTGTCATCTGCCACGCCAGTAGAAGACGATGTGGTTAACAAACAAAACAAGAATCAGTGCAATCACACAACTGCAGTTTGTGTATAGACATGATCAGGTATTGTGAAAGAGTAATGTTTACTGACAGATTGAATAAGCTATCATTGTCAAACTAAGAGAAAAAAAATCACTTTACACGTAAATTGTACTGATTTAAAAGAATATTGGATGGATCACTTATGGACCAGCAATATGGTATATACAACACATATATACTTGTATATCGACTGAAAAAAAAATGAATATACGTGCTGCTTTGCGGAAGAGTTCTACACTTCCTTAAATTTCTCTATATGAATATAGGATATTACTATTAGTAACAGCTAGATAGTGACCTGAAACGGAGATCTCTATTCATATCAAGTTTCTAGCCGAATCTACCGTCGAAGACTTAATACAAAAAAAGAAAAAAAAACAAGAAAAGAAATTCGGATTCGACAATCTGTCTGATACGCAATAAGTATATGCAGCTATTCAAGTTATTTTTTCTTGGAAATGTCTACTTAATTATCTGGATGTGTGATGAATTTTGCAACATCCATAAAACGTATGGTCAAGGTCAAGCTACCTTAAACCTTTTTTTCAGGTCAATCGGTTACTATATGTGCAACCTAACTACTAATTTCGTTGTCAGTGTTTCCCATCACTGACAACCCATGATCTGACTCGAATTCAATCTCGTCATTTTTATTTCTCTCGAAAGCCGATTTGCAATCATGAAATTTTGTCGTTAGAACCAAATTTTCGTAATCTGGCAAGTCGAATTTAGAATATATGAGAGATAGTCCCTGGATATGTTTGCGGTTGGGTATGTACACTAAAGCCCCGCTATCACCAGGAGCGGCGAATATGCCTTTGTCCTGTTCTTCTATTACTATCCCTTCGCAAAGGTCACCAAAAACATTTGAATGTAGACTAGCCTCAACAACGAATCCAACCGTTCTTTCGGTCCCGGAACCAAATTTCACAACTTTCTTCTTGTCCAAAGCTGCAGTTTCTCCATTATATATGACGACTTTCTTGTGCTGCTCTTTTCTCTCCTCCAGATATCTTCTCACCTCCTCGTTGCTAACTTCAACTACAGATAATTCCCCGGGGTACGTATCTGTGTCGTCAAAGGGAGGGTGTATTGTCTGTCCTAGTTCTTCCCTCACACCGTCACGTGTAATATAAGCTGTTTGTCCTGCCTGTATTACATGGCCATGAGATATTGCAACTTCTTTGGAACTAGATTTCAGCTTCCCATACATAGCAATGGTACCTGTCTTTGCCGAATAAATGTGAGTTCCAGGTTTGAACAAGGGAATAAATCTAAGTGATTTATCCATTTTTACAAATTCTAAATCTGATTCCTCTGCAAAGTGTTTTCCCAATATTTCGGTGCGGAGTCTTTCTTCAGTTCCATTTTTGAAGTAGATTTTCACTTTGCTTGACACAGAAAAGCATTGAATTGAAGTTTTCATCTCACTGAAAAAAAAATAAATAAATAAATTTAATCTATCCAAATAATGCATATTAATATTGTAACACTGTAACTTTTTTTCATAAATCTATGAATATGTAGGACAGAAGCTGAAAACAAAAGTACAACCCCGAAAACATTAACCACTTTATCATTTTCTGCATATTTGTTCAAAACAATTATGCAACTATTCACATTTCCATCAATTTAACAAAACGAGGACTACATACAAATATAATTAACTGATATGATGCTTAAGACAATTATCGATAGATTTCCATAGCATGTAATATAAGCAATGCTGTGCTCATGCGCGGATGCAAAGGGGGTATCGGGGAATCAGAACACCACACATGGAGTTTGCAAAAAAATGATTATTTTTATGTCTTTTTTCTTCAATCGGTAGGTTGGACCCCCTCATCCTGCCGGTTTAAACCTCTCCTAGTCCGACTTGCAGACCTACGACGGTGTTATCTGTTTTTTCGTCTTCGGTCTGACTGCTATGCATAGGCAAAACTTGAGAATTTCTGTGCGAAAAAAATTCGGCAAGTCGTCATTCTTTTTGACAAATTCCGGTCTGCTCAACCAAATAATAACTCGCCTAGTCCTCCTGCCCCTAAATAATACCCTCAAAGCCTGGTTTCACCCCTTCCTCTCTTCCGATTTTCCTCTGATCAACAACATTTTTTCATATGCACAGAGGTGAAACCAGGCCTAGAGGGGATTTTTTAGGTGCAGGAGAACTGGATGACTTATTTTTTGGTTGAAGAGACCAGAATTTGTCAAAAAACAGGAAGACTCGCCAAAATTTTTTCGCACAGAAATTCTCAAGTTTTGCCTATGCATAGCAGTCAGACCGAAGACGAAAAAACAGATAACACCGTCGTAGGTCTGCAAGTCGGACTAAACCTCTCCCGGCACCTGAAAAATTATTAAATTCATCAATGAGAATGATGCTCATAGTCTGGGCAGGCAGAATCAAGACAAATTTTACTATATGTGTGAAAAAAGAAAATGCTCTTTTGAAGTTTAAGATTTTTTTTTTCATATACAGATAATTTGGATCTTCGTTTGGGCTTTGAACTAGAAAGTATGAATATGGACTTGTTCAAAGCATAGTCAACGATGCTATCAAATCCCTGAATTGATTCATACGTCCCCGCCTCCTCCATGCGTTTGTTTGCGATGTGTTATTGGATATATGATTCTTACATTCTTTGTGAGAAAGATTTATTTCAAATTCTATAGTAATATGTTTTCTGAAGCAAATAATGAAAGTTTCCACAAATATGAATTTTGGACAGTAAGCCTTAACGTATCCATTGTACAAATGGAGATCTCGCGGACGTCTCGTCCATTTAAACAGTGTTAAAATTATCTCGGTAATCTTCGGCAGTGTCTCGATAGTTTCCGTGGATTGAGCGAAGGTTGGCATGTCGACCTTTGATGAAAGACACCATTTTTTATGTTGTATAAGGTATATTTTGGTAAAAATATTCAATAATTCAAACTATATAATACACTTGAAATTTATTTGTACAACGGATACCTTAAAATAGAAAGTTTTTTTTAACATAAATTCATAAATCAGATATTTAATACAAGTACAAGCCTACCTTCGCAGCCATTCTTTAAATTTTTTCGTCATGTAGAAAGGTCCTTTGTTTCCTTCCCTGATGCTTTGTAGATGTTTTTCTAGTATTCCAATCAGATAACTGGATTCGTGGTCTGTTCTTATGCCCTCTATCACCCTAGATAACTTGGTGGACAGTACTCCTTGCAAAGCAAGGTATATTTGTCGTTTTTCGGCTTCAGAACAATATTTTGCATCAAACAAATATGGAAACGTAGTTTGGGTGAAGTCAGTGTTTGCTAAGTCTGCGAGTGTTGTTTTCCTTAAAAGCCCGATATATTCTCTTCGACAACTGATTCGATGAACATTCGGCTGGAAATATAGAATAGCAATGTCATAGCTATATTCTCGGAGCAATAGATATGAAAGAAAAACAAATAATTAAATTTAAATTTTTAAAGTATCTAGCGAAGAAATGAAAAAAAGGATGAAAATCAAAATCCATACGAAAGAAGATGGTTTCTCCCACTTGAGACTGAGAACTCTCACATTTCCCTGGGGTGAGATAAATCGATCTCACCCTCTGACGTCATCGATCTCACCCTCTGACGTCATCGCTACCAAAGCGACGTTATGGAAGTTAGGCAAACTGGTGATTATAACAGACACTCTAGATAGTCGATAACGTGGGAGAAAAACAATCAAACACCACCATGAGGGAGGGATGGCGATTTCTCAACCCTCGTGTAAAAATTTTGCTTGTCCATGACTCGGCAAGCCTCGTCATGGACTTGCAAAATTTGTACACTCGGGTTGAGAAATCGCCATCTCTCCCTCATGGTGGTGTAAGATTATATTATTCCATAGACCCGAGCTGTGCGGTCAATAGACAATAGACACATTGATGCAATAGACTTGAAATTTACACAATCATAGACCCGACATCACAGCATTTGACGTCATCTCTTACTGTGACGTCGACATTGATTTATGACGTCATGATGAAAAATAACGTCAACAGTTGTGATGTCGGGACTTGGAGTGTATAAAATGCAAGTCTAACGGCAATGTGAAAATGGTCTATTGAGGATGCATTTAATATGGGGTATATTTAAGTGAGCGACTGATTTATCATTTTAGGCGAAACTTTTGGAATAAAAGTACATTTGAATTGCAGATAGCATTATCTACATGAGAAATCATTCATGTGACAATTCAAAGAAACATTCGTTTTGTATAAAAATGACATGTTTGAAAGTGAGTTAAATAATCTAGATCAATATAGGTCTGATGATTCAAATAATGTTTCAAATATAAATTAATGTAGGATTATATTTCTCTCATTTCTCTCAGATATGATACATATTTGAGAGAAATGACATTGGATGCTTACTCCTCCTGGGCACCTGGTCCCACCTCTAGCTTGCTAGGGGTCCGCCGATGCTCAATTTGGTGCTCTTTTGTGAGTGCTGACTGCTGTTGAGATTTTCGTCAGGATAATCCTGATCTCATATGTGTATTTAAAGTTAAAAATGAATAATACATCTCATAATTGAAAAGTATCACAGGGTTTTTGATTCCTCCATATAGAATTTCGTGTACACAAGTTCTCCGGAGAAAGAAACCTTAAGGACAAAATGTAAAGATTATCTTTATGTATAATTAAGACATCATTTCAAATGTTGGTGATGTACTGACAAAAGCTGCACGATTGTGGTTTCCTTAGCCGAAGGCCTTAATGACAAACTATTTAGACCACATTTATATTCAAAAGATTTTCTGTAGGTATAAGGCAGCATTTCAAATTCTGGAGATATATACTGATAAATGCTGCATTTTTGTCGATTTTCTAAATCGCAGACCATAAAATAAAATGATTCGAAAATATGAAAACTTACATCAACAAGACAAACAACTGGGTTCCTGTTGTTATCTGTGGAAGAAAAAAATATAATTTTTCATTGAAGTGAAAAGGTTGATGAAGCATTGAAAAACGGCTTTTCGCATAAGGAAGAATAATGAATAATAATGAAATATTTTATGTTCGATTTCTATGTTTTATTATTTAAATTTGCTTGAAACAGAAACTTGACTTTGGACTATTTTGTATGATGTCTCTTGTTGTGCTTTTCTCCTCTGTGTAGCGACATTCGGGTGTTTCTGTGTTTTGCTTTAGGTGCTGCAATGGAATCTTGTTATAGATCCCTTGATTTACCTATGATTATTTCACTTTCAAATTACCTTGGTTTGATCCTTGTATCTCTGAAGGATCGATTTTGGTGAGGGTAGCCTCTGCATCAAAGAAGCATTCACAGGTCTCTTTGGCCGCATGGTGCTCGTGGTGGACGAAGATCAAATCGTGGTTTTCTTTATCAAATTGTGGGAGATAATGTTTCATCCCGTCCTTGTCGTGTTTCCGTAATTCCTCAGCGACACGGGTTCTGGAGAATTCATATTTGGTGAGTCCATCCGGTGGAAACTCCAACCTCACTCTGAATATTTGAGGATTTCCCTGTAACGAACCCACCATGTTCAAGAGCATGTATAAAAATTATTCAACGCAGATCTAAAAATGATTTTTTTATGAGTACCTCCACATAAAATCATTGCATTGCACTGGAATTTGTTTAAGAAATACGGGTGACTACCCGCTACACAAAAAATAAATTGCAAAAAGGTTGACAAGAATTTTTAAAGGTTTTTACGCATTGTATCAACCAGTTCAAAGCCTATAAATTTGATTATGCTAAATCAATTAAGCTGCCTTTTTCCATACGAAAAGAGAACCTACAAACAAATTCATCCATGAACTAATTCTATCTTTTCAAAAAAATCTCATAGCCAATTTGCCCATTTGCTATGTTAAAAAGTTTCGCCAAAAATAGTATATATCACAATGTCATTATACACGTTGTGAGAATGTTTACTACATGTTACCGCACATGTCTTTTTGCTCACTTATTTTAATGGGAATTCTACAGAGAAAAGTAGGTTATATTATGGTACCCATTTTTTCCATAATGAGGATATTTGTGATGTCACTATCGCCTCATACCTGAAACTTTTAACATGATTTTCAACATGCAACTTTACGAAACTTTGGACCCTCAGTAGTTAACTAACACCAGATCTTATCTAATATCCAGCCCTCTTTTTGTCTTTAGATTCGTTGTTCTTCGGCAAAAAGAAGTATTTGAAAGTTCTATTTACATTTTAAAAGAAATTGTATGTTTTTATGTAAATGTTCGTATTTTGCTGTAATGTTTTTCTATAAAGCCGGTTAGATATCCCCTCTACATGTGGTAGGATTATGGGCACGAAATTCGAATCGTCACAATATTTGTTGTTACATAGCAAAGTTTGCATATTGGTCACTTACTTAACCTCAACATGGACTTTGATTATTGGGTAGCTATGCAAGAGAGTGATTCCTCTTGGCTGAATTACTCACTTCCTTTATACTTACAATGTATACAAAAACAAATACGCATGAACCTCTAGGAATTTTTCTGAACTTGCAGATAATGTGTTTCTAAGCTAAAAGAAGAGCCGCATATATCGAAGAAATGTAATTTTTAAAAGGAAAAAAACTGAATTTCCTAAAATTTCCCATTCTGTCGATAAGACAGATATTTGTACATATGACATGTAATTTACATCAATGTTTAGGAAACTTACCAATGAGACGGGGAAAGGAATGGACATTGGAAATCACAACTGTAAAATTATGATACTTCCCGCAACCCCAAAAATTGACCCTCTTTTGTTTCTATCCTAAGTTTTGATATCCAAATCTATGATCTATAATTAAAAGTAACCTTTCTATGGTCAATTTACTTACTGGATTGCTTCTTTGCGAAGTAGACATTCTGAGGTTCATCTTCAAAATTCCAGATATCTCTTCGTCATTGCTGCATCCTGTAAATCTTAGAAGGGTCTTCAAAGCTTCTTCACATGTCCTCCAATATCGACGGAAGTCAGAACTGCCTATCTTGTTGTCTGGACACCCCCTCATTACTTGACCATAAATATCTCTCAGGTTCTTGATGAAACTCATCACTCCTTCTTTTGTATATGGCGTTAGCTCCAAACTCAAAACGCTCAAGTCCCTCATCAACTTGTAGATGAAGTCAAAATCAAAAGAGCATAAGCACTGGACAACCGATTCCTTGACAGACTTATAATGACCTTTGATATCAAAGATTTGTCCAAGAAAACTTCCTTGACTTCTCTTGCAACCTCTGTTGCTGCTCCAAATGAGCGCCTTCCTGGATAATTCTGACTGGACAAATGGATTGCCAAACAGTTCTTCTCTATCTTTGAAACCTGCTTTGGTCATGGAGACGTCCATGGTAGATCTCATAATTCTTTCAGCAGGATCTTTGAGTAGCAGTCGAAGTTTCAGGTAGTTCTCTGTATACTCATCGACTAAACTCTATAAAAAGAGAAACCAATATGCTGAGTACACCTTATAATTGAGAGATGCATGTATTCTCGTGAAAAAGAAGACCATAAAATGAAATATGATATCTCATATTTTATGTTAAAGTTCATTTATGTACACAGCCAATTGTGCCTCACATTAAATTTATATGAAATGAACATCATGTAAATTTCACATGAAAGTTCATGTTAAATTCATATAAATTTCAAATAAGATTTATGTGAAAAATATTCACATGAATTTCACATAAATTTCCTTCACATGAATTTCACAAGAATTTTTCTATGTGACCTTCACAGGAAAATGAATTCACATAACATCCATGTAAAAATCTTCACATGAATTTCATGTGAAAAATTTTATGTAAATTTCATGTTCGTGCTCGTTTCATATAAATTTCATGTGAACTTTCACATGAATTTCATATGAGGCACAATTGGCGGTGTAGACATCTTGTCAAATGCGTTGCGTATGGGGGTTTAAAAGGTATTATGTTTCGAAAAAAAGTGTATTGAATTGGCGGTAATTAAAGAAAACTGAACTGTGTCGACTTGCCTGTATTTCGCCTAAACTCTATAAAAGTAAAAATAAAATGCTGATACACCGAGAGATGCAAGTATATTAAATCGCTTCTTTTAATGTGGTGGAGTTTTTTTGTTTGTTAGCTGGTTCCTGTTTTATCCTGATTTTGTATGCCTTCAGTGTTATGATTTTCTGAATTATCGACTTTGTGTATGGGGATATGGTCATTATCTTTATTAGTCAGTCATTTGAAAAAAAGAACCGAAAATTGAAATATTATATCTCAAATTGCATGCTTTATATACGTAGAGATCTTGTTAAATGCGTTGCGTGTGGGGGTTTAAAACGTATTATGTTTCGATGGGAGAACAATTTTTTTTACTTACCTGTATTTCGCCTTGCTCTGCATTTACCATATCTTGAGCAAGATTTGTTCCTGTGTATTTGGCAATTTCAATCAGGGACTTCCTAGCGATTTGAAATAACTCTTCAAACTTGTTTTCCTCCATATAGCACATTCCATCTCTCTGTTCTTTCACTCTCAGAACATCATATAGACGATTCATGATTTCTACAGGAATGTAATCCCTGAAAACGTGTTCCATTAATTTACACATCAGAGATACATCCAACATGTTTTCCACGTCTTCCCTCGCCGTAAAGCCACAACAACCATTCTTATTATCGCTATTCTTGTAAAGTGAATACCACTGTCTTTCAGTGAGTATATTCTTCATCCTCTGTGCACCATTATTTATACCACGTAAGTGGTGTATTTGTAATTTCACTCTGTTCTCATTTAATAAAGACCTATAATCAGAATGTCCTTTTATTTGAGCCACTTTACGACAAAGTGGCTTCATGCATTTTTGTCCAATCTGACCAACCACATACTGAAGACGTATATGATATTCCATGTTTTTGTCATATCCCATTTTTGGACTTTGATCCTGTTATTTCCTCTTTCATGTGTTTCACTGAAGCTCACCTGAATAAAACGTAAACAAGTTCCTTCCAAATTTCACTACGTTCAGCCCATATTACTAGAAATGATCATTATAAAAATATGATTCAAGATTTAAAATCTTCCGTGTTATTAAATCGCCATTTTGTTTGTTTGCTCTCCGGGGTGACCCACTTCAAAATGTCAGACTTTGTTGATTATGTAAGGCGCAAATACTACGCGGCGGTTAAAAGGATTGGTGAATAAAAATAGATGTATAAAATCCTCATTTTATTTTAGGATACATGCACTTTCGTTTCAGTTGCATAAAACTTATCAAAATCTCTTCAGATCTGTTGAATTGAATACTAGTACTGAAATGTTATATGAGTTCTATGGTGTATTTTCAGTGTACCATTTGTGCACTTCATACAATACATTAATCATGCTCGAGCATTCAATAAAGGAAATCAAAACAGTGAAATATATGAAGAGCTAAATTCAAGAAATGAATAGAATGAGTGAAAGAAGATCCTGACGATAATTAACAGCACTCACAATTAATAGAGCACCAAATGGAGCAACGACGGACTCCTAGCAAGCTAGAGGTGGGACCAGGTGCCCGGGAGGAGTAAGCATCCCCTGTTGGCTAGCCGCACCCGCCGTCGATGTTCACGCACGAAAATGAAAATATATTAAATACATGCACTGTCTATGGTTCTGTTTAGTATATAGAAAGCGCTATGGCGACAATGTCAGGGAAAACTATTCAAAACACTTACTGTCAAACCCTTCGCGGGGAACTTTTTTACGAGCTCCACATGGCAAAGGGCATAAGTGTGACACAATTTAAATGAGTGAAAGAAGATCCTGACGATAATCTCAACAGCACTAGAAGTGACATAGAATAGATAGAAGTGAATAGAAATGAATAGAAGTGACATAAAATGTATTTCAAAATTTTCAAATGATACAGAAGTGCTCCAACTCTTTATCCTCTCAGCCAGACACGTGTTTCGGATATTAAACCCTCATCAGTGGTTATTATAAGATGACGCAGCCAGATGTATTTCAGTGGCGCCCTCTGGTTTTATTTTTTAAATTTAAATTAATTTTGTGCATTTACATTGCAGAGATTTCGCGGCTCCAAATTTTTGTGTAGGGTCGATTCAGAAGCATTGTTTAATTAAATCTGTGATCAAATTAGCAATGGAGAGATGGTGCTAAGATGTCAACCTCCTAACCATGCTTAGGTGCTAAAATGTTAACTTCTTAACCTAATACGCTAAGGTGCTACGATGTTAACTTCAAAGAACCATTTAAGGACCGCAGTAATGTTTTTTTTAACTTCATCCTTTGTGCATTTTTATACGCCCGTCATTTGACGGGTCGTATTATGGTATGGCGAAGTCCGTCCGTCTGTCCGTCCGCCTATGGAACGCAATGACTTGAATATGCGTCAACGGATTTTCACAAAATTCATACATTATGCTTGGACTGTGGAGAGGAAGCCGCCTTTCGATTTTCAGGTTCATCCGATTTGTCGTTACAGAGTTAAGGGACTTAGATTTTTAAAATACAGTGAAAATATACTAAAATAGTTAAAAATTATTTAAAAATCTATTTCTGATCGAAATGTTTTGAAATTTTGTATACTTAAGGTAGAAAGGATGCTCTTTGATATATGTAACGGGTTTTTATTTTTTTGGTCGCTTAACCGAGATATTTGTAATGGGAGGGGGGTTATATGCACATACATGTTAAGCTAAGGGCAAAATATAGGCGCATGGAACGCAATTACTTGAATATGCGTCAACGGATGTACATGATATTTCTACATTGTGATCAGACTTTAAAGAAGAAGCCGCCTTTCAATTTTCAGGTTCATCCGATTTGTCGTTACGGAGTTATGGGACTTAAATATTTTAGATACATGGTAAAAATATACTTAAATAGTTAAAAATTCTTTAAAAATCTATTTCTGGTCAAAATGTTTTGAAATTTTGTATACTTCAAGTAGAAAGGATGTTCTTTCAAATATATAACGGGTTCTTAAATTTTTTGTCACATTATCCAGAAATTATGTGTAACGGGGGGGGGGGGGGGGTTATATGCACATACATGTTAAGCTAAGGGCAAAATAAAGGTGCATGGAACGCAATAACTTGAATATGCGTGAAGGATTTTCATGATATTTGTACATTGTGATCAGACTTTGAAGAGAAAGCCGCCTTTCGATTTTCAGGCTCATCCGATTTGTCCTTATAGAGTTATGGGACTTAGATATTTTGGTGTTGTGAAAAAAATCCCAACGGGCGTATCTTGCTGCGTGAGCGTAGGCTTTATTAACATAGTATGTAGGCAAGTCGGCTTAAATTGTGATTACCAGAAGGATACCTGCTTTTGAAAATTTTTTATCTCGATTTTGTTGTTGTTATGTTATTTTCGCTCGGGGAAAATTTCACAATTGTAAAATCAAGAAAATATTCGAGGTATAAACGTCTCTGTCGTTGTAAGAATGCAGTCGGGTTATTTTCGTGTGTTTGAAATTTTTGCGATGTCCATTGAAATACGCAAAATTACTCCCACGCGAAATTTCCACGTTTCAAGCATTACTGAATAATTAAAGTTTAAATCGAAATGCATAACGTTTTTATTTTTGCAATGCCATACATATATGAAAGAAATTTATTTTTGAATGTGAAAGTATTTAACAGTATAGCTAATACTGATTTTCCATTTCAAAAGTCCGTTTTCATTTCATTACCGTTATTCCGTATAAATTAAAGAAAAACTGAAGTATTTGTTGTGTGGTATTGAATCTCATACATGTAACAGTAACGCAACGTTTGTGTATTTAGAATAAAAATAATGTCTCATCGGTGATATTCGATGCCAAAAGACATGAAATATAAATAGGAATTTCAGGAGAAAGAAATGATTAAAAAATGCCTTTAAAAAAAGTTTTAAAAATGTTTTTAAAAAAAAGCTTTAGAACAGAGGTATACATGGAGGGTGATAGATTCCCCTTGCTATATCCTTTTGAACAATTGTTTTGATGAAACAGACAAAGGACCATCATGGCAAGGTCTACGTAGTTCGTAATTATGTTTCCTGAGGGTCGGAATACAAACAAAAATCTGAATGTATATTGCTCATTCCATTTAAAATAGCAATTAAGGGCTATAAAAAGGGCCCCGGACCTTAAGGAAAAGCTATGCCGGTAAAAATCGGTTTTCAAAATTTCACTGTGACAATTTATTGAACTGACTTTTGAAATTGTTTGAAGAATGACGAAAGAACAAGTTTTGGACCCCTTTCTAAAGATATTGAGCTAATTGGTGGCAATGTCAGCTAAGATCCACCCACCCTTCGTCAGCTTTGGTTGAACTATATATGCACAAAAAACCCCAGGTCTGATAGATGTGTTCAAAATTAGGCATGAATACAGTATTGATATTTACCAGATTGGCCATGTTCACAAAATATGTGATCATGTGAAAATTGTTCAATTAACCCCTCTCGTGCATATGTATTGAGAAAACAACATTCAAGTCCGGAATCGATGGCGATTTATCCGGATTTGTCGAATACCCCTTTCACATAACATTAATATCTTTGAATGCAAGCAAAACTTTACACAAAAGGTCAATTTGTCATACTTTGGAAAAAGTAATAAAATTACATTGAATTCTTCGATTCATGAGTGATCAAAAGTCCTTGATCCGAAGAAAGAGTTTGTTGCAATTTATGACAAAATACAGTTCGTAAAGTTTTCATCTCATATTCTCGATTCTACTTTACAATCCCTTTGTTGCCTCTTTTTGGGCTCCGTATTTTCGCATGTTGATTTTTCAATGTCTTTTTATACTGCAAACAAGTCATGTTGGAAATCCCCCCCCCCCTATCTCTTATAGATTTGGTCATATTACATTGTTTAGATTGAGGATCACTGACGAGGGTTCAGTACCCGAAACGTGCATGTCTGATCCATGCTGAGAATTTATATGTTCTTAAATTATGCTACAGAAGTTGAAGACATTTAACATTTGTACTACTTGGTGGGTGTCACTGCTGGTGGATCAGGATTCCCCGAGGGCACATGTAGCCAAGTTCGATCAACTTTGGTCGGTGGTCCGTCCCTTCAACGCATTCGAAAATTTCTGTTATAACAAAATCTTGAAATTTCTAAAACATGGGTCCTGTAGCAAAATATCCCACCTATCCTGCTACGTTTTTCGGTACATTTTTTGACATAATAATTATCACACTCTTTGGCCATATTACATGGTTTAAATTGAGGATCACTGACGAGGGTTCGGTACCCGCAACGTGCATGTCTGGTCCATGCTGAAAATTTATCTGTTCTGAAATGATGCTTTTTCAATATTTAAGACGTTTAACATATGATACTACAGGACCCATGTTTGATAAATTTTAAGAAATTTTGATAACAGAAATTTTTGAATGCGTTGTAAAAAAAAGATCAACTATTTACATTGAACCCTTTGGTAACACTGATTGTTCAGTCACCTTTTCATTAATTACTTAATTATGTATTTATGACGCGGGGTTTCCGCCGGTCATACAAAAGTTCTAGAATATGTGTCCGTAGAATAGAACGTTGCGGGAATGTTGGCTGTAAAGCATAGCGATCAAGAAAGGTGGCGCCGTCGTTGGCCCAATAAGTACATGTAGCCGTATTCCCTAAAGTTCGAACAATAAACACAAATTGAAGAACGTTGGTTATAAGACATCCAAATTTAATATGACGATAACGATGATTATAATATGTGACTTTCAAATAAATAATATTAAACTAAAAAGTATCAATGTAAAGTCCAAACACAGACGGATGTGGCCGGTTCAACGTCGGGCCTCCGAACTAAAGAATTGTCTTTGTTCTCACCAATTTTGCGTACGAAATTAGATAAACAAGTACATAATACAATTAGCTTTAAGAATTGACAGGTAAATCACTTGAATCACATCAAAAGTTTGGGATTAACGAAAGTATAATAAAGATGTTAAAATCTGCCTGAGGTGATGACACCCGACGTAAGAGGATTATTTAGAAACGTCTCTGATCAAATCTTTAAAGAAAACAATTATACAATAGTCGGACAAGGTAAAAGTAAAACATGTGATAATGACAAGATTAAAGAATACAAAAATTAGATGTTCAATATCAAGTTTAAGTCCAAAATTTTCTTTTTACAAAAAGTCCAAATTTCCTCTATGATAATTTCCCTCTGCTTTCGGAGAAAACACGTCCCCGTGTTTCAACAACAAAAAAATATATTATGGATTGAAGTTATAATGTCCATTTCCGTGATTGTTCCACTGCACGTTATTTCCTTGGTTATAGTGTCCATGTCCGTGATTATTCCAGTGTACATTGTTTCCTTGGTTGTAAGGTCCGTTATTTTGAAATTGTCGAAGTCGTTCGATCTCTTCGTACAAGTCATCAATTGAGCCGTTTCTCATTTCAATGACAGCCTCCAAATGCCAAATTTGTTGATCTTTGCCACACAGCTCGCCTTGTAATTGTTCGTTCTCTGTTTGTGTCATGTTGAGCTGGTCTTCAAGATCATCGATTTCATTGCTCTGACCATGAACCTGTTGCTGTAATTGTCCAATAGAAAGCTGTAGTCCTTTATTCAAACTGACTGAGCATTTGAAATCTTCGGAAATTTTCGAAATGTTATCATTTAAAGCTGAAATTTCATCACTTTGTAGTTTTTCTTTAGCCAAAAGTTGAGATACACGTTTCAAAGCAGTTTCGTGCAATATCCGTGTTCGCTCCAATTCTTGTGCGAGTTCCGCCGTTTCCTTTTTGGCACCTTTTTCCATGTACAGTTTTGTTTCTAGATCTGTAATTTTTGCGGAAGATATTTGTCGCACCGTTGAGAGTTTTTTCTTTGTCGAGACAAGATCGTCCTTGGTACTTTGAAGTTCCATGATTTCCTTCTTTGACGAAGCGAGCTCTTTCTCAGCAGTCTGAAGCTTTTGAAGAAGACACTTTATCGTTGAATTTGCACTGTTTATCTTTCCTTTTGTTTTTGAAAGTTCACGCCTTAAAGATGAAGAATGATCGATAACTTTGTAGAATGCTGTGGGT
The DNA here is from genome assembly GCA_028142955.1 of Pinctada fucata. Lineage (NCBI taxonomy): Eukaryota > Metazoa > Mollusca > Bivalvia > Pterioida > Pteriidae > Pinctada > Pinctada fucata. The sequence continues at coordinate 44,885,831 of AP027106.1, forward strand.
CCAAGAGAATGAAATGGAAGCTCTTTTAAACTGTTCTTTCTTTCGTAATATTTAACTAACCGAATTTTGTCACGTTTTTGATTTGACTTTGATTTCTTGGTATGTCCGTTGTTTTCAGAACTTTTAGAAAATGTTTGTAATGAACGCACCTTGTTTCCGAAATTCCTTTGTCCATTGTCGTTGAATCTTCCAAATGAATTAGAAAAGGGAAACACATAATTCCATGGTCTCCAAGAAGGTTAAAAGTAATTATAATCCATCGTTGTTACTGATCGTATCCGTAAAAGTTTGAGTTGTAGGGGAATCAAACTCAAAAGTAGCGCCACTCACACGCGTAGCGAGAGATACCATTCTAAGGGGATGTACTGGATTCACTCCACCAACTATGACGCGGGGTTTCCGCCGGTCATACAAAAGTTCTAGAATATGTGTCCGTAGAATAGAACGTTGCGGGAATGTTGGCTGTAAAGCATAGCGATCAAGAAAGATGGCGCCGTCGTTGGCCCAATAAGTACATGTAGCCGTATTCCCTAAAGTTCGGACAATAAACACAAATTGAAGAACGTTGGTTATAAGACATCCAAATTTAATATGACGATAACGATGATTATAATATGTGACTTTCAAATAAATAATATTAAACTAAAAAGTATCAATGTAAAGTCCAAACACAGACGGATGTGGCCGGTTCAACGTCGGGCCTCCGAACTAAAGAATTGTCTTTGTTCTCACCAATTTTGCGTACGAAATTAGATAAACAAGTACATAATACAATTAGCTTTAAGAATTGACAGGTAAATCACTTGAATCACATCAAAAGTTTGGGATTAACGAAAGTATAATAAAGATGTTAAAATCTGCCTGAGGTGATGACACCCGACGTAAGAGGATTATTTAGAAACGTCTCTGATCAAATCTTTAAAGAAAACAATTATACAATAGTCGGACAAGGTAAAAGTAAAACATGTGATAATGACAAGATTAAAGAATACAAAAATTAGATGTTCAATATCAAGTTAAAGTCCAAAATTTTCTTTTTACAAAAAGTCCAAATTTGCTCTATGATATATTTATAATTAAGAAAAGAATGGGGGACCAAATATGGATGGATGAAAAAATTCTAAAAAGATTAATATTTATCAAATTTAACTGAAGAATCTTAAGTTCACCGGTTATATCTTTTGCAATTAATTTACAATCACCATTTTCAAAATAATCCTTTTTCCAATACCTACCATCCTAGTACAAAAGTTTGTATAACATAAAAAAAGACATAGAAAAATATGAAATTATATATACACATAATTTCAAAATTTTGGGCATAATTTCGATCATTATACATCGAATACCTTAACTAGCAAACCTCTTAACTGTATGATCACGGAAATTGTCGAATGTCTCTTAACTGTATGATCACGGAAATTGTCGAATGTCTCTAAACAGTAAGATCACGGAAATTGTCGAATGTCTCTTAACTGTATGATCACGGAAATGTCTCTGCCGGATGCTCATATTAGCACTGTTTACAAAGATTGGTTTGATCTGTACTATGGATATGTTAATAGCATCATTCACCGGGTTTCTTTTAATCATACGTTTAAAATCAATATGTATTTCTATCAATTAAATCTATCATGTTGAAAATGATAAAACGTAGAACATCAAAGGTGAATATATCATGGGAAAACAACGGATCAACATTAATGACAAGGTTTGATTTTGTATGTTATCAATGAGTGACAATCCGTAATCAGACTCAATCATCAGTTCCTTATCACTAGTTGTCTCAAAGTCCTTTTCACAAACGTCAAGTTTCGTGGTAAGAATAGGATTTTCTGAGCAAGGAAGCTTAAAGTAGGAATATAACAGAATGACAACGGTTATCTCCTTTTTTCCAGGAACATAAGCAAGTGCCACCAGGCTCTGCAAGTTTTCTCCCACTTAATTCTTGAATTAAGATTCCTCCACAAGGCCTGTCAAAAACATTGGAATGAAAACTAGGATCCACGACAATTCCAACAGTTCTCTGTGTTGTTGCGCCGTATTTGACTACCTTCTTCTTATTAAGTTTATTTGCAGATTCTTTCTTTGTGATGTTGTTGTCCTGCTTCAAGATGGGATTTAACACGATCGTTAGTAACCTTTATTATGTACTGCTTTTCTGGATACGATTCGCAATTTAGGTCAAGGTCAAATCTCAAGGTCAAGGTCAAATCTCAAGGTCAAGGTCAATATCTTTAATCAGGTCCACTTGCTTAGATCTATCTCCATGCCAAGTTTAAATGTAATATATCATTGGTACCTTACTACAATATACTCAAATTCAAAATTGTATATGGAAAGTGAAGGTCAAATTGCCAGGTCAAGGTCAATACCCGAAATAAAATCAACTCATTATTTCCTAACACCATGCAGCATAGTGTAGTATTGGTACAATAGAGCTGATTTTTTAATCACAGTTTCGAGGTCAAGGTCAAACCTCGAGGTGAAAAAGTGCCTGCATTCAGATCCTCATACTGTTTTTATCTCTATACTTAGTTTAAAGATTGTATCCCTTTTAAATCTTTCACAACAAACCTTTACACAAAATTACATTTTTCAAGGACAAATATCAGGGTCAAGGTAAAAGACAATGTCTGCGTTCAGATCTTCTCACTATGCTTTATCTCTCTGTACTAAGTTTGAAGATTGTACCTCTTGTAGTTCTTTCACGAATAACCTAAACACAACAGCTAAAACAAAATGGCAGTAGATTCAAATATTTCTTCCAGAGGGAAGGGATGATAACAAGTAAAAACACAAACACTCAGATACACAAATTTTCGGCCCCTTGGCCTTTATCAAGTGTAAAAAACGACGATCTATAACAATTCTAAGTAAAATCCATCCTTGCTTCTCTGGCGTACATTGCAAATGCGATTTATCAAAATTGTGATTTGCAATGAACGCCAGAGAAGCAAGGATGGATTTTACTTAGAATTGTTATAGATCGTCGTTTTTTACACTTGATAAAGGCCAAGGGGCCGAAAATTTGTGTATCTGAGTGTTTGTGTTTTTATTTGTTAAAACAAAATGTTGACGCAGATAAACAGATGGACATCACCATTTCATCAGCTAGATTTTGCTTTGCAATTCGGCTAAAAATTCAGCCAATCTTTAATATTATGTCGCCCTGAAAAATTAAGGTGAAAAGAAAAAACAAAATATCCCTTGAAAATCAAGAGTTCCTTCTCTTGTTATAAGCAATTACTTTAGAAGTTTGGTCAACATCCAATCAAAACTATGCCCTTCAGGCTGTATAAAAAGATTTTAGCTATTTCTGATCTGTGACTTTGAGCTATGACCTTGAAAATCATGAGGTTTCTTTGTCATGTCATAAGCAATGAATGTATGTAGTTTGATAAAGATTCAATCAAAACTGTGGCCTCAAGGATGTTCACAAGGACTTTTACACTTCCAATCTCTGACCTTGACCTTTGACCTTCAAAATCAGTATCTTAAAGGTTCTTCCTCTCGTCATTAGCAATACATGTACAAAATGTATGAAGTTTGGTAAAGATTAAATTGAAACTGTACACTGCCTTCTAGGCCATATATAAAAGTGTGAAGCACACATGCACACAAACCCCTTTACTCACTTACACACAAACAATTGCATTACTATATCGGACTGCAAAAATGTTGTGAGGGGAAAATAATATTTCCAATATTTTTAAAATTGAGAAATCTTTTATCCTTTCACCTCAAAACCCATGGGTATCATCAATAAATAATGACTGAAATATCAAAGATATATCTTGACCACTAATTATGATGCTGCGATACATTTATTAACTAATGAAAATCATATATTCAGAAAAATGGGCTTTCACTTTGACCTCTTGGCTCCACAAAATCATTGGTGTCATTCTGGCATGATAGCACAAGTATCTGAGAAATACAGAAGCTGTATCTTGGAAGTTAAAACTCACTGAAGGTATAATCAACATGTAAAAACATAATCAATTTTGTCGTCTCCATTTTCAACACAAGATTTAAGGTATATAAATATAGGGTAATCAAAGATTACATAGCTCGCCTATACAGGTTTTTGTCAGAAACCAGGTTTAAGTTTTTGAAAAGTAGATCAAAGTCCAAGGTCAAGGTCACTAGGTCAAAGGTCATGGTCTCAAATGAAAGGTCTTGTCACAAGGTATCTATATGTGAAATATCAAAGCCCTACCCCTTATAGTTCAAGAGATATAGCCCAGGTTAAAGTTTTGTCTACGGATGACAACGACACCGAGGGTATGGCATTAGCTCTCCGGACTTTTTCGTCCCGGCGAGCTAACAACATCGTCCAAAAGCTAGAAATTGTACTTCCCTATCTTACAAATTTCTAGATTTTTGATATTTTTTCATTCAATTCGCCATGAAAATGTATGGTCCCGAACATCGCCGAAATGGTGCGTCTTCTGCCAACTTCATGCTATTGAATTTTCTGTTATCAAAACAAACAGAAGAAGAGTATCTTACCACTTATGCATTAATGGATAAATTAGCAATACCAATTGTATAATCAGTCTTCATGAAAACATTTTTTAACTACTAACCTGAAGACAAATTTTTCTGGCAGATTATTTTATGGTTTGTTAGACAAGTTTTACTTGCCAGCAGAATTTCTGGTGGTCCCGGGCATCTGGCTAGAGAGTTTCCATGAAGTCTGCTCTGATTTCAATAAAGGGCGGCACCCGACGAAATATCGTCGTCTCGGATGATCAAAATCGCTGGTTTGAATTTTTCTAAATTGCCACCTCAAATAAATCTTACTGAAAACCCTGAGACTGTACAATATGTGCATTTAAATGTGGACCTTAATGAATCAAATATACAATGCTTCATACTTCATTGTAATTGTAATAGATTTATTTCCTATATACATCAAATTCCATTCATATACAAAGCGATTTTTCATCTTATACAATCAACAATGACAAAAAAATTCTTTTCAAATTGATAGCATTGTCAAGAAAGTGTATATAGTGTAACAATCAATGTATCAATAAGCAAATAATACTTAGTAAAAAGAGCTCTGCCCTCTTATTTGTATCATTCTGGGAAGATTTAAATAAAGTTGAATGTAATGTTTGTATATCCATTTTCTTATTCAGAATTTTCTATGTGAAGAAAAATACAAGATTTCAAAACATATAAAATGTACATTTAGTATGAAGTTAAGAATGATAGATGCAAAGGTGCATGTAATGGACCAGTTTTCAAATAAAATATCACAGAAAAAGATTTTTCTAGGTACATCCATCTCTCATATCCTCTTCATATGTGACCTAAGTCACAGTAAAAATTTTATAAATAATGTAACAAATTTCATAGATTTCAGTACAAGTATCGTGTTCTTTTGAATTCCCATAAGTTTTTTAACACATACATACATTAAAATCTGTACTGTAAAGTAATCCTAGAAATTTTGGATATTTATGCTTTTTCTCATGCCCATGCATTCTACTTCATCGATGAACAGGGTGTTCGCCTTAATTCCGATATCCTCCTCCAAAGACAACTGATTACGAATGAGTCCTTTAAGCGAATCCTGTGTTTGAGCAAGTCGTGCTTGCAGTTGTTCAACCGACGACTCTATTTCGTGTACTTCCTCGATCAGCCGGTACTGAACGGGATCGCGACATAACTCTACATTAGGCCGGCTCTGTCTGGTGTCTAGACGTGTCTGAGATAGTTTCATAGGCAGTTCCTTATCGGCGATTGATTTCTGCAGACGGGAGATGTTCTCCTCAATTTCTTTGATTTGCTTAACAATCTGAAAAATATCAGTAAAATCCAATCCATCAATTTTTTTTAATATGTTTCCAATGCTACTTACCACTTATTTTTTTTTTATTATTCTGCGACATTCAACTTTTTTATGCTTAGTGCATTATCATAAGGTATCAAAATCTCTTTTCAAAATCTTGAATCATCAAGATATCAGAAATGCTTAATGAATGGACTTCAGAACTAATCCACTCCTTGACACTGCCAAAAAATCCAGCTATAGTCTTATAGACATCCACACTGAATACTATTATTTTTACTAGCCCCATAAATTCGTAATCAATTAGCTATTCAAAACAACTGCAGCCTGTTTAACAAAAATACTTACGAAAAGTTTTTTGGGAATTTTCCTAACTTTCATCATCAAATAAACGCTTAAAATTTTTTTTCCTATTTAGATTATATTGTGCTTTATGATATGATTTCTACATGCTAAATATAAGTTCAGAAACAAGACATAACAGATTTCAGCTTATAAGAAGAACTAAGCAATCAAAAGTAACAAAAATTCCTAAAATTTTTCGTAAGTATTTTTGTGAAATAGGCAACTGGTTTCCAATAGTCCCAATTTGAGTGTTATTTGTGAAATTTATCCATAAACACCTGATAAAGTAGAAATTCTTACCCTGTTAAGATGGTCCTCGAGTTTGCTCTTTGTGTCCTTTGTTTCGGATATTCTCTTGTTGAATGCTACGTTGACCTCGTTACATTGCTTCCTCATGTCGTTGGAGGTTTGCTGGAGGATCCCGTCAATCAAAGAACGAAGCTCTACGGAGCTCTGACGCTCACGCTCCGCCTTAAGGATGTTAGCATCGGAGAAATCCTGCCAATCTTCTGGAGACACAGAGCTGTGGACAAAGAAAGATAACTCTAAATATAAAAAAATTGTAAAAGATCTGAGAGCTGTGGACAAAAAAAGATAACTCTTGTTACTCATTTTTATATTGGTAAGACTTTTTACAAATATACAACATAAAAAGAAAATGTTCATCAACAAAAATATATCATTAGACAAGAAAAATTGCTGCTCAACATGAAGAATTGTTATTCAACATGAACAATTTTATAAGTTGTTGAATAAAAGTGAAGTAACCCATGAGATGCGAAATAGTATTACTTACTTAGCCTCAATTTTAGCTACACCATCTTTCATGTTTAATCCTGCTGAATTGTTCCTCAGATTTGCACAGTATTCATCAATACTTAACGCTCCAAATTTGTCCTTCAAGTCTTTCTCCAACTGGTACTTTGCCTTGCGATTTAATCTAAAATTTACAAATGATTGTCAGCATTAAAAAATCATGTTGAATTTCCAATTTAGATATGAAATCAAGAAGATATGGACTATATGAGCTATATTGAATATTTGCAGAAAACAGATTATCTCCCATTTGAGACGGTATCTGACGTAAAACCATTATGACGTCATGAAAGTGGGAAAGTAACGACAATTTTGTACCGTCATCTCCCAGAGTTTTACGGTAGGATCGTTTCTATAGAATTTGATGACGTTACAATTAGTCTACGTCAGATACTGTCGCAAAGGGGAAGTAAATCTGTTTTTCGAAAATAAAGAATAACATATGTCTAGGCCGATCACACAAACCACAGAGTTACAAGCATTGAGCATTGTTAGAAACAAAACAAATCTACTTCTAAACATATTTGAGATTTTATTCTTAAATACCTGATTTGTTCTGAGGCTTGTTCCAGTGTCCTCCTTAGTAAGGCCTGTACACCCTCAATAGTCTCTACTTCTTTAATTAGCTCCTTCTGTACATCATCGTGTACTAAATCTATCGCTTGCCTCTTTTCTCTGAAAAACATATGTACATAATCATAGTATAATAATTTGACATTCATATTATTTTCACCTATCTTCTTCTTTGACATATGTTTATTTTTTCAGTCCTTGAGTTGTTCAAAATTTCAAGTATTATCTTCACAAAAACTCAATAACCCAATGTTAGCGGCAACTAAAATAAATTTCCAGGCTAGCAGAAATTGTCTTACAAACTATACAATGGGCCAGTGGAATTTATCTGTGGGACAGTGGTTGACTGGTTCAAAGGCATTTTCATGAAGTTTGGACATGATATTCATAAAAAAAATAATTCATATAGAAACATAAGTTTAATTTTTTAAGTACACCAAATGTGTGTGACTTTACCTGTTTGCTAAGCACCCTCGTGCGATATGCAGAGGTTCAGCTGTAGCCTCAAGAGCTTTCTCAACACGTGCTTTGAAGGCAGTGAGACTGTCGATTTCTGTGGCTAGTTCATTGAGCTTGTCGTCTAATTCTTTTTTCCAATACTTGATATCAGTTATTCTTTGCTCTGAAAGAAAAGGAATTTAATGTGAATTACCGTAATCTTTAAACAAAAAATAAAATTTAAACTTAAGAAAAAAGACTTATTTCTTTGCTGAGAAAAAAAATAAAAGAAAACAAGGAAATCTCAATGAGAAAATGGAAATGCCAATTCTAAGCATGATGAACTTTTATTTCTTTGACAAAATTTTGTATAAAAAATTAAAAATCCTAGCTATGATCAACAGTATATATGTTTACTTAATTTTTCTTATATGTACAATGTAGCCAAATTATTCTATCTGTAACTGTGCTACTTAATATTCATTAATCCTTGATCTGACCTTGAAATGTTATGTTAATTTATGCTTAAAATTGTAGCAAGAAAGTGAAGTATGATATTATTAGTTACACGGTTAGTTAGTGACCTGATACAGAAGAATACACCATGTATTTTTCCGTATCAGGTCACTAACTAACCGTGTAATGAATTTATCACGTCGAAGACCTCTAACTGTATGTGTGGGGGTCTCTGTATCATACAATTCACGACGTCATGATAACCTACTCACCCGATACGGATTTACAAGCCTGATACGGCTTTTTTCAAGGCATCATGTGACCATGATCTGACCAATCAGATTCCAACATTTTTGTCTGAGGCGTGATAAATAATTATAGTTGTATAAACGTTTTATAAAAAAAACCTACTGTTACAACAAGCCCTCTACAACAGTCTAATATTAGTAAATAAATGTTCACATTAAGAAACATAATATCAAAACTATTTCATAATTAAATGACAAGAGTTTCTTATTACCATATTGTAGACTTGCATTTCATGCACATCAATACCTGATATCACAATACATGTACTTGATTTAAATTCTTACTATTACGCCATAACAGCTCTATGACATCAGAGTAAGAAATAATATCAAAAGTTGTGATGTCAGGTCTTGGCAAGTCTACAGTTAATATGAAAATGGTCTATTAGTAACAATACAATATGATTTTCTTTCGTTCTTACCAAATTTTTTGTTAACATCCCTTTGAGTTTTCTCTGTTCGTTTTTCTGTTTCATCACTGAGTCGTTTGGATTCTTCTACCAGTCTCTCGGCAGCAGCACGCTCTGACTCAGCATTAGCGTAATGTGTTAAATTTGATGTTGTCCATTCTGGATGGGTAAATCTAGTGGGACCAGTTACTAACTTAGCCATCCTAAAAGCAAAAGAGACAAACTCATTATTATTAGTACATGTATGTCAAGGAGAGACATTTCCTACTGTACTCACATCCAATAAAAGTTTTTTCTGCTAAATAACCCACTTGCCCAAATTCATCATGGCTGAGAAAATGACGAAAAATGTCTGAGGCAGGCAATTTTTGCGCACTTTTTCATTGTTACGTCACAATGGGACTGCGTCTTTTAATAGTGACGTCATAATGTAAAACAACGCCAAAAGATGTTGACTCGGACATTTTGTGCTTTCTAAAAAGATAAGAAAATGGTCTATTGTCCGCAAATTTTCTGATTGAATCATTGAAATTCATATAGTCCATATCCGTCTTCTTATAACAAGTGTACATAATTATAATACCTCACTCTCCATTGTTGGATATCAGATGCAGCAGAGACTACATGTAATATATCAAGCTAAAACTGTATGAATGAAGTGCTTGTCGCTGTGTTTGAATGATTTTATTTTCAAAATTGCTAGTACACATGTTATTATGAAAATTTTATTAAAATATATATGAAAAATAATGTATGAAAATAATGATCTTGTACAAAGCACAAGAAAGACAATATAATGATCTTGCTGTATACGTACACTACCTGAGCGAAACTTACCGCAGATGCAGTTTTGTGTATGACAAAAATATATCCGATTAGGGGGAGTAGGTAATTTATGTACACTTGTCTTGAGATGACGGATATATGCATTGTCTTACATTATAGAAACTGACAGTCTAAGTTTTATGTTTGTGAAACCAATACTCTATGCTCTCAGTGGCAGAAAATAGATCAAGATAGGGCATTTTCTATGTTAATTTTAGTGTGATCTCGCTGATTTTAACACTGAGTTTATGGAGAATGTCAACAATGTCACACTAAAATTGATGTAGAAAAATTCAAATTTAAAACTACTAAAATTCTTTCACTGTGAACATAGAATTGTTCCTACGGATATACATATATACACACTTATAACTGCACCGTTAGTTATGAGAGTTTGAGATCTATCCCCCAAAGATATCGAAATCATTTCACTCTTGTCAGACATTTTAGTAGTTTTGTCAGTCCGAACAATGAAAAGTACTGCGAACGTTTGTCAGTCCTAAAGAATTTTTCGTCAGACATTTCTTTCGGACTGACGTACACTTTTCGACATCAGCAATGATTAGTCTGATCCCCTAATATGAATTTTAATGAGAAAATAGACAAATGAGGCAAAACTTAAATTATCTGATTTCTGAAGTGAGCTGCATGGACAGCACTACTGGTTGAAAAGATATTTCCGAACTGAAGATATTTCCGAACTGAAGATATTTCCGAACGATTCACTAGTTTGAGTTACTTGAAGTTACTTTATCACAATTTTGGTGATGCAGATGTTTAGGTATTCCGAAAAATAACTGACATGCAAAAGGAAATCTCAAAATAACTTCAGGCCAAAAGAAAAAATACCTTTGTTTCCCATCACCCGACCGACCCTATTCAAACCCGCCGACCCTAACGTTTTTTTCCCGATTTTTAGTTGCATTTAGGTATATCTTCGCCAATATTTACGATCGTCGCGCGTTACGAAATGTGTGCCAGAAATTTTAAATCTACCTATTTTGACGAAATCTTCTGCTTTTTAACATTATCTATCACCTACCGTTTTATATTATTCTATAATTATCCACTCTTAGAAATTGTAAAAATAATCTATAATTCTCTCTCGAAACGTTACTTATAATACGGCCCTTTCAGACAGGTTTTGTTTTGTTTTTTCCAAAAAAGGCGTACTGATTTGTAAAAACGCATTACTAGGGTTTTGATGATTTAATTGGTAGTAATCATTAATTTACCAATAATAACCTAAGTAAACATTTGAGGTCATGCACGTGCCGGTCGTTTCATTTCACGCAAACGTCTTTTGTAAAACATGTAACGATGTTTCCTACGGTTTATAAAATTACGTATAAGCTGAAAAATCGAAGATTCAAATAAAAGATCATCAATAAGCTTGGTGAGAACATATTCGCAAATAGTGCAGCAATTTTATATTTGTGCGCGGCTGCTCGCTTGTCGATGATTTAAAAGACCCATCTTGTTCACATTTATATTGTAAAACAACGTTTTTGTATTCGAATAACGCTAAGACGAAAAAAAAAAAGGCATACAGGATAAGTTTTAGCAAATCAGTCCTTAGACAGCGGATGGTTTGATATTTTATTCATAGAATATTTTTTGTACGGCGTCAACGAGATAAACTTACAATATCTTTGTTCAAGCAGATCTAACCGTATTATGCTTCTATGCCTTGACGACGGATTAAACGTCTCACTCTGACAAACCAAAGCCCTGATAATTAAGTATTTCAAGCCGACTTTTTCAATAATTTACCCCCCCCCCCCTCTTGCAACGTATTAGTGAGCGTCCAGGGATTTTTTTTGCCCCTTTTTGGGGCCGTTATTCGGTCCCATTCCCAATGAAAAATAGTATCTTTTTTTCCCAATTGTGACTCTAAAATTTCCCAATTTCATTCAGATGGAATTATCAGCGAAAATAGTGAAAATAACTGGTTCAAAAGTAGCAAATTTACTAATTATTTGCCATATTGTTGTAAGCATAAGAAATTAAATCATATTTAAAGAAAATTATATGATTAAACATTCAATTCTTAACTTTTGATTGTATAAACTGTCATTTTACTTTTACTTTGATATTTAGTGCTTCCCAAATATTCCCAAATGTCGTTAATTTTCCCAATTGCAAGGGCCCCGACCCCATTCCCAAATTACTGAAAAAAATCACTGGCGTCATTCCCGTCCTTCCGTCACACTTTTCCACATGACAACTCGTCTTAAACTCGAGATCCAAACTGATTACTTGCTTCTGACGTTATGTTTGCGGCCAGTAAATGCTTTTTTTTCTGCACGTAAAGCGGAAGTTTGCACCGTAAAATCAGCACTTACCGGTTGCAAACATAGCGTCAGAAGCAAGTTACTCCCATTCTGATGCTATTTCTATTTTCGAAAATTCAGGACAAAATGGTGACGTTTACTTTTATCGGCGAGTATGTTCTCGTTTTATGGCCGTGCACAATGAAATTTGGCGTTATTGTGACGTTGCATTTCAATATAGGGATCAATATGGAAGTAGGCCTATTGATTTTTACGTCCTTGGTGTAGGAAATATTCATTTGAAATATTGGTATCCAAGTGATAACTCAAGAACCTTTCCATCTAGCCAAACCAAAATTGTGGGGATCTGCTAGTCAGAAATACCCGGCCAAAGCAAGCCTTTGATGACTATTTGGGTGGTATGTGGCTTGGTTGGGTTGGCAGGCCAGCTTCCATTCTCCAAAATTATCGTCAAAGGCTGGATTTGGTATTAAGGTATCTCGGACTAGAAATACGTTTTTTTATCAGGAGGAGAAGCCTTTTGATTCGGTGTTATTAGGTCAAAGGTCATGGTCATTGTTAGGAAAAAAAAAACAATGAGCTCTAGATAGATAATAAAAATCCAGATTCAAGATCACTATGCTTGGGAGGCCAGTTTTAAGAAGAGTAATATCATCTAAAAAAATTTACTATTTCCCAAAGATTGCAGGCACAAAATGGCCTCCTTTCCCCCTTTTCTAAATTGTTAAACATTTCTGAATCTGAGTGTCAAACAGACTACACATATTTGAAGGTCATGATTCCATTTTAATCCCTTAAGATCTCTTTTGAAATATAATTATAAACATGGGTAGAAGAATAAATAATAATATTAAAAAAAAGATTCAAAAAAAAAAAAAAAATCCGACCGACCTACCCTATTTTTTTTCAGCATGTTATGGGAAACACACATATTTTTTTTCTTGGCCTCATTGATTTGGTATATTTTTAGCGTTTGTTTCTCCTACTGTTTGTAATCTTCGTCTGTTTTGGGGCTGGGGAAAGTGACGTCATAGCGTTAAGAACATATCTTGACCTATATATATAGTTTCGGAGTCGCATATTTTCCAAAAATATATTCTTGTAAATTGGTAGATAAAATCCTGCATTGAGAGCTAGGCGCCCAGAGCAGGATATTCACAACAAAGTAAAATAATTACATGTGTTAGAAAACCAAAATCATTGGAAATAAGTATACTTATTACTTAATTCACTTTTCAGAATATGTCACAAAAAGATACAATTTGAACACATTAGATGCCTTGAAAACAAAAGCCCGAACCAAGTACATTGTATATATGCAGAAACTATTATACCAATTTATGTTCGTATGCCGAGACATAGGTCTAAAGATACGAACGTTCGTATCCGGAGCCACTGCCTAAATATTATACCTCATCATGGTTCTGAAAGTGGCTTTAGAAATAAATTCTGTAAACATGGTAAAAGTTCTACGATGTATGTTGACATAGAATTATTCAATAAGGTTGAAAGGATAAAATCACAAAGTTTTGAAAAAAATTATCTATATTTGACCCCAGGATAGGCTAAGATGCAAATCTTTCTGAAATACCTTTAGTAACTTGTGTAAAATTGCCATTTAAGGGGGGTATTCAAATACCCTCAAATCAGCAATTGAAGGTTGATTTTCTAAATTATTTTTACATAGGCATTTGTATAAAGGGTGAAGCATTATTAGTTCTGAGTTTCACAGTGACTGGACATAAAGAAGACGAGTCATTGACGAAAAACCGCGAAAATCGATTGGAATTGTCTGCTCGACCTGATGTTGTCAAAGGACCTGTAAACACCACAGGCACCTGATTCCTAGATAGAAAAAATAAAAACCTTTCTTAAACGTCCGTTTCTCTTCTCTTTACCTTTCTCTAAGGCACGACAGCCTCCATGTTTTAAATCGAGTCGAAACCTACACTTTACCGTTAGCGGCAAGGGTAACAACTCAAACTAACGGTACTGCACATGCTAAGAATAGCGAGAAGTGTAGGTTTCGACTCAATTTCAGTTATTTGGATTAATTGCGGCTTATTGCACGAATAATCAATGATAAGTAGGTTACGATCGTGAAGAAAAATATCTGTAGAAAATACTGATATGCAGTTTTATGAAGAAATCCTTTTGAAACTTACGATATTGAGGGGGTAAAGAGGGGGGATGATGTTTAAACATGGAAGCTGTCGTGCCTTAAAGAGAGAGTAAAGAGAAGAGAAACGGGTGTTGAAGATTGAGTTTTAATTTTCTTTGTAGGAATCTGGTGCCTGTGGTAAACACTACAGTAGTAGATTTTACATAGCTTTGTTTACATTGAATAAATACTATCTTTATCTTGTGTCATCTTATGAATGTACTTCACAAATGACGTGCTCCTTTCGCAACGAATTTATGAATAATTAAACTTCAGTTCCGAAAAACCTCTGACCACGCAGTGTGTAATTTGTCCACAAAAGCGAATCTTAAATAGAATTCGGACAATTCTCTTTTATTTCATTCCATATTAGATATTGTCTCATTACCTACAGCCTTAATTATCAAAATCTTACCTTAAAATCGAGGAACTCTTGAAGATGTATTGTTTTTCTGTGTTTGCCTCCTTTCTTCGATGGAGTACTTAGCAACCGCTCGTTGTTAATGTATTTTGAAAGCAAACATTTGATTGGTCAATAATCTATAGTCTCCAAAACGTTTGAATCAAAGTCGTTCAATTTAGGGGTCGTATATAAAACCAAGTTGTTCGATCTAGGGGTCGTATCAAAAATGTTTAATGAAGCTTCGCTATCGATATCCTTAGTTTTTGTGTATCAAATTGCCTATAAATGATTTTTGTCCCCCGCTTTCGCGTAAAGCGCGGGGACATTTTAAAAACCGGGTCGTCGGTCCGTCTGTCTGTCTGTCAGTCAAAACTTTAACCTAGCTTGTGCATAACTTTTGAATGGTAAGTGATAGGGCTTTCATATTTCATATGTGTATTCCTTATGACAAGACCTTTCCATGGATATTAATATTTTTGACCTTGTGACCTTGACCTTAAATCAAACCTGTTCGTCTGTCTGTCCGTCAGTCACAAAAACTTTAACCTTGTGCATAACTTTTGGATGGAAAGTGATAGGGCTTTCATATTTCACATGTGTATTCCTTGTGACAAGACCTTTCCATGGATACCAAAAATTTTGACTTTGTGACCTTGACCTTGGACTTTGACCTACTTATTAAAAACTTTAACCTTGACCATAACTTTTGAATGAAAAGTGATAGGGTTTTCATATTACACATGTGTATTCCTTGTGACAAGACCTTTCCATGGATATTAATATTTTTGACCTTGTGACCTTGACCTTAAATCAAACCTGTTCGTCTGTCTGTCCGTCAGTCACAAAAACTTTAACCTTGTGCATAACTTTTGGATGGAAAGTGATAGGGCTTTCATATTTCACATGTGTATTCCTTGTGACAAGACCTTTCCATGGATACCAAAAATTTTGACTTTGTGACCTTGACCTTGGACTTTGACCTACTTATTAAAAACTTTAACCTTGACCATAACTTTTGAATGAAAAGTGATAGGGTTTTCATATTACACATGTGTATTCCTTGTGACAAGACCTTTCCATGGATACCAAATTTTTTTTTACCTTGCGACCTTGACCTTTGAGTTCGACCTTCTTTTAAAAAAACTTTAACCTTGTCCATAACTTTTTAATGGAAAGTGAATAGGGTTTTCATATTACACATGTGTATTTCTTGTGACAAGACCTTTCCATGGATACCAATTTTTTTTTTACCTTGCGACCTTGACCTACTTATTAAAAACTTTAACCTTGACCATAACTTTTGAATGGAAAGTGATAGGGTTTTCATATTACACACGTGTATTCCTTGTGACAAGTCCTTTCCATGGATACCAAATTTTTTTTTTACCTTGCGAACTTGAGTTCGACCTTCTTTTAAAAAAATTTAACCTTGCCATAACTTTTTTAATGGTAAGTGATAAGGCATTCATATTTCACATGTGAAAAGAAAATCTTTCCAGGGATACCAAAATTTTTTACCTTGTGCCCTTTTGACCTTGACTTGGAGTTTGACATACTTTTCAAAAACTTTAACCTTGACCATAACTTTTGAACGGAAAGTGGTGGGGCTTTCACATTTCACATGTGTATTTCTTGTGACAAGACCTTTCTGTTGGTAACAACATTCTGACCTTGTGACCTCGTCCTTGCATGGAGGTTGACTCACATTTAACAACTTTAACCTCGACCATAAGGTTTGGATGGTAATTTAAGTGATCAATAGGACTTTAATATTTCACATGTGCATACCTTTACAAAGCCCTGTCCCTTGAGCATTTTATTTATTCGTGGTTTCACCAACTAAAAGCACGTGATGCTACACAGTGACATAACTCCTCCCAATGTGGATGGATTTTGAACAATAACATTTCACAGAAATGTTCCTTCGGACCTCAGGGTGTGTCATGACTTTGAAACAAGGTATAGGTCAAAGGTCAATGTAACAATAAACATAATTAGTAAAACCTTGTCCGGAGCATAGCTTCTCCCCCTGTGGCTGGATTTCAATGATATTTCACGAAAATGTTCCTAATGACCTAAGGATGTGTCGTGTCCTTAAACCAAGGTCATTGGTTAAAGGACAAGGTCACAATAGAATCATTTGTAAAACATTGTCCGGGGCATAACTCCTATCCCTATGGATGAATTTCAATAATATTTCACAGAAATGCTTCTTAGGACCAAAGGGTGTGTCATGACTTTAAACCAAGGTCATAGGTTACAGGTCAAGGTCACAATGGACATCATTAGTAAAAAAAGGCCGGAGCATAACTCCTCCCTATGGATGGATTTCAATAATATTTCACAAAAATGTTCCCAAGGACCTAAGGATGTGTCATGACCTTGAACCAAGGTCATGAATCAAAGGTCAAGGTCACAATGGAGATAATAAGTAAAACATAAGCCGGGGCATAACTCCTCCCCCTGTGGATGAATTTCAATAAATATTGAACAGAAATATTCCTTGGGACCTAAGAGTGTGTCATGACCTTAGACCGAGGTCATAGGTCAAAGGTCAAGGTCACAGTGTTCATCATAAGCAAAACATTGTCCGGAACATAACTCCTCCACCTTGGGAAGGATTTCAATGACATTTCACAGAAATGTTCCTAAGAACCTAAGGATGTGTCATGACCTTGAACCAAGGTCATAGGTCAAAAGCTAAGGTCATAATGGACATCATGAGTAAAACATTGTCCGGGGCATAGCTCCTCCCACTGTTGATGGATTTCAATAACTTTTCACAGAAATGTTTCTCAAGACCTAAGATTGTGTCATGAATTTTAATTAAGGTCATAGGTCAAGGTCACAATAGACATCATTAGTAAAACTTTTTCAAGGGGCATAACTCCTCCCCCTGTGGATAGATTTCCATAATATTTCACAAAAAAATGTTCCTAAGGACATAAAGTGTGTCATGACCTTGAACCAAGGTCAAGGTTAAAATAGACATAATTTGTAAAATTTGTCCAAAGCATAACTCCTCCCCGATGATATATTTCAAAAATATTTCACAGAAATGTTCCTTAGGACCAAGGGGTATGTCATGACCTTAAACCAAGGTCATAGGGCAAAGCTCAAGGTCACAAACGACATCAAAAGTAAAACATTGTCCGGAGCATAAATCCTCCCCCTGTCGATGGATTTCAATAATATTTCACGGAAATGTTCCTTAGGACCTAAGGGTGTGTCATGAACTTGAACCAAGGTCATAGGTCAAAGGTCGAGGTCACAATTGACGCCTGTAACTTTTCAAAAAATATTGCTGCGGGGGTATTTTCGTCCCGTTAAGAGCAAATTTTCATTGGAGTAAGTAGAAAGGAAATCGTACCTTTGAAATTTTACGCAAACATCAACATCAACGTATTTTCAGCTACGAGCTGATACGTTTTTAGGGAATCTCCTGTTCCAAAAATAGCGCTATAAATATCGTAGACGTCCGTGAAAAATTTAGCTGATCTATGTATCAACAAAATATCTCAACCAATCAGAAAAATAACAATCAAAATTGCATCACTGCCATGCCTCCATTTGGATAATTTTATAAGTTGCATGTCGATAATATTGTGTACACAATGTAAGGCAAACTAAAACACTGTAAATTCACCAAATGATCTATAGCTAAAATCATAGGTCACAGGGAAAAGCAGAACCTAATCGATTTTCAGGGTCAAAGGTCAAGGTCAAGGTCTAAATAACTTGAGAAAACACTTATCTTATTTTCAAGAAACGAGGATTCTGATTGGCTAGAAATTTTGTTGATATATCGATGAACAAATTTTTTTTCACGTAGGTCTATCTATAGCACTTTTTCACGGAGGTCTATCTATAGCACTATTTTTAGAACCGGAGACTCCCTCAAACTCGTAGTTGAAAATACAATTTGCTGACGTTCGCTATGAATTTCAAGGGTACCATTTCTTTTCTACTTACAAAAAAAAAAAAAAAAAAAAAAACAACAAAAACAAAAACAAACAAAACAAACAAACTTTGCATGTAGGATTTTCTCAAACTAGTTATGGATAGACGGTCGACGTTTGCTGTTTGAATAATGGCGGCTGACATAACTTGTTTTCCTCTTTGGAGGCATTTGTATCACTGTGAACTTACGAAATATAGTGCGAGGATTGATTGTTATTAGATCCACGCAAACATTGTGTTTTCCATAAGTAGAGGATATAAGATGATAAGAAATGAATCTTAGAATTTTTCTGTTGATGCAGACCAAGTATCACCCGAAAAATTGGACGGAAATTTAAACTTTGCCTTACGCGCATTGATGTAGTTTCGGGTGATACCTGCATCAACAGGAAAATTATAAGATTCAATTCTTAAAATGAACTCAATGGAAGGAAATGAAAGTGTAGAATCGATGAACCTCCAGAAACACAATGGAAGGCAAACAAAATAGTACAGAAACACCCATTATCCAGTACATATGATATCCAAGGTTAACGTTCAAAAGTCAGAATTATCTTGGTTTCATTTCAATAGAAACAAAATTATCCTTTGAGTTTTGTAAGCTTTAATTCTAATGAACTGTTCAAAACAAACTACATGAAATCGATTCCATACAATTTGTAAAATCATAATGCTAAAGATAATCGTCCATTTCGGTATTCACGCCTTCTTCATGTAGGTTGTTAATGTCTTGTCTTTCATTTTGGTGATCTGCAAAATAAAGGAATTTATATTGTTATATTTCAAAAATATGTGCTTAAAAATGAAATTAGGGGGCGATTCTCTAAATATTTTTTTTTCCATTTTGAACCATTTGGCTAAGAGTACAACTGATGAGGATTTTCTAACCGAAACATGTATGTCTAGTGAACCGAGTTTAGACATTTCTTTCTATAAGACTGCTCTATGGCTGCAGAGTGGGACGCTTAATTATTTTTTTTCTTGAAGATATATATCACTTGCACTATAGTTTCAGTGGAGGATTTAGCACCCCCTTTGCCAGGGGCTCAAGGGGCGAATTTTTCAGGCTTCTACTGAAAATGGGCCAAAATATACCTGTTTTTGAAAAATATTTAGTCAGTGCCCTGGGGGGGGGGGAGGGGGCGGACGCCCCCTCCGCAACCCTCCACCCCATCCCTGAATCTGTCACTGCATGAGTTTACGCGAATATATACACCTCTCTCTCTCTCTCTCTCTCTCTCTCTCTCTCCAACTAAAAATTTTCCTGACTTAAAACATCTTAATACGAAAATTTGATCAAGAATATGAAACAGCTGATGAATATATTGATATTTGAATATATCTTAAAAAAAAAAAAGAAAAAAAAAGATATTTAGTTTTATCAAAACATTAGCACGTGCCTTCACTTAAAAATTTACAGATCAAAGAAAAATATCCCTATAATTAAGTTACCATTTCCATTTTATTCCCATCAACTTTTCTCGTGATTTCAAACTTTCCATAGACCATATTTTCACTTGATTCCTTCATCTCTGAATCACTTACAACTGTCACTGTAGCCTGTAAAATTAATGCAAATTTTCATAAGTATAATCATATTTATATGCATGTATAAGTGGGTGTATTTCTTTTCAGAAATAATATTTCACAGGTGTATAATTTGTGGAAAACTTATCTAATGCTAGATAACTAAATAAGAACTAGCTAGCCATGGTTTATTATCCAGTAATTCCCCGAATCGCGTGAACCAACTAAATTATCACCGAGCCGCGAAGATGTTAGAATAGATGATTTTTCTATTCTAATATTGTTCTGCAGACAACAATGGGCGGAGCTTAGGGGACTGGAAGTTTGTTGGAGATTTTACACCAGGCGCGTAAATGGGCGGAACTTAGCGACAGGAAGTTACACCAAAGGGGGGGGGGGGGTTCACCAATCTTTCTTAAAGTCTGAACTTGAATGATTTCGTGTTTTGTCAGAGAATTAATTATACCAAACCTAATAGACAGAGTGCGAATCTGCAAATGGTATCTAAAGTGACGATTTCGTAAAGATTAATCGAGAACACACACAAAGAGAGAGAGAGAAAAAAAAACAACAACCAAGCATAGACACAGAATCATGAAGTGCAACACATACGGAGAGAAAGACAAACAAACATCTCCAGAAGACTTTTGATGGACACAGTCATCTGCTAGAGTCATTACAAATGGAGTTGTTTTCCTGATTAAATGCACACAACCCTGTCACTTACCTGGATAACTCAAAGGTTTCCGCGCAGTATTTGTAAACAAAATATTATATATATTTCTCTCATACCGGCGTATGTGTTACAGGGTAGGCCCATGAAATACAGCTTCGTGAGCTACTTCTGTATCACATATCACGTGACAGCTGTATCACATATCACGTGACGCTATTGTTTCGATTGTTTACGCTATTGTGACGTCATGATTTCACCCCGCAAAACAAACAAGCTAGCGGCGACGTCGCAATAAAACATCGATTTTAAGATCGTTTTTCAATGTACTCTTGCGTTTAATTTTGAAAAGCTTAAAATTCGTAGTTTATTCTTATAGAATAAACCATTTTCGGGGGCGCTCAATTCGAATATCGCAAAATTTTCGCGAATAGATCAACTTGACATTTTAAAAATTTCGTCCCTTTTCTTTCAGTTTTGTTTTTGACCCTTAGATATGAGAGAAAAATACTCTTTCATGTTCTTCTATGAAAGATACATCGTTTCCACCCTCGGGGTCTCAAAATGTTGCAAAACCCTCGGCAAGCCTCGGGTTTTACATAATTTTGAGACCCCTCGGGTGGAACCGATGTATCTTTCATAGAAGACCATGAAAGAGTCTTATAATATAAGGCCTCCTCATTGCAAGGTGGTATTACAGACAAGATAAAACCTGCATAAGTACAAACTATACATATAAAAAGAATTGGGCTAAAGTAGGTGCTGCATGTACATGTACTTGCTGGAGCGAACCCATGATCAAATACTCGAGACGTCTTTTAGTACCCTTGTGCTAAGTTCACACTTATCTACGATGCCCTACACTGTCCACGATTGATCAAAATCGTGGAGTTCCACGCTTTATTACGTTCTTTTTCGACACCACGCTAGATCACGTTCTCTACATGATGTATAGCGAATCGTATCGAAACGTAGACATCGTGGCGATCATGGCCAATAGTGTAGTTCTAATATGACTTCAAAATGATATTTTTTCCCTATATGGATATACTACAGAACTCGCCTGATGGAATATTATCTCATTAATCTTGATATATATAGCGGGGTTTATGACAGGAGTTGGTCTCTTATTTGACTTATGTTCTACTAATCGCCTTAAAATGAAAGGGGTAAATATCAAAGCACATGTTCTTTTCATGGGCGGATCTATTTATTTCATTAATGGGAGAGGGGGGTTCCGGATCATCCAGGGGGCTGGTCCAGCTCATTATTATGAAAATAATTATACATAAAAAAGGGAAAATGATTTTTGGCAATTTAATTCCGGGAGGGGCCCTGACCCCCTACCCCATTCTAGTGCCGCGCTTGCTGTGTTTTAGAATGAGCATACATTCTGTTTCTTCCCATGGATTATTTCTCTACTTCAAGATTAAGGATATTATCATAATATCTATAGCAGTATTTAAAGTTTTTGTATCATTTGTGAGATAAGAGTTTATTTTACTATATAATAAATCTTCGCTGCCTTTATAATTTTTACATTCTGGAATATTACGTAACTATACTTTAAGGAACGCTGGCTCAGTGCAGCTGCTAGCCTAGTCTTGTTTAAACCGTGATCAGTATAGATTTTTCGGTTACAGCACTGTACTCAGCGGCTCTCAGGCATACATTTCAGGTCAAGTTAAGCATTTATCTCTTCACATGGTCTCTACCAACACTGATGATACATTATTTGTTTAAAAATGCGCATATGGTGCACTACATGATTACGAAAGGATATATATTTCGTATAGGATAAAGACCGAGTTGAGGTCTGTATGAAGGTTAGATGCCCAAGGAGAGAACAGGGTGGTGTTTAAAGACCGAGGCCGAAGGCCGAGGTCTTTAAACACCACCCTGTTCTCTCTGAGGGCATCTAACCTTCATACAGACCTCAACGAGGTTTTTATCCGACTTACAAACCGCAGAATTTCTTCAATTTTCAGAAAAATAAAAATCCAAATATTTAATACACCCCTGCTTTTCAAAATGAAATTGACCATGCAAATTATCGGGTGGAAATATGCAACGGTAACGGTTATTAGGCCATAGTAGTAAAATAGTTTGTTTTAATCCCGATCATTTTCTAGAAGGTACCCTGTCGGGTCAGAGAAGAAAATAGCACGTAAACAATGAGTTCTATTACCATTAAAGTTTTTGAATATGTGATTAAATTATTGCAAATAGAGATAAGGAAAGATTTTGTAATCAAGTGAGGATAATATTTCTTCATTTTGTGCATCAAGTTCCTCAATATACATTCAATTGAAGAGCATTTAGAATTATTGGTCTTCAAGAATCGCTACAAGGATCTAAATTGATTTGAAATGGCATTTTGAACTTTTCGGGATAGAAGAATCTATTCTTTTTCTGTAACATTTCTTATAAAAGAATGTATTTCGCGGACTTGAAACACAGTATTTCTATACTATGGCCGAATACTCATTATAATCGAAACAATTCACACCCGCGACTGAAATAATTTTCTTCTCTCCGCCCCTCATTGTTTTTTATTGACCTCCACACTTCATTGAACGTTCATAAAACCTCGTAAAGGTTGGTACACGATTTTCAAGTACCCCGAGATATGGTCCCGAGCGAAGCGAGGGAGCATGTCGAGGGGACGAGAAAAGAGTGTACCAACCGACTTAGTGCATGGTTCGATCGGGCAGATATAAGGATTTTCTGATACAGCCCCTAAATCTATCAAAATTGTATGCCTCGGGCAATATTTCTCTATGGAAAATGAAAACAAGTTGAGTGGATGTTTAAATTAATTATTGACCATTTATCAGTTAATCGGAATTATTTTCCTATCAAAAGTAAAAAAAAAAAAGGACTTAAAACTTGGAAAAAGGGAGTTTTCAAAAATTGTTAAAGGACTCGTGATGTGATTATCTTCCAAAATTTCGAAAGAACAGTAATAATTCGTGATACATGTGTTGATATTCTGGAATGTACAAGAAGGGATGTTAGGCAGTTTAGGACCAATCCTGGAAAACTGAAAAGAAATTCTTATTTTATCCCGTTTATACGATTTATTTAAAAACCTTATGCTGAACCCCCCCCCCCCCCCCCCCCTGATTTTTTTTTGAACCACCTACGAGTAAACAGATCTTTAAAATAATCTCGAAAAATAACAGAAATTTCAAAGTACTTTTTTTTTTTTTCGTTCGTAAACTAGCTTATCAAAAAAGTAGTCCCATCTCTCGTTTAGACAATTTCTAACACACTGAAAAAAAAAAAACCGCAACGCAAAAGCCCGGAAATGTGCGACTGGTCTCGTGTTTTTCCGATTTTTTTTTTCTTACTAGAATTTACAACTTTTAAAGTCAGCTAATTGACGACCAGCTTTTTGTAAAAGATAATACTTGTATAAAAAGTATACTCAGTAATTTTTAGGGAGCGACCACTTTTATGTTGGGGAGGGTGGGGGGCAACCCCATATTTTTTAATCTGAATTCAATCAAATGACTGTTGCTTGATCTTTATTTTTTTCCAGCTAAGTGGAGCCTTGGATCAGAAATTCTAATTAAACCTCCAGATGTAGTGGGGTTTTTTTTCAAGTTCTTCCTACCTTCTCCCTTTGAAAGAAAATTCAAATTTTGTCGTTTTTTAACCATATGCTGGACCCCCCCCCCCCCATGACTCAAGCTATGCTTCAGTAAAACATTACACAAAGTAATGGCGGAAAGGGGGTGTTTGCTGTAATGGAATACTCTTCCGTGTGTTGGAGTGACGGGTGTATAAAAAAATCAAATTTATTGGATTTGAAGACGTTTAACAGTGATATGTATTCGAAATTTGGAAATATGAAAAAAGAGATATATTTACACGTATATATTGATTCATTTACCTATTCTATCCTGTATCTATTTCTTTCATTTTTTTTTTCTTTTTTTTTTTTTGATTGTTTTGTTTTGTTTGTTTTGTTTTTTTTTGCCATTCATTCGTTGATGTATTATGGTAAAAATTAGAGAAGCAGGATTTTTTTTATGATTGAACCTTCGCTTCTGCGGGAGCCATCATTTGATTTAATTGGGGCGGGGACGCATCCCGAACTCACTTTTTGTTCGTCCTTATTCAGTCATATGGCGACTGCATGATAATCTTTCTTTTTCGGTTGTTTGGGTAAAATTTATATGTAAGAAAGGTCCATCCGGAGTTTTTTTCAAAGTTTTTTCTTCCCTCTCCCTTAGAAATAAAATGAGAGCTCCCTTTACTATCAAAATATCGTATTGAAGCAATGAAGCATTGAGATCTTACTTGGTACGCACCAAGTCATTTCTGACCAGCAATTATCTATTGTGTAAAGGTGCGAACCATGCACTAATGCATATTTTACGATTAGACAGCGTGACAACAGTTTGTTGAGGTCGTTTTGTCTGATATGTATGAGGGGTGGACAGGGTGATAGGGAGGGGGAGGAAGGGAGCGGGAAGAGGGAGAGAGGGGGAGGAGGGGAAAGGGGAAAAAGGGGAGGGAGGGGGAAGAAGGAAGGGGGCGTCAGGAGGGTAAGGGAATAATGAAAAGGAGGAGAAGAGAGGAGGGGCGGAGGAGGTAAGGGGATGAGAGGGGGAGAGAGGAACCCCCATGTCCGCTCCCAATATATTGGATATATGCCGAAAACCATTCAGGTAAATTGAATTTCGGACGGGTAGAATAAATATCGGACTGCTTTTGGATTGCAAGAATAATACGATGACGTCACATCAATGTTTTAATCGTTTTTTATTGTCTCCTGCGGGTATGTTACGCCGTTAACCTTTCTTTTGATACCAAGATTTTGACCTTGTAACCTTGACCTCGGAGTATGACTTACGTTTTAAATTACAGCTGTTTTACTGACAAAAAAAAATGCCTACAGGGGCATTCGTTTTTGACTTCCACTTGGTTAATTTATTTATTCTTAATTTTGATTAAAAAAAAACTAACTTTAAATGACGATCCATCGATGTCTTTATCTTCAAAGGGCACACCGGATTTGAAGCGAAATTCTTTAACCTCTCCCGGCATGGCGGTCGTGCTCTGCAAACACACCCAAGTATCCCCGTCTTTCTTATATTCTAATGTGTTTACGGCTTCCATCCACATCTTCTTATCTTCATCTGATAAACCCTCTAAAGTTAAAAAAATATATATATCATTCTTTATCAGGTTTGTCTGAGAAAGTATTTTTGAGTTATTCAATTTCTTTCTTCACTATTTCACCGGATTGTGACGCAATACCCGGTTACATGTATGTCTTTGAAAAAACGGAGTTTGTCTGTTGCATGTATTTATGAGGGGTGGACAGGATGAAAGGGAGGGAAGGGAGGGGGCGGGAGGAAGGAGAGGGGGAGGGAAGGGGGAGAAAGGGGAAGGAGGGGGAGGGAGGAAGGGGCGGGAGGGGGGAGGTAAGGGAAGGATGAAAAGGAGGGGGAGGGAGGAGGGGCAGGAGGGGAGGTAAGGGGGGGGGGGGGGGGGGGGAGAGCTGCCCCCATTTATGTCCGTCTGAAAAAAAGAATATTTTGAATATTATGTGGTGATAGATCATGATGAAATAAATTAAATTCAAAAACAACCTATTGCCTCGATATTTCTAAACCATGAGATTTAAATTTAGACAAAAAGGAGGAAAGTTATAAGGAGTATTGACAAGTTTACATGCATAAGGAAGGACCCTAATGAAATGAACCCAGCGGGATAATTTATTTCTGCCTTGACCTTGAATTAGTGACCTTGACCATGAAAAACCTCCTCTTCGAAATTTCATCCTTCAGTCTCTTTAAATGGATAAATGGTTTTAATATTTCACATTTAAGACCCTTGTGAGAAGACATTAAACTTGATACCTTGACTTATGATTTTGAAACATTAAATTTCACGAAATCTTTAATCGTAAGGAATTAAACCTCCACTTAAAAGGTTTATTGTTACAAGACTTTTCATATGAGACCTTGACATTTGACCCAGTGACCTCAACGTTTAGCATGACAATCTCGAACCGTAAGCAGTGTGGCTTTAATTTTTCTCACGAAGCAAGGCTTCGACATACAAAGCTGAGACTTTGACATTCATTCCGAAAAAAGATTAATAGATAAAAACACTTGGTTCCTTTTTGTCGTACGTCTTGACCATTAGGCCTTCGTCAGCGGAAAAAGTCAAGATATATGACAAGAGACTTTGTGGTAAACAAATAAATTAATAAATAAACAAACAAATAAATAAATAAATGGCCGAAACGTACGGCAAAAAGAAACCAAGTGTTTTCATTTAAATAAATAAATAAATAAAAATAAAAATTAATAAATAAATGAATAAATTGTATTGACTTTATCTCTTGAGCTGTATATATAGGGGAAAAGGCTCAGTCTGATATTTCATTCATAGACTTTTTGACTACACTTTAAAATGAATAAGTTAAGTATACAACAACTGAAACTGGTGCTTTGAATTAAAGTAATATTTACAGTCTTAACGATGGCGACTCATCACGTGTGCGCACATAGCACTGCGCAACGTATAAGACGATTCGAACGTCATCGCGTCATACGCATGACGTTATAACGTAGGCGATGTCGCATCAGATAAAACGCTAGAATGCTCGATTTAGGACTGTACTTAGGTAATATCAAGTAACGTATATCATCACTGATGAATCGAAATTGTAGTTTAATGTGAATAATTGGGGCCCGCGCGACTTTTTTTTTTTTTTTTTTGAAAACCGGGAAATTCAACCGCTCGCTGCCCGGGAAAAATCAAATAGGACATTAGTATTCTTTTTGTTACGTTTTATTTTGTTGCAACGGACCTACCCAAAGTAATCATGTGTAAACACCAATCCGAGAGATGGGAAACTTTGCATGATTCTAATCGTTTATAGCGTAATGATAGAGGGTATAGAAAGTATTTTCTGATAGGTCAATATGTTGCTAAAAAAATTTCCTGGCTCGCTACCGCTCGCCAGACCTTTATTCATGTATCTAAAAATCTAGAATTGCACCAGAAATGTTAAAATTTGTGCATACAGAAACTTGAAACCCCCATATTTGTTTTTAATCCCCCCAATTTTTTCTTTTTTTTTTTTTGCTTGTTAGAAATTTTGGGATGTTGTGCTCCCCCCCCCCCCCCCCCACTTTTTCAGGCAGAGCTACGCCATTATTATATTTTATTAGTCTTTCAATGAATACGACGTCTTCGTTGAACGCTAGGCGAAAATACTTAGTTTTTATAAAGCTTGCAAAAATCTAAATCGAAGTTTGTATTCTACATATATAAGGGAAATAAAACATCCTCTCTCTAACATTTCGATCGGAAACAAGTCAGTAAAATAGGTAGGTTTTAGCGAATAATGCGACGTATTGCTTTATTATCGAACAATTTACACAATGGACACTGACTTATATGATATTGCCCATTCTTCGAGTATTCGAGAACAATTTTCGTGTTGAGTCAATTCTTAATGAGACTTTACTACAGGAATACATATTTGTTTGAATAAAAATGAATAAGATTCTATGATATAAACGTCATTTATTGAAATGTTTCGACGCTATGATTTGTATAATTAAAATCTAGGTATGACGTCATCATGGACATGAAGGCTTCTTTCAACGCCTTATCTTGCTCTTATATTAACACCGACCTATGTATTTTTATATATTAATTGAAAGATCAAGATTTATATATTCCTTCTGTCATAACTAGAAAAAAAGTTTAATACTCATTTGAAGTGAATTGTTTAGGCAAAAAATGATAATTTTACGAATTTTAACATTTTTTTACATTAAATTGATAAGGACACTACTTTCCTAAAATAAAGTGATTTTATTTCATATATATGTTTTTTATTGAAGGAAAGTGTCTTCTTTTCATTAAAAATTTCAAAAATCACATAATAACATTCTTTCCTCAATTACTAGTGCTTTTCTGGAAATGGGTGATTTTTGTCTAAAAATAGCAACAGAAATTCCCTTAATCTATTTTTAGCTATATCTCGAAATTTTCAACACCGACCTTGGTATTTTGATATGTAAAATTAAAGTATGAGAATTGTTCTTCATATGTGGCCCATTTTTATAAAAAGTTTAATACTCCTTATTATATGAGTCGCCATCCTTAAGCAGTTTATGGTTTATTATAATGTATAAGAATAATAATTCTTCATTGTAAGTGTAGAAACGATTTTTAAAGAGCCTGCATTTCTACACAAATAAGAATATTTATTTCGATCGCGTCATACATATTTTTTTAAATAAAATGATTTCTGACAAACGTGCAGACAATCTCTTTTAATCTAATTTCTTCAAATATTAGAAGCGATGTACATCAAAATCAACAACAGAAGCAAATCAGGGAATAACTAGCTTCTGACGTTATGTTTGCGGACGGTAAATGCTGATTTTACGGTCGCAAACTGAGTTGTTCTGGCGACGCGTTAGCGGAGCCAGAAAAACGGATGTTTAATTGCACCGTAAAATTAGCATTAACAGTCCGCAAACATAACGTCAGAAGCTAGTTATTCCCATTCTAATTGGGGAATAACTAGTTTCTGACGTTATGTTTGCGGACGGTATAGAAAAAATGCTGATTTTACGGTCGCAAAGTGAGGTTTTTCTGGCGATGCGTTAGCGGAGCCAGAAAAAAAGATGTTTGCACCGGAAAATCTGCATTTACCGTCCGCAAACATAACGTCAGTATCTAGTTATTCCCATTCTAATGCAATCTACATTTTTGTAAATATAAGGCGAAATGAGAAGTTAGCAACGTCAAAGCCTAGTATGTTCTCGTTTTACATCCGTAACTAACTTAAAGGATCAAACAACCAATGAAAATCGACGTTATAGCGACGTTGCATTGAAATGCAATCTATATTTTTGTGAATATTAGGCGAAATGTGACGTAAGCAACATCAAAGCCTAGTATGTTCTCGTTTTACAGCCGTAACTATTGAGCAAACAACCAATGAAATTCGACGTTATAGCGACATTGCATTTGAATCTTTATTTCAGCACATTATTGCTGTTCAAAAAGTTGTAACAGTTGCATAAAAAGTTTATATTGCTAGATCCTTTTTCGACGGACTTTTTGTTGCAAAAGTAAACCCTTACCTATTGCGTTCATAAAATCCTCCAATCCAATCACTGGGGTATCTTTATCGTCGACCCATTTTCCTACAAAGTTGCTCATCTTTTATGGATGTGATGGGTTCCTACCGGCTTGCCCAATGCTCGAAATGAAATGTGGAACAATTAAAGTTTTATCGATAAACTCTATGAATATGTAGTCACCACCGGTATATATAATCCGATTGGAAAAGGATTTTGGTATATTGAAAGGACTTAAACATGGCTGACCAAAATGTTAAAGGGACTTCAAATAACAAAGTTGGCCAAAGGTCATTGTTTGAAAAATACTTCTAAATTATGGCCTATATTCGGACAACCAATTAAAGTTTGTCCATGGCCATATGCGTTGTACATGTTGTATTAATAGAATCTATCACCCCTTTGTACAGGGACAGGGAAATCCCACCCGAGTTTCAACGATTTGCAGTCCACAACGAGGCTTGCGGCGTCGTGGACGTTGCAAATCTTTGATACGAGGTTGGGATTTCCCTGTCCCTGTGCAAAGGGTGATTGATTATTTTTTTCTCGCACACTGGATAGGCTGATCCCCCTTTTCAGCAGTGCTGGAGAATTCGATCCGGCACCCCTGATCCGGCACCCCTGATCCGGCACTTTTGATTGTTCCTTTATGACGTCACAGACAAACTGACGTACGTTATTTCACGTGCACATACATTTAGCATGACGTTCAGTCATTCTGATGCGTAAACTAGAGGACTTTGAAGGTTTCAATATCTCGGGAGGGATGATCAACGTCCCAACCTCGGCTAACGCCTCGGTGAGGACTTGATCAATCCCACCCTCGACTAATATTTTTCTATCCGGAGCTCAAAGTGGTGCTAGATTCTATTAATCTCAACCCAGGGAAATTTAAGAGTTTTCAGTCTCGAGTGGCAGAAAGAGTTTTCTGCTCCAGTTTTACTCGTAACCTTTGAGACAGCCTTTGTGGGACACATACGTTGTCTCAAAGGCGTTACTGTGACGTCACAGTAACGCCTTCAGAAAATATGGCGTTAGATGACATGAAACGTTGTTTTAATTCCCTTTTTTTTCTAAGTCTCATAGAAGAAGTAATTGATTCCATCACTTTCTACTGAGTGAGACATAAAAATTTACACTCGTGACGGAATTTTTTCATCTTTTTCCTCCGCCACGCTCCACTAGGGAAAAGAGTAAATTTCCGTCACTCGTGTAAATTTTTATGTCTCACTCAGTAGATCGTGATAGAACCTATTATTCTCTCACCTGAGACTGATTTGTCCGCAAAATTAGGTGTTAGGAAAAATGCTGTCTCATCCTGCAGGGTCAGAATATAACTATCAACCATATGCTGTCATGTGGGATGAGAAAAGCCCACCCGAGGGGTCTGGTTTCTGGTCAGGGAACGAGGCTTGCCGAGTTCCCTGACCAGAAACCAGACCCCGAGGGTGGGCTTTTCTCATCCCACATGACAAACATATGGTTGATCGTTTTTCTCCCATTTCTACGGACCTTTCTTGAAATTCCATGAAATCATGAAATCGTCAACTTTATCGAATTCGAAAAATAAAGGAATATTCGTTTTCAGCGCCCTCAAAAATGGTTTATTCTGAAAGAATCCCAATCGAGGAGTTAGCCGAGGTTGGGACGTTGATCATCCCACCCGAGACTGATATTTTTCAATCCGGAACTCCAATGTGTTGCTTGATTATTTTCTCGCACATTGAAACATTCAAAGTTCAAAATTCTGAAAGAATAAACCGTAGTCCTTAGCCTTAATCGGTTTAATAAGAATTATGATGTAAAAATAAGAGTTTTAAAACGACGTTTTTGTTGAGAGGCCGCCGCTTTAGGTGCAAAAATCATGACGTCACAATGGATAACAACGACGTCACAATATGGATACGGTCTATACGGCCGACGTCAAAAGTCACGCGAGGTACATGTGGGATACAGTGACCCTACATGACGCGTCGCTATGGGCAAACTGTATCCCACATGGGGGCAAATGGGAGAAAAGCTCATTCCGGGAGTGCTTTTAACTGTAACGTCATTGTGACGTCATGCATGAATACTGCGTTAGCCGGTCAAAATATGAAAAGGAATACATATAAACTCATTTTTGAGCTCTTTTAGACAGTGAGAGAAAAATAATCAGTCCCCAGATGTGATCAGGGACACGGAAATCCAACCCTCGTGCCCAGGATTTGCTTTTGTCCATGACTCGGCAAGCATCGTCGATGTACAATCAAATTCTTGACACTCGGGTTGGATTTCCTTGTCCCTGATCACATCTGGGGATAGATTCTATTAGTCTCAGAACGGGTAAATCTGTAGATATCTCTGTCCGGGATGAGGGAATAATAGAATCTAGCACCACTTTGAGTTCCGGATAGAAAAATATCAGTCGAGGGTGGGATCAAGTCCCAATCGAGGAGTTAGCCGAGGTTGGGACGTTGATCATCCCACCCGAGACTGATATTTTTCAATCCGGAACTCCAATGTGTTGCTTGATTATTTTCTCGCACATTGAAACATTCAAAGTCCTCTTGTTTACGCATCAGAACCACTGAACGTCATGCTAAATGTATGTGCACGTGAAATAACGTACGTCAGTTTGTCTGTGACGTCATAAAGTAACAATCAAAAGTGCCGGATCAGGGGTGCCGGATCGAATTCTCTAGAACCGCTGAAAAGGGGAATTAGCCTATCCTGTGTGTGAGAATGTACTTTCTCTCACACCGCGCATATTTTATTGTTACTTGAACACGGTTACGTGAGCTACATTGTGTCACATATCACGTGGCACTTGTATCAGATATCACTTGACGTTATTTCATTATATTATATAACTAGGATGTAACGTCGATTCTGATTGGCTGACGCGCGAGTCATTATTTTCCATTAATGACCACTGACGGAAGATAATGACTCGGTGTGGTATTTGTCCTGATTTCAGTATTATCGAAAAAAATTTTTTTTTAGTTATTTTGTTAAATATTAAAATTTAAGATGATTTAGACTTTTCATAAAAAAGTGCAATTTATTGTTGAATTCTTGATGAAAGATTATGTGTATATATTGTTTTGAATCATTATTTTAATCATATATAGTCTAACTGTTCCTTATATAATATAACAAATAAGGACTTGGCCTCGGTCATTATGTCATTATAATGACCCGATGATATTTGTAATATCGACCTCGGCCTTCGGCCTCGGTCAATATTACAAATATCATCGGGTCATTATATTGACATAATGACCTCGACCAAGTTCATATTTGTATAATATCAGTCCGCAAAACAATCTCATTCAAATTCAGCTCACTTTATTTCGTAAACTACATAATTTATGCGGTTTTAATATTGTACAGACACCATAACCTCTAAGCTAATTGTCTTTTTATAAAGAGTCAGAGACTGATATCGCTATAAAATGAAGGCAAGTTTTAAGGTATCATCAGATTCTGTAAGATTTTTGTAAGATTATCATGGGCTTTATTTTTAGATGTGCATATAAGAATAAAATAGCAATCCAAGGAATGCTTGTGTCGCCTGCGAAGCGGCTTGATTATTATTCTAGAAAGTGGATCAAAATTATTGGTAACAGTAGAAAGTTTTGTCAAATGAAATTCATTTGAAATATCAGACCTCATAATTACAAATTAAAAGATATGGTCATTCTCAAATTTTCAGAAAACAGTGTCAATCATCTAGGCCAAAGTCACTATGTAAAAATTTGTAACGAAAAGGTCTCATCATAAGAAATATCAAAGACCTATCACTTACCAATTAAAAAATATATACAAACTTAATTTCTTAGAAAAGAAGGTCAAACAGTTAGGTCAAGGTCAAACATTATGGTATGTGTAGAAATGCATTGTTACGAGGAAAATACATGTGAAATAGCAAAGCCCTATCACCTACCAATCAAAAGATATAGCCAATTTGACTTCTCTTGAAAAGTAGGTCAAATATCTAGGTCAAGGTCATAAGGTCAAATATTATGGTCTGTGTAGAAAGGTCTAGTCACAAGGAATACACATGTGAAATATCAAAGCCCTATCACTTATCAATCAAAAGATATATACAATCTTAATATTTTTGAAAAGTAGGTCAAATATGTAGGCCAAGGTCAATAGGTCAGAAATTATGGTATGTGTAGAAAGACGTTGTTACAAGGAATGAACATGTAAAATATCAAAGCCCTATCACTTACCAATCAAAAGATATAGTGAATCTTATCTTTTTTTTCAAAAGTAGGTCAAATATCTAGGTCAAGGTCACAAGGTCAAAAATTATGGTATGTTTAGAAAGGTCTTGCCACAAGGATTGCATGTGTGAAATATCAAAGTCCTAACCCTTACCAATCAAAAGATATATCAATTCTTAATTTTTTTGAAAAGTAGGTCAAATATGTAGGTCAAGGTCACTAGGTCAAAAATTATGGCATGTGTAGAAAGGTCTTGTCACAAGGAATGCACATGTGAAATATCAAAGCCCTATCACTTACCGATCAAAAGTTATGGGCTGTGACACCCAAAGTGTGACAGACAGACAGACGGACTGACTGACGGACGGACGGACGGACAGACGGACGGACAGACGGACAGACGGACAACGGACAAAGTGATCCCTAAGTGTCGCTATGCTTCGCAGGCGACACAAAAAATGGAGGGACAGTCACAAAGTAGATGTGATTTCCGGTGATAGAGCTCAGAATGGGGACCTGTGAATATCGACCGGTTCTCCATGATGCATTGTGGATTTCCATAAACGAATCGGTGAAACCATAATTTTAATGTTCAGAAATTTCTGGAACAATGGTCCAAATTGGACCAATGTCCATTTGAATGACATTACAATATTTCTATTATTTCACTTTCACTTTCGTTTTCAGAATTAAAATGGTGGTGGAAAGGTATTAGTTCCAACGAAATCTATAGGAAATGATATTTCTTTTCATATATAACTTTCTAAATTATAAGTCATTTATTTTATGTCATTAAATGACATAGGCTTTTGGGTATATATAGAACACTAGTTTTTGAGATCAAATCTTTAGAATTAACACGATTGTACAAACCTTTAGTTTCCGAAAGAAAGAGAGCTGATTTTGACTAGATTTTCCACAAAACAAACAAACTAGCGGTGATGTGGCAATAAAACATCGATTTTAGCTGTTCAAGGCCTTTTTTTTTCGATGTATGTATTTTGAAAAGCCTTGTCATGTATTCGTAGTTTATTCTTACAGTATAAACCATTTCGGCGGCGATGAATTCGAATATCAAATAAAAACACAAACACTCAAATACACAAAAAATTGTGTATTTGAGTGTTTGTGTTTTTATTTGTTATCATCCCTTCCCTCTGGAAGAAATATTTCAATCTACTGCAAAATTCGAATATCGCATTTTTTTTTTTTTTAAAATTCGATTTGATAAACTTGGTTTTTTTCAATTTCGTCTCTTTTTCTTTCAATTTTTATTTTGACTTGAAGGTATAAGAGAAAAATACTCCTTCATAATCTGCTATGAAAGATACAGCTGTTCCGGCAAGCCTCGGGTTTTACATGATTTAGAGACCCCTTTGGTGGGACCGATGTATCTTTCATGGAAGACCAGGAAAGAGTCTTGTTGTTTTGTACTTTAAGTATCTGAAATGCCTAAAAAAATTTCATAATTGAAAGAATTTTATGAATTGCATGCGCAATTTTTGTTTTGTCAATGTTAAACGGAGAGGGCAAATCTAAGTTGGACAACTTGTGCCCAATCCGATGCAATGTTATATTTGATTGCAATAAATATGTTTAATCTAATCTTATGAACTTACATGAATTTAAAAATTGTATGTATTTCTAGAATTTTTAAAAGAAATAGCCGCCACTATTTTTCTTTGATATTGAAAAAGCAGTTTTCCAGAAAATAAAAATCGCAAACTCGATATGGTTCTACTCACAATTCTCCTTACAAGTACGAAAGGAGCGAGGATGTTCACATGGGAAATATCTGTTTCTCTTTATGGTGACCGATAACAGCTGCGACAACGTCACTATGGCAACTATTGATCGACGTCATGCAGCAAACACAACGTTCGTTTTTCCCGCCAAATGTAAAGCAGCTGTAACACTGTATGATTATAATGATTTTAAAAGTAGTAACTGTTCGATTTTTTTCTTTTTAAATTAAATCAAGTCAGAGGATAAATTGAATACATACTTGTAAGCTTTAATTTAGAGATTAAATTTGGATTTTCATGTTTAAAGACGCGTTAACTAGCTCAGTGGCACCGACCTCGTTTCTCATCTCTTCCTGCTGTAAGACCCCCCCCCTTTTCACACAAAAAGCTGTAAAATAAATTAATATAAAAAAAAAAAAAACATTCAAAATATAACTTTATTTGCTCAATCCTCTCTCTCTCTCTCTCTCTCTCTCTCTCTCTCTCTCTCTCTCTCTCTCTCACAATTTAATGTACCCTCTCCCTAAATGCCATTCTGCACAGCTATATTTTCCGATTTCGTGCGTGACTTCATCTGAAAAAGTATACTTTGCTTGCCTAGTCTGGTTTCTGGCGTGTGAGATGCCCAAATGTATACATTATTTCTAAATTATATTGCATAAGATATGAAAGCCACATACTTTGCTTTATTCTTTAACCAGACATGTGCAAAATGATCACTTTTGGTTCACCTGAATATTGGCTCTAATTTCTAAATGGCAAACGTATTTTTCGAACGCAGTTCGCAATTCACCGTTCACCATTAA
Source organism: Pinctada fucata (assembly GCA_028142955.1). Taxonomy (NCBI): domain Eukaryota; kingdom Metazoa; phylum Mollusca; class Bivalvia; order Pterioida; family Pteriidae; genus Pinctada; species Pinctada fucata. Next base: position 44,922,722 of record AP027106.1, read on the forward strand.
ATGGTGAACTGAATTCAACATGCAGTTCACCATTTAAGTACAGGTTCAGGCAGTTGAAAAACCTTAAAATTTTTGCAGAACTTTTTTCTCTTGAAATGTGTTAAGATCAGCCTCCATAAAAGGGGTAGCAACTTTGGTTGAATTAAGTAGAGAAAAATTTCCCACCATTTTTCCTTCATAATCCTTTATAAATCATGAGGTGAATATCTCGCTTCACTATCGCTACCTTGAGAAACGAATATCGTATGATTGATTTGTACCACATATTTGTAACAAAACAGAAATAAAAAGTTTTGCAAAAAATTTTGATGCATCACCCCTGCCTGATTCTTACGTGGACCTGTACTTAAAATGTTTATCGGTGAATTGCGAACTGCGTTCCAAAATATAGTATGATTGCGATTCATTTTCCTCCATAAAATGATATTATTAATTGACACGAATACTATAATTTCATGTGGTTATCATAAAATCGTCGAAATTCCTTCATTCAGAAATGACGGATAACTCTGTGAATATGGGAGAAAAAAATACAAATACAAGAATTTCACGGTTCAAAAACACACTGGCCACAAACAAGAACACAAAATACATACGTTTAGTCATATTTATTTCAAAGCATTCAAACTGATGAAATTCAGTAATTGCATTTAGTAATTTAATTTAACCCGTCCTTTCATTTATAACTGTTGTAGCTCTTGAAAAAAGAAATCGTGCTTTGAAGTTCTCAAAAGACATGTTGAATGTCAAGGATTGCTGCCAGTCTGCCATTTGGTTCTCACTCCTTGATCATGTAGGTCGTACTCACTGTACCAAACATTTTGGTGGACTACAAAATATAAATAATTGATATGATTTGAAAAGTATATTAATATATATATATATATCATAAATTCTCTCTCTCTCTCTCTCTCTCTCTCTCTCTCTTGCAGACGTGAAACATAGATATGCCATTATAGTAACGTAGTAACTTCATCGATGACGTTAGAATTAGGACAACATAATCCTAGCCTACATGTACGTATTTTCAAAATGCTTTGCAATTGAATGTCCGAATCTTAAAATTTTAACTGATTCACATTCAGTAGATCTTACACTTTATTGTTCAATGTGTCCTTCGTGTTTGAGATAAAGCTAACTGACCCTTCCAATACGGAAGATCGCAAATACTTCTGACCAAGAGTATCCTAATGTTCTCGCGCACTCTTCGATTGTTCTCCATTGTTATGACGTCATCAATTTACTTGGGCAGAAAAGGTGCCCAAGTTTTGAACAATGGTTTAGGCAATCTCCCATGCAGAGTTACCTTCCTTGATGATAAGAAGTATAGATCTCTGCAATCGGTTCACCCTACTTCCGGCCCTTACTAGTCCCTCCTTGAAATACTAACAATTGTGTGACATTTTCTCCTTTATCTGATGCCTTTTGTGTATATCAATAATAAAAAATAACAATCCAAGGAATGCTTGTGTCGCCTGCGAAGCGGTTTGATTGTTATTCTAGAAAGTGGTCAAATGAAATTCATTTGAAATATCAGACCTCTTAATTACAAATTAAAAGATATGGTCATTCTCAAATTTTCAGAAAAGAGTGTCGATCATCTAGGTCAAGGTCACTACGTAAAAATTGGTAACAAAAAGGTCTCATCATAAGAAATATGAAAGACCTATCACCTACCAATTAAAAGATATATTAAACCTAGAAGGTCAAATAGCTAGGTCAAGGTCAAAAGGTTAAAATTATGGTATGTGTAGAAAGATCTTGTCACAAGAAATACACATGTGAAATACCAAAGCCCTATCACTTACCAATCAAAAGATATATATACAATCTAATTTTTGTTTTGAAAAGAAGGTCAAATATGTAGGTCAAGGTCAGTAAGTCAAAAATTATGGTATGTGTAGAAAGGCGTTGTTACAAGGAATACACATGTGAAATATCAAAGCCCTATCACCTACCAATCCAAAGATATAGCCAATTTTACTTTCCTTGAAAAGTAGGTCAAATATCTAGGTCAAGGTCACAAGGTCATATATTATGGTCTGTGTAGAAAGATCTTGTCACAAGAAATACACATGTGAAATACCAAAGCCCTATCACTTACCAATCAAAAGATATATACAATCTAAATTTTTTTTGAAAAGTAGGTCAAATATGTAGGTCAAGGTCAATAGGTAAAAAATAATGATATGTGTAGAAAGGCACTGTTACAAGGAATACACATGTGAAATATCAAAGCCCTATCACTTACCAATCAAAAGATATAGCGAATCTTATCTTTTTTTCAAAAGTAGGTCAAATATCTAGGTCAAGGTCACAAGGTCAAACATTATGGTATGTGTAGAAAGGTCTTGCCACAGGGATTGCATGTGTGAAATATCAAAGTCCTAACACTTACTAATCAAAAGATATATCCATTCTTAATTTTTTTGAAAAGTAGGTCAAATATGTAGGTCAAGGTCACTAGGTCAAAAATTAAGGCATGTGTAGGAAGGTCTTGTCACAAGGAATACACATGTGAAATATCAAAGCCCTATCACTTACCATTCAGAAGTTATGGGCTGTGACACCCAAAGTGTGACAGACAGACAGACGGACGGACTGACAGACGGACAGACGGACAACGGACAAAGTGATCCCTAAGTGTCGCTATGCTTCGCAGGCGACACAAAAATTACAACAAACAGTAGATTCCAACATTTAATCAAGCACGTTTTGTCGAGAGAATACGTTACTTCTGTTACCTGCAGCGTTATCAAAATGGCGACCCCCATAAGCGTCAAGAAAAGTGACAAATAGATGTGTCATTTCAAAAGCTATCCATTGCTTAATCACCCAGAATACCTCAAACCAAGAAGACGTAAATATAAACTTTTCCATGGACTTAGTAAAAAGTCTTTTTACTGGAATCGTATCCCGTGATGAAAACCGCGAAGAGTCAATTTTGACAAATAATAACCCTAGCCTTAAGAAAATATATCATTATTGAAAAAAAAAATAATCAAATCATGATAACGTGACGTCTCCTATCAAAGATTTACATAATTATTTCAAAAATCACTTGATCGACTTACAACTTCCATTTCATTCCCTTTAACTGTCCTAGTAATGTCAAACGTGCCATATTCCTTGTTTTCACCAATTTCTGTAATCGTGGAATCGTTCACAACTGTGACTGTAGCCTACAACATTTGTTGGAAATCAGTGATACATGTAATAATAATAATGAATATAATGAACCCGCTGTGTTCATTATTGAACATTGCTTCTTCGCATCTTCGTCCTACAAAATATGAACACGCTTCTTCCAACCATCGTTTTGCATCTTTGCATCATTTCTTCGCTTCTTCACATCAGTTCTTCGCTTAGTTTTCGCTTGTTGATATTTTGTAGGACGAAGAAGCGAAGAAGCGATGTCCCATAATGAACATTGTATGGACCTGAATGTTCTTGGTAAATTCTGTTTGTTTTATGTCCACAAAAACTATCTTATATTTTTTTTCAAGATAAGAAAATGGCGAATAGATGATCTACATACTTCACACGTGTTTACGTTTCTGGATACTTTTGAGTGGAAAAAACACAAAATTCGTGTGTGTGTGTGCTTTTTCCCTGAACACTTTTCTTAAAAGGAACCGGCCTGTGGACGTAAAACAAAATATCTAATTGACCCTTCCGATTGCGGGAAAAAAATGCAAAATTTCGTGACGTCACAATGCTTTTACCATGTGTTTACCTCGGACAAACAAGCTTCGAACCTCGGTCAAACATCGAAATTGCATTGTGACGTCATGAAATTTCTCAAATTTTTCCCGTGTTCGGAAGGGTCAATTTCTATGGCCTTACAATAGAAACCAGAGTTACGCTCATATGTGAACACTGGAAATCTTAGATATGGCGATTATGTAATTCATATGATAAGCCTTGAATGAAATCGTCAACCAATAAGAGTATAAAACTCTCGTAAAAAATAATAAGAAAACTTAAAGAACACACAAAGTAGTGCGTATATAAAAAGATCTAAAGGCAATGCAATAGAGAGGAGGAGATCTCCAACAAAACTCGGTCGCAGCACCCGCAACAAAATCCCAAAACACCCAATGCAAAAGCACATAGCTAACGCGCACAGAAAGAAACACAAAAGGGACAAGGAGCACAAATAAGACCGTAGAAACACGAAACACAAAGGACCACACATAAACCAACAATATCAATGGGCCACCGGTACCAACTTGAGACGGCCATCTGCCACGCAAGTAGCAGACGGTGTGGTTATCCGGATAATCTGTAGGGAACCTTAAACCTTTTCTCAATTTTAATTTTCAATGACATATGTACTGATTATAATAAATATGTTAACAAAAAAACAAAAAAAAAAAAAAAAAAAAAAAAACAAAAAAAAAAAAAAAAAAAAAACAAAAAAAAAAAAAAAAAACAACAACAAAAAAAAAAAAACAACAAAAAACAAAAAACAAAAAAAAAAAAAAAAAAAACCACCGACCCACCCTCAACAACAACAACAATTTAAAAAAAATCGGAAAATAAAAATTACGAAGTAAATTGAGAGAAATATACAATCTGGACGAAAAGCAGGAGGACTTGTAGGGGTATTACATGTATAAGAAAATGGAAGTAATTCCTGAAAAAAAATTTCAAAGCCATTTTATGCACCAGACTCGTGTTTATGATAGTGAATCTTCATCAGTGGTTCCTCAAGCTAAGGTGATACATATAAGTACTCTCTCATTCAAGTTTCATCAAAATATGTTCAGTCATTCTGGTGAAAAAGTCCGAAATTTATGACGACAAATCAAAACGACATTGTGACAATATAGCTCAGAAGAGATAAATAAATAAGAGAAGAAGTAACTTTCATACTTCAAGAGTCAAAGATCCAGGAGAATATGAGTAATTGTGTAAGTCTCAGTTAACAAGACAATGGAGGCAGGACCAGGTGCCCGGGAGGAGTGCATGCAACGCCCGCTGCGTATGTCAAATAGAATCTTTTCAAATCCAGTAATGTCCTGTGACAGGCGGAATGGAAAATGTGGCAGATCCGGGAATCGAACCCGAGACCTTCTACTTACAGGGCAGACGCTCTTACCGACTGAGCTACCGGGCACGTTACCTGAACCGTCACACTCCAACCCACCCAATTTTTAGGTTTCTTAAACTTGCTAATCGGAAACCTCACAAAGAAAGACAAATAAATCCCTGGTTCTTCCCCATAGTTGCCGTAAACCACAAGCAACTCATGAGGTTCACTCTCACGGCACCAAATACTGTGACAGGCGGAATGGAAAATGTGGCCGGTCCGGGAATCGAACCCGAGACCTTCTGCTTACAGGGTAGACGCTTTTGCCGACTGAGCTAACCGGGCACGATACCCTAATCGTCACAGTCCAAATAGGTAAAAGATGGTCAACTGGAAAGGTTGTAAGTACTCAAGAATTTATAGTTACATATATATACTTATATCGTCCATGATAGGCAATGTACGTGCTGTCGAAATGTGCAATAATTCCTTTTAGCGACCATAGAACATAAAACAGAAATAGTTTTCTGTATGAGAAAATTTCATTTATAATGTGATTATCTACACTAGTTCCCTGTTTCAATTTACAGACCGGTTATATTTATGGCACTGCTGTAGGTATTGTTTGATTTGTGGTGTTGGGTTTAATATCAATAGATCTTCGCTGACTAATGTTATATGTAAACATACGTATACATTCAAATAGCGAGGTATTGTTCAGTTATTTGTTGTCTTTAAATATTCATACAGGTATATATCACTCCGCGGTCGTTATAGCTTGTAGAATCGATACCCAAACGATAGTCGAACCTCTACAAAATATTATGCAATTATGTACTATATCAACAACACAAAAGAGGGCCCTTCTTACACTCCATGACTCTTTAATGCACGTGTTCAGGAAGCACACTGAATCTATGAGAGGTGCATATATGTACATGTATGCCTCAGTAGTGCATTTTTGGGGACAGACCAACCCCCCCCCCCCAAAAAAAACAAAAAAAAAAAAACATCAGAATACTCAAGGCGGACCCAGAAAAGTAACGGGATGCACAATCCTCTTTACATGAAAATTGCTGATTTTTCCCATTCTTTACGTCAATTAATTTTTTTGCAAAGATAAATGAATAAATAAATAGATAAATAAATAAATAAATAAATAAATAAATAAATATGACATATTGTACCAAAACAAACAAATTCCGCTGATGAAGGCCTAATGGCCGAAACGTACGGCAAAAAAGAAACTAAGTGTTTTAATTTAAATAAATGAATAGATAAATAAATAGATAAAATTGTACGATATCAATACCGGTCATGTAGACCGCCTCTTTGATTTTCGACTATGCAATGAATTTTTTTTTTTTTGGGGGGGGGGGGAGGGGGGGAGGGGGATGGATAATCCTCTCCTCATCTCTCCAATTGCTTCCCAATCTCAAACAATTTCTTTCCCAATAACCTCCCTTCTCCCCTACCTCCCCTCTCACCACTTTTTTCTCCTACCAGCACCCATTCTCCTTCCTCAAACGCCCTCTTTCCATCCCTCTGTTACTTTCAACCCCTCCTACCCCATTTCTAAACCCCCTCCCTTTCATCCTGTCCGCCACTATATGTTTTGTCTAATACTTCGAGACTCTTAAATTGTTATCTGCGCCTTACATGCACTTTATGGAAAGATTTTATACTCCTGTTGTGATCTTTTCTTAATATACTATTATATTTTATAGTTCAGAAATTACAACAAGCCAGCCGTGGTTTATTGTCCAGTAAATCACCCGAGTCGTACGAACCACTGAATCAAATTATCACCGAGCCGCGAAGCGAGGCAGACGACAAGTAGCGTTGCTGCAGTAGTTTTCAGAAAATGACAAAATCAAAGTATGCGCGTGAGTAGGCGTGGCTTAGAAAATGACAGAATCAAAGTATGCGCGTGAGTAGGCGTGGCTTAGAAAATGACAAAATCAGAGTATGTGCGTGAGAAGGCGTGGCTTAGAAAATGACAAAATCAAAGTATGCGCGTGAGTAGGCGTGGCTTAGAAAATGACAAAATCAAAGTATGCGCGTGAGTAGGCGTGGCTTAGAAAATGACAAAATCAGAGTATGTGCGTGAGAAGGCGTGGCTTATTTGACCATGAATGTGTTGGAGAATAGACCACGGCTGAGCTTTAAAAACGCATACAAGTCATATTAAAATAATTATTGGTTTCATTTTGATAATTCTTACAATATATTTCGAATCGTCGATATCTGTGTCCTCAAACTCGACACCAGACTTGAAGCGAACTTCTTTGTCTTTTGTCGGCATGGCACTGGACTTCTGCTTACACACCCAAGTATCTCCGTCTTTCTTATATTCTACTCTATTTACAGATTCCATCCACATCTTCTTATCCTCCTCTGATAAACCCTCTAAAATAAGAGAGACTAATTAACTTGAAAATTTAATTTTGAATAATTATTATTTCAAAATATTTTTGAGTTAGCCCTCTAAAATTAGAGAGACTAATTAACTTCTTGAAATTTTAACTTTCACTAGGCTAATTATAATTTCAAAATATTTTTGACTTAACCCGTTGAAATTTCATACATTATCATTTCAAAATATTTTATTGAGTTACTATCTATTTTTAGTTCAGATCTTTGCTCTTTCCTTTGCATCTGCTAATAATTAATGTATATCAATTATTATTATTTGCTCTAAATGTAAAAAAAAAAAATATAATTATTAATTGAAAACAGAAACTGATAAAACCATGACATTGAGATGTTTGATCTATTTGTGTATTTTTCTAATAAATTTCCCCACTATTTCATGAATTTATATAGATCATAACATTAAAGCATTGGCCCAAACACATAACTTCACTGATATAGTTTTATGTAGTCGATAGTTCAAAATGTAGCACACTCGATTCTTCATATCCGGCCTGCCGTATAATGCTCTTTAATAATGTTAAACGTCTTCAAATTGAGAACAGATAAATTTACAGCATGGACCAGACATGCACGTTTGTGGTACTTAACCCTCGTCAGTGAGCCTTAATCTAAACAATGTAATATAGCCTAAAATGTGAAAGTTACTTTGTCCAAAAATGTATCGACAGACGTAGCAGGATGGATGGGATATGATGCTACAGGACCACGTTTTAGAAATTTCAAAAAATGTGAAGCAATACTAAATTAGAATAAAAACATTTGTACTTAAATTCCGTTCATTATCAATAGTAACAATTTAAGTTGTGTCTGGGCATTATAACGTGTACCAACTGTGTATATAATGCATATATATAGTCCATAGTTCAAAATGTAGCTCAGTCGTCTACCTTAGCATTGCTCTTTGATATCCCGAATACATATAACAAGTAAAATATATCCCCCAAAGATAAAAACCAAAAAAAAAAAAAAAAAATTCTTCACTTCGAAATCAGAAACAATAAAATTTTGTTTCAAATAAAACTTTACGTCTTCTAAGTAAAAAAATTATAAACAAATTGTGCATGCATGCTATCGATGCATCGTCATTTTCTCGACCAATTTACGTAAATGAAATACTCACCTATACCGCTCATCATTTTTTCCAGGCCAGGTTTTGATTTTTCCTTGTCGTCCACCCATTTTCCCACAAAGTTGCTCATTTTTTATAGATATAGCAGGTCCCTGTCCGACACTCGGTATACAATGTGAATCAATATTTAAATACTCCAGCCAGTCCCGCTATATATACCGAATGGGAAAGGATTATGGTATTTTAAACAAACATACTGAATGGTTCCTGGGTTTCAAGAATATCTTCCAGAGTTAAAAAAAGATAGAGATAGAAGGACCGCCATCTTTGAGTAGTTGGACAGGGTAAAAGGGAGGGGGGATCGAGGAAGGGGGCAGGAGGAGGGAGAGAGGGGAGGGAGGAGGGAGGGAAAGGGAAGAAAGGGGAGGGAGGGGAGGAAGGGGCGGGAGGAGGGAGGAGAGGGGCGGGAGGGGGAGGTAAGGGAAGGGTGAAAAGGAGGGAGAGGGAGGAGGGGCGGGAGGGGGAGGTAAGGGAAGGGTGAAAAGGAGGGAGAGGGAGGAGGGGCGGGAGGGGGAGGTAAGGGGGTCGGAGGGGGAGAGAAGCACATGCACCCCTGTTCTCCCCCTCCCCCATCTTTGGCAATACAGTTTCGGAACCGGGTAACACTCTCCTATGTTAAGCTGACTTTTGGCTAGGTCGTCTGCTTCTCTCTTAGATCTTTTCATTAAACAGAGTTATACTTCACATTCGAGATTTTAGCCTGCGTAAACTTATAGTGACGTCAATTAATTCAATTTTCAAATTTTCAAGAAAGGAGGGGGTCTCCAACAACACTCGGTTGCAGCACCCACAAGAAAACTCCAAGGCACCCATTGCAAAAACACAGAGCAGACACCCATAGGCAGAGAAGCAAAAGGGAAAAGGAACATCAGCTCTCAACGTAGAAACATGAAACACAAAAGACCACACATAAACCAACGAGACCAATGGGCAACCGCGCCGACTTAGGACGGTATCTGCCACGCAAGTAGCAGATGTCGTAGTTATCCGGATTACGTGCGCAAAACCCTCCACTTTCCCGATTACCCAGAGATCTCGAAGAACACACAATTGTGGTGTAAAATAACCTCCTCATTGTCAGATGAACATACAAACAAACAGCATGATGCAGGGGCCCATGAAACACATAGATGGATATTAAATACTAGTAAATTAAAAAAAAAATAAAAAAGAATTCATACGAACAGAGCCCGTCAAGGAGTCCTGTCGTCACAGTCAGTCAGAGTTTAATTCTTAGGAATGCGCTGGTACTATGCTGCAGATTGGTCCAGTACAATGCCAAGTGTCCGTCTGGTGACAAAATGATCATATCCACGCTACAAAAGGCGTTTGATGATTCTAACACAATTTCGATGGTAATTCTGTCTACCTTTGATCCTTCCTATTTTGTTATATAATATGTCAACATAAAATGCAGGTGGTGAAATACCCAATGTAATATACTATGTGGCTTGTATGGATCCGAATTTAAAAGAAGTAGATAATAATTTTTGTTATATTTCCAGAAAGTCTTTACTAGTTTGTGAAAGCGGAAAACTTGACCTATAAGTTTCTTGGTAATTTGTGAATTTCTACTATGAAAATCTAAAACATCAGTACATGCACTAGCGTACCGGATGAGAACATTACCGTCAAGCCAGGGAAAATTTACTATGTTGAATCCCAAATCATCTCTTTTGTCATACACACTTGTATGAGTCTCTCTATTAACAATTTTGATATTTAGGTACAAAAATAGTGTTTCTGTGTTTGTAACGTTTACCTTTCCATAGAGTCGATTCCTGTGGATAAATAGCACATTTATACCTTTCAAAAACAGGATTGTCGATAGTATGAATATCCTCCAGGTAAATAGAAGTACCAATTAAACATTTCAAATTATTGTGTTTTCCTTGATTTTTAACATTTTGGATAAATTCTTTTTCAAATGTGTATAGAAATGAATCTGCAACAAGAGGCACACAATTAGTACCCATTGGGTTCCCTACAACCTGGATGTAGAGCTTCTCACCAAATCTTACATATATATTTATGTTGTCCAAGCGGAAGGACAAGGCAATACTCAGGTCACTTCATGTCCATGATATGTATTCTGTGGTGGGAAAGAAACCCTTTGATTCAGATGTACAAATATAAGATTTCCCCTCTCGATCAAAACACCGTTTTATGCGTTTGGACAACCGATCATTAATTTTGTCGCAAGAAAGCGTGGTGTACATATTAGAAAAGTATAAGAAGAAATCGTATTAGATTTCATTAAATCAATCATATCCCCTGATTTTTGAATGGACCGAGCAAAAATGATACAATTCCTGGTTAGAACAGTTTTACAATATTTTGCCATGTGTTCCTTTATTGTCGTGAGTGCTGGCGTCAGATTTCTAGAAAAAAATTGTAGTTCAGCAGTTGCTATAATTAGAAATGTATCGAAAGTAAGGAGACTTGTGCAGTTTTGGTATGCAGAATATTGTAGAAAGATCCAATTCAGAAATAGGGATGTTGAATGAAGAAATTTTACTATTATTTTTGCTCATAATGTAAGGGACACTTTCATTGCTTTTGATATCAAATTTCAATTTATATTCGCATTCTGTACTTGTCAATTTGAATAGCACATGGAAGTACGTTGGGTATCCAACCAACAAGATAAGTGATAACTAAGATAAAATATTACGATACTTAGAACTCACTGACAACAAACAAATAACAAGAGCCCCAGGGGGCACAACGCTCACCTGATACCCATGCACGCTCTAATTGACATATTGACATTGAATACTGATAATGCCAGTACCAGGATTTTAGCCCACAACCTTTCTAAAAAGATTTTTGCCGGATGCAGAGAAGTTATTTTTTTTCAGACAACCTTTAAAAGTACAAAAAAGAAAAAATAGTCACATTTCAAAACAATAACTATAACTTTTTTACTGATTTGAGAAGACGGATAAAGTGGTCCAACGTCATATGCCCAGCTAGTATAGTTCAATTATGCAACATCAAAAATAAAATCATATTGTAACATTCCACATTAATGTGCAGCAGAAAAAGAATAAAACAATGAAATGATTTCATAAATTAAGTTTATTTAAAATTGAAAACAAAACCTTTCATTATTGATAGCTAGCATGCCAGAAATTATAAATCCTGTGTTTGTGAAACGAGAATGCCCCCAGCGGCATCTTTGTTAGTATAAACGCCATTTTCTGTTAAGTATGTGAGAGGTCAGGGTCAGCGTAATATTGGTATCAATGGAAAGATTTTGTCACAAGGAATACACATGTACAATATGAAAGCCCTATCACTAACCATTCAAAAGTTATGCCCAATGTTAAAGTTTTTGAGAAGTACGTGAAAGGTCAAGGTTATGGTCATGAGGTCAAAAATTTTGGTATCAATGGAAAGGTATTGTCACAAGGAATACACATGTGAAATATGAAACCTCTATCACCAGCTTCCATTCAAAAGTTATGCCCAATGTTAAAGTTTTTCGGAAAACAGACAGACAAACAGACAGACGGACAGGCCAAAAACTATATGCTCCCGAATCTTTTATTCCAGGGGCATAAAAAACAAAGATTTTTCGGTTTTGCCTTTATTCACTGAAATCTATAAATTATGCTTTTGAATATTTTATGAGAGAAAATGTTTTTTTATTCACAACCTCAGGCCTCTGTGTTCCTCTTAGAAATATTATACATACAAGATGACGAACACAGTGGCTTAAGGTTGTGAATAATAATTTATTTTCTCTAATAAAATAACAGCTTTCTGTGGTCCAACATTTCATTGGAAGATTTCAGGAAGTCTGAACTGAATTATTTATTTTCAAGAATTTCAGATATTAAATGTCCTATGCATTCTCAAAATCCAGAGGAAGAGATTACTCATTAGACGTTTCTTCAAGAAATCAGTCCGTAAATTACTTCATCTAAGAGAGTCTAAGACAGAGGAAATTCGAGCAAACTTTATATATGATAACAAGTACATGCAAGTGTTCCAAGTACATGAATGATAACATGCATTGCGAAAGTGTTCCAAGTATAAAAATCTTTTCCGTTTGCACTGTATCTCCTGAAATGTATCGCAGTACTAAAGGTATCACATTAGTACATGGGGAATCCCCTTCGGGTACAGGCTACAGATATGCATAGCTAGGTCATTATCTAGGTCATTGTCCAGGTCATTATCTAGGTCATTGTCCTGTCAAATAGTTCCGATTTATTTCTTATTATTTTCAACAATTGGTGGAAAATACACACAATGTTTATCTTGAATTGTCTTCCCGTGATTGTTTACTAGATAGATGAAATAAAATTTTGAATATAGTTTAAAGTGTGTGAGACATCTACATGTGTGGAAGAATACGTGTGAAAATAGGTCCTCAGATCCAGATCATAAAATTCGAATAATTCCGGTCCAGAACCAGGTGCATGGCTTTGAAAAAATATTTAAAAAGCTGTGTCCTTTAAATCTTTACGGCATTTTTTTCTATGTAATTCAAATAAAATTTCTTAACATTCAAAAGTAGTGTCAATGTGTTTAAGCCGGTGCGAATTGAGAATTTTTCTCCTATTTTTGGTAAGAAAGTACTTGAAAAATAACTGGGATCTGGATCCTACACGGCAAAAAATGGCTTGTTCCCGACTTTAAAAATAAAATTCTAAATAAGTATAAAGAATTTAAATTTAAATAATTGAATCATATCACATGAAAGGTCAATCAATAAGACATTGGAGCATGTGTCACTTCCCTTACCAAAATGAAATGTTTGCAGCAAACTTGCTGCAAGCTTGCGGCAAATTTGCAGCAAACAATATAGTTTGCCAGAAAAGTGAAAAAGTTGTTTGCAGCAAATTGCCGCTACTGGCAATCTTCTGGCGAACAAAAATTTGTTTGCAAGAAAGTTGCCAGAACTCTGTTAGTTTGCCAGAAAGTCGCCAGAACTGTGAAAGTTTGCAAGAAAGTTGCCAGAAACCAAACTCTTGTATATTTCTCCTCATAGTGTTTGCCAGAAGTTTACCAGAAAATTTACTTTGGATTTTTATGTGCTATTACCCCTTCACTGTTCGCCAGAAGTTTGCCACAACTTGAATTGCTTAGTAGGATGACTAAGCTGATGCATCCTGGGAAAATAGATTTAAATTTGGCTCCAAATTGGAGAGAAAGAGATAGGAATGATAGGCTTAAATGTGTTGGAATCAAGGTTTATTGTCCAAAAGTAAGTTATCTTTTTCCATTATCATTATTGAATATAATAAGTATGAATTCTATATCCATTTTGGGATATTAAAATAAAAGAACAACATTTCTTATACTGAATTTTTTCTGACCAACATGCATGTAGGGCTCATTTGAATGATTCACTTCAATTATCATATTCATTATGGCAGTTTAATCTTCTGCTCGGTTAGTTAGAAATAAAATTGTTAATTTTTGATCATATAATGTCAAACATGCATGCATTATATGCATTAATATATATTTTCTTCTTTTTTCTTTTTTTTGTAGCATAAATGAAAAAAAATATTACACATATTTTTTTACTTAATAGTCTTAAATGTACTTTAAGAAAAAGCATGCAACTTTAAATTTAATGTGTTTTCAAATCTTATACTCCACTATACACATATTTAAGTCTACAGTGTGTTAAGACTAAGAATGTGTTACTAAGAGTGTATGTACATGATGATTAGTTTGCGGCAAGTTTGCTGCAAACTTGCCGCAAGTTTGCCACAAAACAAATGCATCAATCCAAATAAGGTTCTACAGTTTGCCGCAAAGTTGCCGCAATTTGTTTGCCAGAAAACTAATTTGCATACGAATTCTGAGCTTGCGGCAAGCTTGCAGCAAATAGTTGCCGCAAGCTTGCTGCAAACTTGCGGCAAGTTTGCAGCAATTGTTTGCCAGAGACCTGATATTTTGGTAAGGGTTGTTGAATTATCTTAAAAAAATATTCCTTAAAAATCCAAAATTGGATATCTTGACAAAATTCTTTCACTTGTAGGGTACCATGCATGAGTACCTCATACATATCAAAGCATTAAGTAAGTTAAATATGATAAATATGTAGTAAATGAGTGTGTAAAATCATACACTTATTGAGTTATTTAAAGAAATAGTGCAAAAATGTGCATTTCTGACTAAGTCCGAAAAGACGTCAAAAACGCGTCAAAAATTTGACTTCGAAGTGGAACCAAAAATAACAACACTTCTTAAGACATCTCTCTAGATCATCCTGATGCTTTCGGTTTGTCGATACATGCTTCGGTTCTGAAGAAGAAGTTTGTCAAAGGAGGGTACCCCCCGTGACCTACTTTTGGCTGTGGTGGCGCCACCTGTTGACAGATCCGGACGAAAAACAACAACACTTGTAGGGGACCATGAGTACTTCATACCTACCAAGTTTCATCAAATCCCTTCAGCCATTCTGGAGAAGAAGTTTAAAATGTGAAAAGTTTACGACGACGGACGACGACGGACGACGACGACGACGGATGACGGACGACAGACGCAACACTATGACAATAGCTCACTTGAACCTATGGCTCAGGTGAGCTAAAAAGGGGAAAAAAATTTTGTTGGGGTCCCGCCGGGGTTTGAAGCCACTCCCCATGGGTCTATTGGGCATGGAAAACATACATTATACCTATGTACAATCTTAAAAAAAATATTCCTTAAAAATCCAAAAGTGGATATCTTGACAAAATTCTTTCACTTGTAGGGTACCATGCATGAGTACCTCATACCTACAAATTGTCATGACAATCTGAAGAGTGGTTATAGAAAAGAAGCAGAAAATGTATGAAAATCACCCCCCCCCTTCCTTTTTACATAAGAAAAAAATTCATAAAAAATCAAAAAAATAAAATTTAAGCATAAAATACATATCAAAGCATTAAGTAAGTTAAATATGATAAATATGTAGTAAATGAGTGTGTAAAATCATACACTTATTGAGTTATTTAAAGAAATAGTGCAAAAATGTGCATTTCTGACTAAGTCCGAAAAGACGTCAAAAACGCGTCAAAAATTTGACTTCGAAGTGGAACCAAAAATAACAACACTTCTTAAGACATCTCTCTAGATCATCCTGATGCTTTCGGTTTGTCGATACATGCTTCGGTTCTGAAGAAGAAGTTTGTCAAAGGAGGGTACCCCCCGTGACCTACTTTTGGCTGTGGTGGCGCCACCTGTTGACAGATCCGGACGAAAAACAACAACACTTGTAGGGGACCATGAGTACTTCATACCTACCAAGTTTCATCAAAATCCCTTCAGCCATTCTGGAGAAGAAGTTTAAAATGTGAAAAGTTTACGACGACGGACGACGACGGACGACGACGACGACGACGACGGACGACGGACGACAGACGCAACACTATGACAATAGCTCACTTGAGCCTATGGCTCAGGTGAGCTAAAAAACCAACTCCACAGTGGCAAAGTAATATTTATTACATGTACAAAGTATTTCCATTAGCGCATTTAAAATCATGATACAATAATTGACCCTTCCGATTGCGGGAAAAAGAATACAAAATTTCGTGACGTCACAATGCTTTTACCTCGGACAAACAAGCTTCGAACCTCGGTCAAACATCGAAATTGCATTGTGACGTCATGGAATTTCACAA
The DNA here is from genome assembly GCA_028142955.1 of Pinctada fucata. Classification (NCBI taxonomy): domain Eukaryota; kingdom Metazoa; phylum Mollusca; class Bivalvia; order Pterioida; family Pteriidae; genus Pinctada; species Pinctada fucata. Next base: position 44,938,956 of record AP027106.1, read on the forward strand.
TCAAGCCTCGCACTAATTTCAGTCAAAAACGTGAAAGTATGACGGTCACGTGGTGTCTTACCCTGACTTCGATGTAGGTCACTAAATTTTTCAACGTCCCAAATTACAAAGAAAACGTTAAAAAATTGTTCTTGGTATGATAAATTCATTACAGGTGTCGTTCCTGTCATACTTTAACATCAAAGTTGGCGCGTAAATTTACATACCCACTTGAGTGGGAAGTACCGTGCAACCAGAAATTTTCGCGAGTATCAAATTTCATGGTAAAATAGGGTGACTTTATTTTCGCGCGTACAATGTTTCGCTATTACAAAAAGAATATGTACATATAACTTCACCTTCCATTATTAAAGTTTCAGTTATTTCTATCATAAGAATTCACTCGAACTACTTCGCTTTATGTTAAGTCAGGATATGTGAAGAATGACACATGTACAATAAAAACAAAATGTCACTGATATACCAAATCATCCTATACCGTATTAAACACAATATTTCGCGAGAATAATTTTTCGCTATTCCAAATCACTTGCGAATATAGCGAAAATTAGTATCTCGCGAAACCCCTATAACTAATATTGTCGTTTGAAGCACTTGAATAAAGTTGATTTCTGATTACTGTTAACTGTCACTCCAATGATATGGCAAGGCAAACTAAAAGTCAACCATTACATTATCAGAAAAAAATTCTGTTCCAAGCTAATCCTCCATTTGGTAATCACTTAAGAAGAAATTCAATTCCAAGCTAATCATGATCATCCATTTGGTAATCACGTCCTGATCATATATGATGTTACATTTTTACCTTTAAAACTGGAGACCTACAAAATATGAATAACATAATATTTTAACAAAATCACAAACACTCAAATACACAATTTTCCGACTCCTTGACCTTTATCCAACGGAAAGTCGATTTCTCATTACTGTAAAATGATAAATCATAATTATGCATTGTCGTTTTTTACACTTGATAAAGGCCAAGTGGCCGAAAATGTGAGTGTCTGTGTTTTTGTGTGTATCATCCCTTCCCTCTGGAAGTAATATTTCAATATACTATTATCTCTCTCTCTCTCTCTCTCTCTCTCTCTCTCTCTCTCTCTCTCTCTCTCTCTCTCTCCATTGCTCTTGTTATACTTCTTGAACCAAAAGTAATACAGATTTACTCGAATATCTTGGTATTTTTAAGCTTTCAAGTTCGTGAGGATGTTTTCAGATAAAGATTTAATTGGCATAAATCTAACAAACAAACAAACAAACAAAACGTAAAAAAAATGCAAAAAAGGACGATCAACTTACAACTTTCATTCTATTCCCATCAATTTTTCTAGTGATTTCATACGGTCCATACATATTGTTTGTACCAACTTCCTTGATCTCCGAATCACCCACAAAGGTCCATGTTGTCTGTATAAAATGAATTTAAGATCTTGAAAAGAGTCGATAAATAAACCCATAAACAACATGTAAACACGAAAAAATCTTTCTTTCCATCTCGTTTGACTGCCTGTCAAAAATAACTCCACTTGATTTTAAGGTAGTTCGTACCTTTAGTCGTGAGAGCTTACATTCTCCTAGTGATAACTTTTTTTTAAATTTTCGTGCTGATCATCTTTGAACCTTTTATATATTTAAAAAAATTCAAATAGACCCTTTATTGTAGGGGTATCTTTAGCGTCTATAAATTCGAATAACCCCAACCTTAACATTACATTCTATTGAAAAATTTTAAAAAATCACATGTTTGACATTGCAGAAAAATTTTTATACCAAAAATATATTTGAAACTGTATTACCTTTACCCAATGTGTAAAAATACGAAAAGAAAATATGGGGTATCAATGCATAATTTTCCTCGATTTTGGACCAGAGGTACAATAATAGTAATTTTTCATCTTACCTGCAACTTTTGCTCAGATGAGCTTATAAACCAGAAATATTATATTTTTTTAGTATTAATGGATTCATTTTATTGACATCGCATTTTTAAAATTGATTTATACCCCATTATCTTTGTATTCATTGTTACCTCAAAATCAATACAGATTTAAAACCTAGTAAAAATGTATATTGATACACTTATTGGGCATCTTAAACATGATTTACAACATTGCACTTTATAGACAAACCCAAAAGAGGTTCTACATATAATAAACGTTCGATTCAAAGTAAGGCTTGAAAATACATGAATAGTACATAGTGGGCAAGAAAAGTTTAAATCGAAGAAAAACAGTTGATTGGATCAAAATTTCCTTACGAGTAAATTAACACTACTCATCTCTCCCATGTTTATAAGTCATTTTTATCTGTACATGAGAAGGTTGGAGTCCTCCTCCCTGGCTTGATTAAAGTTTTCTAGACCTGTACATGCCAGCATATGCCCATATTGGTCAAGAACACATTGTTCATACTAGGTGCAACCAAATAAGCTATTGAAGTTATAATTCCTGTACATTCAAGACGAACGCCCGACTTAAGTTAAGTCTTTTCTTATCCTAGATTCATTAGTCTTGCTTACAAGAATTCACTCTTTGACCAAACAAAGAAACTCTGAAAGAATTAAAATTTTTCATAAAGTTCTCACTTCATTGGTCGTCTTTCCGTCGATATCGCCTTCTTTGTAAGGTGTACCAGACTGGAAGCGAATATCTTTAGTTTTACCCGGCATTGCAGTTGTACTTTGTGAACAAATCCACCAGTCTCCGTCTTTCTTATATTCAAAGGTGGTTATAGATTCCAACCACATTTTCTTTTCTTCGTCTGATAAGCCATCTAAAATTCATAAAAGTTTAATTTTTTGTATAAATGTATAACAAAATGGAAGGTAGTCGATCCCAAAATCTTTCGGTTGGGATTGAGATAAATGTTAGATTGCATTCATAGCACCATTTAAGATCAGATAAAGCAACATGGACCATACATGCACGTTTCGGGTTCTTAACCCTCGTTAGTGATCCTCAACCCAAACAATGAAATATGACCAAAGACTGTGTCAAAAAACAAAAACAAAACAAAACACCGAATTACGTAGCAGAATGGGTGGGATATGATAATACAGGACCCACTTTTCAGAAATGTTGTTAACAGAATTTTTCGAATGCGTTTGACGAAACGATCAACCAAAGTTGATCGTGCCCTCGGGGACTCCTGATCCAACAGCAGTGACACTCACCAAGTGGTACAAATGTCGAACGTCTTCAAATTCAATAAGATCATTTAAGAACGGATAAATTTGCAGCATTTATCATGAACCAGACACCATGCACGTTTTGCAATAATTTGGGGAAAGGTCGTGTTTATATTGAGCTGGATGGAAAACATTCTAATTTATTTATTATTTTTAGTATTTTGCCTACTGCATAAAAAAATCCGTATTTCTAGCGCAAACAATCCTCTCCGGAATGTTGTTCATTCTGAGGTTCGCAACCGTTCCAATGGAAATTATAATGATTTTGTCTTACCTTCTCGACTTTGAGACTGAATGACTGATAGGTACTTCTTTGGTGTATTATCTTGAAGCGCTGTCTTTAAATCTACACGAGTTTAATTTTCATATCTATTGCGATTCGATAGATACCCATTGTTATATAAAAAGTAAATTTCTTTAATTCTACACGAGTTTAATTTTCATATATACTGCGATTCGATAGATACCCATTATTATATTAAAAGTAAATTTCTTTAATTCTACACGAGTTTAATTTTCATATATATTGCGATTCGATAGATACCCATTCTTATATTATACGCAAACTCAATTCCAGCCCCAATTCATAATGTATGTAACATTTATGATATAGAAAGAACACGTAACTGTGTAAGCTTTTCACAAAAGAGGTCCTTTTCTTCAATTATTCAAGTGATATCAAAAGTAATGCTGTTGGTCTGAAAAATGTGCCACATTTTGAACTATCAACTACGTGTATCTAATCTAAGTTAAAAATGTCAGAATGAAGTATATCTCAACATGTTTAGGAAATTGATCGCACTTTTTGTTCGAAAAGGAAAATGGATATATCAGACTACCGGTTGTACAGTTTATCATACTTTTTGATACGGGTAGTATAGTATAATTATTGTTCTTTTATATGGAGGCTCTCTAGACAAGCAGATCTAATTTAAGATTTAAATGGACGATGGCACTCGCTTTTGAAATTCACTGCCTCCGTACAAAAGGATAATACATATATGCAATAATTTTGAGAACAATGGTCAAGTACCCATTCAAATACCGGTATTAAACGAAGTGTAAAACATACCGATTTTCATATAATTTGTAAAAAGACGAGTCCAGAAAATATATACTTCTTTCTTATCGCTATCATTTCATTTTCCCCCATCCCGATTTATAATTTCTAGTGCAAATGCACCAACTCGTGCAACATTGTCTTGTACAAGTTTGATACTTCAATATTTTATAATTCGATAGATAGCCTATGGAAATTATATCAATATGTCTTCAAATGATGGGAAAATTATCCTCATTCATATATGCAATAAATAGTCTATTACATAGAGGAGGGGGTGGACAGGGTGAAAAGGAGGCAGGAGGAAAGGGGCGGGAGGAGGAAGAAAGGGGGGAGGGATGAGGGAGGGGCGGGAGGAGAGAGAAGGGGGCGGGAGAGGGGAGGTAAGGAAAGGGTGAAAAGGAGGGGAGGGAGGTGGCGGCGGGAGGGGGGAGGTAAAGGAGTGGGAGGGGAGAGAGGTAACCCCGTGTCCGCCCCCATAGAGAGTAAACCTTATTCTACCAGTGTACGTGTCTGTATATACCTCTATTGAGGAAGTAAGTGTAATTCACCGCGTGGGATCGAAACTCACCTCTCTAACCCATCCCCCCTTACCACCACCCCCTTATCCCCTCCTCCCTCCCCTCTTTTTTACCCTTCCTCCCTCCTCCTCCCTTCCCTTCCCCCTTCCATCCCTCCTCCCTCCCCCTCTCTTCCTCCTCCCACCCCTTCCTCCCCTCCCTTTCACCCTGACCACCCCCTCCTATAAGTGAGTCCATATCGTTTATATATATATGAAAATTCTTCAGATTTTACAAACACCTCTAGAGTTCTGCTAGGTCAAGAACGTTTATGTCGCCGACAAACTATTGAAGTGTTTGCAAATACTAGGAACTTTTCATGCACCTAGACGATATAGATTGATTTATTAGGTATGACTACTGCAACGGCTCATCAGTTCTGTAAAGTTTAACTTAGAAAATGAAAAAAAAAAACTGTGTAAGGAATCACAACACCATATGTCTCGATCCCACGCGTTGGGGATCACTATTCATGAAATAAAGATTTGTTTCCATTATACTCCGTATTTGTGTTCAGGGATATCGAGAGCAATACGTACATGGCTAGACAAATGTGCCACATTTTGAACTATCGACTATGCATGCATATTATACCAGCCAGCACTAGTATTACTCATCTATGTATAAAAAAATGTCAACTATATTTTAAAAGGGGTGTTTTCAACACATTTAAGCAAATATTCACAGTTGTTGGGAAAATAGACGAATAGATCGGACTTCAAGTGGTAAATTTCATTATATTTTTGATACTGTTAGTAAATAATTATTCTTTTATACGCAGGATATCTAAACATGTATTAAAACGTAAAAGGGTTTGGATTTTTCCTGTCTCATTACAAAGGGGTCTATACAATGATTTGCTTCAGTAACGGTGGTCCAATAACCATTCATTTACCGGTATACAAGTGCAAAAAACACTTATTCATAGATTCTCTAGAAAATGACTTCAAGAATATATTTCCTCTTTGCTATCATCTTTCTTCATCCCGAATTTTATTTATATAATTTCTAGTGCAAACGTTCATACTACTGTAGCACTATCCTTTAATCTATCTAGAGTTATTCGGTGGGAATGTAAATGGACGATAACCACACCTTCTGCTATTTTCGTGGCAGAAGTCGGCACCGGTTGCCCATTGGTGTCGTTGGTTTATGTGTAGTCCTTTGTGTTTAGTGTTTCTGTGTTGTGCGTTGACGTTCCTTGTCCCTTTTGCGTCTCTTTCCGTGCTTGTCTGCTTTGTGTTTTTGCATTGGGTGTTTTGGGGTTTCGCTGTGGGTGCTTCAGCCTGGTGTTATTTGATATCCCCTTCTTCGTAAAATGGACGAGTCGCATAAACCAATACAATTATTGTATTCAAGAAATTATATTATAACAACTAGCTATAACCGTAGTTTATTATCCAGTAATTCGATTGGAGTGTAAATGGACGATGGCACTCGTAAAATGAACGAGTCGCATGAACAAATCAAATTATTACCGAGTCGCGAAGCGGTGAGGTGATAATTTGACTGGTTCATGCGACGATGGGAATAAATGGACAATAGACCACGGTTAGCTGGTTGTTATTTCTGTGTTGTTATGCAGACACAACGGACGACGGAGCTTAGTGGACTGGTAGTTCGTTGGAGATTTTACACTAGACGAGTTCTATAGTACAAATAGGGAGAAAATCTCAAGTCATATTAGAGTTTGCGATTCGATAGATACCCATTGTTACAAAATCAAATTTACACTATCTATTTGATTGGAAATTGATACTCAGTAAAATATTTGATAACTAATTCCATGTCACATATGTGTGTATACCTAATTCCAGTACCTTTGTTTAGGAAGTAACTGAGATATTCATGAAATACATATTCTTTTCCCTTTTACTCGTTATTTGTATTCGGGATATCAAGAGTAATACTATGCTAGACAAATGTGCCACATTTTGAACTTTCGACTACATATACCGTCCTTTAAAAAGGTATGAAATTATCCTAAAAATGCACATGTCTGGGCCATGCTGCAAATTTATCCGTTTATAAATGTTGCTATTAAATTTGAAGACGTTTAACATTCATAGTCGTTCGGAAAATAAATGAATAGATCTGACTTCAAATCTTACAAATTATTATACATTGGAGTTATTTTCATATGGAGGACATTCGTTATTTATATATACCGATTCTCTGATGGGATTTCCAAGACTTCCTCGAGTTCTTATATCAAATATAATTATGTGAAGAAAATTTCAATTATCAATAAAACTTAATTTTGAAAATAAATATCCCTTTAGAAGGTATGTATAAGCTTGACAAGTCCTTATATCACGAAACAGAGTCTCAGAAGAAAATCTTTACTTTCTAGAAGAGGGATTTCAATTAATGAAGAATTACATGTATTTACTTTTATGATTATTTGATATAAGGACTTGGACAAGTCTTAAGATGTCCCTATCTCCATCTCCATAGAAAATGGTTTAGACATTGTATTCTTATACCCTTGTTAGTATCTCCATATACATGCACAATGACTTGAGATTTTCTTCTTATATGTACTATAGAACACGCCTGGTGTAAAATCTCCAACAAACTTCCAGTTCGGTAAGCTCCGCCCATTCACGTGAGCACTATAGAACTCGTGCAGAATAATATTAGAATTGAAATAACAACTAGCTAGCTGTGATTTGTTGTCCAGTATTTCCTCTCGTCGCGCGAACCAATGAAATTATCATCCAGCCGCTTCGCGACTTGGTGATAATTTCATTGGTTCATGCGAATCGGGAATTAATGGACAACAAACCACGGCTAGCTAGTTGTTATTTCTTAGATATTTGACTAGGCGGGTAGTACATGTCTAGGGTATCACCTTGTCTTCAGATCCAACAAATCCTATTTTGTCCTCATCCCCAGTCAATAATTGTATATTTTCTCACCTCGAGCAGATACATCTATTACTTTTTACTCTATAAACTATAAATAGCGACGCTCTGATTGGCTGATACCGTCACCGACGCTCCTGGATAAATCACCATATACCACGGTCTAAAAATAGACCGGGATTACCCCACTAATAAGACAGTTATGGACTTTTTTTAAAAACTCAGCTTCGCCTCAGTCAATATTTTCACAGTTAGTCAATATCACGTCATATACACTGAGTTAAAAGTCCATAATTGTATAATTATGTATAGAACATTACATTATAATGTTATATACTTTTCACCATTGAATCGTTTACAAGTGTCTAAATTAATACTTTCTACAGAGCTAAAGATTTTCAAAACCCCTTGCTATTAACGGGTCTGGCCTATTTAGTGAGGTTCTCCAAATTAAGATGTGCGTTATCGGAATATTTATATTTGCACATCCATTTTAGAATAATTTTTATCGTAACATTATGTCAGTATCCATATAGTTATTCTTTCTTTTTGGTGGCAAGATTCCCTTTGTCAGTTATCCTCGTGTACAAAATCCTCCCGTTTTCATTTATTACCGGTCATAAACTCAAGGCCCTTCTCTGTTTAAATTCCTCAAGCGGCCATTTCGACATGTTCTTTGACCAATAACTTCATCCCCCTCCGTTTTTATGCACTTCCATATCATTATGAAAGTCAAATTGAACTCTATCAAAAAAATGAGTAACCAATGTATAGGCTCGATGGTTATCGATATCAACCTTTAACGATGTAAGTATAACGATCTGTTCTCATATTGATTTTTATTAAATAAATCAATATTACGGAGCAACCATTTAATTTTTATTGAAAGGGGGGGGGGGGGGGGCAGGAAGACTTTGAAAAACAAAATCAAAGGGCCGGCAAATTTTTTCCGGATCATGAAATTGCCCCCCTCCCTCCTCCTCTTCCAATCTTTTCACATGCACGGTAAACACTTTTTTGAGTGTCATAAACTAAGTACATTTGTACAAATAAAAATGAAACAAACTTTATTCAAAGGAACGAAATTGGCTTGTCTGCGCTGAATATCATTTAAGTGAAAAGATTATAAATAGGTTCCATATGCCATTCCAGAAATTTAAAAGAAGTGATTTCCTAGCAAGAGATGCCTTAATATACTCATCCTTGGAACCTGATCTCACTCCGTGAGAAATTTTCAACATTTGGAAATTAAAAAAAAATCTTCCCGAGAAGCCGGCGAACAAATTTCTGGCTCTTAAAATGGCTGAAAAAAATTCCGGCTGGCAAAAGTCTTCCTCCCCCCATGAAAATAAATAAATAAATAAATCAGTTGGTTGCTCCCTTAATATCATTCAAACATCTTGCAAGGAACAGAAACAGGGTTGAACATTGAAAATAATAGATTTTTCCCTTTGAACACTGGTCCTCAAATATTTATTGTCAATTGCAACACACCGCGAGCAGTCTATATTTTGGTTGCTTGTATTATGTGAACCGAATGAAGCTATAAAACATGTTATTGAATCTTCATGCATATTTTACGATAAAGCATATCTACTATCATTGTACGAACTGTTTTTAAACTATGTAAGCGAACAGTGCATTGAAACTTAAATGACCTAATTTTGAGTTTTTAAAACGTGAAAAAAAGGATGTCAACTGACCGCGTTATGGAGATGACTGCTTCTGTGGGTATATATGTATATTCATAAAGGGAAAACGTTTGGGGAAATCAGACTGACCTTCTTCAACATGATATAGAAGAAATGAATGGTAATAGCAAAGAACACCCACAGTGTTAAAGTCCAATTTGAGACTCAAAATTAAATGATAGAGGATTTCGTCATTTTGTATCAATTTTCTAAAATTTCCCACCTTCGGGAGCCGGTAGCCTGTCTAACTATTTTACATACCTCCCATTAGCGCTTCGTGCCACAGTGATGCCTGTGGCTTCTATTTGCCTATACTCAATAACTTACCATGCTATGTGCATCCGTTTTCTCCTTAATTTTAAAATGATGATGAATGATAAATAGTTACCAAATGAATCTAGAACTTCTTTCCACTCAGATCGCGGGTCATCCTTGTCGTCTACCCATTTTCCTATAAAGTTGCTCATTTTTATGGACAGGTTCCTGTCGAATTTCTACTTTTGGTAAGTACTTTAAATCGTCCTTGTCGCTTCGCAAAATCTTGTTATCTCCATGCACCGGAGATTTCTCATAAAACTACTCTATTACTACAGTGTATCAAGAGGGATAACTCCAAAATAGAAAAAAAAACCGGTATGTGGAGGCAGTGACCTTAAACAGAATGAATCATTCATTATCCACCTAGGGTTCAATGTTCAGCGCGTACTGAACGGTACAAATGTACTTAAATTCCAAAAATAGCGTGTCATGTGGGGTAATATGCACTTTTGATTGATACATTGCTGTAATAGTACTCTCTATTTATTAAGTATTTACAATAAAAAGGCATATAGCGCCTCTAGAGCAATGCTATACATGTATAAGGAAAAGTTTAATAGCCGAAAATAATATTAGGGTTCTATATAGTATGTAATTTAACTAATGTTGCATCATCAAACATAAGAAATGCAAATAAACAGAAAACAAATCAAGTACAGATACATTTTGTACTTATTCAAGAAAAAATTAAGAAAATGATTAAAATTGATCAAAAAATTAAATACAAAGAAAATAGATTCTGTGTTTAACAAGAACCCTTAGGTCTCTTTGTCTTGTATGCACATGGGGCGTCATTTACAGTAGAATTTCCTTTATACGACCATGCATTTTGAGAGATCGGGATGGAGGAGGGTTAAGTGTGCGCAATCCGGATAAGTGCTACACGTTGTTTAGTTATGCCGCTGACTCTTTAAGTCATAATTATGGTGTCATTTTACAGTGAGATTTTGCTTGTTAAAAGCCTTATGTTCTTGGAAATCGGGATATACTGGAGGGTTATGCTCACGAAACCCGGTTAAGAACACCATTTAAGCCTGATAGGGCCCCTGAATTATGCTGGCAGTATTTGTGGGGTTTACCAAAGTAATCCGGATTATAACACCATTTTCCTATTCCGTCCTCTGTGTTCGTGGAGGATTTTGCAACATTAGTGAATAAAGTTCCGACATGTACGATATGGATGGCATATGAGGGCTTCTACACAATGCAAAAAATAAGGTCTTGAAATCCATAGACCCTTTCACAAACAGGTTCGCTCGGATCACGTTTTGTCTCTTCCTGTTGCCCATTGCATCGTTGGTTTATGTGTGGTCTTTTATGCTTCTTGTTTCTATGGTGTGAGTTGGTGTTCCTTGTCCCTTTTGAGTCTCTTTTTGTGGATGTCTGCTCTGTGTTTTGTTTTGTTTTGTTTTTTGCATTGGGTGTTTTGAAGTTTTGCTGTGGGTGCTACAACCGAGTGTTGTTGGAGATCCCCTCCTTTCTTCCTCTGACACTAAAAAGAATGAAATTACGTCATGGCGCAGTAGCGCATGCCACGGTTCAGAGCGGTATTACGTCATTTCAATTTTATGAGTGGAAAAAAGTACAATACGAAGAGACAAAAGTGATCCGAGAGAACGTGATCGGGAAAGGGTCTATAGGCTTAAATTAAGGCCTTGAAAGTTCCTCTTTCTGGGCACAATGAAGGGTGAGAAAATGCTTGTTGTGTCCTAATGAGTCGGTATTTTAAAATTATACTTTGTAGTTGCAAATTATGTACATGATAGATGTATTGTAATATTTTATGTCTTTCTTGAATAATGATTTTCAATAATTGAAAGTAACAGGGTAGTTATAATTCCTGACAATCAATCATGAAACTGAAAGTTTACAAAAATAATGCAATGTACATTCTTTCGAAGAACTCTAAGTAGACACCTTTCGCAGGTATTGAGTCATTGTTACACCTTTGCACTGAGTTTTCTGAAAGTAAAAATGTTATTTGAATACATGTACTAAGTTCAACACATAACTTTTTCATCTCAGATTTTCAGCTTTGTTGTTACAAGAATTGAGTGCTAATAAAAAAGTTGAGAAATTAATTGTAGAAAAATAAATGCACCCCTTCAACTGCTCGACACTTGTAAACGTTTTGTAAATCCTGTATTGTTTCTTGCATTGTCAATATTGAAATATATGTTCTATCGTAAAATTTCAGTGCACTATATGCGCATTTCAACAAGTTATGTACCATCAGTGATGCATAACGCCGGAAAAGAGGAAATCTCAATGATATGAATTTACGAAGAGCAAAAGTATAAAGTCGACCTAATATTTCTGTCTAAAATCCTGCTATTTAGATAGATCTACGCCATCACGGAAATACTCCATAGTTTTTAAAGAATTTATTTAGTTTCATAACAGAGAATTTACATTTTCAAGTCAAGTACCGAAACACTGTGAAACTATACGAATGATATCAAGTGTGACTTTTGACATAACGTCAGACAGTGCATGAATTCTATATATTTTCATTTCCATGCTTCATAAACATCGACGGCGGGTGCGGCTAGCCAACAGGGGATGCTTACTCCTCCCGGGCACCTGGTCCCACCTCTAGCTTGCTAGGGGTCCGTCGAATTTTGTGCTCTATTGTGAGTGCTGTTGAGATAATCGTCAGGATCTTCTTTAACTCATTTTAAAATACGTAGAGATACCAGCCTAGTGTTTGAAATTGTCAATATTGAAATATATGTTCTATCATGAAATATCAGTGCATCATATGCGCATTTCAACATGTAATGTTTCATCTCATGTGTTCCAGATTTTGTTTAATAATAATTGGTGCGAATAAGTTTGAAAGTTTGACCTTACCATAACCATTTCTTTGCCATCCATTATAATATTCCTCTCTATTTGAAACTCCCCATAGAGATCGTTTGTACAGTACTCTTTTATTCTGTTATCATCTATCTTGTCGACGGTTGACTGTAAAATAGAAATTAAGCTAAATTTAGTGATGACATTGTGGAATTAAACAAGAACTTCAAGAAACAAGCATGGTATTTTGTCGACACAATACTAGTACTCCCGTAAACAGGTTTTTTTTTAATTAGAAGAGATATTTCTCAATGCAATATCATTGGAACTAAAAAGAAGTCTGTTTTGCATTGCATGTACGTTTGTAATCTATTCTAATTGATTAAAAGAGTACTAAGAGTTTTTGCTTAGATAAAGTATGATCAAAAGCTTTTGTGGAGATCTCCTACTTGACGTTGCAATGACCACAGCGCGATAGTTTTCGCGTTTTTGCTTTGTAAAGTGATCTCGGAAATACCCCCATGTGAAATATACAACCAGAATATAAGACTTAAGGGAATACTGTCGACTTGCCCAAAAAATCCCGCACGCGAATTGCGCATTTTGTTACATTTCGCAAAAGATTTCCCCAAACGAAAATAATCAGGTTAACAGTACATCTATAACGTCATTTCTCACATAATACCTCCTATATTTGATCGTCGACAATGACCATATCCCAAAACACAGTACAAAATCGATAATTCAGGATATCACAAACCGAAGGCATACGAAATCAGGTTCAAACAAGAACCAAAGCAAACAAACAAAAACCTCCACCATATGAAAAGAAGCGAACTACCAATAAGGAGTAAGACCAAGTGCCCAGGAAGAGTCAGCATCTCCTGTTTGCATGCATTCGATCGTATAATGTCACCTACCTTTTGTGTTCTGACACACATTACATAACACTTTGGATATATAGTCTTATGATGACAAGGTTACAATACATATTTAACAGTTTATGTTAAACTTATTGTATTGGCATATAGTCATTGTCCATATTTGTCATTACATTAGAACTAAATAATTCCTGCCGTCATTCAGTATTTTTAATCTACATTACGGTACTCAACAATGAATATCTGAATCTGGAGTAAAATTTTGTCGACTGCATTTTTTTCCCAGTGAAGATATTCAAAAGAACGTGAATCAGATTTAAGGAATCATCGTAATATTATTTTGGTTGATCGAGGTATCGACACCAAAAAATGATTGAAAACTGCATCGTGCGCGTAGCGCAAGATGCATAAGGTTGACCCTGAATTTTTTGTCCTAACACCACGAGGATCAACCCAAAAAATATTACAATTATTCCTTATCATTTCATTTAGTCACGTTTCAACGTTTATTTGCAGCTTTGAAATTGTGTTGCCGACGACATTGCTTATGAAGTTGCTAAGTGCGTACTTCCGCTTTGGGTTGATGCAGGTACGTATCAACACAATTTTTGCCCAATCAGAATCCTCGTTTCTTAAGAATGACAAAGGAAATTAAATTATTAGAAAGAAGTATTATAATTCAAAATTATCCTTCTTGGTTTTCATTTTAATATGCACTATCATCTTGTCATTATAAGGAAAAAATGCGGTTGTGCTACACAATCAGCTTGCGCCCAAGCAGTCTATTGGAATAGACTGTTCAAAACTACCTCACATATATATTAAAGCTATGTCATTGGATTAAAAGCCCAAGGTGCCATCTGACGTCACAATGGAAATGACAGCTTTAGCGCCTTATTAGCATGGAAAGGAAGGGATCTCTAACAACACTCGGTTGCAGCACCCACAGCAGAACCCCAAACCCCCAATGCAAAACTCAGAGCAGACACGCGTAGAAAGAGACGCAAAAGGTACAAGGAACACCAAATCATAGAATCATCAAACACAAATGACTACACATAAACCAACGAGACCAATTGGCAATCGGTGCAGAATTAGGAATGAAATGATCACGGCATTTTAACATTTTGGCGTAATTTTCATTTATAATGGTTCATGTCACGTCATCAAATCACACATCTTGTTTAGGCATGGTCCATTTGATATTCTGGGGGGAGGGGGGGGGGAGCTTTGGTTTTTTGTTGGGGCAAGATTATTTTTTTCGCCCCAGACCGGGGCAAAATTATTTTTTTCCTGCAAAGTTGGAGCAAGGAAATTTTTATTAACAAAGTGATGCGCATATTGTGTTTTATCAATAGAAATTATCTATATTTTTACTCAAAACTCTATATATTTTAATATATTAGTTTATTTTTATGCAAATATTCAATTCACTTCTAAAGAGAGAGATAAAAGATTTTTACAATACTATTCCGTAATTCGCAATAGTTTATATAAGGTACATGCACATAAGAGGGTCAGAGGAGAAGGTCTTCTAGACAATTTTATGTGTAGAATTATGAATTAGTAAATAATGTTATGATAGAAAACAATGGCGAGCGAAGCTAGCCAAAAAAAAAAATCTATATGTATTGAAAACTGCGGCGAGCGAAGCGAGCCGGAAAATTTTCAAGAATTTAAGCGAAATTTTATGGTAATTCTTCAAATTCAGATTTTTTGTAAGAGCAAGATTATTTTTTTCTGTCACATCATAAGCAAATTTATTTTTTTCATCAAAATTGAGAGCAAAATTATTTTTTTCGAAAAAAAAACCCAAGCCCCCCCCCCCCCCCCCCCCCCAGAATATCAAATGGACTGTGCCTTAGGAAATATCGTATGAAATACAAAATCATTTGAAATCCTCAAATGAAATACAAAATCATTTGAAATCCTCTATTTATTTTCACCATTTATCTAAGCAATACTTACACTGAATGCTGATCCGTCAAAGTACGTATTATTGAAAGGAACGCCAAAATAATATGTGTAAGTTTTATCTATAGTCTCTTTATTTTCTCCGTTTTCGTCCGATACTTCACAGCCCTCTTTTACTATCCACTTTATTTTCTCTCCTTCTTTTTCATAGGAATATTCTAACATTGTTTTCATCTTTCTCATTTCCTCTTTAAAATCCGTCATTCCTATAAGAAAGTTTAATGGAGTGATTTAGCTCACCTGAGCGAAAGGTTCAAAGTGAGTTAGTGTCATACCGTTAACTTTTCCCAGTTTCATCATTCGCACTTTAAGGATGAAATGAATAAAGACTAAAAGTTGACTAACAAGTCTGTTAGTCCCCTACCGGCATCGCCGAAGGGGATTCTTAGTGTCCTGTCGGTCTGTCCGTCCGTCTGTCAGTCAGTCCGTCCGTCCAAATTTTAGTTTTCCAGACTTTTTTTCCTAAAACACATGCACATATGCAAATGGAAATTGATACAAGCTTGGTCTTGGATAGTTACAGAGCAAGATCGTCCTATTTGACTTTTTTTTAGGAGTTTAGCCCCTTGATGACTTGCAAAATTCAGTTTTTGTCAGTTTCCCGGACTTCTTTCTGTAACAATTAGAGATATTCAGGCGAAATATGATACAAAGCTTAGGCTTGGATAGTTACAGGGCAAGATTGACTTTCGTCACGCTTGACCTATTTTTCGAGGAGCTATGCCCCTTGATGACTTGCAACAGTCAGTTTTTGTTAGTTTTCCGTACTTTTTTCTGCAATAAAGAAATGTTCAGGTGAAATTTGATACACAGCTTAGTCTTGGATAGGTAGAGAGAAAGCTCGACTTTCATCAATAAAGGAGATAAATTCTCAGTTTTCTTATTTCTGAGTTGAACTGCACGGACAGTAAGTTTAAATTCATGATTAATTGATGAGATCTGGGAAAAGTTGCAGGACATAAATTTCTGCCGGTAGGGGACTTATATCGCTCAGCGAACGTTATTTTATTTTATTTCGGCCCGATCTGTTTAGGGTGGATCCATGCCTGGATCAACTAAGTCACAGACGATACCTCTCTTTGAGAAATTTCTTCTTCAGAACCACTGAATGAATCGAAAACAGTTATTAATTGTAATGGTATCTGGGTGATCAGACAAAATATTCATTTCGTTAAACTTCTACTGAATTGAGGTGGCGGGTGTTGCATGCAAGCAGAAGATGTTCACTATTCCTTTTCACGAGATCTCACTCCTTCGGATTTCAGGGATTTCACTTCTCTTCATATGTCGATTTTTTTATTTCTGTTCCTTATCCTTAATTATGGTTTTATCCTGGTTTGTATGTACTTGGTTTGATGATATTTCGATTAACGATTCTGTACTTCTTAATAGGGATATTCTTTTGTCCATATTTGTCATTTGACGCGTTTAATTTGTTTTTTCGACTGATTCATTTTAATGCAAGAATGGAGTGTTTTCTCTCATATCTCTTATGACTATATCATGTATATATATGCTTCCCCTGTTTAATTCTTTTTAGTAAATAAACACTACAGAAGTACCCATCAGTTATTCAGTCTCATAGTCGAAAAGGCAAGGCAAAATCATTAGATTTTCCACAGGAACGGTTGCGAACCTCGGAATGAACAAAATTCCGAAGTGAGACCAGATGCTCGGAGAGAGTCAGCATCTCCTGATTGCATGCAACACCCGTCGCAACAGCTCCATATAAAGAATTTTATCTGATGAAAGTTTATAGACTGCGAAAAGGGCAGAATGGGGGTCATTGTTAACATTTTCAACTTCTCCTCTGCAATTGCTAGTTACTTGTCATCATACTTATCACAGGATTTGTTAACGTCATATTTTGGATTTGTATTGGTGATTTTCAAAAGAACTGTAAAAGATATGGTTTCTGTGTATATGAACTCCAGGTTTGTGGGTTCAAATCCTCGCGTGGACCAAAAGTTTTTCTTTCTATCTCATTCCTTCGCCATTTTCTCAGTCCCTAATGCATTTTGTTCTTTTTGTTTTCTTGAATCTGCATTTTTAGTCAAGTTATTTTACTACTACATTCTCCTAATTTTATAATGTTGATGTAATTTAATCTGTATTCTTTAACTATAGGTAGGATTGGATGAATGCATGCATTTGTGGAAGATCAATTTATAAGACGTCTTTTTAGCTGGAGATAAGGGAGGAAGGATGTCAAAATTTCATCACTATATACATAACTTTCGGTTTTTCTAAAAGGCCTTTTCTTCAACTGCTTTTTATTATTTTTCGTTTTTTCTTTCATCGTGGAAACAGTTGTTTTATTTTTTTCTAACAATCTAAAAGCCTTCTAATTTTTAGATTCTGAAATCGGAAAAAAAGTGCTTGACATTCATTCACTGATTCAATCAAACTTGGTAGATCACTTTTATCTAAATAAAAATTGTTAATCTCTTCAAATGTTTCATTACGTATTTGTATTATCTAAAATGGAAATAGAAATGCATTTTTTCAGTAATGATATATTTTGTATTATCCCTCCTCACGAGTGCGGATCTGGAAGACATTAAGAGGACCAGCCCCCCTCCTCCCCTGGGGAATATCCAAGATTCAATATTATTCAGTCTAACCTTATACAGCATAATAGTTCGCATAATAATCTGAAGAATGTGTGGGTATATTTCAAAATAATTTCATCAGTTTTACATCCATAATTATGGTGAATGCTACAGTATGTACTTTGAGAAATTAAATATAAATACAAATTCAACACCTCATTTTTCAACAACCAAGTATTGACAGGTTTCACAGTAAATATTTCAGTGGACATAGCTTTCCTTACATGATATTTGACAACTACAATTTCGTTTATTCTTGTTGCTGCTTGTACAAATATTCCTCTGACCAGTTCACGGAAAGCGAAAATAGAGCTACTTTCACTTTCCTTTTCATGAAAGGTCTGCAAGTGGGGGGAAAGTTCACGTAAATCTGAGCTTTCTCTTACTTTTTGGCCTTCTTAAATATAATTTCTAAGCTATTTAAAACATTTTCTGATCACTATTTGACTTTAGTTTACTTTGATAAATTACGTCTGAACCGAATCGAAATCTGCAATATTCTACGTCGGTGCATCGAACCGACAATGCTAATTTCGAAGCACCGAAATTTTCGGTGCACCGCCCAGCCCTAGTTTGGGCATATTATTCCATGAGAATTGAGGAAAGTTATTTCTATAAATCGTCCGAACGTAGTGTAGTGACACTAGATCCACATTGGCCATAGGAAGATCTTTTCGACGAGGGAGAGGATCTTATATTTCGATTCCATTTTTGGCAAAGTCAAGGGGGGGGGTGTTGAGAGTGGACCACACCCCTTTACCTCAATTTAGATACGCACTAATTGGTAACGTTCCCTTCGTGAAATCATAATAGAAACCATACAAATCAAAACTTACCACTAGCATCCACAAAATCTTCAAAATTCTTCACTCTTGCTTTGTCCTCAACCCATTTGCCTACAAAATTCATCTCTCTTCATGTGTGTTTATATCTTAAATGTGTATAGTTAGGTACTGAACTCTATTGTCGAAGTATTGAGCAATGTGTTTTTCTGTCTTTAAATACCAAAATGGATGTATGTGTATAGATCTCGAGCTTTTATAGCTTATTTAAAGTACCCACTATCGTTAGAATATGGATATCACAGATATTTGTTTAATTGACTCATCTAGGCCATTACATTAATTTCAATGGCACCATTCGCAACAAATTTCGATTTTACAATATGAGATCACATTGAAATCCATATATGCATGTCTATATACTAGTACAATTTTTGAGTCTTTGGGGAATACAGAGTTGTTTTCCATTTGCGACAGTATCTGACGTAAAACCATTATGACGTCATGAAAATGGTATGGTACCGACGATTTTGTACCGTCATTTCCAAGAGCTTAGGAACTTTTCCATAGAATTTGATGATGTCGCAATAAGTCTACGTCGGATACCGTCCCAAATGGGAAGTAACTCTGGTCTTTGAAATTACCAAATATGGTATTGTTCGTCATGTTTTCATGTTGTGATGTACACGTATTTGTCCTCATCGTCTCCGTATATCCAATGTGGGTTTTCGTGCGTTTTGTTATGACAGAAAGGAGGGGATCTGCAACAACACTCGATCGCAGCACCCACAGCAGAACCCCTAAACACCCAATGCAAAAACACAGAGCAGACACGGAACGAAAGAGATACAGAAGGTACAAGGAACACCAAATCACATAGAAACATCAAACACAAATGACTTCACCTAAACCAACGAGACCAATAGGTAATCGGTGCCGACTTACGATGGCCATCTGCCTCTCCTGTAGCAGGCGGTGTGGTAATCCGGATTACGTGCGCAGAACCCTCCCATTTTCCTGAGTACCCAGAGGTATCGAGGAACGCTAGACTACAACGTCGTCATGTTGGGAATTTCATAAGGCATGACTTCGGACTCTTTTTTTCTGATGACGGGTAAGATAACCGCGATAGCTTGTAAACGTTCACGTTTTTAAGGAAAGTTACTATTTTCTGCTGCTATGATGAAATAGGTATTCTATTCAATACGAGATCATTCACTGCGATGAAGTTTAAATTGAACTGGTTCTCTGGATATTATTTTGGAGTGGGAAATACATGTTTGTACATAGCCAATTGTGCCTTACATGAAATTCATATGAAACGAGCATTATGTAAATTTTACATGAAAGTTCATGTGAAATTCATACAAATTTTACATAAAATTTATGTACTTTACATGAATTTTACATGAAATTTTCTTTGTGACCTTCATGCAAAATTGACTTTACATGCAATTCGTGTCAGAAACTTCATAAGAATTTCATGTGAAATTTTTCATGTAAATTTCATGTTCGTGCTCGATTCACATAAATTTCATGTGAACTTTAACGTAAATTTCACATGAATTTCATGTGAGGCACAATTGGCTGTGTATGTGTTTTTGTTTCTGTAAACCCGTCGACGTAAAACAAACTATTCCATTACTTTGGTCTCATTTTAAACGATGGACCAACAAATATTTGTATGGCATCAAGTTGAACGTATAGAGAATTTACTAGGTCAATGCCCTTATAACTGATAGGATTCAATAAAGGATAAAGTTCATTCCAACATAAAGAACAACTTGTTCTATATGAACAATCTCCAGAGAGTCAACAATTTAATGTTTTCGCTATTGCGCGATTGAGAAATAACAAGTTATCATAGCAGGCAAACGGTACCGAGAAAGATTGATCATTTGGCGATTTTTAAAAAATAACTGATTGTGATGTGTACATCAATATTGTACACATTGAGACAATCACCGAATTGACAAGGAACTGTTGCAACGGGTGTTGGATGCAACAGGAGACGCCGACTCTCCCTGGGTACCTGGTCTCAGTTCGGAATATTGTTTATTCACGGGTTTGCAACAGTCCCAATGGAAATTCCGATGATTTTGTCTTACCTTCTTGACTTTAAGATGAGTAATTCTACGATGCTTTTTAGAGTTCTTTTTGTATGCTAAAGTCGTTAATTTATTTTCATTTCCCTGAAATAATACTGCAATCAAAATTCCAGCGCCCTTATCCTTTTTTTCATTCAATCAGCTACATCGACTTCAGATTCTCCGTGTAGTATATATGTCGCCTGAAAGAAGCTTTGTTTTTGCCTTTTTAACAATTTGATATCATATATACTTGTCAAAATTTCTAACCCAATACTTTTTGAACCTTGATATTTTCATTTATAATAAATATAAATTGATTTGTATACAAACGATTGTGCTTTTCCTTTTCTTTTATTTTACGTAATTTTTTGTTGAATAGTGAGGCTTTGTTACCACCACGTGACGAATTTCATGAAAATGACGATTTCTCGTAAAGAATGAAAGTTTCTGGTTAAAAAAAAAAACGTTTATTACTTCAGTAACACATAAAGATACCCCTTTCCATACGAGAAAAACAGATAGCATGTGGTTTTTAATACGGCGGATGCGAAAAACAGAACGCGCTTTCTGAAAGACCGAGTCGTTCTTTCATGCCGAGGTAAAGTTTTATTATAATCACGGGTAAATTTCAATTTTTCTTCCGATTTCTAAAATTGCTTTATGTAAAGATACAAGACGAATATTGTTTTTCGATTAAGAGTTACGAGCCAGAATATCGAGGAAAAGTTAAAAATAATGCATAAATGAAGCGAGAAATTTATCGCAACCGGAAGTGCTCATTTTGTTAATTTTTTGTCACATCAATGACTTCAATCTTCAGGAAGTACAAAATAACGAGAAAATAATTAATTTTTGAAAAGCACATAATCAGCCAAGAATTCAGTATTACGAGGCAAAGTCTATTTGAATCAAATGCTAATACAATGGTTTGTATAAACTCAGATGTTCGGTTAGAAATGTTGACTAGAATATATTATTTTGCTGTTTCGGAAACTTGTCTTTTCATACAAAAATAATTTAGCTATTTCCGTATTATCTGTATAACGCCTATACAAACGTGCGGAGCGAAATTTTATCTACAGCTGCATAGACAATGTCACCAATTATGACGTCACTAAGTGGAACGCCGCTACATTAGCCTGCTCAAATATTACATCGCCAGTTTTGAACTTGAAAATCAACAATGCTATTTTGAGCATAGATATTATTTGGATATGCTACTGAACTTTGGAGCCGCACTCTCTGTAAAGTAAAAGCATAATTAAAATTCAAAACAATAAAACCAGACGTGGCTACTGAATGAATTTTGGCGGCGTATGAAAATCGCTTTGGCTGGAAGCTTCACTGTTAGGGATTTAATAACCGAAACACATGTCTGGTGCATAATTAATTGGTTTGAAGTTTTCTTCAAGAAGGCATAGCGTTGGAACACATCCGTATTATTAATATAAACTCTTATTTCCTTTTGCAGTGTGGAGTGTAAATCTCGATCCCCGTGAGTGGATGTTGTAAAGTGTGTTAATAACTTCTTTCAAGCTCTGTCGCCTGAAAGAAACATTGTTTTGGCCCTTTATCAATTTGACATCATAAATATTATTTTGGTATTTCGGAAACTTGTCATTTCATCCGAAAATATCATCGAAATTAAAGGAGGTTATAACATCTTAGCACCATCCATTTTTTTTTCTTCAAGGCTTTAGCAACGGGTTTCGCTAGCAAACGCAAATGCTCACTCTCCCGGGGCATCTGATCCCATCTCCTTTGCTTCTTTCTAGAACAATTTGTAATAGCATTTTTCACAAGTAAATTTGTGTTAAGCAGCCTTTGAGATAAAAGGAATTACAATTTTCCTAACACTTTATCCTGTTTAACCATAATCTTTACAATTTAAAAAAAAAACAGATAGCCTTTTTATTTTCCAGTATTGTTCGTCGTTTTTGCAAGAGCTAGGAGCGTCAAAACCGCTCCATATCCATGATCAAGAAAAATAAAGCCTGTGTTTGTGAAACACGAATGCCCCCGGTGGCATCTTTGTTAGTATGAACACTATTTTCTGTTAAGTACATGTATGTGAGGTCACTGGGTTAAAAGGTCAAAGGTCAAGGTCACGAGGTCAAACATTTTGGTATCAATGGAAAGGTCTTGTCACAAGGAATACACATATAAAATATGAAAGCCCTATCACTTACTATTCAAAAGTTATGCCAAATGGTAAAGTTTTTGAAAAGTAGGTCAAAGGTCAAGGTCAAGGTCATGAGGTCAAAAATTTTGGTATCAATGGAAAGGTCTTGTCACAAGGAATACACATGTGAAATATGAAAGCCCTATCACTTCCCATTCAAAAGTTATGCCCAATGTTAAAGTTTTTGAAAAGTAGGTCAAAGGTCAAGGTCAAGTTCATGAGGTCAAAAATTTTCGTATCAATGGAAAGGTCTTGTCACAATGAATACACATGTGAAATATGAAACCCTATCACTTCCCATTCAAAAGTTATGCCCAATGTTAAAGTTTTTGAAAAGTAGGTCAAAGGTCAAGGTCAAGGTCACGAGGTCAAAGATTTTGGTATCAATGGAAAGGTCTTGTCACAAGGAATACACATGTGAAATATGAAAGCCCTATCACTTCCCATTCAAAAGTTATGCCCAATGTTAAAGTTTTTGAAAAGTAGGTCAAAGGTCAAGGTCAAGGTCACGAGGTCAAAAATTTTGGTATCAATGGAAAGGTCTTGTCACAAGGAATACACATGTGAAAAATGAAAGCCCTATCACTTCCCATTCAAAAGTTATGCCCAATGTTAAAGTTTTTGAAAAGTAGGTCAAAGGTCAAGGTCAAGGTCACAAGGTCAAAAATTTTGGTATCAATGGAAAGGTCTTGTCACAAGGAATACACATGTGAAATATGAAAGCCCTATCACTTCCCATTCAAAAGTTATGTCCAATGTTAAAGTTTTTCGGACAAACAGACAGACAAACAGACAAACAGATAAACAGATAAACAGACAAACAGACAAACAGACGGACAGGCCAAAAACTATATGCCCCCGAATTTTTGATTCCGGGGGCATAAAAATCATCTTTGGAATAAGTTCAGAACATGGAGATATTGGGCAGAAGTTTGAATTGTGCGCGATATGAAGATTATATATTATGTAACATGAGTACTCCCTTTGACAAGGCCTTTCTATTGATACGATTACCAAAATTATTGATCTTGTTATCTTTGACATGCTTTTCTGATAAACGTTAAAGAAGTACAGATCAGTTATTCAGTCTCAAAGTCGAGAAGGCAAGGCAAAATCATTAGATTTTCCATAGGAACGGTTTCGAACCTCGGAATAAATACAATTCCGAAGTGAGACCAGGTGCCCGGGGAGAGTCAGCGTCTCCTGATTACATGCAACACCTGTCGCAACAGCTCCATCGAAACCTGTCAAATTCGGTGATTGTCTCGATGTACATATCAGGTAAGTCTTTTCTTATTTGGTGATGATGACAGCCATTCAATCACAATCCAGAATGTCACTGATCTGATATGCTTTTATTATATCCCAGTAGCGACCGAAGAACTACCTCAAAGACGATTTCAGCCGTTGTGCAATATAACCCTGAACGAGTAGCTTACTTGCAAGTCGTCTGGCTCTAACGATGAAATCTTCATATTCAGAACACGCCCTGGGGTAGCGTAGGAGAAGGGAAACAAAAACGCAATAAGCAGGAGAAGATGGAATGTTGCTACTCATGAAATGGAAGTTAGTTATATGGAAGCTGAAATCATCACGCTTGTCATACAGTGAGGTGCTCAAATGGCCGTTTGCGTCGAAAGTTAGAAGTACATGTATATCCAAGTACGGAGCGGATCTGATGCTCTCGGTTGTTTCCTTGATCTCTAGTTCATGAGCATAGATTTCATGTAAATGATCATTAAACTTCGGATTATTGATGGACAACATGTCATCTATGCATCTGAAGGTAAAATTGAACCGAGATGCCATGTGCTTTCGCCCATTCGAGAGCAATGTCTGGATGAAGTCAGCTTCGTACTAATATAACAATATTAGTCCGCAAGCAGTGGGGCGCAGTTGGTACCTATGGGGATGCCAACTATTTGCTGGAATATTGTTCCTCCAAACATCACAAAACTGTTGTCAATCAAAAACTCAAGCATCCGGATGAAATCGTCTTTGGTATACTTTTTGTTTGAATCAGAGTGTTTCTTTACGAAATAAGTATCCGCCTGTCCTATGACTAGGTAATTGTATCTCCTGTTCCCAACTATTGAATGGATGTATTGCGTATAATATTAGCCAGTCTGTTTTTGAGCTTTTGGTGTGGAATGGTAGTGTAGAGTGTGGAGAAGTCAAACGATTTATTCTGTTAATATGATTGAAATTGTTGACTTTTAAATTTTCCAAAAGTTCCTTAGAATTCTTTAGGATCCACCACATCTGATTAATTCCATTTCTGGAATATGTTGTCTCGTAGTATGTTTGAAGACCTTGCTTCAAGCGAGTTAATATTTGCGTAAGCAAAATGGAAAGAATATTTGTGGCGCACCTGGATAAACCGGATTTGTTTTAGAATCTAGTAGATATAAGGTAATTCAAGATCAGAGCCATCAGTATGATTACCGAAGGACCCAAGAACAGATTTGCAGTTGTCAAGTATTTCAGATATAGATAAGTTTGTGAGTGTGTATGTTGTATTTCCAGGTGCTGTCAATGTAATCCTTGTTCATCTTTCAAGCATTTGACATAGTTTGACTCGCAAACAAAAGTAAAATTGTTTGCCGCTTTGTCAGCAGTAACAATGATGTATTTCTCATGGAGCTCAGAAAGTTATTTGGCAACAACAGGGTCATGAAAAATTGACTCGTGTCTGTTGTTAACTGAGCGCCGAAGACGCCCTATTCTTCTTTTAACGAGGCTGGGTACTATTCGAGTTATCGCGATTTGACAAATTTATATCCAAAATTTCCCGTGTTTGTTACTTATACATGATGTATATTGATTGCTTTGCCATTTCGAATAAGGGAAATAGGGCATTCTGTCAGATTTCGTTTTACTATAATTACTATGTACAGTGCCTTTTGAGCCGCATACTCTTGACTAAGTGGATAACTCAAACTAGAAAGCGGTGCTAAAATAAATTTTGCTATGTCTAAAATAATTTTGGCTTTAAGTAACCCTGACGAGGATTTGTAAACTGTCCGATAATCTTATCTAGTGCATAAATTCAAATTTATTTGAAATATTGTTAAAAAAGATTGCAAGTAACACTTCAATTTTCTTCTGAATATGCTGGAGTGAGATCCTTCAATAGTCAGTAAATTTATGTACATTTGTAAATTCATTTGTTTGCATTATTTTAGGAAATCTATTAGAAATGGTAAAAGGTAGTGTTGTACATCGGAAGACTTTTAAGAATCGATTATCGGAAAATAATCGGAAAGAGTAAACCGATCGATTATCGATTTAAATCGGAAAACAAAAGGCCATGAAAAATGGAACATAAAAGATAGAAAAATTGTATTTTCTGCATAAAATTCAGAAAACTTTGCTAAAAACAAAATATAAAGCATTCAATTTCAAAGTGTCTGCCTGTTTACATGCAAGACAACAAGTAACGGTTTATGTTACATGAGAAAAGAGAAAGATAAATACCTTTATACAAAATACCTTTCTTTCAGCGACAATCGATTGTAAGAAAATGAAATCGATAATCGGAATCGAAATAGTTTTAGCGATCGACAATCAATTGTCGGCGACAATTTGTTCATCACCAGTAAAAGGACCATCAATGGTATTCTTTACAGGGGGAAAAGTCATTAATCGAATACGTATTTTACTGGATTCAAATTCTGAGTTGCAACAGCATCTTCTCTTTTGTACGCTGACCAACTTTGATGATGGTACTCACGAATACGCTATCAAAATTACTTATTCTCACATCTCTTTCGTATGTCAAATGTTTTATATCTATTTGAAAGTCCTTTAAAACAGAGGCCCAATTGTAACATTGTTTTGTGAGTGATTAAAATTATTGAATATTCCAAAGACTGCTAACATTCTTTCCTTTTCTTCGGGTCTCCGTAATTAAAATTCATTCGCTTTGTAAGTAGGTCAGTGACACACGGTATTTTCATGTCCCCGTCGTTAAACTGAAAATCATAGTCTTTGACACTGGTCAGTTTGTCCTCTATCATTGCGTTCATCCTGATTGACAATTTGCTGATTTCCATGGGCTCCTGGTCATTTTGTCTTGGTTTCCTAACATGTTCTTCTAATGCCTCTTTAAGAGTGTCCACAAACATGAATTCACGGTCTGGTTCTGAAAAAAATAAATGAAATGTCTCTTGAGAACAGATAGATGAAAGGATAAATACAAATCTAGAAGGGGTTAGGGGGCAGGAACCCTGGAATTTATAAGGAAAACCCTTATACCCTTATAGAGTTATCCCTTTTCTACATTTTTTTTCAGAACCATAGGCTGAAACTCCCACCCTTAAACACAAACAGATTCACCAATCCAGAACTACTTATTCTTACCAATGGAACTTGCGATCAAAATGATTCAAAATGGACAATAGCGCACCATCATATAGTTTCTTAATTTCGGGTATCCTTTGTTTAGTATCATTGAGCGACTCCTTAATATTCAGAAACGCCATTAAATGAAAAATATGACCAAATACCATTGGAGGCGAAAGGGTGTAATAGTTTATCTTCTATATTTCTATGATGATTTCGAATGAAATGGCAGATTGAGATTAAAAAGGGCCTACTCACCTTCTTCTTGAAAGACGATTGTACGAAGGTCATACAAGTACGTAAAGAAATCAGCTTCTCGTGGTATCTTTCTTACTGAAACTTGGTCTCTTCCATGGACATCGTCAGGCCTTTCTTCTAGCCTATCGCTAGCCTACAGAGACAAAATGCAAGTTATACATATTCATGCGCGTGTACTTCTTTGTTATCAATGCAACGGCGTAATGTCGGGGATCCCCTTACAGATTTTCAAAACACTTTGAAAGACTTTGAAAAGAGTCATATTTGTTCAGACATTGTCACCAATCACCAATTTAAATACGGGTGCAAAGTTACATGGTAAATCGTTGATTCTCAGACAGGAAATATGCATACATCAACTGCAACGGAGAAGACACAGCAAAATAAAACTTCTCCGTTGATAACACGTCTTTCAGAGACCACTTTATCTCTGATAACTTCACAATTGGGCCTTCCTTGGTGTCTGTGAACCACAATGGGATATCTGAGTCATAAAGTGCAAATCATTGAGAGAGTGCAACGTAATAGATTCTGTTCACAAGGGCATGCGCTACACGGACAAGTGGAAGTGGTATGTGTACGATCCAGATAGTCACACCTTTTGCCACCAACTTGGTAGATGTTCATTTTAGTAGGCACCGATTGCTCATTGGTCTCGTTGTTTTATGTGTAGTTTTTTTTTGTTTTGTTTGTTGTTTTGGAGTAATACTGTTTACGTGGAAATTTTCGCGTGGAGGTAATTTTCGCGTTTTTTTTGCGAATCGAGGGACTTCGCGAAAATTTCCTTCGCGCGAAAATATTCCAGCAGCATTTCTACAACGGGAAAGACATTTCTTATCGCAAACTTTTCCCCCAAGCGTGACGTTATGATACTATAATCGCGATATTTTCCTCCAGCGAAAATTAACACATTAACAGTATCTGGTGTCCCATGTCCTTTCTATGTCTCTTTTTCAACTTGTGTACTCTTTATTTTATGATGATGGCGATTCGATGTTATATGTTTTGGATACTGAAATCAAGTTTTGTTGAAGATTTTATTCTTTTATTCTGTTATACCACAGTTTGTTTGTCTTTCATCAGTATCATAAAGTTGAATATCCGATTACATTTAGTTATTAGGTTTGTTACTGACCGTCTACAGAGATTTGTCGGGTTGATTAAGCCCATAGAAGGCGAGGCGAAGCTGTGGTCGGGGTTGGTCAGAAACAAACCTAAAAACTTTTTTTATTTTGTCGAGGACCAACATCTCGATTTTGTTATTGACGAACATTGCCGTTTCACGACTCCCTTTACGTGTGAATGCATTTATACGGCAATTGCGGAATTGTTGACGGTCTATAGAAATTTAGACGGCGTGCACGTGACGCAATTTACGTGCTCTGATTGGTTCGAATTAGTCCGAGGCAAAATAAATACTTATATATACACTTATCACATGATACATCCGTTATGCAGTTTCATAAAGCCATTTCATAAATATATGATATGATAACACGTTACATATCTCTCTGCTTGAATGCGATTGGTCATTGACAAATGTGACCTTTCAAATATCGGTCAACTATTAAATTCAGACCCGGAGTCAATATCAATGATTGAAATTGTTGTTGTTGAATTAATTCTTGCATTAAAATACTATTCAAAATTGAAATACTTTTCTCTTACGCACAGAATATCTGTACGATGGGGACACTACTTCTCATGGCGCAGCAGACGACCTCTAGATCACGGCGTGATTCGCCTCTTTAGTTCTCGGAAACGTTGATTTCACGTTAGAAATACACATTTTAGGCAATATCATGTGATAAATAGAATCTCGAATGAATTTTCATTTCATACGATGTATTTTGAAACTCGTTGTGCGTTTTATATCCCCTCGCCAAGGCTCGGGGATATAAGCCTCACAACTCAATTCATAATACATCGTATGAAATGAAAATTCGTTCGAGATCCTATATATATATGACATCCATGTACTCTGCCAAGTTATATTCTAGTATGTGAATGTAAGTCATTGAACATGGAACTAAGTGATGCTTTAACCAATGGCATAGAGTTATTATCATTGTCTCAGATTATGGTTATTCAGTCATGGGCGGATCCAGGAATTTTTTCAGGGGGGTCCTATAGTCCGAATTTATTGAAGAGCAAAAAAAAAAAAAAGAAAAAGAAAAAAGAAATATGAATATTAACCAAAAAAAAAAAAAAAAAAATCAGCTATGCTTCGAAAATTCCAGGGGGGGGGGGGGGGGGATCCGTGCCCCCGACCCCCCCCCCCCCCTTCTGGATCCGCGCTTGTCATTTATGACAAAAGTGTTGAATAGGAACAAACCTGGATGAAGAATATCTTTGGTTTCATGTTAAGCGTTGGTATTCCTTTAAACTTTTCCTGCAAAGTCGTTATTTCTACCCTGTTGTCAGTTTTGGTACCAAATTCTAACACTCCGTCTTTTCCATAAGTCAGTATGATTATAAACAGACAGTAATGATCATTAAAATCATTACGACTCGCTACAAGGAAATTCAAATCGATAAGTTGATGCATCCTTTTTTTTTTTTTTAAATGTGAAATAAAATGTGCTTTTGTTTAAACTATTCCAGGACTTGAAATCGCTTGCCTGTTGTACCCATGGCACAAACTTTCATCTCATTTGATATTTAGGGAAAACATGACAAAAACTTTAAGTCTCTTGTTTGGTGACAGTAAACAAAGTCATTTGATGTCATTTGTCGGTATGCATCAACATATTGCACTTTCAGTAGCGCTTGAATTTTCGTTTTGTTATACACTGTATAAAGGAATTTATTAAGAAATAAATCATTTTAGCAATTTAAGACGTTTAGTCTCTTGCCTGTATCCAAAAGCCTTTTTACACTCTCAATAGAAAGAATTTCGTAGTATCAGCTATACTACTAGTGAATGATTTTATAATTTTATTTTTTGGGGTAAAAGACTTTGACGTCACATCTCTCTTTCTCTGTTAACATTAGCACTTGATATTTTCGAAAAACTATTTCATGTGTTTGGTAAAAAAAATTGATATATTTTTTTGTAAATTAACAGTCAGGGGCATCACTGATTTCAGGACTCTTTCAGAAATTACTAACATCAGTAATTTTGATTTTGACTTTACTTGCTGCTTTACCTCCAAATGACTGAATTCCATAATTTTTGCGCGCATTTTTATTTCTCGAAATTTATTCCTGCGCATTTTCATTTTATGAGTTCATTGGGTGCAGAATATAAAGTACTACAAATCATTGGAATAACATTTCCCTAAATAGTGTAGTAAAGGCAATTAACTGGACAAACTGTATAATATGACGGGATCCAATCATTTTTATGTGACTGATTTCTATCAATTTGCAAAATGAATTTCTTTGATCGTGTTAAATTACAAAGGAAATCGAACTATAAATTATCAGAATCAGTAATTTCCAAAGAGGACTGAAATCAGTGATGCCCCTGACTGATTAAGATCTGTAGTCACTTAAGAAATGACTGTCTTACTTTTGGTATTCATGGGTGTATAATTATTAAGGATTCCGACTTCCGTCGGAATCCTTTCTGTTATTAAGGATTCCGATTTCCGTCGGAATCCTTTCTGTTATTGTATTGTCTTTTCTTTATTCTTATTATTCTTATTATTATTATTATTATTATTATTATTATTATTCTTACCCCAAGCCAATCCAGTGACGTTACATCAAAGTACCGCATCATATGATAAAATGGAAAGTATCATGTAAAAGAGCAAATAAAGATCTTAATTTAATATTTTTTTCTTGTCGAAAAGTTCACATATGCCCCCGCTTGAGGTCATCAGCGGTCAAATCTTTAAACTCTTATAACTCCTTTACTAACCGTACGATTTGAACAAAATTTGTTTTATATTGTTCTTTGAGAAATTTGCAAACTTTTATACGCTTACATGCTCCATAAAATATTTACAGTTTTCAAGCTATTTCAAGTTGAAAATGGAGCCTTAAATTGGCAAGGTGCCAATTTCTACAAATTTTGAGACTTTGAGTTGAAACTTGGATGTTAGGTCACTTATAGAAAGTCATTTAATGTTGACCCTCTTTTCAAGGTCAAATTTTTATTCTCAAGGTCACATGAAACTTTTGCTTATAGAGCAAAGACTATTTGACCTTCAGAGTTCAAACTTCATACATATAATTGTTAAGCCAAGCTCTTTCACCTTGACCTTGATCCAAGGTCAAATTCTCATTCTCAAGGTCACAACAGCATTTTTGCCTATAAAACAAAGACTGTTTGACCTTGAGAGTGCAAACTGGGTACAAATATTCCTTGCAGTAAGTCCTGTCACACTGACCTTGACCAAAGGTCATTCGTTCGATTTCAAGGTCATAACAGTCTTTTGTTGATAAAATATTGAGCTTTATTCGATTTCATATATATTTTGAAGAAAATGATATTCTATACTCATCTTTTTTCCTTGACCTTGGTTCAAGGTGAAAATTTCATTCTCAATGTCATAACAACATTTACTTGTTAAATACACAGTGTTTGTCCTACACTACTTCTACTTCACAAACGTGGTCCTTCTTATATGAACTTTACATGATCTAAGAAAGATAAATCTTTTATTTCTATTTCTCTTCGTACCATGACTTGTCTGTACTTTCATGCTGTTGTCATTTTCTAATTAAATGTTTTAAAAATGTCTTAAAATTGAATAGCATCATTTAAATTAACTGGTAAATTTTCAGCATGGACCAGACAGACAGACTGACAGTGTAAGATAGACAATGTTAGATAGACTGATAACGATAGAAGAACGAACAGACATACGAACAGATAGAGAGAGTACTAGACAGAAACGCAGACGATCGGCGAAAAAAAAAAAAAAACGTCCAGACTGGGGATCGAACCCGGTACCCTTGGCCAGCAGTCCAACGCCCTATCCACATAGCCATTGGAGTTCCTGAATGTTAGTGGTTTTTATTTTTGATATACAGATGGAGAAATACAAATGGCTGATTCAGCATTACAAGAATTATCGATCGTTCATGCAACAAGTCAGTCCTATTCATAGCTTTTTATTCAGAAGAAAAACACATTTCATCGTGCACATATTTATTTCACTGTCATTGACTTCAACGTGTATATATGGCCACCTTAGGCCTCTTTTTTTCATTCGTCAATCTTTGAAACAACTGTACAAGACCTTTGACGGAGCAATGTGGCCCCCTTGGGCTTCTTGGTTTTGTTTGTTATGTTTGTTTGTCTTGTTTTTTTAATTCGTCAGTCTTTGAATCAACTGTACAAGACCTTTGACGGAGCAATGTGGCCCCCTTGGGCCTCTTGTTTGTTTTGTTTTGTTTTTTATTTTCATTTGTTTTGCTTGTTTGTTTGTTTTTTTCTTTTTTGATTCGACAATCTTTGAAACAACTGTACAAGACTTTTGACTGAGCAATATGGCTCCCTTGGGCCTCTTTTTTTTTTTTTTTTTTTTTTTTTTTTTTCATTTGTTTTGTTTGTTTGTTTGTCTTTTCTTATTGAATTCCTTAATATTATAAACAACTGTACAAGACCTTTGACGGAGCAATGTGGCCCCCTTGGGCATTTTTTTTCTCTTTTGTTTGTCTGTTTCTTTTTGAATTCGTCAATCTTTGAAATAACTGTACAAGATCTTTGACGGTTTGTTTATCCAATGACATAGGCTAGTCCTTCGAAAGGGGGAGGTTGATGAGTTTTTGCCCCCCCCCCCTCCGACTTACATGTTACATACGTGTACATACCTGTTTTCACCTACCCTGTCTAGATCCGCCCTTGCAAAATAAGCAAACACATTTTATTGATTCATAATTTTATTCTCTACATACATGGTCAATGAAAGTCAATAAAAAAATACATTTGATGAAATTCTGTGTTGTTTACTCCTGAATACAAACCTGTAAATAGAATCGATCGATAAAGATTTATCATTCGGAACATGCTCGACATGTTGAGTCATATCATAGTCGCAAGATTTCATCCTTCTAAAGACTTTTGATGCAAACCTTTGTCAGTTCTGCAATAGCTCAGCGGTAGAGCGTCAGACTTCTAATCGGAGGGTCCGGGGTTCGATACCGGCCTCGGCCATTTTTTTCCCCTCAATTTTTTTCATTCGTAAGCAAACATAAAGTACAGTGCTTCAACATTGTTTTCATTTCAAAATTTATACGAGTAATATATAATACTATGTATTAGTTCAAGATGTTTTCTTACAGAATCAAGAAATATCGAATACATGTACCAGTTTAAAAACACTTGCTATATTGTCATGATTCATTGGAAAATCCCTCACATAATTAATATGCATGACCCAGGATGTGTTACAAATTTCATTGGTCAATTCAACCATGTGACCTGACATTACATGTACAAGATACGATGGGGCCTACCTTGGTGAAGGTACCTGGTTCGAGTCCAGCTGCGGCCAGTCATTTTCGCATTTTTTCAATTTTCATTTCTGTTCTTAACAAGATGAAAATGAGAGGAATCCGTCTGCTATGTCCACAGGAACCTCCATCCTTCCATTTATTAAGGATTCCGATTTCCGTCGGAATCCTTTCTGTTATTGTATTGTCTTTTCTTTATTCTTATTAAGGATTCCGACTTCCGTCGGAATCCTTTCTGTTATTGTATTGTCTTTTCTTTATTCTTATTATTCTTATTATTATTATTATTATTATTCTTACCCCCAAGCCAATCCAGAGACTTTACAACAAAGTACCGCATCATATGATAAAATGGAAAGTATCATGTGAAAGAGCAAATAAAGATCTTCATATATATTTTTTTTCTTGTCGAAAAGTTTACATATGCCCCCGCTAGAGGTCATCAAAGGTAAAATCTTTAAAACATTATAACTCCTAAACTAACCGTGCGATTTGAATGAAATTTGTTTTATATTGTTCTTTGGGAAATTTGCAAACTTTTATACGCTTACATGCTCGATAAAATATTTACGGTTTTCGCGCTATTTTGAGTTGAAATTGGAACTTTAAATTGGCACAGTGCCAATTTCTACAGTTTTTGAGATTTTGAGTTGAAACTTGGATGGTAGGTTACTTATAGGTAGTCATTGATGATGACCTAGTTTCAAGGTCAAATTTTGATTCTCAAGGTCACAACAAACTTTTGCCTATAGAACAAAGACTATTTGACCTTGACAGTTCAAACTTCATAAATACAATCATTGATCCAAGCCCCATCACCTTGACCTTGACCCAAGGTCAAATTCTCATTCTCAAGGTCACAACAAAAATTTTCCCATAGAACAAAGACCATTTGACCTTGAGAGTTCAAACTTTGCGCAAATGTTCCTTACATCAAGTGCTTTCACCTTGACCTTGACCCAAGGTCATTTGTTCGATTTCAAGGTCAAAACAGACTTTTGTTGATAAAATATTGAGCTTTGAATAGATGAAAAGGAATTTTGATGAGAATAAACTAAAATGCTTATCTTTCATCCATGACCTTAACCAAGGTCAAATAAACTTTTTCAAGGTCATAACAAACATTTACTCTTGTAGGATTGAGAGAATTTTGTTCTTAAATATTTATTCTTCACACAAGTAGTACTTCTTATTTGAACTTTACATAGTAAGATAGATAACTCTTTTATTCTTGTTCTATGTTTCCTTTTTTTATCTTAGTAGCATTACTTGTCTGTACTTTCATGCTGTTGTCATTCTCTATTTATAGAAATTTTCTCATTGCTAATTCATTGTGCAATTCTTTTTGGGATAGTAATTTCAAAGGAATCAAAATGGATAGAATAGATCTAGGAGTTTAAAGCCTTCCTAAACTTGAAAGGTATTTATCATTTTTTTCTTCTATTTTGTCGATAAATAAATAAGAGTCCCAAATTAGACATAAGCTCCTTTGCCTCATTTGCTGATGTGAATTAGGTACAAAAGCAACTATTCTTTTTTCCATCTTCTTTATTCGGATTTTAACACTTCAGTTCCGAGGAAGGTCTAATAAAGGAGGAATCCGTCTGTTGCTTGCAACAGTAGCCATCTAGTTGTATTGTCTTTTCTTTATTCTTATTATTCTTATTATTATTATTATTCTTACCCACAAACCGTTCCGGTCACTTTACAAAAAAGTACAGCATCATATGAAAAAACGGAAAGTACCATGTGAAAGAGCATATGAAGATCTAAATTTAAATTTTTTTTCTTGTCGAAAAATTCACATATGCCCCTGCTAGAGGTCATCAAAGCTAAAATCTTTAAAACCTTATAACTCCTAAACTAACCGTGCGATTTTAACGAAATTTGTTTTATATTGTTCTTTGGGAAATTTGCAAACTTTTATACGCTTACATGCTCGATAAAATATTTACAGTTTTCGCGCTATTTTGAGTTGAAAATGGAATTTTAAATTGGCACAGTGCCAATTTCTACAGTTTTTGAGATTTTGAGTTGAAACTTGGATGGTAGGTTACTTATAGGTAGTCATTGATGATGACCTAGTTTCAAGGTCAAATTATGATTCTCAAGGTCACAACAAACTTTTACCTATAGAACAAAGACTATTTGACCTTGACAGTTCAAACTTCACAAATACAATCATTGATCCAAGCCCTTTCACCTTGACCTTGACCCAAGGTCAAATTCTCATTCTCAAGGTCACAACAAAATTTTTTCTATAGAACAAAGACCATTTGACATTGAGAGTTAAAACTTGACGCAAATATTCCTTGCATCAAGTCCTTTCACCATGACCTTGACCCAAGGTCATTTGTTCGATTTCAAGGTCACAACAGACTTTTGTTGATAAAATATTGAGCTTTGAATAGATAAAAAGAAATCTTGATGAGAATTAACTAAAATGCTTATCTTTCATCCATGACCTTGGTTCAAGGACGAATAAACTTTTTCAAGGTCATAACAAACAATTACTCTTGTAGGATTGATAGGATTTTGTTCTTAAATATTTATTCTTCACAGAAGTAGTACTTCTTATTTGAACTTTACATAGTAAGATAGATAACTCTTTTATTTTTGTTCTCTGTTTCCTTTTTTATCTTAGTAGCATTACTTGTCTGTACTTTCATGCTGTTGTCATTCTCTATTTATAGAAATTTTCTCATTGCTAATTCATTGTGCAATTCTTTTTGGGATAGTAATTTAAAAGGATTCAAAATGGATAGAATAGATATAGGAGTTTAAAGCCTTCCTAAACTTGAAAGGTATTTATCGTCTTTTTCTTCTTTTTTGTCGATAAATAGATAAGAGTCCCAAGTTAGACTTAAGCTCTTTTGACTCATTTGCTGAAGTGAATAAGGTACTAAAGCAACTATTCTTTTTTCATCATCTTTATTCGGATTTCAACACTTCAGTTCCGAGGAAGGTCTAATAAAGGAGGAATCCGTCTGTTGCTTGCAACAGTAGCCATCTAGTTATATATAATTATTATATAAGTAAGACAGTCATTACTTATATTTACATTTATTCTAATCATCTGTCATTCTTTATTTGCATGCACGTTGCACATTTAAGCCTGTAACAGTATCAAATGTAATTTAACTTTGGTAAATTCTCTCTACATGCAAAACTTGAACGTGACGTCACAAAAGCAACCCAAGTTATTGGAATATAATTCTAATTGCCTAACGGGCGTTTAACATGGGGAATCTACTAGTAATGTAAATATTTACCTGTATCCATCAACGTTTTCACGCTTTCAGTGGTTAGGTTCCCGTATTCCCACATGTCCACTTTACCGTCTACCGGTCCGTTGACGCTGATAGGTTCGAACTTGAGCTCCCCTAACTTTTTCTTTAATTCTTCCAATTTGGTTTTCAATCTTCCATCCCTCTTTTGTGATTCACTCAGATTATTCACAATAACTGCCCTACCCATCTTGTTAAAAGTCTTGAAGTACAAGCTCTTGTATTCTTCGTCAGTATAAGGGACAGCTTGGCTGCTGATAAGAATATTGAAAAAAACTAAATATCTTTCACAAGAAAGAGTAGAACTGTCGTATTGTAGTCAATATTATAATTTGCTCGGTTATGTTCGTTGTATTTAATATTATAATATAATCATTAAGATAAAAATGTTTGATTGATCGAAAGCGTCAGAGCTGATGTATTTGTTACAGGGAATAAGTGTAATCAGGGATTTCATGTAATTCCTGAAAGGTTCAGTGATTACGTGTAATCCCTGGTCATTTTAGGGATTACATGAAATCCCCAAATTTTTAGGGATTACATGTAATTCCTAAAATATTTGAGCATTTTTACACTTATTTCCTGACCGCCAAAATCATATAAAAATGATGAAACTGCGATATGATAGACCTTTTACATGTTCATAATATAAAATCCTATTACCGAAAGAGACAAAATGGTTACGCATATAATCAGAGATGCTTTTAAGGCTGATTATGTTAATTTAAGATTTATAGGAACATGATATGTTAGAAAAACTCTTGAGCGGACAATTCGGTTGCACAGATTGATTTCGACCCACTGATATGACTGTGATACGTGTACTCGGTAAAATTGTATGCATGGAATCTTGATTGGACTATGTAACTCAATATAGCCATTGTACCAAAGTGTCATTGTGATCGCTTCATCCCAAAATCTTTTCGTTGCATCTATTTTATTTCAATGAAACTTGTTGCAATTAAAATATCTTAGTATTTAGATGTACACGAAGGAAGGGGATATCCAATTTTTTTACCGGGAAATAGGAATAATTATTCACATAGATTTGTTTTATGGACCTTCATACTCAGTCTCGGTCTCCTATGCTATTTCTAACTTATATTTTATTTGGATGTGCTACTGAATCGACCTTACAGGAAATTTGGAGCCGCGCAAATCTGAATTCAAAACATTAAAGAGGGCGCTACTGAAATGAATTTTGGTGGCTCCGCTGGAAGCATCACTTGATGAGAATTTAATATTCGAAACACGTGTCTGGTGCAGAAAAAATTGGTTTGGAGTTTTCTTCATGAAGGTATAGAGTTGGAACACTTCCGTATTATAATGCTTGCTGTCTGACGGGGACATCCGTTGCCTCGCCAAAAAAGTAATTTTGAATATATCTTAAACTTATTTAGACATACCATAATAACTTATTGAAAATTAGACCATTTTTTTTCTTTTTTTGCCCATTATCATGATACATTAATGAGGGTTATTCATACTAATGTTTCCGATTGAAACTTTCGATATATGTTTTAGAGTACTTTGACCATCAATTTTGTTTGATAAATTCTTTTTCTTTGCGCTCATGTGTTTGTTTTATGTCCATTTTGCATGGATAATGATAAACATGATAAATTAACTTCAAATTTGGGGAATATTTTGATAAATATTACCTATTCTAGTTTGAATATTTTCACTTATTTGGCATAACTAGTTCTTGGTACTTGACAGAGAGGATATTCAGCATCAACTGAGCCAAAAATAATAGATTTCAAAACTGAAAATAAGGAGAACTTAAGGTTAGGAAATAAGTGTAAAAATGCATGAAAAATTCAGGAATTACATGAAATACCTGGCCAATTTCAGGAATTACATGTAATAACTAATCGAAACGGGGATTACACGAAATCCCTAAATTTCAGGAATTACATGAAATCCCTGATTACACTTATTCCCTGTAACATATTCAAAGCACAAAACTTTCAAAATCTTGCAATTAATTCAATTTTTCATTTTTCGAGGAAAATACTGTACATACACGTATCCATCGCCAGTTCCTCTCCCGATCTCAGGTACTTTTACATTGGGTCTTGATGTATCGTCCCTCCGTCCTTTACTTTCTGATTGGTCCATGGAGTCCCCTTCTTTTGGATCCTGTCAATTTACAACTCCTTGTCTTTTTTTTTAATGTAATTTCTTGTTTTTATTCTGTTTTGTGTCGATCCTTATGAAACTGAAAAAGCTACCAGCCAGCCAGGGAGAAAAACAAACAAGCATATATTAAAACACGGTTGCAATTTCATAATATGTAACGTACTAGTACCATGTGAAATAAATGATTTTAGTCAACATAAGAATGATAGATAATGCATGATGTCTTGAATTATTGATTCAGAAGTACTTAAAAATTTTACAAGAATTATAGAAATTTAAACAACGATTATTTCTCTTTTTGTAGGAAACACATTTAATTTCAGTGGCGGATCCAGCGCCCCTTTGCCGGGGGGGGGGGGGGGGTCAAGGGGCGAATTTTGTCTATTTTCACTGAAAATGGGCCAAAATAAAGTTGGTTTTTTTTTAATTTTGGGTCAGTGCCAGGGGCCGAACGCCCCTCCGCACCCCCTGAACACGCCACTGAATTATCATAATATTTCATAATTCCAATTTTGTTTTGTTTTATGACTATGAGCTCAAAACCTACCAGCACGAGGACTCAAAACAGAAAATAACAAAGAAATGGCCTAATATATAAATTGTTATTAAGTGTACATACATGTACATGTACATAAACAAGTAAGACGACTATATACAATACCTTAGCCAACGAATCAGAGAAATATCGTGATCATATTATTAATCTATTTCATAAAATATATTATATAAAACAATATAATAATATCGTCAAATATAATTATAAGAGCATTTTTAACTTCAAATAAATATAAAAAACCTTTCAGAGTTGAACGATAATAATGTATACTTGTCAAAATTTCTAACTTACCATTCTAAGGGTATGGATTTTCGTTAAAGTGGAATTCAAATTATTTTTGAGATAATTGTATTTGATATACAACATTTCACTCTTTACTTTAAAATCAAGAAAAACGAAATTTCTTTGAACGGAAACAAACCGTGACGAAATTTGAATTTTGAACACTTTTCATGAATTTCGCGTATTATATCGGAAAATTACAATCAATTGACTTTTAAAGAATTGTTCGTACCGAGTTTGATCAGAAAAACATAAATTAAACGGAATGCATTACAAAAGCGATAATAAGGGAAAAAAACTTAACGAATTTTCCATAAAATGGATGCGTGCCCATAACTCTTGTGAATGTTGCGTAAAATGAGCTTCCATTAACCAAACATCTTTTTCTAGGATTACTTTTCAAGAAAAGTGGCTTAGCACGGGAAAAAATTAAATATCGCATTAGCAGGCAAAGGTTTCAATACAAAAAGCCTTACCCGGTATATCAATGGTATGAAGTGTTATTGACTCTTAACGCATCAGAAAATTTGTAAGCATATCACGACGAAATAACAGTTTCAATCGCCGATGTTTCAAAATCCGAAAAACGAATCGCACAATAACCGTAAGAACTGTTCTATTGTAGCCTTTTTAGTCAAGAGACAAGGTTTTCTTACAAACCGGAAGCGGATGAGTCTTTCCTAAAATGCTGTAGAATTTGAAGATACACATCGCGGGTTGATAATTTATTCATTTACACTTAAAAAAAATTTGTTGTTATTATAAATATAGATATAAGATAATTAATTTCTACCAATTGTGATCTTGAAGTAACTGGGAAAATGTAAGTTAGAAATTTTGACTAGTATATTATGTATACTCTAAACAATTTCGGAAGGGGATCAGAGCATGCATACTCAATAGTCTCATATCTAATTTGAGGGAGGGGGATTGTTCAAAGATTATAAATACTAGTAAACTGGAATTAAAAATGTCCATTTTCTGAAAGCGCACCATGGACGGATCAAGATTTTATCCAGGGGGTCTAAAAATCGGGGGGGGGGGGGGGTTCCAAGCTTTGGTTTTGATGAAAATTACAAGTAAAAATGGGAAAATTCTGCATTTCTGGCAAACTCCATGGGGGGAGGGGGTATTCTGACCCCTTTCTGGATCCGCGCTTGCATATGTACTTGCTAATCTAGCATTATTGCAAAAAGATGCGTATCAATTCTATGAAAGACTAATGTGTACATGTTTTTTTTTTCTTTCAGTGTAGGTTGAAGTTCCCTATTAGGGAACTATTGTTATTTTGCAACTACTAATAGTTCACATCCCCCCCCCTCTAAATTTTACATTCTCGCAAAAACTGCATGAACGTTGCACCACCGGCGTAATATTTTAAAGTGTTAATTTAAACCTGTGATGAAAATTTCTGGATCCACTTAAAGTAGTCAGGGAAAAAAAAGGGCTGATTTACAGTGTACGGTTACAATGATACAATACGTACGTGTTATTGACCTTCAACCCCTATACAAAACGTAAATAGATCTCGAGCTCCTATTTTAAAGACTATCAAACAATACTACACATACCTTTTCTGGTTTAAAACAGATTCAGTTGAGTAACATGTATATGGATTGCTTACATACAGCTTACAAGCCACAAAATCGACGATAAAACAGACTGGGAAGTAAATTGCGAACTAAAAATTTTATAGTTTCGTTTTGATATTTATATCTTCCTGTCACAGTGTAGTACCACTCCTTTTGGAAACTTGGCTAGATTCGCATTTATTGCTATCTATATTTAAACTCAACTGAGGTCATTTACGTTATTGCTTTGCGAATGACTGATCGATATGGGATGGTGAAGGGGGGGGGGGGGGGGGGGGTTCGCTCGACAGTGACTACAATAGGCATGGCAAATATTTCACTTGTACATTTCATTGCACTGTTGCTATGCTCATGTTGTAAGCAAATAGCTTAATCTAGAGGTCAGTTTATGCATAATATTAAAGATCGAAAGGACCTGCTTTCTGCTTAATTTGAACCGATGTAAATCATTTGTAAATAGTTGCGTAGAAATTTCTCGGATTTTTACGGGGGAATTGAAGTAACTATAGATCAGTACTACATGTAGTCAAAATTCATATCAATAAAAATAAATATACTTTCTTAACGTTGTAGAACCTGTATTTTCTAGAAAAATTGAGTATATTATCTAATTTTATCATTTTGGTTTTATTGGGTAAAGAAACACACCGGCTAAACCGTTCAATTGTCCCAGGTATATATAAACATAGCATATTATTGACAATATTTACTAACACAATATTCATAAATAAACTCATGTCGTAAAAGGTGAGCTTTATCTCACGAAGCTTTCTTGTCATCAATCTGGAGAGGTTTGAAAGTTTGTAAACTTTTTAAAGATAGTTCTTCTTACTCAGCTATATATTCTATCAAAATAAATCTTGTCAGCTTGCCTTCTGGTTTCCAGTTTGTCTTTGTTGACGGGTTTTCAATGAAATGTATACCTTTTCCTGCTTAAGTCGGTGCAGTCAAGTGAACCAAGATGCCCAAGGGGGCCACATCGCTCACCTGAGTTGCAAACAAAAGAATGATAGTGGACAATCTGGTAGAAGACCTTGAATACTCACTTCCTGTAAGGTTTCGTTAAATTCTGTGCAGTGGTATCAGAGGAGATGTCGAAGATGTGTCATCCAATCAGAGCCCTTGGCGGCCATATTTTTTGACCGATCGGCGCGAAAAACACAAACTAAATTAAGTTCAGGGTGGCGACTTTTGATAGAAATGAGGTAGAAGAAAGATGGATATGTCCACATGTAGAGGAGCATCTCCTCGAACTATTCGGACCAAAAAAATCAAAATTTGCCCGTCTCGTTTTTTTTTTTTTTGGCTATAAACGTCCATTTTTGGTCTATCTTAACATTTTCGTCATTTTAGAGAATACCACATCATAACTTTACATACCTCTGAAATGCATGGAATTTCGAAAAGTCATATATACCTTTATTTTCTTCTGGATTCTTATAGCTTGTGTATGAATTAAAGCCTATTTTGAAAAATTCTGATAAAATAAACACTTCTAAGGAGAGTATTTTCTTCTTAATACGATTTTGCTGGTTGCCATTATACAATTATTTTCATTAATAGCTAGAAGGTCGTCAGGTATACAAATTTTTTTCTATGTACAGAGCTATGGTATTGCTTAATCCTAAAGCAGTCAAACCAATATGTACCCGAATTAGTTTTTGAGCAAAATGACTGTTTCTATAAATAGCACAATAATTTGTGCAAAAAAATCAAGATTTTGACCCCAAAACATAGAGATTTATTCCAAGTTCCAATTTCTGATTCTCTCATTTTTAACGTAGTAGTATCCACTATGTATATGATGACAGACAATATTTATGGTAGATCACAGCTGTATCTTAATCATTCTCTACCTAGTACACACATTTTATGCGTCACTATTTGACAGTCGAATCTTTTGGGTTCTTTGTTTAGTTTTGTCATTTTTTTACATGAATATCTTTTGAAAAAAAAATATATAAGTTCTTCTTTTTTAAGCTTTGGGAATCATTCCATTATTCATTTCTTTTGAAGGTTGCTTTAGTTTTAGTTAACATCACTTTTTTTTATTTGAACATTAGCTTATACTTACCATGACCTTTAATTTGACCTTGACCTATTTGTCGCTCTTGCATTGTAGATGACACAAAAGATGTACCGTATCAATACAAACAAAACTTATATGACTTGATCTTTCTCTAGTATACGGTACATTCCTCTTTATTATCTTGTCAGATAATGATTCATCAAGAGAATAAAGAGATAGAGCCAGACGGCTTGCAAGTAAACTACTTGTTCAGGGTTATATTACAACTGCTGAAATCATCATTGAGGAAGTTCTTCGGTCGCTATGGGGATCTTATAAAAGCATATCAGATCCCTCTTTCCTGAATGACAATGAGTTAAAGAAGATCCTAAAGATAATCTCAACAGCACTCACAATAGAGCACAAAAGTAAGCATCGACAGACCCCTAGCAAGCTAGAGGTGGGACCAGGTGCCCGGGAGGAGTAAGCATCCCCTGTTGGCTAGCCGCAACCGCCGTCGATGTTTAAGCACGAAAATGAAAACAATATTTAAAATTCATGCAC
Organism: Pinctada fucata; assembly: GCA_028142955.1. NCBI lineage: Eukaryota > Metazoa > Mollusca > Bivalvia > Pterioida > Pteriidae > Pinctada > Pinctada fucata. The sequence goes on from AP027106.1 coordinate 44,983,403, forward strand.
TGTCTGACGTTATGTCTATATAGAAAGTGCTATGGCGACAATGACAGGAAAATATATTCAAAACACTTTCTGGATTGCAATTGAATGGCTGTTATCATCTCCAAACAAGACACCTTTACCCAATATGTACATCAATATGAAGATCGAGACAATTACCGAATTTGACAAATTTCCATGTAGCTGTAGCATGCAGCCAGGAGACGCTGACTGTCCCCAAGCACCTGCGTCTCACTTAGGAATTTTGTTCATTACGGGGTTTGCATATGTTCCAATGGAAATTCTAATGATTTTGCCTTACCTTCTAAACTTCGAGACTGAAGTACTGATAGGTACTTTTTTATGTTAATTCATGACAATATGCATGTCTCGAAGTCATTGGAGTATTTATTATCCAATAACTCCCTTCTTTACCCTAACCAATTTAATTATGGAGCACTTGATTTGTACTGAGAAGGAAAGTTATAAACCACTGATAAACATTTCTTACATTATTCATATTATTTAATCGTATCGAATATCAGCTTTAAAGTGATATTTTGTAGACTCTCCAGTTTCATGGACCCTCTATCACCAACATCTGAGCCAACGTGAGGTATGAAATATATTAAAGTTGCAGACTCTATATTCTCTACCACATGAGGTATCTTATTTAATGTTATTTTTTGGTCTTATAAGGCAAAGAAACATGCAAAATGTTCACTTGTCTCAGGTGTATTAGCATAGCATCTTTAATTCGTGTATTATGGCCATCAAAACAATGATGGTACACTCAAAGTTTATGTCGTAAAAAGTGAGTTGATCGCACAAAGCTTTAATTTAATACCTTTCTAGTCATCAATCTGGAGAGGTTTGAGTATTTACTTTCTACCAACTGAATAATCCGTGAATATCTACCATTATCTACCCTAAATCAAGTTGAAAATCTATGTCGTTATTATATAAAATTTGTAATCATGGTAATGCACATGCGTAACTTCTGGGGTATTCCATTGTTGTTGTAAATATTTGGAGTCAAAATTATTTACAAGAAATTATCAATATATTTTGATAACTTGAGGGTTTGAGTGCTAAAATTTTGTAATTAATCGAAAGTAAATAACTTTGGAAATGCTAGAAAAATACAGTCTGTGCTCAACATGTTAAATTTTATCTAATTTTGATTGATAATACAGGGTCTACAGCTTTAAGCTATATATATAGCTTTGAACAGTCATATTAGGCAATTCACCATATCAGATAATACAGGTGCAATGTACTTAAGTATTACAAACATTTGTTTTATATTATATACTTCTCTAGGTTTGAATCTACTACTCCCCAATTTTCACTCCCTACCATTATACTCCTCATAGTTCATTGTTTTAATTGCCCCTGTTAAATATAGTTACTCTGACATTGTAAAAACAAGAGGCCCAAGGGGGCCACATCGCTCACCTGAGGAGACTGTATGTATGTTTTCAATCAAAGTCAAAACCTGAAGGAAATCGCTTTTAGTGAAGCTTTGAGAAGGACAAGGTGTACAAGTTACTTCCTGTAAAGTTTGGTGACATTCTGTGCAGTAGTTTAAGAGGATAAGTCAAAAATGTGTCATTCAAATAGAGCCTATAGAGGACATCTTGGATTTCAAATCGGCTCGAAAAAAAAAAAAAAACTAAGTAGAGGGCAATGAGTACTTGCGTCCTGTGAAGTTTCAAGAAATTGTGTGAAGCAGTTTCAGAGGAGAAGTTGAAAATGCGTCAGCCAATCAGAGCCTGTGGCGGCCATCTTGGATTTCCGATAGGCTCCAAAAACGTAAACTTGATAGAGGGTATGAGTACTTGCATCCTGTGAAGTTTCATGAAATTCTGCACAGCGGTTTCAGAGGAGAAGTCGAAAATTTGTCAGCCAATCAGAGCCTGTGGCGGCCATCTTGGATTTCTGATCAGCTCGAAAAACACAAACTTGGTAGAGAGCAATCAGTACTTGCTTCCTGTGAAGGTTTGTAAAATTCTATGCAGCCGTTTGAGAGGAGAAGTCGAAAATGTGTCAGTCAATCAGTCTGTGGCGGCCATCTTGGATTTCCGATTGGCTCGAAAAACACGAACTTGGTAGAGGGCATTGAGTAGTTGCTTCCCTAAAGTTTCATGAAATTCTGTGCAGCGGTTTCAGATGAGAAGTCGAGAATGTGTCAGCCAATTAGAGCCTGTGGCGGCCATCTTGGATTTCCGATCGGCTCGGAAAACACAAACTTGGTAGAGGGCATTGAGTACTTGCTTCCTGTGAAGTTTCATGAAATTCTGTGCAGCGGTTTCGGACGAGAAGTAAAAAATGTGTCAGCCAATCAGAGCCTGTGGCGGCCATCTTGGATTTCCGATCAGCTTGAAAAACACAAACTTGGTAGAGGGCATTGAGTACTTGCTTCCTGTGAAGCATCATGAAATTCTGTGATGCAGTTTTAGAAGAGAAGTCGAAAATGTGTCAGCCAATCAGAGCCTGTGGCGGCCATTTTGGATTTCCGATCGGCTTGAAAAACACAAATTCGATAGAGGGCATTGAGTACTTGCTTCCTGTGAAATTTCGTGAAATTCTGTGCAGCGGTTGCAGAAAAGATATCGAAAATGTTAAAAGTTTACGTCGGACGGACGGACGATGGACGGACGACGCGCTATGACAATAGCTCACTTCAGCTTCGCTCAGGTGAGCTAAAAACAACAATACTTGTAGGGGACCATGATTTCTTCATTCCTACGAAGTTTAACGAAAATCTGTTCAGTGGTTCTGGAGAAGAAGTTGAATATGTATGAAAATCATCCCCCCCTTCTTCTTGAGTAATCTAAGTAACCCGAGAGAGATAGTTGTACAGAAGCTAAAGCAAAATAACAGACCCCCTCCCCATCTTTTCACTGTGTTATTGATAATATTGATCTGTTCTTACATTAATATTTTGAGCTGCTCTCAATATTGTAATTTCAAAGTTGTATATCCAAGTCTTCACAAGATAAATTTGAAAATACTTATTCATCTTTTTAAAATTATTTAGTTTCCTTTTCCATACCTATTTAATAATTTAAAATATATAACATTCAAATGAATCGATAATCCAAAAATTTAAACCTCAAAAACATAAATCAATATTAAAGAAAGACAACTCTTGCATACATGAACATGTACCAACTTATACGAAACTAAAGTTACCAGGGTACCAGAACTTGAACTTACAGGCCTTGGGTCCATGTTCACAGTAAACATATCTATTCATGATTGAAAAAATACTCATAAAAATCTGTTCAGCAGTTCTGGAGAAGAAGTTGAATATGTATGAAAATCACCCCCCCCCCCCCTTTCCTTTTCACATAAGAAAATAATTCATAAAACATCAAAAAATTAAAATTTCAGTATAAAATACATATCAAAGCATTTAGTAACTTAAATGTGATAAATGTGCAGTAAATGAATGTGTAAAATCATACACATATTGAGTTATTTAAAGAAATAGTGCAAAAATGTGCATTTCTGACGAAGTCCGAAAAGACGTCAAAAACGCGTCAAAAATTTGACTTCCGAGTGGAACCAAAAATAACGACACTTCTTAAGACATCTCTCTAGATCATCCTGATGCTTTCGGTTTGTCGATACGTGCTTCCGTTCTGAAGAAAAAGTTTGTCAAAGGATGGTACCCCATGTGACCTACTTTTGCCTCTGGTGGCGCCACCTGTTGATGGATCCGGACGAAAAACAACAACACTTGTAGGGGACCATGAGTACTTCATTCCTACCAAGTTTCATGAAAATCTTTTCAGTGGTTCTGGAGAAGAAGTCGAAAATGTTGAAAAGTTTACGACGGACGACAGACGATGGACAGACGACAGACGACGGACGCCGGACGGTGCGCTATGACAATAGCTCACTTGAGCTTTGCTCAGGTGAGCTAAAAAATATTCCTTAAAAATCCAAAAGTGGATACCTTGACAAAATTCTTTCACTTGTAGGGTACCATGCATGAGTACCTCATACCTACAAATTGTCATGACAATCTGAAGAGTGGTTATAGAAAAGAAGCAGAAAATGTATGAAAATCACCCCCCCCCCCCCCTTCCTTTTTACATAAGAAAAAAATTCATAAAAAATCAAAAAAAATAAAATTTAAGCATAAAATACATATCAAAGCATTAAGTAAGTTAAATATGATAAATATGTAGTAAATGAGTGTGTAAAATCATATACTTATTGAGTTATTTAAAGAAATAGTGCAAAAATGTGCATTTCTGACTAAGTCCGAAAAGACGTCAAAAACGCGTCAAAAATTTGACTTCGAAGTGGAACCAAAAATAACAACACTTCTTAAGACATCTCTCTAGATCATCCTGATGCTTTCGGTTTGTCGATACATGCTTAGGTTCTGAAGAAGAAGTTTGTCAAAGGAGGGTACCCCCCGTGACCTACTTTTGGCTGTGGTGGCGCCACCTGTTGACAGATCCGGACGAAAAACAACAACACTTGTAGGGGACCATGAGTACTTCATACCTACCAAGTTTCATCAAAATCCCTTCAGCCGTTCTGGAGAAGAAGTCGAAAATGTGAAAAGTTTACGACGGACGACGCCGGACGACGGACGCCGGACGACGGACGGACGCCGGACGGTGCGCTATGACAATAGCTCACTTGAGCTTCGCTCAGGTGAGCTAAAAAGGGGAAAAAGTTTTTTTGGGGTCCCGCCGGGGTTTGAAGCCACTCCCCATGGGTCCATTGGGCATGGAAAACATACATTATACCTATGTACAATCTTAAAAAATATTCCTTAAAAATCCAAAAGTGGATATCTTGACAAAATTCTTTCACTTGTAGGGTACCATGCATGAGTACCTCATACCTACAAATTGTCATGACAATCTGAAGAGTGGTTATAGAAAAGAAGCAGAAAATGTATGAAAATCACCCCCCCCCTTCCTTTTTACATAAGAAAAAAATTCATAAAAAATCAAAAAAAATAAAATTTAAGCATAAAATACATATCAAAGCATTAAGTAAGTTAAATATGATAAATATGTAGTAAATGAGTGTGTAAAATCATACACTTATTGAGTTATTTAAAGAAATAGTGCAAAAATGTGCATTTCTGACTAAGTCCGAAAAGACGTCAAAAACGCGTCAAAAATTTGACTTCGAAGTGGAACCAAAAATAACAACACTTCTTAAGACATCTCTCTAGATCATCCTGATGCTTTCGGTTTGTCGATACATGCTTCGGTTCTAAAGAAGAAGTTTGTCAAAGGAGGGTACCCCCGTGACCTACTTTTGGCTGTGGTGGCGCCACCTGTTGACAGATCCGGACGAAAAACAACAACACTTGTAGGGGACCATGAGTACTTCATACCTACCAAGTTTCATCAAAATCCCTTCAGCCGTTCTGGAGAAGAAGTCGAAAATGTGAAAAGTTTACGACGGACGACGCCGGACGACGGACGCCGGACGGTGCGCTATGACAATAGCTCACTTGAGCTTCGCTCAGGTGAGCTAAAAAGTTATAAAGAATGAAGGAAAGTTTATAAATAAATAATTACAAGAAATATCCTATATCGGGTAATTTTCGAGTCGGTTAAATTTTGTGAAAATGACCTTAGAAAGGTGGGTCTTTTTTCACTGAGTCTTATATTCGCTAATCTATAAATCTATAGAACAATTTTTTTTGCTGAGTCCATTTTTGGCAATTTGATGATGCTCACAAGCTTAGCAAAAATTAAGACACACGCGAAAAATTCCAGATATACAAAACTAAATATATTTGCAAATTGAACAAAAGCATATTGGAAAGAATGGTACAAAAAAGAAAATGTATCAAATTTTATTGAGACAAGATAGATTAATAACAGACACTAAAATCAACATAAATAACATGTTTTTAAAAGTCTTTTTTAAGATCTGAACATTTACAGAAAACTAAAGTTTAAGTAAAACACAAGATTTTTAATATTAAAAATATGTCACCATAAAATATAGAAACAATCAGGCAATTCGATACCCTCCTTTCTTTCATCAGTATATTAATCTAGATCAAGGAATAACAAAAATTTACCATTACTACTTAGATATTCAAGAATATCATACATATATACATATAAAATTAAATACAATGAAATAAAACAGCATTAAGTCAAATTAAAGATGAAAAGTGGTGCATGATATAAATTACCGCTTATGTTGCACATCCCTATATGTGATATATTGGTATTACTGGACATTTTTCAAGTTGACGTACTTCGGACTTCGCACTTTAGGTGTCATATGAAAGAAATTAAGTGCATTCAAAATCGTAAGATATTAACACACAATAGACGAAATTTCGCTTGAGATCTTTAAATAAAAAAATTAAAACTTTATTTATTTTACAACGTTTAACAAACAAGTTACACAACTTATATAAATGTCTCACGTTGGCTCAGATGTTGGCGTGAGGGGGTCCAAGGAGCAGGAGCAAACCGGAGTACCCGGAGAAAAACCCCCTGCAGAGGCCTGGGTGGGGGACCACCTACCCTCCCACATAAGACCCTTCGCCGAATCTGAGATTCGATCCCGTGGCCTTAGAGGTGAGAAGCGAGCGCGCTACCACTGCACTAACCCGCCCATATCTTATTCATACATAAAATTAAATATATTCTCGCATTCAGTATTCTAGGTTCATGGAGACAACATTAACAATTTACGTTTGTGACATAGTCCCCTCCAAGTGCAGTGTCCAAACTCCGAAGTCCGAAGTCCGCGTACATGAAAAATGTCTATTAGTGGTACAGTGTTTTACAGGGGTATACACATGCAAATATATTTGATTGAACAAAATGATGTACTTGGCGAGGAGAATTTGATCCAATATGTTTTTGTTGCCCCTTGTATAATGAAATTATCCCTCAATGCTTTGGTTTGTGTATGTAACATCAACAGATTCTAAGCTTCTCAGTGACGTCAACAGCGTAAAGCGTCTTAGTAGAGGCAGGATACTAAAATTATCATATCATGTCAGTTTGGTTCTTCACAGCCAATCAAACCTAGAACCTAGTTAACCATGATACATGTATTTGTTTCTTAACAGCCAATCAGATTGCAAGAACTTGCAGAGGCGGGATTGGTGGGCATACACAAGCAGTGAAGGTGAATGTTATTACATGAAAGATCTAAGTGAAAAGTCAATATAGAATTTTGAAAAACAAGTTAAAAGTCATGTTTGTAAAACATTAATGCCCCCCTACCCCTTCTGTGATTAAAGTCCGTCACAACTTTATACTTGATTTTCATTTGATGTGTCTGTACACAAAATTTCATTTCAATATGTGAATCCACTCCAGAGGTATTGAACGGAAACTGATGTCGTGGACCGACCGACGGATCGATAGACAGAAAGTCAGACAGCGGCAAAGCATTATGTCCCCTCTTCTTCAAAGGGGGCATAAAAATTTTTGATTGAACCCAAATATGAACTTGACCTAGATTTTTATTTGATGTGTCTGAAAACAAAATTTCATTTCAATATGTAACTCCACTCAAGAGATATTGAACGGAAACCCTGAAATTTTGGTATTTTTCGAAGTGCAAGGGGCATAACTCTGTCAAAATTTTGTTCATCGGACCTAAATATGAACTTGACCTAGTAGATTTTCATTTGATGTGTCTGTATACAAAATTTCATTTCAATATGTAACTCCACTCAAGAGATATTGAACAGAAACCCTGAAGTTTTGGTATTTTTCACATGGCAAGGGTCATAACTCTGTCCAAATTTTTTTGATCGGACCTTAATATGAACTTGACCTAGATTTTCATAGGATGTGTCTGTATACAAAATTTCTTTTCTATATGTAACTCCACTCAAGAGATATTGAACGGAAACCCTGAAATTTTGGTATTTTTCGAAGTGCAAGGGGCATTACTCTGTCAAAATTTTGTTGATTGGACCCAAATAAGAACTTGACCTAGATTGTCATTTGATGTATCCGTATACAAAATTTCATTTTAATATGTAACTCCATTCAAGAGATATTGAACGGAAACCCTGAAATTTTGGGGTTTTTTTTCGAAGTGCAAGGGGCATAACTCTGTCAAAATTTTGTTGATCTGACCCAAATATACACTTGACCTAGATTTTCATTTGATGTGTCTGTATAGAAAATTTCATTTCAATACGTAACTCCACTCAAGAGATATTGAACAGAAACCCTGAAATTTTGGTATTTTTCGAAGTGCAGGGGGCATAACTCTGTCAAATTTTTTTCGATCGGACCTTAATACGAACTTGACCTGGATTTTCATTTGATGTGTCTGTATACAAAATTTCATTTCAATATGTAACTCTACTCAAGAGATATTGAACGGAAACCCTGAAATTTTGGTATTTTTCGAAATGCAGGGGGCATAACTCTGTCAAATTTTTTTCGATCGGACCTTAATACGAACTTGAACTAGATTTTTGTTTGATGTGTCTGTATACAAAACATCATTTCAATATGTAACTCTACTCAAGAGATATTGAACGGAAACCCTGAAATTTTGGTATTTTTCGAAATGCAAGGGGCATAACTCTGTCAAAATTTTGTTGATCGGACCCAAATATACACTTGACCTAGATTTTCATTTGATGTGTCTGTATACAAAATTTCATTTCAATATGTAACTCCACTCAAGAGATATTGAACAGAAACCCTGAAATTTTGGTATTTTTCAAAGTGCAGGGGGCATAACTCTGTCAAATTTTTTTCGAACCGACCTTAATTCAAACTTGACCTGGATTTTCATTTGATGTGTCTGTATACAAAATTTCATTTCAATATGTAACTCCATTCAAGAGATATTGAACGGAAACCCTGAAATTTTGGTATTTTTTGAAATGCAAGGGGCATAACTCTGTCAAAATTTTTTTGATCAGACCCAAATATGAACTTGACCTAGATTTTTGTTTGATGTGTCTATATACAAAATTTCATTTCAATATGTAACTCCATTCAAGAGATATTGAACAGAAACCCTGAAATTTTGGTATTTTTCGAAATGCAAGGGGCATGAATCTGTCAAATTTTTTTTGATCAGACCCAAATATGAACTTGACCAAGATTTTTGTTTTATTTGTCTGTATACAAAATTTCATTTCAATATGTGAATCCATTCCAGAGATATTGAACGGAAACCCTGAAGTTTTGGTATTTTTCAAAATGCAAGGGGCATAACTCTGTCAAAATTTTTTTGATCGGACCCAAAAATGAACTTGACTTAGATTTTTGTTTGATGTGTCTGTATACAAAATTTCATTTCAATATGTAACTCCATTCAAGAGATATTGAACGGAAACCCTGAAATTTTGGTATTTTTCGAAATGCAAGGGGCATAACTCTGTCAAAATTTTTTGGATCGGACCCAAATATGAACTTGACCTAGATTTTTGTTTTATTTGTCTGTATACAAAATTTCATTTCAATATGTGAATCCATTCCAGAGATATTGAACGGAAACCCTGAAGTTTTGGTATTTTTCGAAATGCAAGGGGCATAACTCTATCAAAATTTTTTTGATCGGATCCAAAAATGAACTTGACCTAGATTTTTGTTTGATGTGTCTGTATACAAAGTTTCATTTCAATATGTAACTCCATTCAAGAGATATTGAATGGAAACCCTGAAATTTTGGTATTTTTCGAAATGCAAGGGGCATAACTCTATCAAAATTTTTTTGCTCGGACCCAAGTATGAACTTGACCTAGATTTTTGTTTGATGTGTCTGTATACAAAATTTCATTTCAATATGTAACTCCATTCAAGAGATATTGAACGGAAACCCTGAAATTTTGGTATTTTTCGAAATGCAAGGGGCATAACTCTGTCAAAATTTTTTTGATCGGACCCAAATATGAACTTGACCTAGATTTTTGTTTGATGTGTCTGTATACAAAATTTCATTTCAATATGTGAATCCATTCCAGAGATATTGAACGGAAACTGATGTCGCGGACCGACCGACATACCGACAGACCGACAGACCGACCGACCGACCGACCGACCGACCGACAGCGGCAAACCTATATGTCCCCTCTTCTTCGAAGGGGGGCATAAAAAAGAAATCTCCAAGACAAGATCATTATGCAACACCAAAACCCAAACATAGGTCAAAGATCCCATAAAATTAAGCCAATAAGAATATCACAGATGAAATGAACGACAAATGTCATGTTAATACAAATTTTAACCATCCCATTCAATATCATATATTGTACAACAATGTACGTGATGATGCACTTTTTAAAATGTATTATGTCAGTGGCAGATTCAGGGGGGTGCAGAGGGGGCATCTGCCCCCCTCCCCCCCCCCCTGGCACTAACCCAAAATTTTCCAAAAACGGGTATATTTTGGCCACTTTTCCGTAAAAATTGGCAAAATTTGCCCCTTGACCCCAAACTGTATGTGAATCTGAAATTCTAAAACAGTAAAAACAGTATGGTAAATATATCTGACTAAAACAGGCCTGTATGCCCATTCAGTGAGAGAATTTTGACTTTTAGGTTTTTTTGTGTTTCTTTATCAAATATCAGAGAGAATTGGGGGATAATGTTCATATGTAGGGTACCTGAATGATTTCTTGGCATAAAATAGTATGATTTTATAGTCATAAATTCAGTATTACTGCAACGTTTAAAATTTGAACATTTTGCAAATAATTCATACTGCATTGCAGACGAATAGAATCTTATTTCCAAGAAAAAAATGATCAGTTTACAACATTGTAGTATAATTAACATAACATAAATTAAATCTTTCGGTAATTATTTTTAAAAAGCCGTGACAGATAATGTCAGTGTGCTAATTGACTTGAAAATTTTTAGATCTTTTACAGAAATCATGGGATGCAATTGTACTTTGTTAAGACAAAAACATAAAGCAAGAGAGCTCGAGTTAAGGTAGAGTATCCCTCAGGTCAGAATTGCTGGTGATTAATTTTTATGCCTGGATACCCTATTTTTTCTTCTTCAGAATATAATTGTTCAGATTATCAAACTAATATGGTTTTGGGAAAAGAAACATTTATAGTTACATTTTATCACCTCTAAAAAGGGATTTTTCTCACTTTTCCCCTAGGGTACTATATGTTAAAGTTCAAATGGCTAAATTCTCGGTATAATCATGAAACCACGAATTATATTTTGTTTGTATATCACGTTTAACATATTAGCTTTGAATGTATGGGAATAAAAATATTGTAAAAGTTGTTATTTAGGAAATATGAGCATCTGAGACCTGAGGGATGCTCTTCCTTAAGGCAGGTCTATTTACTTTAACTTTCAGTACATGTACATAAAATCTCAGCAAACACAAGAAAAAATCAGAGTTTTCACATAAAATTCAGAGAGAACTTCATAATCTCAATAAAATATAAAACAATGTTCATCACTCGTTTTAATGTTCCAACCAACAAAAGTTTCTTAGTTTGTCTAAAACAAGTAGTACATATTTACTACATATACATACATATAAGTCCTACATTTTTGTTAGAAATAGATTGATATAACTTTGCGATACGAAAATTTGGTGAACGTTTTACTTCCTCTAGCTCTCACCAATTAAAGTGCATGTATTTGGTTAACAGAGATGTCACACAAGGTATTTTAAAGTCTTCATCAGCAAATTCCCAATTCAGATCCTCCAGTCTTTTTTCAATCATTCCGTTCATATAAATTGTAAGTTTGTTTATTTCCATAGGCTGCCTGTTGTTGTTAAGTTCATCCCTGACTTTTTCTTCCAGTACGGTCTTTAGAGTGTCCAGAAATATATGTGGATCTTCTAAACAGAACAAAAAGACAGTGGTACAATATAAGTATGTTCCAACGTAGCCATGTATTTCCTTCATTTGCTAGAGGGTTATCTCCCTCCTTGGATTACAACTTTCGGACTTTATACATCTCTGCTATGTTAAAATTGCTCTTCTTTAACACAATTTCTGAAGTTTTCACATCGTATTGAGTATTTGCGGAATACAGAGTTATTTCCCACTCATGACGGTATCTGACGTATAACCATCATGACGTCATGATAATTATGTGGTAATGTTGAATTTTTACTGTCATTTCCCAGATTTTAAGGACCGTTTCCATAGAATTTGATGATGTCATATTTACTCTACGTCAGATACTGTCCCAAATGGGAAGTAACTCTGGTTTTCGAAAATAGGGAATACACCAATGTTTGTATGAGAATTACAGATAATAAGATATTTTAAAAGAATTAAGTCAGAAGGTTAGTTATGAAATCTCTTCGACATTATTCTGACCATTTATTTATAAATGCATTTTAATGTCAATAATTTGTATGGTAGATATGGATGAAGTCTGAGAGTTGTAATGCAATATGGCAGTTAATTTGGAGGTATGACATCATCATGAGAAGACACAGACGAATGAAAATATATTTAATTTAAGGACCCAGGCTTAAATATTCCATTTTATCAGAATAAACATGCGTGGTAATTAAAGATTACATAGCTCGCCATAACAGGTTTTTGTCATGAATAAAGTAAGTTCTAACATCCAAAAAAGTATTGTGTCAAGGAGTCTATGCATCTAATATTAGCCCTTAGAGAGCAATAAAAGATAAGCAAAAGTAAAAGAAATTAAAAAATAGGTTAATGGTTAAGGTCAAGGTCAAGACGTTAATGGTTTTTATCTCAAATGAAAGGTCTGGGTAATAATAAATATACACATCAAATATAAAATTCCTTTCAATGATAGTTGAAGAGATGAAGTCCAAACTAATTATGATCAAGGTGTGCACCAAACAAAAGTAAGTCAGACTTCAAGGTCAAGGTCATTTGGTCAAAGGTCATGGTCTCACATAAAAGGACTCATCAGAAGGTATTTACATGTGAAATATCAAAACCTTACCCTTTATAGTAGAGGAGATATAGCCAAGTTTAATGTTTTTGAAAAGGAGGTCAAATGCCGAGGTCAAAGTCACTGGGTCAAAGGACATGGTCTCAGATAAAAGGTCTCATCAAAAGGTATCTACAAGTGAAACATCAAAGTCCTACCCCTAAAAGTAGAAGAGATATAGCCAAGGTTAAAGATTTTGAAAATTAGGTCAAAGTCTAAGGTCAAGGTCACTAGGTCAAAGGTCATGGTCTCAAATGAAAGGTCTCATTACAAGGTATCTACATATCAAATATCAAAGCCTCATCCCTTATTGCGCAAGAGATAAAGCCCAGGTTAAAGTTTTGTCTATGGACGATGCCAACAACGAAATGACAACAATGCTGCTGCCCAGATTATGGAATAAGCTCTCCCGACTTGTTCTTCCCAGCGAGCTAAATAGTGAAATTTTTTATAAATCTTGCTAAACGGCTATGGAATTCATACAGTATATTCAACATATGTTTACACATTTATTATTGTCTTAAAAAAAGTATAAATTCAAGTACAGTTTAAAAAATTCAGTAATACGATATTTAATCTATATAAGACAAGCTAGGCTAATATAAGGATAATATTTTTAAACAAGAACCCCAGGGGGCACAACGCTCACCTGATACCCATGCACGCTCTAATTGACATACTGACATTGAATACTGATAGTGCCAGTACCAGGATTTTAGCCCACAACCTTTCTAACAAGATTTTTGCCGGATGCAGACAAGTTTTTTTTTCAGACAACCTTTAAAAGTACAAACAAGAGAAAATAGTCACATTTCAAAACAACTACTTTTTTACTGATTTGAAAAGATGGATTATGCGATCCAAAGTCATATGCCCAGCTAGTATAGTTCGATTATGCAACATCAAAAATAAAATCATTTTGTAAAATTCCACATTAATGTGCAACAGAAACAGAATAAAACAATGAAATGATTTCATAAATTAAGTTTATTTAAAATTGAACACCAAACCTTTCATTATTAATAGCTAGTATGCCAGAAAATAATAAAGCCTGTGTTTGTGAAACACGAATGCCCCGCGGTGGCATCTTTGTTGGTATAAACACCATTTTCTGTTAAGTATGTGAGAGGTCAGGGTCAGAGTAATGTTGGTATCAATGGAAAGATCTTGTCACAAAGAATACACATGTACAATATGAAAGCCCTATCACTAACCATTCAAAAGTTATGCCCAATGTTAAAGTTTTTGAAAAGTAGGTCAAAGGTCAAGGTCAAGGTCACGAGGTCAAAAATTTTGGTATCAATGGAAAGGTATTGTCACAAGGAATACACATGTGAAATATGAAAGCTCTATCACCTTCCTATCAAAAGTTATGCCCAATGTAAAGTTTTTCGGACAAACAGACAGACGGACAGGCCAAAAACTATATGCCCCCGTATCTTTGATTCCGGAAGCATAAAAAACAAAGACTTTTCGGTTTTGCCTTTATTCATATTAAATTATACAGAAATCTATGAATGAGAGCTTTTGAATAGTATTGATTTCATCTTAATACATGTAACGTACAGTCAAAATCGTGTTAATCCAATTAACACAGACAAGTTGTTAGCGGACAATATTAATTCAAGTGAGTTGTGCAGAAATTGAGCCAATTTATTTTCCAAACAGCAGTGTACGGTGTATCAAACCTCATGACCCAGTGAAACCACTTGGACAAATTATTTTCGGTAAATATGCTGAAATGCGGTGCTTGGAAATGTATTTTTAGCATATTGAATCAATAGTCGTGATAAATTTAACTTCGAACTTGATCTTGTCTTTTATGCAATCTACAGATAGGTTTGAAAATATGCAAAATTCGGAACATTTTCGATGAGGACGCAGAGTTCCTGTAAAAAAAAGTGAAATTTGCGAAAAAAGGACATGCATGACCCCCCCCCCCCCCCCCCTTTTCTTTACATTTTTATGCGTGCCAAAGATTCGCAATCAAAAAAGACCAATTTTACAGACTTCCGGGCATTTCAAGTCAGTCAAAATTTTTAGTGTGCACCTTTTTATTTCCTGTAGTTACCCCTACTAAAGGGGCAAGGAGGTATTGGACCAATCAAATCTGTAACACAAGATATATGGCGACTATGTTTACCATAGATACAGAAATAAGACAGAGAAAATAATCATTAAATAGGGAAATTGTTCTGAAATATGCATGTATGAATAAAGCCTGTGTTTGTGAAACACGAATGCCCCCGGTGGCATCTTTGTTAGTATGAACACTATTTTCTGTTAAGTACATGTATGGGAGGTCGCTGGGTTAAAAGTTCAAAGGTCAAGGTCACGAGGTCAAAAATTTTGGTATCAATGGAAAGGTCTTGTCACAAGGAATACGCATGCGAAATATGAAAGCCCTATCACTTACCATTCAAAAGTTATGCCCAATGTTAAAGTTTTTGAAAAGTAGGTCAAAGGTCAAGGTCACGAGGTCAAATTTTTTGGTATCAATGGAAAGGTCTTGTCACAAGGAATACACATGTGAAATATGAAAGCCCTATCACTTACCATTCAAAAGTTATGCCCAATGTTAAAGTTTTTGAAAAGTAGGTCAAAGGTCAAGGTCAAGGTCATGAGGTCAAAAATTTTGGTATCAATGGAAAGGTCTTGTCACAAGGAATACACATGTGAAATATGAAAGCCCTATCACTTACCATTCAAAAGGTATGCCCAATGTTAAAGTTTTTGAAAAGTAGGTCAAAGGTCAAGGTCAAGGTCACGAGGTCAAAAATTTTGGTATCAATGGAAAGGTCTTGTCACAAGGAATACACATGTGAATAATGAAAGCCCTATCACTTCCCATTCAAAAGTTATGCCCAATGTTAAAGTTTTTTGAAAAGTAGGTCAAAGGTCAAGGTCACAAGGTCAAAAATTTTGGTATCAATGGAAAGGTCTTGTCACAAGGAATACACATGTGAAATATGAAAGCCCTATCACTTACCATTCAAAAGTTATGCCCAATGTTAAAGTTTTTTGAAAAGTAGGTCAAAGGTCAAGGTCAAGGTCACGAGGTCAAAAATTTTGGTATCAATGGAAAGGTCTTGTCACAAGGAATACACATGTGAAATATGAAATCCCTATCATTTACCATTCAAAAGTTATGCCCAATGTTAAAGTTTTTGAAAAGTAGGTCAAAGGTCAAGGTCAAGGTCACGAGGTCAAAAATTTTGGTATCAATGGAAAGGTCTTGTCACAAGGAATACACATGTGAAATATGAAAGCCCTATCACTTCCCATTCAAAAGTTATGCCCAATGTTAAAGTTTTTTGAAAAGTAGGTCAAAGGTCAAGGTCAAGGTCACGAGGTCAAAAATTTTGGTATCAATGGAAAGGTCTTGTCACAAGGAATACACATGTGAAATATGAAAGCCCTATCATTTACCATTCAAAAGTTATGCCCAATGTTAAAGTTTTTGAAAAGTAGGTCAAAGGTCAAGGTCAAGGTCACGAGGTCAATAATTTTGGTATCAATGGAAAGGTCTTGTCACAAGGAATACACATGTGAAATATGAAAGCCCTATCACTTCCCATTCAAAAGTTATGTCCAATGTTAAAGTTTTTCGGACAAACAGACAAACAGACAAACAGACAAACAGACAAACAGACAAACAGATAAACAGACAAACAGACGGACAGGCCAAAAACTATATGCCCCCGAATCTTTGATTCCGGGGGCATAAAAAAAAGCAATCCAAGGAATGCTTGTGTTGCCTGCGTAGCGGATTTTTTTTTTATTGAAATTAGGTCAAATATCAAGGGCAAGGTCACTAGGTTAAAAATTATGGAATGTTTAGAAAGGTCTTTTCATAAGGAATACAAATGTGAAATATCAAAGCCCTATCACTTACCACTCAAAAGATATAGCAAATCATAGATTTGTTGAAAAGTAGGTCAAATATATAGGGCAAGTGCACGAGGTAAAACATAGGTAATCACAGATTACGAAGCTCACCTCGTGACAGCAAAATTCAATTCAAACATATTTCTTAGTACATGTATATTGGCTTTTAAAGGCAAAACCACTCAAAGAGAAAATTCAAGCAATAAATCTGGAGAACGAAAATCTGTTGACTAAACTGAACAGATGTGAACACGAGAATGCCGCCTTGAAACAGAGAGTCAAAGAAAACGAGGGTAAGATAACGAAAGCACTGATCCAAAGCAACCACAACGAGCAGTATTCCAGAAAAACTAACATCAAAATAATTGGATTAAAAGAAGAGAGATCAGAAAACACAAAAGAAGTCGTCAAGAAAGTTTTTTTAGAAAAGGGCGGAATAGAAGTCGAGGACAACGAAATTACTGCAGTGCATAGAATCCCAGGGAGAAGCGAAGACCATCGTCCAATTTTAATCAAATTTCGGAACACCGACGCCAAGTCAAAAGTCATGCGGAAAAGAAGAATGATAAAGGAAGCAGGCGGGGGAATAAGGCTAGTAGATGATGTCACCAAGATGAACACAGAACTCATTACGAGACTCAAGAATCACGATAAAATATCAGGCGCTTGGTACTTCAATAGCTACGTGTACGGTCAACATGGAAACAAAAGAATTCGCTTTGATATCTTTGACGATATCAACAGTAAAATAGCAATGTCAGTTTAACTTTAAGAAAGTTCTTATATATCTTAAGCTCTGTAATCTGTAACTTCTGCTGGAGATAGGTTGTAAGACTTTGATTACTCCTTTTTTTCCTTTTTTAATTTTAATTATGTATGTTTGTGAATCCTTTTTACTTTACTTATTGTCGATGTATGAATGTGGTATGAATGGAACGCCAATGGAATATCAATACACAAAATTGCCTTATGCCTACAGATAAACTGAAAGTTGTTTCTGTCAATTGTAGAGGATTAGGGGACCAGAAAGAGAAAGGATGTCTTCCGATTTTTACGTGATAAAAAGGCTTCTATTTACTGTTTACAAGATACCCACTTCACAAATAAATCGGAAAAAGTTATCCGTATGCAATGAGGCTACGAAGTATTCTCGAGTTATGGGTCTAGTGACTCAAGGGGGGTTACGATATTGCTTAATAATAATTTCGAATACAAAGTGGTCGACTGTATAAAAGATCAGAGTGGAAACTACATTATTCTTAACATAACTGTGGAAAACAAATATTCCCTCTTAATTGTTAATTTGTACGGTCCAAATCTAGATTCTCCTAATTTTTATAAAGAAATTAAGGATAAAATAAAAGATAGTGATTATGAACATTGTATTATGTGTGGAGATTTTAATCTAGTCTTGGATTACGACAAAGATTGCCATAATTACACGAGACAAAATAATGTAAAGGCCTCAGACGAAGTAAAGTCAATGTGTAATGAATTATCAATCTGTGATCCCTGGAGGATACAAAACCCAATATTAAAGAGATACACATGGTCCCGTATAAATCCAACTAAACGAGCTAGGCTCGATTTTTTCCTTATATCTACGCCCCTTTTAACAATGTTGGACAGAACTGATATTGAACCGGGATACCGCACAGATCACTCTATAATCACACTAGAAATTAAAATTTCGAACTTTATAAATGGAAAAGGTTTTTGGAAATTTAACAATTCGCTATTGTATGATAAATTATATGTGGAGAAGGTAAAAAATGTAATTCGCCATACGAAATATGAATACGCTCTACCAGTGTACAACTTCGCGAACCTCGATCAGATTGATAATGCAGAGTTGCAATTTAGTATAAGTGACCAGCTTTTCTTCGAAACGCTTCTTATGAAAATAAGATCCATGACGATACCATATGCAGCAAAGGAAAAAAGACAAAGGTCGCGCGAAAAGTCTGAATTGGAGCATGATATAAAACAAATACATGAAATGATAGACAGAAACGAAAATGTCCAGAGTAACATCCAAGAAAGATTGGAAGAACTTGAACAAAAATTAGAAAGAATTAGGAAGAAGGAACTAGATTCTATGATTATTAGAAGTAGATGCAAATGGATAGAACAAGGTGAAAAGCCTACCAAATACTTTTTGTCTTTGGAAAAAAGAAACTTTATTAACAAAAATATGGTGAAGTTAACAAAACCAGATGGCTCTGTTGTTACGGAACAGAAGGAGATTCTAAATGAAATTAAAAAAATTTATGAATCACTTTACCAATGTAAAGATGACTCGTTAGAATCAGTAAATATAGAGAATCTTCTACGTAACGGTAACGTGAATAAAATCACTAATCAAGACAACATAGATTTAGAAAAGCCAATATCCATTGAAGAAGTTTCACAAGCTGTTAAATGTTTAAAAAGAGATAAAAGTCCAGGACCTGATGGCTACACAGCAGAGTTTTTCAAATTTTTCTGGCTTGACTTAAAACATTTACTTTATAGATCAGTCATAGAGGGCTTTCAAAGGGAAGAACTATCAATAACCCAAAGAATGGGGATTATCTCAATCCTTCCAAAGGGAAATAAATCACGAGAATATCTTAAGAATTGGCGACCAATATCTCTATTGAATATAACATACAAGATAATCTCACATTGTCTTGCACCAAGAATGAAAAAGGTCCTTCCATATCTTATAAATGAAAACCAAACTGGTTTCATTAAAAACAGATACATTGGAGAGAACACAAGAGTCCTCTATGATGTCATGAACGAATTGGAAAATCAAAACAGAGAAGGTCTTTTCGTCATGATTGATTTTGAAAAAGCCTTTGACTCTATATCCTGGAGATTTATGAATCAAGTATTGAAATTCTTTAAGTTTGGTCCCAATTTCATAAAGTATATTAATTGTCTGAACAACAAATTTAGGCTGTGTACAATTCAACACGGTGTTTCTTCTCCTTTCTTTACAATTGGCAGAGGCTCTAGACAAGGTGATCCTATTTCCCCTTATATTTTTATACTATGTGTTGAAATACTAGGTATACTTTTTCGAGAGCATAAGGAAATTAAAGGCATAACGATTAATAACAAAGAAATTATGATAAGTCAATATGCTGATGACACTGGTCTATTCTTAGATGGTACACAAAACTCACTGAAACATTCACTTTCCTTATTAGAACAATTTGCAAAATTTTCAGGTCTCAAACCAAATATTGACAAATGCAGGTGTGTTTGGTTAGGATCAAAGAAACATAGCAACATTAAATTATGCACTAACACTCCTCTTGTATGGTCAGATGAACCTTTTGCTTATCTAGGCATCATTTTCAGTATAAAACTTCATGAAATGGTTGAACTTAATTATCAAGAAAAACTCTTAGAAATAAAGAGACTAATTTCGAGTTGGTCAAAAAGAATTCTAAGTCCAATGTCAAAAAGAATTCTAAGTCCAATTGGAAAAATTATAGTTATTAAAACAATACTTATATCTCGTCTAACTCACTTATTTATAACCCTTCCAAATCCAGACAGTTCTACTTTAAAAGAGCTCGAAAGAAATCTTTTTAAATTTTTGTGGAATAATAAAAATGATAGAATATCAAGAAAACAGATGTTCCTTAAGTATGAGAAAGGTGGATTAAGAATGATTAATATTCAAGCCTTTAGTAAATCTTTAAAACTAAGCTGGATAAAACGTTTACTGACAAGAGAATCAGTTCTGAATGATCTATTCAAAATATCATCATCAAAGGAAATAGATGAAATTTATAAATATGGCCCAGATTATTTGAAGACTTTAGAAAACTTAACACAAAATGACTTCTTGAAAGATATCCTTAATATTCTTTATGAATTTAGAATGCTTCTCTTCAGAAAAAATGACAATGACAAAGATAGTAACTTTATATATCAAGAAATTTGGTATAATTCTAATGTTAAAATCAGCCAAGAAGTCTTTACATATAGACTTTGGATTAGCAAAGGTATTACCTCTATTTATCATTTAATTAGTGACAGTGGTATGCTCATGTCGTATCAAGAATTTTGTGAAAAATATGATTTCAATCCACCTTTTACTCTTTTCTATGGCTTAAAAAATGCCATTTTAGAAAAATGGCCCTGTCTTCGAACAGACAGCTTTGAAATAATGTTACCTAATTACAATGAGTACATAGAAATAATAATTAAGAATAAAGATAAACATGTTTCAGTCTATGATAAATTTCTGTGTTCATCTCAATCTAAACAAGAGTACATAGACAAGTGGTGTTTAGATATGAATGTTGATAAAGAAGAAGTTTATGATTATATCAATAGTTTACCTTTCCGTATCACAAAAGATACAAAACTATGTTGGTTTCAGTACCGATTGTTACATCGCATAATTCCAACTAACATTCTTTTGCACAGAATGAGAATAAAAGACACAACATTGTGTTCTTTCTGTAATGCTGATGAGGAAACTTTATTACACCTGTTTTATTCTTGTAATATTGTACAGGATTTCTGGAAAGATTTCTCAGAACTCATTACAAGACACACAGACGTCTCATTAGGTCTTGAAAAAGAGACGATAATCTTTGGGAAACAATATAGAAAACACAACGACTGTATCAATCTCTTACTGTTACTAGCTAAGCAATTCATCTTTACGCAAAAGCTTAAAAACAGTTCCATCAATATTAATTCGTTTATGTTTTCATTGAAATACTACTTTGATTTGGAAAAACGTATATATGTAAAAAATGGGAAAACACTAAAGTTTAAAGATAGGTGGGAAATGTTTAATGATGTTTTATCATAAGTATCATCCATTGGCGGAATGAATGTGTATGAGTGTGTGAATGTGTCTTTTATGTTGTAAATATCAAATTATGCTTTGTAAATTACTCAATAGAAAAAAAAAAAAAAAAAAAAACCACTCAAGCAGAAAAAGTAGGTCAAGGTCATTTTATGAAAGTTTGATCAAAGATACATCCAATATGCAAGTTTGGTACATGTAGCAGTTATACTTTGCTCAATATTGGCTTTTAAAGGCAAAATCACTCAAGCGGAAAAAGTAGGTCAAGGTCATTTTATGAAAGTTTGATCAAAGATACATCTGATATGCAAGTTTGGAACATCTAGCACTTATACTCTGCTCAATATTGGCTTTTAAAGGCAAAATCACTCAAGCGGAAAAAGTAGGTCAAGGTCATTTTATGAAAGTTTGATCAAAGATACATCCAATATGCAAGTTTGGTACATGTAGCACTTATACTCTGCTCAATATTGGCTTTTAAAAGCGAAATCACGCAAGCGGAAAAAGTAGGTCAGATGCTGCATCCGATGCATGGGTCCATCTCGGCATCCAAAGATGAATCACTTGTGCAAGTTTGGTTACTGTAGCATTAGTACTTTGTCAGATACTGAGCTACCCCAAACTTCTTATCCAAATCACTCAAGCGGAAAATGTAGGTCAGATGCTGCATCCGATGCAGGGGTTCACCTCAGCATCCAAAGATGAATCACTTGTGCAAATTTGGTTACTGTAGCATCAGTACTTTGTCAGATACTGAGCTAACCCAAACTTCTTAACCAAGTCACTCAAGCGGAAAATGTAGGTCAGATGCTGCATCCGATGCATGGGTTTACCTCAGCATCCAAAAATGAATCACTTGTGCCAGTTTGGTTACTGTAGCATCAGTACTTTGTCAGATACTGAGCTACCCCAAACTTCTTAACCTCCCTTACGAAAAAAATCTATACAAAACTATATGTCTCCTATATGTAAACTATATTTCTCCTATAGGTTTCCAGCTTTTGTGTCTAGGTTGGTTATAGGTATAGGTAACATATAGGTTAAATTGAATTTAACCTATAGGTGATATATATGTTAAAAATAGGGGAAATGCATACAGCATACCATGTCTGCTGGAGCTATAGGGAGGTTATAGTGCAACTATATGAATACTGAACTTAGTCTAATTTAGCTTCTCTTTAGACTTAGAAAATTGTACTGCTCTGCATCTTTGAGGGAAAATTTCTAAGTCCAGAACCATGACAATTTCTTTAAAAATTGTGTTTAAACTTATATGACATGAAATACAAGGCAATATGGGTATCAAAATGTGTATTTTTCCGAGATCTGTTAGAAAAGAAAAGCAATCTGGAATTTAACAGTATTTCACATTTTACTGTTTTCACATTGTACCTTATAATTATCAGTTAATCTGTTTGTAATTGGTTTTAGTTTGGGGGTGGGGTGGGCTGGCGGTTGTTTACAGCCATGGAAGTGGGTCCAGCCTAATAAAAAGAATATGACAAATCAGAAAAGCAAAGAATGTTTATTAATCCAAGTCCCTCCCCCCTTTTCCTGCTCTGAATATATTAAAAGACCATGAAATACAAAATAATGAAAAAAGTCCATCCTTGCCGGGATTCGAACCCTGGACCCCTAAATCAGAAGTCCGACGTTCACCCAACTGAGCCACGACAGTCACGTATTTACGACATGGTATATCTTAAGAAGCATCGTAGTTTGAAATGTTTGTGTACGACACGTCCATGATTAGAAGACAGCCAATCAAAACGACGGATTTTAAAAGGTCCGGGCGGAAAAGTTGAAGTCGTAATTTCGTCTGCATTTATGTGATACACTAAAGACAAGTGAATAAATCAAAATAAACGACCATGAAGCCAAGTGAAAATTCCCACGGTCTACTGAGCACGTCGGCATACTAAGCACCTCAGTCGATGGGATATTTACATCAAATCTTTGTTTACTTTCTGTGAAAAGATGCAGTAGAACTAGAAGAGCTGAGAAATTTTGATGTTAGACCGACAAGAAGGTAAGCTATGTTTTCCTTGTGTATTAGAAATAATCGATTCGCTAGTTGTAAATTAACAGCTGAACAGAGGTAATCGGAGCTAAATCTTAACAAAAGGGCGGAGATCTCTCAACTAGGTAACAGGAGAAAATACACTTTTATGTCTTATCTCTACTGCATCATGGGACTGAAAAATTCTACAGTGGAAACATCCAATGTCATGACTTTAAATCCGGGGAAGGGCCAGGAAGTGAGAGGAATGGAGGGATCATGGAAGAGGACAGAATGGGGAAGGAATGGGGGTTGGAGGGAGAAGGGAATAGTGGGCAAATGTGCACCTACATGTATATGAAGAGTGTCACTGTGTGTCACTGTTTCATGCATTTGCAGTGTGCGTAGATGTATAAAAGAACACAGCATGAATGGTATTTCACTGGTTTTAAACATCATTTTTAAAACTTTGATGGTTCCGATAATTACCGGTACAGAATCAATAGCTAGCCTCCGATAGTGTCCAGATAATCAATAGTAAAATTTGTCCAATTGTTCATCACTATTTCTCCTGAATCTAGTATCATAAATTTTGCTCGTTTTTTGACTTTCAGACTACGGGGTACTGTACAATTGTACCGGTAGAGGGAGAACCAACGTGGCAGAATAGTCATGCAGCTAGATGACAGAGGCCACTGACTGTTAGAAGCAGAAGTAGAGGTAGAACCAGGCCAAATTAAGGACAGAAAAATGTGTAGATACTGTACCAAAACGCTTTGACAATTTCCAAACTTCTTTACATGTTGTGAAACATCATAATCATTCTCTGTGTAATTCTCGTGGATATTATAAGATCATCCAGTGTAATACAGAACCGTACAGAAATTCGTACTTCCCAAAGACCATTACTGATTGGAACCTACTTGAAGACACAATCATGCTTGTGAAAAGTTTGGGGGCCTTTCGATCGGCCATCCAGCAGCGAAACTAACATCACTTGTGCTCTTTCCTCCATCGCATATGCTGTAAAAGGCCAGGCGACATACCTATCCAGATCCAGACCAGAAAAACTATGAATATGTTACATTTTAAAATTGATTTGAACTTCAACTGCTTTGTTGTGTTAATGTGAGATAAAAAGTTAATTCAATTTTATGTCTTGATAGTTATTTTTACCATCAATAATTTGGGAATATTTGTCATATGTTGATATGTCTCACATAGTCTGTACAGCATGTAATGTTCAATACTTGGTAAAGAACCTGAATCAGAATGCTTAAAATTCCCATATATTTGCCCTATATGGGAAGTATAGGCGAGCTTCTGAATGGGACCTATGTATCTACCTATCTATGTATAGGTAGAGTATAGGGGGAATACAGGTACCTCTGAAAGTGACCTACATGCATGTATAGTTCAAGTATAGGAGGAGTATAAAGGACATAACGGTGAAAGACATATAGACGAACTATAGGTGATATAGGTAGAAGCTGCCAGCAAGTATAGGTTGAGGCTCATTTGCATCTAATTTGCATTTAAAATCCCTATATGTCACATATATGTAAAGACTATAAGAGAACTATATGTAACCAATAGCAGATCCCTATATGTCACATATAAAATTTTTTCGTAAGGGCAAGTCACTCAAGCGGAAAATGTAGGTCAGATGCTGCATACGATGCATGGGTTCACCTCAGCATCCAAAGATGAATCACTTGTGCCAGTTTGGTTACTGTAGCATCAGTACTTTGTCAGATACTGAGCTACCCCAAACTTCTTAACCAGACGCGGACGCGTGGGGTTATAGCATAAGCTCACTCAACTTCGTCGAGGTGAGCTAAAAATGATGGTATGTGAAGAAAGGTCTTGTCACATGGAATGCACATGTGAAATATCAAAGCCTATCACTCAGCAATCAAAAGAAATAGCCAATCTAAGATTTTTTGAAAAGTAGGTCAAATATCTAGGTCTTGGTCATGAGGTCAAAAGTTATGATATGTGTAGAAAGGCCTTGTCACAAGAAGGAATACACATATGAAATATCAAAGCTCTATCACTTACCAATCAAAAGATATAGCAAATCTTAATTTTTTTGAAAAAAAGGTCAAATATCTAGGTCAAGGTCATGAGGTCAAAATTATGGTATGTGTAGAAAGGTATTGTCAAAAGGAATACACAAGAGAAATATCAAAGCCCTATCACTTGCCAATCAATAGATATAGCCAATCTTGGTTTTTTTTAAAAAGTAGGCCAAATATCTAGGTCAAGGTCATAAGGTTAAAAAATATAGTATGTGAAAAAAGGGCTTGTCACAAGAAATACACATGTGAAATATCAAAGCCCTATCACTTACCAATCAAAAGATATAGCCAATCTTAGATTTTTTGAAAAGTAGGTCAAATATCTAGATCAAGGTCATAAGGTTAAAAAATATGGTTTGCGTAGAAAGGTCTTGTCACAAAGATTACACATGTGAAATATCAAAGCCCTATCACTTGCAAATCAAGAGATATAGCCAATATTAGATTTTTAGAAAAGTAGGTCAAATATCTAGATCAAGGTCACAAGGTCAAACATTATATGTGTAGAAAGGTCTAATCACAAGGAATACACATGTGAAATATCAAAGCTCTATCACTAATCAATCAAGAGATATAGCCAATATTAGATTTTTAGAAAAGTAGGTCAAATATCTAGGTCAAGGTCAAAAGGTCAAAAATTATGATATGTGTATAAAGGTCTTGTCACAAGGAATACACATGTGAAATATCAAAGCCCTATTACTTACCAATCAAAAGTTATGGGGTGTGACACCCAAGTGTGACAGACAGACGGACAGACGGAGGGACAGATGGACAGACAGACGAACAACAGACAAAGTGATCCCTAAGTGTCGCTGTGCTTCGCAGGCGACACAAAAAGTCAACATCTTAAAAATAAATTCAGCGTATATTTGATAGCGTATGTGGCCAAGTTAATTCGAAGTATGAAAATAAGTACACAAAGCCAAACTAGCTATAGCTTGTCTTATTTAAAAGATCATTAAAAATCTAAAAGTTGATATTTTGACAAAATTCTTTCACAGTTTCATTTCTAGCGATAAATATAAAAATAAAAAGAGAAAAAAAACTGAAAATTGGAAAAAAAAAATTGGGGTCCCGCCGGGGTTTGAAGCTACTCCCCATGGGTTCATTTGGCATGGAAAACATACATTATACCTATGTACAATCTTAAAAAATATTCCTTAAAAATCCAAAAGTGGATATCTTGACAAAATTCTTTCATTTGTAGGGCACCATGCATGAGTACCTCATACCTACAAATTGTCATGACAATCTGAAGAGTGGTTATAGAAAAGAAGCAGAAAATGTATGAAAATCAACCCCCCCCCTCTTCCTTTTTACATAAGAAAAAAATTCATAAAAAATCAAAAAAATAAATTTTAAGCATAAAATACATATCAAAGCATTAAGTAAGTTAAATATGATAAATATGTAGTAAATGAGTGTGTAAAATCATACACTTATTGAGTTATTTAAAGAAATAGTGCAAAAATGTGCATTTCTGACAAAGTCCGAAAAGACGTCAAAAACGCGTCAAAAATTTGACTTCGAAGTGGAACCAAAAATAACAACACTTCTTAAGACATCTCTCTAGATCATCCTGATGCTTTCGGTTTGTCGATACATGCTTCTGTTCTGAAGAAGAAGTTTGTCAAAGGAGGGTACCCCCCATGACCTACTTTTGGCTGTGGTGGCGCCACCTGTTGACAAATCCGGACGAAAAACAACAACACTTGTAGGGGACCATGAGTACTTCATACCTACCAAGTTTCATCAAAATCCCTTCAGCCGTTCTGGAGAAGAAGTTTAAAATGTGAAAAGTTTAGGACGACGGACGACGACGACGACGACGGACGACCGACGCAACACTATGACAATAGCTCACTTGAGCCTATGGCTCAGGTGAGCTAAAAAGACACCGGAAATCTACAAAGCGAACATACATGAAAATCACGAAAACAGAAAGATACTACTTGAGGAGTATCTTCAAAAATCATGAAAACTGATATGCTATTCCATGAATAATAAATTCAGGAAGTCACGGTAGCATATCATGTGACAGGCAAATAATCTCCAGTCCGAGAATTCCCTCTGATTAAACAAGGTTAAAACTGTCTAAATCTACTTTATATGAATTTATTTTGGGTCTATCATACCAGTATTATTATCATTTATAAGATGGTAATCTATTCTGGTCAAGAATAGAACACTTCAACAGAAAATTTTATTTATTTACGTGCACCATATCATAACATGTAAACAAAATAAAAAAAACAAAAATTCTGTTGAAGTGTTCTCTGAATATACCTCTATTCCTGAGCAGAAAATATTACCAGCATATAGATGATAGTGATGTTCATATGATAGGCTTAAAATAGTTTCCTACAAAGTACATTTAGACTGTATTTACCATGTAAAATGGAAGGGGATTCCCAGGCAAGAGATTATTTGCATATCACGTGATAGGCTACTGTGGAAGTTGTCATCAAAGAGAAAATAGAAGCCATACCAGGAATTGTCATGATGTCATACATATAGGTGAAGAAGTCTGCCTCCCTTGGTATTTTCCGTGTCATGATACCTTCTCTTTCTCCCATACCATCGTGTTGTTCCTGATCTTCCATTCGTTTTTCAGTCTATAATTAATAGATACATTACTCTTGTATACATTAATTGTTCAAATATACCAAGAAATACGATTTTGAATACAATTTATTATGTATTCAGTATACCAAGCAATCACAATAGGCCACTTGCTGAAATTCATAATGGCTGACAAAATTACGAAAAATGTCCCAGGTAGGTAATTTTTGCACACTTTTTCATTGTTACATCTCAATGGAATTACGTCTTTTATAAGTGATGTCATAAAGAAAAACAATGCCAAAGTATGTTGGCTCGGACATTTTGAGCTTTATAACATGATCGGAAAATGGTCTACTAAAATTCTACTTAAAACAATAATGTAATTATTCCACTAAATTGTATGCAAAGTACCTTCATTAAAACAATATATGGAGGAATACAACATTCTTGTTTTTCTTTCTAATTAAAAATCATTGATAATCTACTATCATTCTTATATAAACAGTCATAATAATCGATGCTCTTGATAAACCATTTTCGAATCTTATTATAAAAGCTCAAATGTCCGAGCCAACATGCATTGGCGTTGTTTTTCATTCTGACGTCACTAATAAAAGACATAATTCCATTGAGACGTAACAATGAAAAAGAGCGCAAAAATTGCCTACCTCGGACATTTTTCGTCATTTTGTCAGACATTATGAATTACTGCAAGTGGTCTATTAACCTATTTAAAACGTGATAAAATTGATATTGTTGCTTTCCATGGGACATAAAATTTGAAGTGTACCTGAACAAAAAATAGTTTTGGCTTCAGATTGAGTGTCATTTTATCCTTGAAGCATTCTTGAAGTGTAGTGAGCTCTACTTGTGGATAATGCTCCTTACCGCGCGCCTTGTGATAATCGTCAAACTCACATTCCAGCACTCCATCTTTACCATGCGATAAAATGACGGCAAAGAAACAATGGAAACTTGTGTAGTCCTCGCTGCTGGCTAGAAATTAACAAATTATTATTAGTATTGATTTCGTCTCATTGTAAATAATCATTTTATTTAATATAAAGTTTGAAAGAGTTCATTGATTTTTAACATTATGCCTCCTATCCTTAATAGAGTTTGACCTTCACAAAGATTATTCTGGCTGGCTCCTTTGATGAGAAAATTTTACATTTTCAACAAATTTGTACGAGAGAATCTGTCAAAATCAAGAATTTCTATTAGAGAATGGTAAAATAATGATTCTCTCTATTTCGCAGCCCAAAATAATCCCTGCCTTTGACCATAGCCTTCTGTTCTAAGCAACAATTTTGTGAGATCTTTTTTCACATCTTTTATCTTTTTTCCAAGCAGCTAATAATTGTCTGGACAAGATTTTCAACCAAATGTACTTTGACCTTGACTCAAATTCCTGATACATCCCTATAGGTACTGCATGGACATCAATGCTGTAAAATATTACCAAGATCCATGTAAACAGTGTAAATGATGGTCCAGACAAGATTTTCATCGTACATGTACTGTGACCTTGACCTTTGATCTTTGATCAAGGTCATGACATATATTTGGGTCATGGGCAACAATTCTGTGGAATATTATTCAGATCCCTGCAGGCAGTAAAAGTTAATATTCCGGCTAACATTTTAACATTTTTCAACCTACACGTACTGTGACCTTGACCTTTGACCTTTGATCAAGATCATGACATATATTTGGGTCCTGTGGGCAACAATTCCGAGAAATATTACATGTATTACTCAGATACATGTATTACTCAGATACATGTAGGCAGTGAAGATAATGATCCAGACAAGATTTTCATCACACATGTAATGTGACCTTCAGGCTTGACCTTTGATCAAGGTCATGCAGGCATTTTTTTGCCCCTTTTTAGGGCTGTTATTCGGTCCCATTCCCAATGAAAAATAGTATCTTTTTTTCCCCAATTGTAGCTCTAAAATTTTCCAATCTTATATAGAGGAAATTATCACCGAAATTTGTGAAATTTACTGGTTCAAAAGAAGCAAATTTACTATTTATTTTCCATCTTGTTGTTAGCATAAGAAATTTAATCATATTTAAATAAAAATTGTTTGATTTTAAAAACATTCAATTCTGATCTTTTGAGAGTATAAATTGTCATTTTCTTTTATCTTGTATTCCCAAAATATTCCCAAAAGTCGTTAATTTTCCCAACTGCATGGGCCCCAACCCCATTCCCAAATTACTGAAAAAAATAACTGTCATGACATATTTGGGTCCTGGGCAACAATTCTGTGGAATATTATTCAGATCCCTGCAGGCAGTAAAAGTTAATACTCCAGCTAACATCTTAACATTTTTCAACCTAATTGTACTGTGACCTTGACCTAGGACCTTAGATCAAGGTCACGAAATATACTTGGGTCCTTGACAACAATTCTGTGTAAATCGGATCCATGCAGGCAATGAAAATAAATGGTCCAGATAAAATTGTTCAACACACAAGTACTGTGACCTTGACCTATGACTTTGTATCCAGGTCATGACAAAACATTGGTCATGACAAAACATTGTGTCCTGGGAACAATTCTGTTAAGACAAGCTTATTTAGACTGATAGACAGACAGATGGACAGACAGGCAGCAAGGAAACCTAAAGTTTCACCAGTTTGGGACTACATGTATCTAATTAGTTAATGATCTTGAATATAATTTTATGTATTCCTGAAATCAACAGAATATTACCTTCTTGCATTAAAGCTATCATATCTGCCTTTGACAATTTGGAAAATTCAAAATCTCCAACGGCTTTCTGTTTCAGTACGTCTCTTTTAGGGTAAATTCCTTTGAAACCAAGTTCTTTAAGAACTCCCTTCAACTTGGTCAGCTTCTCTGATACTCCTTCTTTGTCACTGAGGTTATTTATGATGAGGGCTCTGCCCATACTGTCAAACTTCTTGTAGTATAGACTTTCAAATTCTCTTGAGGTAAAAATCCTGAAAAGTAATGTAGAATGATAATAGAGAGGTTTAGTTACAAGTTTTAGCGCGACGTGTACGTATGATGTCATCACTTCCTGCGATCTTTGATCAAATGACGTCATGTATAGTCTACGTTATGGACGTGTAAACGGCGCTCTACACGTAACGACTGAACGGGTAACTTCTTTGAAAATTTCCACACTTATCATTGATCGAACTTCCAGTTTTCGTTGTTATAAAGCACATTTCTAACTTTCCTAACATCGAGGTTTAATGGATCTTGATGTACATTTCTTGCAGATTAAACTGATTGAAAAGAAGCTAGCTACATGTACACCTTCCAACATATCTATACTTTGACCTTCTCCGGTTCGTATGTATAACTAAACGATGTCTTAGGATTGTGACCCAAACGGTGACGTGTACATGTACGTCACATGTCAGTCAATGGTTACATTTTCTAAAAATAAAGCCAGATTATATACGTCATGAGAAAGTTTTTTCTTTTTTTATTTTCTGCCTTCCAGTCATGCAATTAAGTGTTATTGATCATATTGATAATGCGTTTGTCTCTGATAGTGTTTTCATTAAAAAAAAATTAAACTTTTAAATCATTTATTTTACAACGTTTAACAAACAAGTTACGCAACTTATATTAATGTCTCACGTTGGCTCAGATGTTGGCGTGAGGGGTACAAGGAGAAGGAAGCAACCGGAGTACCCGGAGAAAAACCTCTTACCGAGGCCTGGGTGGGGGACCACCTACCCTCCCACATAAGACCCTTCGCCGAATCTGGGATTCGAACCTGGGACCTTAGAGGCAAGAAGCAAGCGTGCTACCACTGCGCTAACCCGGCCGGTGTTTTCATGTGTGACAGGTGGGTATCTTTTCTAAAAATTTTTTGAACAACTATAAAAATTTTTTTTCAAAATTACTACAGACTAATAAATTATGATATAAAGTTATTTTTCTTCCTCACTCTTTAGGTTCCCCTCCTTCTGTCGTTGAATGCTGAGCCCCAGGTCTATGTCTAGGTGACTGGTGGGGTTTACCACGTGTGTCCGGCACATCAATTCCCTCCCCACCTCCATCCCCCTGTATTATGTCTACTGTCCCCTCCCCACCTCCATCCCCCTGTGTTATGTCTATCGTCCCCTCCCCACCTCCATCCCCCTGGGATACATCCATAGTCACTCTCTCTGTACCAGGCTGTCCCTTGGCTTCCAGGATATCCTTTTGTACTTCCTCAGAGGACATCTTAATTCTGTAACGAAATAATGACTTGTGTATCATTTATATATTCATCATTTAATGCTAAAGATGTACGCCGAAAGGTGGCATTACGTGTGTTTTTTCTAGATATTGTCGAAAAGAATACATAAATAAAAACACATGTAAAAGCACTCTATTTTATATTTATGTATAATTTTTATCTGACCATTCCAACCACTTAGCTTTCGGACATAAATGAAGGCATATTGGCTGACTCTACACAGGTATTCAGTAATTTCGAAGACAATTAAGAGTTACTTCACATTTGGGTCGGTATTTGACATAGACTAATTGTGATATCATCAAATTATATGAAAACAGTCCCTAAACTCTTGGAAACATCAGTACGAAATTGTCGTTATCATACCATTTTCATGACATCATAAAGGTTTTATGTCAGATACCGTCTCAAATGGGAAATAACTCTGTCTTAAAAAAATGTAGGGATCCGAGAATTTACCAATGTTCAAATACATTTCATGCTATAACAGGCATAATGTAAGACGTGCATGCAAATAAGAATGACCGATTAATAGAATAAATGTAAATATAAGACTTAGTACATTTCACACGATTCACAGATTTTGCACGGGACCAACCAGAATTATACACCCATGAAAAAGTAAGACAGTCATTTCTTAAATAAATAGAAAATTTTAACATCTTTATGAAACGATTATCATAGCATACATTCATAATCGGTATATATACAAGGATTATCTATCCAAAATTATTGTGCTTCCAGTGAGTTTCTTCTGTGATAGGTACTACTCTACCATATTGTGACAGAGAACGGTTTAGGTGTACAATATCACCTTTCCAAGGTGTGCTCTATCACCCTATATAGTGCTACCTTGTCTTTCCACAGTAGTTTTCTTGACATTATGTAGTGCTGACCTGTTTATATATACAGACATGTCGTTTTCATACAAGATATTTAATTAAATTTTTTTGCATACCCAAGCAAATGTTCCTAGATATTTATTTTTTCCTTTAAAACTAATGTCAAATTTATGTTGCTATATTTTTCTTGTTAAATTTTGCCTATACTAAACGACCCCACTATAGATCTTTTACAGTCAAAGAGGGGTATCTCCAGAATATGTTTGTCTGTAACACAGGGTTTTTGAAAGAGAGGTAACTCGTGTAATCAATGTTCATAACATGTATCTTGAAAACGTTTTCTATGAAGGGAATACCAGGTATACAAATTTGTTGCTGACACTACATTATCAAAGATCAGTATAACCATTAAAAAAAGTGTTCCTCTGTCTGTATACCAATAATGATTGTAGAAGAATTAAGGCAAAGACTATCAAAAAGCACAGTCTGTGAAAAAATAAGTGTTTGTCAGATGCAGTATGAAATGAATTAATGGATGTACACTATCACAAACAGTCAGCATAATAATAACAATAGCGTTAGGTTAATTTAGTGTTTTATATAATTATGTTCTTCAGGTCGTGCACTATGTGCCAGAACCTGGACAACTATTTCGGCATAGTGAACACTTAACATAACACTATTATATAATTAGCACATCAATAAACAAAGCGGTAGATGCCTATATGCCGTCTTCGGCAGCCATGACACCTACAAATTGCCACGTATACTATAAATACGTACTAGATGCACTAGATGGTGTGGAACTGGAAAACCGTCAATTGTAGTCCGACAAGTCTGATGTGGGGCAAATTGTTCCTATTTGGTTGTTTGTTATTTCCCCCACAACAAACAACCAAAAAGGAATAATAAATTGCCCTGTTGAACATCAGACTTATCGGACTACGTCTGAGTTGCAGCAGCTAGGGGTGAACTTCTTTAACAGCTTTTATCATTGATTTTTATCCACATATTTGATAAAATCAAGTAACAGATGCTTCTATTCAAAGAGTAAGTCGACAAAAATGAAGTAAAGCATAGATCTAGATCTATATGATCAGAATGTTGGTGCACGTGTACTCATTCAGTCAGACTTTGATTTGGTCCATATTACAATCAAGGCAACATGAACATGGTATCAATTTGATATGATATACAACAGTAATGTAGTCACTTTTAAAAGTCTACATAATTAACACATCATACCATCTATCCAAATTTTGGTTTATCTTGCGTACTGTACTAATGTTTCTACTTTCGGTTTCGGTTGACCCGACCTAACCCGGATTCCCGGTTTTTATTTTCTTACCAACACGAATCGTTTTGTTTCTAAGACGTATGCCGTGGTCCCATTAGATGTCAAGGTATAGTCATATCCAATTTCAATCAAAAATATTTCATTAAACCAAAATTATTAATCAGTTACATGCATGTGCCATGAGCATTTTGCAAAAAAAAAAAACCAAACAAACAAGCAAGAACATATATAGATCTGCATCACCCGCAGCTCAAAATGTCTACACAGACTTAAATTCCTGTACTTAAACATGTGAAATAGGGGGACGCATTTGACCCCAACAGTCTCGAAAGATTGTCTTAAAGATTCGTTACATGCTTTGAACCTAAATTTATAATTCAAAATTTGCCTGAAAAGCCCCCCAGTCCCTCCCCCAAAAACGCATTTTGCTGTTAAGGCACGGTCCATTTGATATTCTGGGGGGGGCTTGGGTTTTTTTCGAAAAAAATAATTTTGCTCTGAATTTTGATGAAAAAAATAAATTTGCTTATGGTGTGACAGAAAAAAATAATCTTGCTCTTACAAGTAATCTGAATTTGAAGAATAACTATAAAATTCACTTAAAATTCCTGAAATTTTTTCGGCTCGCTTCGCTCGCCACAGTTTTTACTTTCTATGAAAAATTTTTGGCTCGCTTCGCTCGCCATAGTTTTCTTCTGTAATGGCAAGTTCATATTTGAAAATATCAAAAGAATGCATGTTACTGAAACAATTAAAATGCTTATATACATTATCAATATAATTCATTACTAATATGAATCAAGGCAAAGCCTTTTTGTGCGAGCGGAGAGAAAATAGATATGATTATATGAAATAAAAAAAGATCTTTCTATTATATTTTGACTATGATGGATTATCTTATCTTACAAAACTTTCTATTTGATGATTGCCAAAAAAAGGTAGTATAAGGCGAGTGGAAACACGGAAGCATTTGTAAAATTGATCTAGACCAGCAGATCTGATGAACATTTTAAGGGGGGCTTAAAAATATGGTTCTTTTAAAATATGGTTCTTTATAATTCATTTTTGTTTTGTAAGAATAATGTTTAGGTTAGCTGAAAAATAAATTACTTAAGAACAAAAGAAAAAATAAACATATTCCGACTTCTGACAGTACGAAACCACCCGAGACGAGAAAAGCAATCAGAGAGAAACGTCTCGTTTAAAACCGGAAATGTCGGATTTCCCGTGGTTACGTCGCCTTGTTGATGCTTTATCGTTACCTGATTTACGAAAAATATTTTCAATAAATTTAACTTATAAACAAAAATTGAGTATAACATATACGTCTACTTGGAGTCGAAAAAAAATTTAAATGGCAATATCCAGCATCTCCGCAGTAACTCTGTCTGCGAGGGGACGAAAGTTTTTGAAAGCATAGTAGTACATTCTCATTCTTTGATTCAGCATATTTTCTCAATAAAATATGTGTATACGCGTTACCATAAGGGCGAGCTTCGCTCGCTATAATAGATACATGTATCACCATAGTGTCTGATTTTATAAACAAGCTTCGAAGGAGAATTTAAATAAGTTTTCACTAGTTTTCATTTTTACATGTTAAAACTTGCATCAGGCCCTTTTACATGTTACATGACCTTTTGTACATTTTGTTAACTAACTACATGTATATCGCATATTGTAAAAATCTTTCACCTCTCTCAGTTTAGATGTGAATACAAGTTTTACATAGAAATAATGTTTGGAGTATTTTTAAAAGTAAAAATAAAGAATTTCTATTGAAAAACACAAACATTCTTAATATTCACATCAATTGTTATAAAAAAAATTTCCTTGCTCCAACTTTGCGAGAAAGAAATAATTTTGCCCCAGTCCGGGGCGAAAAAAATAATCTTGCTCCGACAAAAAACCCAAGCCCCCCCAGAATATCAAATGGACCATGCCTAATTGTTGTAAATTTAAGAAGGTATTGAACACTTTGACGCCAAATTCAATTTTTCTCAAAATTTCTGAAATTATTCATTTCTTGTCTGTCCTTCATCATACAAACTTACATTTGATTCTATCCACAGGAAAAAATTCTATGAGACAAATTGAAATATGCATTTTTCAACGTACCCGTGAATTTCTTGATGACGTCATAATATTAAAAGTGTCATTCCGGTTCTCTTAATGTTATTGGGAATTAATTTTAATTTAACTTCCAAAATATTCATAAATGTATTGCTCTTACATATGGAAAAGATTAGCTGAATTGTGTTATAAACAAAGGCAGGATACTTCAATAAAAGATGACTGACTGTCGCTGAAAAAATTGCAATTTCGAGCCAATTGACTGTAGTTGATAGGTGATTATTAGGAATCCTGTGGATCAATCCTTGTCAAAAACTAACAAAATTTTCAACGATGTCCACATATGATTTCATTATTAAATGAGAAAAATTAAATTTGGGATTTAAGAAATGAATCTTATATTTTTTCTATTGATGCAGTCTGGTATCACCCGAAAAATTGGACAGAAAACTGCATCAATGCGCGTAGCGCGTTGATGCAAAAGTTTTCTGTCCAATTTTTCGGGTGATACCTGCATCAACAGAAAAACTATAAGATTCATTTCTTATCATTTAATTATTATCTGTTTATGGATTCTTGGATCTAAAAACAATCAATCACCGCACTATATTTCGTAAGTCGGAGGGTTTTGCAGTTATACATCTGCCAAAACAAGTTATGGCAGCCGCCATGATTCAAACAGCGAACGATCGTCTCTCTATATCTTTGGAATAAGGACCAGTTTGAGCAAATTCTATATGCACTGTTAATTTTTGAGTAAGTAGAAAAGAAATGGTACCCTTGAAATGATAAGCAAACATCAACAAATTGTATTTTCAGCAACGAATTCATTCGTGTTTGAGGGAACCCCCGGTTCTAAAAATAGTGCTATAAATAGACTTCCGTAAAAAATTGTGTTGATCAATGTATCAACAAAATTTCTCAGCCAATCAGAATCTTCATTTCTTGAAAATGACAATGGAAATTAAATGATTAAAATTTTACAAAGCTTTATATTTTCCAATTTTTTCTTCCAAATTCGTCCATTTTCAATAAAGTGACATCCTCTTCCTTGTTATATAAATTTGTCAACGACTACACTAAGATAAAAATTGAATTTTTTATTTCATACATGTAAAGTTTCAATGCGATACGTTTTGTATTAATGTTTTAATTGCATTTTGAATTGGATAGTTTGTGACGCCATTTTCCCCCGAAAACGTTGAAATGACGTCGTGGTTAGCTCATGGATAAAACTCCTAAAGTCCACAATTTTGAAATCGCTATAATTCCTTCAAATTACGTCGGAAATTATTCAAACTTCATCAGGATACTCAAATTTGTATATCAATCAGGGTATCAAATGTTTTAAGGAAGTAGGGACTGCACTTTTCCTAGGAAGTGAGAAAGCAAATAATACTCACTCAGCCGCCATCTTGGTGTTGAATCCCTCCTTAACTGAGTACATCAAAATCTAATGACAAATCTTTGTATGAAATTTGTGTTTTGGGAACAAATTTAGTCCACGATTTGTTTTAACTGGTTATAATAAGTCCATTTGTACATATACATACATGTTTAAAGTTTTGAAATTGTTGCAATAGGAAACAATGGTGTTTTAAATAAATGACACTTAATTGGTGTATCAATTGATACGAAAAGTAAACAAATTAAATCGCATGCAGAACTTTAAATAAAAGAATGTGGTGGATTCAGCACCATGTTGAATTAAAAGAACGGAATATTTCCACAATTAATTTGTTTAAAAATTTAATGTGCCACATTGGCGCAGTAGGTAAAATTTGAATGTGCCATTTTAGAATTGAATGTGACTATGGCGCAGGGCGCAATTGCTTAGATTCCCAATCACTGAGCTACAAGAACCTGTGCCCCTTTCACCAGGTTTGGTATTTCAGAATTTATAGCTATAATAGGGATAATTGGCTATTATAGCTATAAATGCTGAAATACAGAACCTGTTCACACCATTTTGTTTATAATATATAATTATATTACATTTGGAGCTTTTTACAATCATTTCTAGCAAAAGTGCACAGGTGCTTGCAATTATATGATTGGCTCCTCCCCTCTGGCATATATTAGATTGAGTTGGAATTAATATGAACAAAGGGGTACCCTTACGAAAAGAAAAAATTGCAGCAAGCTTGCTGCAACCATAAAAGCGTGCAGAAAGACGTGTGCAGGTATATGCCGCTACCTGCACACAGATTGCACACAAAATCGGAATACAAATTAGGTTGCAGGTAGCCGCACATAGCTGCTGCTAGCCGCACATGGTTGCCGCTAGCTGCATCATTTCATTTCAAGCAAAAAAGGAGCATCGGGTTAAGTTTTCTGTGCAGCTAGCTGCAACTATAGAACAGAAACAAAAGAGTGCGTGCCAGAAGCTGCATATTCATGTATAAGTCACATGCACACTAATTTGCTTGAACTTGCAGAAACTTTACACTATAATACACGCGACCTTCTGGACGTTGATATTTGCATGTACGTTAATAAAATTGTGTTCAGTATGCAACAGTTGTCTGCAGTTTGGGATATTCTCTTTCACATTGTAGTAGTCAGCATAGTAACTTCTGTTTCAAGTGGTCCAACCATTATTCCTACTCCATTTATACAAGTGTTTATAAACATGTATGTGTAAATCAAACCTATGTGGGGTAGTCTGCTGCTAGCGGCACTATATGTGCAGGAGATGTGCAAGAAGGGTTGCAGCTAGCAGCACATATATGTGCAGAATGTATGCTGGAACAGATGCAGCTAGCGGCAACTATGTGCAGGAAGTGTGCCGAAACAGATGCCGCTAGCCGCACATACGTGCCAGAGGAGTGCAGGAAAATGTGTGCCGCAAGACCTCATTTGCATGCCAAATCTCACCATAGTTGCTGCAAGCTTGCGGCAACTAATGCTGCAAACTTGCAGCAACTATGTGCAGGAAGGCCAAATTTTTCATAAGGGTAGGGCCACGAAGCCCGATATTGGCCCTAATTTTGATAAATTTTGAACATTGCACTTCATAGAATTTTAAACTGTCAATTGACATTTTGAAACGTTCTCTACTGAATCACGAATCTACTTAAATTTGTAAACATTGCTTTTATCAACACCTTTTAGCCCTTTGAAAACACCAAAATAGGTCATATTCGGCGAAATTGATGCAAAAACTCAATATTTCTATTAAATTAGCAATGGCCGCATGCATTAACTATGATGGAAAATTTAAATTAATGTGAATTTAAGACTATCATTATATCCTTTTGTCATTAACGCTTTATCTCAGTTAACGCATGCGGCCACATTGAATTCTACGACAAAAGACAAAATTCCCAGCAATTTTCGTCATATTTTATGCGTCAAAATGACGTCACTTCATGACGTCATTACAGTTAAATGGCACATTAATTGTTTGGTGATATTATTCTTTTCATGAAAAGCGGTAAACATTCGTGTATTTTCATGAGAGATATCAAGTATTCCTCATGAAATTTATTTTAAGAGAAAAATCAAGGGCCGATTTAGGGGTCTCGTGGCCCTACCCCTATCAAGATATAATAATACAAAATTCATAAAAGACCGTTTTCAGTATTCAAACCAAATTCTGATATATGGTTACTGGGAACAGTTGGGAAATACACCTCAGGGTTTTTTTTTTCCTTGTTTTGGGGCCGAATTTCGGCCCCTTCCCAATGCCAAATTTCCTCTATTTTTCCCAAAATATCACCCTGAAATTCCCAAAGAGGAATTATGAAAAAATCACCTGAGAAAATAAGACCCAAATCCTGGAAGTCAGCACAAAATGTCTTATTTCTAAGTTCATTTTTAAAAGTTTTTTATTCATCCCATTTTCAGTTCAAGCAAATCAATGGATTATCAGTGTTAATAAATGATACTTTAAGGTTATACTTTGGTGAGAATTTGTACAAAACATTTCCCAATTTTAGCAAAATGTTGCAAATTTTCCCAAATGGGACAGGCACAGGCACCTTCCCCCCCCTCCCCTCCCCCCCCAAAAAAGCCCTGCACCTAATGATGTTTGCAAAGTTAGGAGTCAATAGGTCAAAGGCCAAGGTCACTATTCCTGTCATAAATTGTTTTTGAAAGAGTGTATTGTCATAGCAAACTGACCCGACTGGGCTGAGCTTCAATATATAATTTTCACCCTTAAATTCTGTTCAGGTGAAAAATAGCCATAATTACAAATTTAAAGGTAATTACTCTTAAAAAATATATTAGATGAAATTTATATCAATCTACCCTGAAATTTTATCAATTCATCCTAGTCCCTTGATTGAATTTAAGCGTCCATCCTATCAGGTCATTTGCTATGACAATAACTCATGCTGTAGCTGGGACACTGTCCCGTATGTTGAGTAGACATGTATATGCATTCAAGGAAAATATTTTTAAAATAAGTGAGAAATTCCTTAATAACTTTTTACGAAACTTGTATATTGTTATTATTATTGATATCTGACAATTGTATATATACATCTTGTAAATGCATGCATTTCTACTACAACATATATGTGTTTATCATTATTGTTCCTCAATATGTCACAATATGTGAATCTTGAGTGTAATAAAGTTCTGTTCTGTTCTGTTCTGTTTTACAAACACATTGTCCAGTAAAAATTGAAAGACATTATTCTAATGTAAGTGTAAATTATTTTAAGCTTAAATTTACGGCCCATTAATCCAAAACTTTCTAATATCTTGTGTATCATTTGATATACATTTTTTTCAGTGATTTCCGAAAAAGGACTAAATGGATCCCACATTCCTTGGCATAGACCTTGGTACTACGTCAGTGAAGGTAGTTCTCATCTCGGCAGAGGGAATTTTGCTGAAGTCCGTCTCCCACCCCACCTCCGCTGATGTTCCAAGCAGTATAGGCTGCAAAGGATGTGAGCAAAATGTAGTTGAAATAATTAAAGCGCTCCAAAAGTGCATGGCAGAAATCATTGATGACGGTAAACCGTGCGTGTCAAAGGTCGGTATCTCCGGACAGATGCATGGAGTAATGATGTGGAAAAGTAGTCACATGAAGAAATACAGGGAGGGATTGTCTATAAAGACTGGAGGGTAACTATGTAGATATCATAATAGGTAAGGGTCCAGGGCAGTCACTAGGCCTAATTTGGGGCCAATATTCGGCCCCATTCCCAATGCAAAATAGTATCTTTTTTCCTAATTCAGTTCATAACAATTCTCAATTTGCAGACTGTGGCCAGGGCCTGAATCAATCATTCAATGAGATTGAGATACAAAAAGAACCATATAAGAGAGCAGACTGCACAAGGCTCTGAATAATATTGCCTTAAAAGAGATAATTTATTCAACCTGTTCAAAACTATTTGACTATGTAAAGGTTAAAATGGAAGATTTCAAATATTTCATAATAGCTAGAAAATTCCCACTTTGGTAAGATTTTATAGCAATTTTTCCCAATTCGAAAGGCCCTGACCCCCGAGTGTCCCAAAATACCCAGCGACAGCCCTGGGGTCTCAATGTAACCAGTTATCGTGCAACTTGCCATTGCTAAGTAATTTTTTGGTTTGATAGTAATGCATAGGCAGTTAACATAAGTTTTTGTCTTAGACAACATATTTTAGTTAAAAATAAATTGTTTATCCTTAATCGCCAAGTTCTGTCTACTATCAAGCTATCAAATCAACTCTGTCACTATCAAACTTAATCAAATCACTATCAAACTCAAATCTTTATTTTGGATATCAGATTTTAATTAACTCTTTCAGTTTTTGTAATTAATTATCATGATTATAAACATTGTGATCATATCTATATATTACATTTGGCTGTCTTCTTAGATGTCTCAATGTGAGAAAATGAGTCTACCCTTGTAAAGGATACTCAGTCTGGTGATATTATGCCTAGCAGTCTTTCATTGAAAATATGCATTCAACAATTTGATAAAATGCATGCAATAATAATAAATTTCATCTGACTTTCAATTTTACAGTACAATACCTGTATCTTTAGTCATGCTCTGTTTATATGTTTTATTTTTTTTTCTAATTACCAGAGATACAACTGCATCCTTCTTTGAATCTACCAGTAATTTGATTACGTGGCAGGACCAGAGATGTGACCCAGATTTCCTCCAATCGCTGCCGAGCCCAGACTCTCACCTTACCCTCGCTACAGGTCAGGGCTGTCCCACACTGATTTGGCTGAGGAAAAATCAACCTGACTTGCTACAAGAATATGACTGTGCTGGTACGTACACATTTAGATATTTCAATTATGTGCTATAAAAATGTACTTACAAACGAAAATTCAATTAAGTGTTTCTGTTATATTCAACAGGCCAGTAAAACATGCGAAAGCTGACTATTTCAACTACTTACTAAACATGAAAATAGGAGATTATAACTATCAACCATATGCTGTCATGTGGGATGAGAAAAGCCCACCCGAGTGGTCTGGTTTGTGGTCAGGGAACGAGGCTTGCAGACCCAAGGGTGGGCTTTTCTCATCCCACATGACAATTATTCATGATTATTTGGTTGATCGTTTTTCTCCCATTTCCAGGGGCCTTTCTTGAAATTCAATGAAGTTATGAAATCGTCAAGTTTAGCGAATTTGAAAAATTAAGGAATATTTGTTTTCAGCGCCCTCAAAAATGGTTTACTCTATAAGAATGAACTGTAGTCCTTAGCTTTAATCTGTTTAATAAAAATTAGAATTTATAAGAAAAAGGAGTTTCAAAACGACGTTTTCGTTGAGAAGTCGCCGCTTTAGGTGCAAAAATCATGACATCACAATGCGATAAAAACAATGTCAAAGGTCATGCGAGGGCATGTGGGATACAGTAACCCTATATGACGTGCACTATGGGCAAACTCTATCCCACATGGGGGCAAATGGGAGAAAAAGTTCCCCTCACCCAGGACAAAGATATCTACAGATTTCCCGTTCTGAGAAAACTCAGTCTTGCACCCCCGGACCCTCTATTGTGACGTCATGCATAAACGTTTACTTAGATTTAGCAGTGTTGGACGTCTCATGGAGAAACAATAACGCAAAACAAGTAATGTTAATTTATGAATTCGAATTATGTAAAAATGTATGGATGAGAGAAAAATAATCAATTGCCCCTTTGTGCAGGGACAGGGAAATCCCACCCTCGTATGAAAGATCTGCAACGTCCATGACTCGGGGGTGGGGGGATATCCCAGTCCCTATACAAAAGGTGGATAGATTCTATAAATCTGAAATAGAGTGAGATATTACACAAAAATAAAGATAAAATAGAAATTCAATAATTATTGCGTTAAATTTCTGTTTCAATATATTATCTATATAAATCATTCTTTGATCTACTTGTTGGAATGTATTCTACATGCAGAAAAGTAAAAATATAGATTCTTTTTCTTCACTGAAAGAGAAGAAGGATAATTTTGTTCACTTGAAACGAGAGAACATTTGTGGACAAAGAAAGACAACTCTTGTAAAAAGAAACTTGGCTACATTTGTTTATCTTCATTTTGAATTATTTCAAATCCAGCAAAATATATGTAAATATTTTGAGGTTCAAGAATTTATGACATTCTCAACATATCATTATATTTTAATTTATTTGGTTATTAAGTAATATTTATAGAATCTTATCCTATTTATAATTGTTTTCCTTTGTTTTTTTTTTCAGGTACGGTAATGGATTTCCTGGTAGCAGTCCTATGTCAGAGGTCACGACCCCTAATGACCTTTCAGATAGCCGCTAGTTGGGGTTACTTTAATTGTCAGAAAGGACAGTGGAATCAAAGGCAGTAGGTAAACAGTAAACTGGATCCCATGACATGTAGATGGATTCTACTAGTCCCACTTACAGACCTACGAAGACAAAAAAAAACGGAT
Organism: Pinctada fucata; assembly: GCA_028142955.1. NCBI lineage: Eukaryota > Metazoa > Mollusca > Bivalvia > Pterioida > Pteriidae > Pinctada > Pinctada fucata. The sequence continues at coordinate 45,027,962 of AP027106.1, forward strand.
AACACCATCGTAGGTCTGCAAATGAGTTAAAGAAGATCCTGACAATAATCTCAACAGAACTCACGATAGAGTGCAAGATTGAGCATTGACGGACCCCTAGCAAGCTAGAGGTGGGACCAGGTGCCCGGGGGGGGGGGGGGGGGAGTAAGCATCCCCTGTTGGCTAGCCGCACCCGCCGTCGATGTTCATGCACGAAAATGAAACAATATATAAAATACACACACTGTCTGTGATTATGTCTATATAGAAAGTACTATGGCAACCATGTCAGGGAAAAGTATTCAAAACACTTACTGTTAAACTGTCAAGTCAGACTAGGAATCTACATGTAAACGCAATAGCCAATCAGAGCCTTGGTCCCAATAGAAATTAATATTATCATCCATCAGTTATTTGTAAATTTAGAATTTTAATGACGTGTATTGCAGGTGGTCTCTTTACGTATCATATGTACAATTGGAGATCTTGCTGACGTCTTGTCCATTTAAATAATGTTAAAATTATCTCGGTAATCTTCGGCAGTGTCTCCATAATTTCCTTGGCTTGTGCGACGGTCAGCATGTTGACCTATGATGATCAATGATGAAAGAAACCTTTTTTTAGGCGAGTTACGCAAAGCCTTTAGCAATCGCAGGCATCACGTGACCCGAGATGTGTGACATGCTTACGCCCCAAAATTTAATCAATTCAGTGAATGCCATCATCCACGCATCTTTGTCCTAGCAAAGCAGCTCCTGAAACCTTGGAACTTTTATGCTATGCATTGAACTTGTTGCTTTTGGGAAAAAAATTTGATAATTTTTTCTTCCTGTTTTATAGCACGTTTTGCTTATTAGTTCGTACCACCTCATGATGTCTGATTATTCAACGACAAAGCAGAAGTCAAGGTTTAAATGTAACTGGATTCAAGGTTTAGATGTAACTGAATTTTGCATTGTTTTCATCCATCAACAAATGTTTGTAACAAAAAGGATCACATACAGCCTCGGGATAAGAATTAACTTGCTTTCAGTGCCTTCAGAGCTTTGATTTATGCTGTGTTAGGTATATTTAGGTAAAAAAATATGCCATGATTCTAAAAATATATTACACTTGATATTTAAATTACATTTAAAGTATATCCACAGTAACAGAGAATTCGATCAGACTTTATTTTAGTGATATAGCTGGTCCTCAGGTCCTTGAATCATTCTGTGGAAATCTTTGTATTAGGAAGCAAGTGACCATAATTTTTAGTTACTGAAATGAATGAAATGTAGATAATACTGCATGTGTGCTTCTAGTTTTTAGTCCCCTACCAGCAACACTGAAGGGGACTCTTAGTTTCATCTCAGTCTGTCTGTCCGTCAGTCCGTCCGTCTGTCCCTCTGTCCCATTTTCAGTTTTCCATACTTTTTTTTCGCTGTTGTTGCATATATTGAACTCATTTTTGTATGTTGATATATCTCAGTGTGATACAGATCAAGTTTTAGTTTGCTTTTGATTGACCTAATTTTACAAGAGATATGGCCCTTGGACTTAGCAAATTTTATGAAAATTTCAGTTTTCCGGACTTTTTTCGCTGTTATTGCATATATTGAACTCATCCTTGGTATGTGGATATGTCTCAATGTGATAGTCAGATCAAGTTTGAGTTTCCTTAAGATTGACCTATTTTTACAAGAGTTATGGCCCTTGGACTTAGCAAATTTTATGAAAATTTCAGTTTTCCGGACTTTTTTTAGCTGTTATTGCATATATTGAACTCATTCTTGGTATGTGGATATGTCTCAATGTGATACAGATCAAGTTTGAGTTTCCTTAAGATTGACCTATTTTTACAAGAGTTATGGCCCTTGGACTTAGCAAACTTTATAAAATTTCAGTTTTCCGGACTTTTCTTCCGTTCTATTGCAAATAATGTGACTGGTTTTTGGTGTATGAATACATCTCAGTGTGATGCAGACTAAGTTTGACTTTGGTTTCCATTGCCCTATTTTTACAAGAGTTATGGCCCTTGGACTTAACAAATGTCATAAAATTTTCAGTTTTCCGGACTTTTTCATGCATCTTTTTGATATGAATACATTATAGTGTGATGCAGATCAAGTTCGAGTTAAATTTAGATTGACTTATTTTCACAAGAGTTATTGCCCTTGGACTAAGCAAATTTCGTGAATTCAGTTTCCCAGACTTTTCTTTGCTCAACAGTTGTTGCAGATAATGAACTGATGAACAGAGATGCAGGACATAAATTTATGCCGCCGGTAGGGGACTTATATCGCACCCCGATCATTACATTTTTAATGAATCATTTTATCATGGAAATTCAATATTCTTTTGAATTTATGTTGACACAAATATCTGCCACCACACCTATTGTAAACCATCTTTTATTCCGAGCGTCTTATATTTTTGCAATAATCACAAGGTTCTTTGATTTGCAAAAACAAAATGCCACAAATATGTCCCAACTCATGTGCAGAAAGAAATGTTTATATGATGTCGCGAAAATAAAACATTGCGAACCAGTCACCTCACTCCTGTTTGTGAAATTGAGACGCCGCGAATAAAAGAGGGTTTACAGTATTCTGTCTTTTGCGATTTTACGGGCCTATGTTCCGTTTGTGATAGTTTCCAAAGTAAATGCATTGTGACGTCACAGTTTAGAATTACTTTAAAACTAGGGCTGCAATGATAAGCCGCAGTTCTCGATTAACTGCGGTTATTGTTGACGGTACGATTCATGATAATGGTACAATCTCTGTATTAAGCTTTTTTGATACATTTGGATAACAACTTTACAACATGAACATTTGCAAACAAAGTTTATACATAAAATATTTCCATTGCAGAGGAATCCCCATGTTAAGCGCCCGTTAGGCAAACAGATTTATAAACTATTATTATTATAATAATTCTTGTTGCCTACTATGATGTCACGCTTTAGTTTTGAAAGTACGGAGAATTTACCAACGTTTTGATACTTTTGACGTTATTACATGCAATAGGCTCATTTTTAATGCTAAACGGGGTGTCTGATATTTAGTACAAATAGAAATATAAGTAATGACTGTCTTACTTTGGGTGTTCATAGTAGTATAATTCTGGTTCGACATGTACAAATTTTCCGAGAATCGCTTTGCGATTCACAGAATTTGCATGTGACCAACCAGAATTATACTACCATGAACACCCAAAGTAAGACAGTCATTTCTTAATTAAGTTAAGGAACTTTCTATAAAGACATTTAAGATATCTCAATGTGATTAACACTTCATAGTATTGCTTGTATACGTTTGGATTCTTCTTTGATGCTAAGTAGAAAATACAATTTGAGAGTACTAAAGCTCTATCTTAAGTTGATTTCATGTGTCAGCAGAAAAATCAAAGAATTGTTATACTAGTCGTACCGAAAGCAAATATCGTGATAGTCGTATCAAATTGTGAGCATAATAGTATATTGTTGCAGCCCTATTTAAAACATCATATTTGTAGCCCTGTTTTTCTGAATTTTAATCTAATTTTTTAGCATCATCAAACTTATACCATATACGTGTTTATTTGTCATAAACGATACTCAGATGTCAAGGTCACAGAGGTCGAATTAACGAGGCTGGGTCAAATTAGAAAATGATGAACTTCTACCCAAGGTATTTTGACTAAATTCGGATCATATAATTGCAGTATTATAAAATTCATTTTATGGGAAAGAAAATAGAAGTTGACCGTTCAGTATTATGTAGGGGTCATCTCAAAGATAATGGCATCTTACAATGAGACCTTATGGGGTTTTACTGCAAAATAATTATTTTTCTCAAATTTTTCATGTTTCTGCGCAAGAGATTTTAATTAGATTAATGTTATTTATTTGTTGTACTTCAAATGTCATTTTAAGAAAAAGAAATTGAAATTTCACTGTCATCAAGTTTTTCTAATTGTACAAGGCCTCGTTAAGAATAAAAAAAAAACTTCTGAGCACTGTATAAGAGTGTAGAACCGGAAGACCTGATCCAAAAAATATTGGCATGAAGAGAAAATGAATCCTTTTGATTTTTATAGAATAAAAAGTTCAAGGTCACTCCAAACATGTAGTTTCAAAGGTAGATTTTTAATGCAATTTTAACAAATACTTTGTGTTGCCCTTGTTTATGCAACAACTAAATATAAAATTTTATTTTCTATTCTAAAATCTATACCTATAATAATTATCATTGTATCAATCTTAACTTCTATGCAGACTTGAGGTAGCTGACTTTCCAATGGCTCTACTCCCTGAGGTAGTGAGCTCTGGTGAGCCTGCAGGATCCCTGCAATCTGATTGGTTAGGAGTATCAGATGGTACAATCTTATTGGCTGCCTTAGGAGATATGCAGTGTGCTGTGTGCTCATCACTCAAACAATCAAATCATGCAGGTCTGCTTTCGATCTTCTATAACTCGTTAGCAAACTTTATATTATTGTTGGCGCCGTCACTGGTCTGGTGGTAAGGGTGTCGAGCTAGTGACTCTAAGGTTGCTGGTTCGAGCCTCACTAGGACCATGGGCTCATCTATATTCTGTGTCATTTACTAAAAAATGTCCTTGTCTGTTTATTGTTTACATGTCTATGGTGTTTAAAAAAAACTTTATATATATTCATCGCTTGCAATGAGACCTATATTTTTGGTGCCAATGTTTGACATAATATGGATTTGATCTATATATATATGCCCCTGATCTTTAATACTTTCTTTTCAAACTTTTAAAAAAGCAAATTCCTAGTTAATTTTACATAACTTATTTTCTTTTCAAAAGCTTGAGAAGCTCGAGCAAGCAGCATGGATGACATATGTTAATTATATACTTTCATTTTACAGTTTTGAATATGAGTACTTCCTGTCAGCTGTCATTTCCCATGATGCACCCTGATTTCAAACTTCCTGTTACACCTGACCCAGAATCCTCTGTACAGTATTTTCCGTATTTTGACGGTATTTATATCGCTGTAGCTGCCAGCCTTAACTGTGGTAATGTCCTCGCTGGTTATGTATCTATGATACAGAAATGGATGGCTAACCTTGGTATGATTTATATTACATATATCAATAGCTTCATTATTATCCCCTTGAAACAAAGTTGCAGGGGGATTATAGTAACGTTCGGTAAGGATGAGTGTGTACGTGTGTACGTCGCACTTTGTATACAGCCTAGAGGATACAGTTTTGATCAGATCTTGACCAAACTTCATACACTTATTCCTTATGGCTAGAGGAAGAACCTTATTTATTTTCAAGGTCATAGGCCAAAGGTCAAGGTCACATATTGGAAATGGCTAAAACCCTTGTATACATGCAGTCTAGAGAACACAGATTTGATCGGATCTTGACCCAACTTCATACACTTATTCCTTATGGCAAAAGGAAGAACCCTATATATTTTCAAGGTCATAAGTCAAAGGTCAACGCCACAGATGGGAAATGGCGAAAAAGCTTGTATACAGCCAGGAGGGCATACTTTTGATCGGATCTTTACCAAATTTTACAATCTTATTCCATGTGGTAAGATGAAGAGCCCTATTGATTTTCAGGGTCATAGGTCAAAGGTCAAGGTCACAAATGGGAAATGGCTCAAATCTGTCTATACAGCCTAGAGGGCACAGATTTGATTGGATCTTGACCAAACTTCATATGCTTTTTCCTTTTGGTAAGAGAAAGAACCCTATTGATTTTCAAGGTCATAGGTCAAAGGTCAAGGTCACAAATGGGAAATGGCTCAAATCTGTCTATACGGCCTAGAGGGCACAGATTTGATTGGATCTTGACGAAACTTCATATGCTTTTTCCTTTTGGTAAGAGAAAGAACCCTATTGATTTTCAAGGTCATAGGTCAAAGGTCAAGGTCACAAATGGGAAATGGCTAAAATGCTTGTATACAGACTGCAGGGCACACTTTTGATCAGATCTGACCAAAGTTTACAAACTTATTCCTTGTGGTAAGAGGAAGAATCCTATTGATTTTCAAGGTCATATGTCAAAGGTCAAGGTCACAGACAGGAAATGGCAAAAATCTGTCTATTCAGCCTATAAGGCACAGTTTTGATTGGATCTTGATGATAGAATTTTTTATTCTTTGTGGCTAGAGGAAGAACTATATTGATTTTCGAGGTCATAGGTCAAACATCAAGGTCACAAATTGGAAATGACTAAAAATGTTGTATACAGCCTTGAGGTTGTAGTTTTGATAGAATGTTGACCAAACTTCATACACTTATTCATTTTAGCAAGAGGAAAATTCCTATTGATTTTTAAGGTTACTGTAAACATGGACATTTTTGCGTGGGATAATTTTTGTGTTTTTCGCAAATCTATGGACAATGCAAAAAATTTCCCCCATGTGAAAATATCCCTGCTGCATTCTTGAAATAGGAAATGCATTTTTTATCTCGAAAATTCCCCCCACGCGTAACGTCTTGATATTATATGTAATCGGGAAATTTTCCCCCAGCGAAAATAACCATGTTTCCAGTATAGGTCATAGGTCAAGGTCACAGATTAGAAATAGTTAAAATCCTTGTATGCAGCCTGAGTGAGTACGTAGATTTTCATGCCGTGCGAGGGATGCTATGCTTTGCGTTGCCTAGGTTTCTATGGATTTATTATAGTAGATCAAGTTTTAGCTGAAACAGAGCAAAAACAGGCGAATTGGCATATCAGTGTAATTATGAAATAGTTCGCCACATGACTTATTTTCCATTATTATATATAAGTGTTGCATGAATAAGTATAATATTAAATTAACACAGTGTTAACAGCGCTAATTCTGCTAAAACATAAATAAATCCTGCTTTAATAAGTACTCATAAAGTATACATCTATGTAATTAATGACTTAAATGCAAATTTTGAAATTAAAGTGTATAATGCAATAGATCAAGTCTTTTCGAAATACAAGGTTATATATATACTTCCCATATGTGCAGGTGTCTGATGTCAATGCATTGTGATGTCATTGATCGAATTCTATGGAAACCAACAGGGGTACATACATGTATGTGACAGTTTCAAAGGAAATTAATGATGTCACAATGATTTTACGTCAGATACCTGCCCAAATCAAACGTAGGACTGTAAAATCGAAAAGACGGAATTGATTATAATTGTTGTTCCTACCAGGTAGAAAAAAAGGTGCATGCTTAATCCTTAATTTGTTTCCATGTCTGCATCCTATATGACTTCCCTAACTCCTTTGAAGCTATCCTTCATATCTGATGCCGCTAATTTAGGATTTTTGTTAGACAGAGTTACTTCCCATTTGGGACGGTATATGACGTAAACCTATTGTGACATCATCAAATTCTACGGAATCGAAACCAATGTTAAATTCAGGGAAAGTACGCTACAAAACCGATGTTTCTATAGAAATTTTATTACGTCATAATGCTTTTACATCAGATGCAGTCCTATACCGAACACAAGCATACCCCAAACGGTAAAACGGAATATCCATACTTGATTCAAGTTTTTATTATGCTGTCTAAAATACAATTGTATGCATCATGATATAATTGCCGTCTCATGACCTCTTCATTGAATTAAATAAAATCAATATCTGCACAAATTCATCTGTGTAATTATGTCAAGGTGTTTTAAAGTTTTGGTGTGTCGGTCCACAAAAACTTTAACCTTGGCCATAACTCAACCTTGAGGTTTTCATAATCGATACAACAAATGTTGACCTTTGACCTCGTGACTTTGAAGTAAAGCCTTCATTTGAAAATGTCGATAACAGCTATATTTCACATTTGTATTCTGTAAACGTGGTTATTTTCACGGGGGGAAAATTTCATGATTATAACATCTAGACTTTACGCGTGAGGAAAATATATGCAATAAAAATGTTTTTCCCATTGTAAGAATGCAGAAGGGATATTTTTGCACAGGGGAAAATTTCGCGGAGTCCCTTGATTCGCGAAAAATGCAAAAATTACCCCCAGACGAAAATTTTCATGTTTACAATGTAAACGTCTTCAAATTGAATAGCATCATTTAAAACCTGATAACTTTACAGCATGGACCAGACATGCACGTTTCGGGTACTTAACCCTCATCAGTGATCCTTAATCCTAAATCTAAATCTTACAGCAAGACCTTTCAATAGGTACTTTAATTTTGACCTTGGAACATTATCTGAAAACTTTAAAGTTCTTTGTAACTTTTGATTAATAAGTCATGTAGCTTTATCATAATCTATTCCTTGTGGTAAGCACATTTCATTTGTATGACAAATTTTGACCTAATGACCTTGACTTTGAAGTTTGACCTGCTTTACACATTACAGATGACAAAGATGCTGACAAGGGCATTTGATCATGTTTCACAAACATATCTAAGTTGTTGTTTTTATCTTGAACACTATTGATCTAAATAGAACTAAGAAGGACCTAGCTCATGTACAAATACTATGATATTCATGTACTTAGATACATACAAGATATTCATAATTTCTGAATAATTATACATATGTTAATACCTTGCAGGGGTCAATATTGATGAAATTAAAATTTGGCAGAACTTCCTAACACAGTCAGCTGATATCAGGGGGGAGGTGGACCTACCTGTGATCCACCCCACACTCTATGGAGAAAGACACTGCCCCAGTCAGAGAGGCTATATGGAAAACATAACCACAGACAACCTTGAACTTGGTGCTATTTTTAGAGCATTATGCAAAGGAATAGTGAGAAACATTCATGAAATGATGAGCTCTAGTTTTCTTAAAGAAAATGGCGTCAGTACATTAGCTTGCACTGGAACTGTGATCGCTAGAAATGAGTGGGTAAAACAGGAGATAGACTTATTATATGGGGGTATAGAGAGGGAGTATGGGCATAGTTGTGATTCCGCATATGGGGCTGCTCTTGTTGCCGCGAAGGGAATTCCTAAGTTTCATATGGTTTGACAAATGGGAATAGTAAGTTAGGGGTTAATTGGTGCTATAGATGCTTGGTTCTGGACCATGCAGTTGATGAATTTAAATTTTCTGCATTACTATGAATGTGGAAACTTTCGCGTGGGGGTAATTTTCACGTTTTTCACGAATCTATAATGGACATCGCGAAAGTTTCCCCTGGGTGGAAATATCCCTGCTGCAGTCTTACAATGGGAAATGCTTTTTATCGCAAAAATTTCCCCCACGCTTAACATATTGATGATATAATCGCGAAATTTTCCCCCAGCGAAAATAATCTTGTTTACAGTATTATATGATTGTCAAGTTCCAAAAAAAAGTAATTTAGATAGATAAAACATTCACTAGAAAATTCAAATTTCATTGACTTGTATATGTTTTAAAAATATATTGCACAATCATTGTGTAATATACATGTATATGTAATATGAAAATGATGAACATTGATTTCTCATAGATTTAATAATTTTTGATTTGTTTTAATGAAAGTCTGATTGTTATGTTTATGTTTTTTTCTTAACTGAATAAATAATTTGAATAAATTTTAACCAATCACAAGTTGTATGTATTCGTTGCAAGAATTCAAATTCTCATGACATGATACATGATATTTTATTGATACAATGTATCATGACTTAATACCTTGATCATGATCTTTGCCCTGATTAAAACCTTCATGTTTATCTTTTGAAGCATAGGGAGTAGGATTTAATATTTCTGAGGCTGATTTCTCATGACTATAGACCTCTGATTTTATGCAATATTTTTTTTTTCCAAATGACCTTTGTCTTTGGCTTAATTATTCTATGTGGTGCTATTAACAAACAATTATGGACCACCCAGCTACAATTGCAGTTATGTCGTATATCTGAAAAGTTTGTTGAATTTCATTTTCATGGGTAGAAAATATTTCACTTTTTTGCATTTGCAACTCAAAGACAACTAATAGGGATCACTTGGTCCAAATTCTGAAATTTGATCTGTCTGTCAGGTACCCACGCTTTCACAAATACAGCTATTACTTGCTTGATATAAAAAAGGTGAAAAGATAAAGGTAAAGGTAGGGATTTATAGTCTTGTTCACGTTACCCTCACACGACTTCTACAATTACCTCCTTGGCGAGACCTGTACAGTCGAGTGCATTCTCAATTCCTTTGGGAGTATACATTTAAGCAGAACTGCTGTTTAGGCGCTTATGCTTTTCATTCACATAACCAGCTCGTCTCATGTGCCAGGTACCAGGATGGAGTGCATGCACATTATACTGTCAAGCCGGCAGTGAATGTCAAAATAATGAAATAGAATATCCAATGTGGGTCAAAGGTCACCAAGGTCATGGTAACATATTCTAATATGACATGAGATTTTCTCCCAATATGTAGTATAGAACTCGCCTGGTGTAAAAGTCTCCAACAAATTTCCAGTCAGCTAAACTCTGCCCATTCACGTGCTATAGGACTCGTGCAGAATAATATTAGAATGAAATAACAACTTAACTAGCTGTGATTTGCTGTCCAGTAATTCCTCTCATCGTCTGTAGAACAATGTAATATTAGAATAGAAATAACAGCTAGCTAGCCGTGGTTTATTGTCCAGTAATTCGCCGAGTTGCATGAACCAATCAAATTATCACTAAGTCTCGAATTTGATTTGTTCATATGACTCGAAGAATCACTGGACATTAAACCAGGGCAAACCAGTTCTGATTTCTTAATTGAGGGTTAAACATTCAACAAAAAACCTGAAAAAGCATATAGATGAATGCACTTAAAATATCCCCTTTTTACCTCATCCAAGTGAAACTATATATAGTGATTTTTGTTTAAAGTACTCTGTTCATCGTCTGCCTGTCGTCTAACTGTTTATCATTTACTGTGTGACATCTTCGAAGCTGTGGCACAGAATTTTACCAAACTTCACAGGAATCAAGAGCTCTAGATTAGGTTTACAACCCAAGAAATTTAAACCATATTGGCATAAACGCATCGACTCTGATTGACTGAAACTTTAATAATGAATTCTCTGCCTTATCCACTGTGCACAAAGAACTCTACCAAATCTTACTGGAAGTAATTAATCAATGTTCTTTGCAAAGTTTTGTTCCTTCACTCCATCAGAAATTAAAAGAAAAAGAAAACTGGTGCACCACCCATTACATACAATCACTGTAGAAAACTAAGAACAGAACCCATCTTTCTAATATGAAAAGTGCAGTACCCATCACTTATTCGGTCTCAAAGTTGAGAAGGTAAAGTAAAATATTTAGAATTCCCATTGGAACAGGTGCGAGCCCCGGAATAAACAATATTTAGGATTGAGACCAGGTGCCCGGGAGGAGTAAGCGTCTCCTCTTTGCATTTAACAACCATTGAAACTGCTCCATTCATGAAAATGAGTTTAAGAAGTTCCTGACGATAATCTCAACAGCACTCACAATAGAGCACGAAATTAAACATCGACGGACCCCTAGCAAGCTAGAGGTGGGACCAGGTGCCCGGGAGGAGTAAGCATCCCCTGTTGGCTAGCCGCACCCGCCGTCGATGTTTATGAAGCATGGAAATGAAAATATATAAAATTTATGCACTGTCTGACGTAATGTCTATATAGAAAGTGCCATGGCGACAATGTCAGGGAAGTATATTCAAAACACTTACTGTCAAACCCCTCGCGGGGAACTTTTTTACGAGCTCCACACGGCAAAGGGCAAATGTGTTAAATTCTGTGATTGCCTCGATGTACATATTGATGTACATATCAGGTAAAGATACCTTGTTTGGTGATAGTGACAGCCATTCAATCACAATCCAGACGGTCATTGATCATTCTGGAAAAAGTGACTCCACATGCTTTTATAAGATCCCCATAACGACCGAAGAACCTATTATAACCCTGAATGAGTAGCTTTACTAGCAATGCGTCTGTCTAGAACGATAAAATCGTCATATTTGGAACATGCCTTCAGTGGCGTACCGAATTAGCTGAGAACCCCCCCCCCAAAAAAAAAAGAAAGAAAAAACGCCATAAGCAGAAGAAGACGGAATGTTGCTATGCATGAAAGGAAATTTAGTTATGTGGAAGTTGAAATTATCACGTTTGTAATACAGCGAGGTGTTCAAATGGATGTTTTTGATGAAAGATAGAAGTATATTCAAGTACGAAACAGATATGTGGCTCCGTTGTTTTCTTGATATCTAGGAGGTGATCCATTGAAGGACTTACGTCCTCTATGAATCTGTAGGTTAAAGTGAACTGAGATGCGAAGCGCTTTCGCACAGTGGAGAGCAAGATCTGAATAAAGTCTGCTTCGTATGAATATAAAAATATGTCCGCAAGAAGTTGGTCGCAATTGGTACTCATGCGGATGCCAACTATTTTCTGGAATATGGTTCCTACAAACAACAAAAATGTTGTCAATCAAAAGCTCAAGCACCACCTCTGAAGCAAAACTCTATCACTCGAAACTCTACATGAGATGACACGATTGCATCAGCTGATATTACCTTAAAGCCGTTTGAGATCGATACACTTTCAATCAGAAACAAAACAGGAAAGGGTCTCACGGATTTCGCTGCAATGTATGGAACATATTATCTATAAAGTCTTGACATATCTCGAGACAAAGATTCAGGACTTTGCCAAGTCCTTTAACAATGTTAAATGTCTTCAGATTCAATGGTATCATTTAGAACATAACAGATAAACTTTCAACATGGACCAGACATGCGCGTTTCGGGTACTTAACTCTCCTCATAGATCCTAATCTAAACAATGTAATTTGGCCAAAGAGTGTAAAAGTTATTATATCCAAAAATGTACCGGGATGGATGGGATATGTTGATACAGAATCCACGTTTTAGAAATTTCAAGAAATTTGATACGGAGATTTTCGAATGCGTTGAAGAAATTATCAACTGAAGCAGATCTATGAGGCGCCGTTTTACTATTTATTCCCTATTTTTTGATATCACAAATTTATTTTTTGATGCCACAAATTTATTTTTTGATATCAAAAAATAATTTGTGATATCAAAAATTCATTTTTTGATATCACAAAATCGATAATTTGATATAAAAAAATCGAATTTGTGATATCAAAAATTCGATTATTTGATATCACAAAATAGAATTTGTGATATCAAAAAATCGATTTTTTGATATCACAAAATATGACGGAATTTCTGATATCACAAATTCGAATTTGTGATATCAAAAAATAAGGAATAAAAAGTAAAACGGCGCCTCATACTGATCGAACTAATGTTCAACGTCTTCAAATTCAAATCCGAAACAAATTCATCAATTAACATTGAACTTTAATTCCTTTTAGGAGTCACTAACCCTCTGATTGCATTATCGTTTATAATCATTTTACATTTGAATACTATACAGTTAAAATGTGCTTCATGCTTACTCCTCCCGGGCACCTGATCCCACCTCTGGCTTGCTAGGGGTCCGGCGATGTTTAATTTAAGAAATAAAAAATGACAAGCCGGGCTCTATTGTCTCATAATGCCCGAGCGTCCTCAGCCAATCTCATTTATTACCGAGCCGCGTCAGCGGCAAGGTGATAAATGTGATTGGCCGAGGACGCGAGGGCATTATGAGACAATAGAGCCCGGCTTGTCATTTTTTATTTCTATTCTAATGATGACAAAACTTTGATAAATGAAACACAGACGACAAAATCGAGTCTTGGTAAAAACCAGTTCCTGCCGGTTTATCTGCTTTCAGAAAATGGGTAGGCGTGGCTTAGCGCTATAGGGCCTATATTGGAGAATAGAGCCCGGCTCGCGTCTGTTGTCTTAATAGGGAAAAAGAATCAAGTCATATTAGAATTTGCGCTCTATTGTGAGTGCTGTTGAGATTATCGTCAGGATCTTCTTTAACTCATTCATATCAAAATGTCTGACAGAATTATATTTTACATCAACGACAAATTCAGGTTTTTGAAAAAAATATCAAGGATAGATAATTTAGGCAATAAAGTCAATATAGATGATTGATCATACAATATTGCAGGATATGCAAAGGTTGCTTTTCTCAGAAATGGATAATACATTAAAAATGCCCTTGTCTACCAAATGCATAATTAAATACATCATGGTAGTAATTTAAAGAACACTGCAATAAGCCCTAAGGTCATTTCCTTAATTGTTAATTGTCTGTTTTGCTTCCTCGTACTGGTAGGTTTTGAGCCCAAAGTCATAAAAACAAAACAAAATTAGAATAATAAAATCTGTTGCAAATTAAAAGTGTTTTCTACAAGAATTATAAAGAAAAGTTAATGAATTTCAATTTATTTTTCGTGTAATAATGTAGAAGTACTACAATGAATCAAGGCATTGCATTATCCATCCTTCTTTTATTGACTAGAATCTATTGATAATCAGATGAAACAAGTTTCCGTATGGTTTCACATTTATAGTCACACAATATGAAATTACAACTTTGTTCTATATGCATGTTTGTTTTTCTCCCTGACTGCCTGTTAGCTTTCTCAATTTCAAAAGGACGCAAAACAGAAGAAAACAACCAAGAAATGACATTGATAGTAAAAAATATCTGTCTTCATTGTATGATTAATCTTTAACAATACCATCTTGTTTGATTGAAACATTATCTGTAATTGCTATTATTAGGAACTGATAAGATAAGGCGTAAAATCTGCCCTGAAAAAGTGGAATTTTCAAAATAGGAATTTCAAGAAAATTCTCTCACAAAATTGACGCCATGGCAGTTCTTGCTTTAATCATAATCATGCTGTTTGATAAGATTAATCGTGCATTGTTTTCCTAAATTTTAGGGCAAAACATGTCTTTTCTTCTACAGAAATCAATGAACAATTTTTTTTAAACATTGCCCCCTAGCTACAGAACGCCACTTTAACAGAAGGTGTATATCACTAATACACATCTTTTGGTACAGTCTCCGTTAAAGTGTTAAATTACTTAATTTGCCCGTCCGCAGCCTGTACAGAAATATTTTAATGGTAAACTAAGCAAAATTATCGATTTTGATCACCTTTTATGATGTTCAATATACCGCAATAGTAATTACAACCAGAACACTCTTGGTTCGTTTCATTGGACTCACAAAGGTTCAATTTTTAGTGAATTTGCCTTTGAGTAGAAAAGAACGCGTATACATGGGTACTATCAGCAAACAGAGTCCTTCAACCATTCTCGCAAACTATATTTTATCTGTTTCATCGGGAGTACATGTATTTAAAATCGGCATTTGGACGTTAAGATAGCAACAGATACGTTACCAACTACCTAGCTCTATGGTGAGAACCCAAACGATTAAGCCCTATTTATGGATTAGATGGAGTGACTGTTGGTTCAAAACGTCGGTTCTTTTCATAGAAATGAAGAAACATACAAAATAACCCAGAAAATGCAGTTAAAAACAGATACGTTACCGACATATACGTACGTTACCTAGATTTCATGTTTGGCCCATGTAGAAGTTATATATTACTGGTTTGACGCTGATAATTTAGCTTTTGTCAGAAGAAACATATAACAGTTAAAAATAAAGCAAAATCATATCTTTATATGGCATATTTTGTGTTTTTTATGGAAAGTCCTGAGAAACAGCCTTTCCTCTGGAAAATCAATAAATGTCTTAATACAGAGGCATAACTTATACCATACATTGCTGTTACATTACTCATTTGTCACTGTATTGAGATTCATAGGGGGATAACCTTTGCGCTGTACTCAAATGTATACGGCTTTAGAACTGAAAGTAACGTATCTGTTTCGAATGGTAACGTATCTGTTTCGATAGTATTTCGATAGTATTTGTAGTATGTTAGAGAAACTAATGTGAATATCATAAAATAATGGGTTACTCATATACACTGCTTACATATTACATCAGAGACATTTTTGACCATATGTTTTGATAATTGGTACTTTTATAACAAATGCTGTTCCACTGGTATACCAACGAAAAAATGCTGTCAACGATTTTCTAAGCAATTTACATAAAGAATAATGTGCAGGATCACATATGATACCCTCTGGCATCGCAAACAATAAATCTTTAGTTGACAAGGGATGCGAGCTTTGTATATTTGTAGATGGAATGTGCAAAAGGCTACCTCTTGTAACGTAGCTGTTAAATTGCAATCCATGCAATCATATCACTAGAAGAAGACTAAGTACAGATTTCTCCTTTTCCATTTCAAATACCTAGGATATGTATCTTTCAATAGAAATATGAATATTTATGAAATGCGAAACTTTATTTTTCACCATTTTCAAATCGTAATTTAGCACTTTAGTGGAGACTGCACCTTTTGACAAAGTGGGGTTCTATAGCTAGGGGGAGGGACAGAGACAAAAAACTGAAACATAAACATTACAGAAGTACCCATCAGTTATTCAGTCTCACAGTCGAGAAGGAGGGAGGTTGAGGGGCTTTTCACGAATCTGTGATTTAGGCCATAATGTAAGCAAAGTTTCATTTTTCCCTTTTATAGTAATTTATTCATTCTAAACATGTTCACGTGAAATTTTGGAATGGAATAAACAAAATTGTGCTGATTATTTCTACACATTGTGTGTTTCGTGGTCAATTACCTACTTTGTTACCAATGAATTAAAATAAACAGTCTTTTGTGTTTGATGTTTACATGTCGTGTGCCTCTTTTCCGTTTCGTGCTGTACTCGTCTTTTGTGTTTTTGCATCGGGTGTTTTGGTGTTTTGCTGTTGATGGTGCAACGGGGTCTTGTTGGAGATCTCCTCCCTTCTTGTGTATATTGTGTTCTTCGTATTATAACATACTTTTTGAAATATCTGATGATGATAATTCAAAGTTTTCAGTGTTCAATACGCGAAATGTTCATTAACATTTTTCACATAAATTAAAATTCATTGTTAACTCAAATCCATAAATCATGGGTTGAGAATTTTTCTCGAAGTCGTCGGCGGCTGGAACGATTTGATTTGCTTGACCGTAAGGCCTTACACTAAAAATTATGTGAAAGGCTGGGTTTTCAACCAAATGGTCATTGATATGCAGGCATGAGTATCGTAGGCTTGTTTGGCGTCGTATAAGCAACATCTACTGACCAGTGATATTTCTAGAGACGCGAACAATGTGTGACATCTCAGACACTGAGGTATACCTGATTATTCTAATTAGATGCATTGTATTCCCCGATTTCATCCTTTTTAAGCTATCAACTCAAAATTGAGAGGGGTATAAAGGATACTAAAGACCAGTCAGATTGCGATAAGAGATGTTAACCTTACAGCGGTACGTAAGGAAATGAAAGGTTTACATGTCTTCTTTTATATTCCCCATCCGGTCTTTAAGTGCAGGATTTCAGGGTTCTATAATGGCAACTCCTAAATCTTGTGAAAGACAGTTTTACTAACTCGTCGGACGTAAGTTCAGAGAAGTAATGCCCTGGGCGTCGTCGTTGTCGTCCGCTGACAAATATTTAACCTGGGCTACATCTCTTGAACTATAAAAAATATGGCTTTGATTTTCAGATACGTGATGTATCTTGATGTAGATTTCTTGTGACGACACATTTCATTTGAGACCATAACCTTTGCCCTAGTGACCTTGATCTTTGACTTTGGCCTACTTTTCAAAACATTTTAACCTGGGCTATATCTCTTGAACTATAAGGGATGTGAATTTGATATTTCGCATGCCGATTTCTTGCGACGATACCTTTCATTTAAGAGCATGACCTGTAACCTAGCTAGTGGCCTTGATCTTGGATTTTACCTCCTTTTCAAAACTTTATCCTGGGCTTTAACTTTTGACCTATAAGGGAACTATAGGGCTATGATATTTTCACATGTACAAATCTTCTAATAGAAGCTTTTATTTGAGATTACGACCTTTAACCTAGTGACTTTGACCTTACACTTTGACCTACTTTTCCATTTTTTTAACCTTAACTATAAATCTTGAATGGTAAGGAGAAGAGCGGGTGCGGCTAGCCAACAGGGGATGCTTACTCCTCCCGGGCACCTGGTCCCACCTCTAGCTTACTAGGGGTCCGTCCATGTTAAATTTTGTGCTCTATTGTGAGTGCTGTTGAGATTATCGTCAGGATCTTCTTTAACTCATTTGTGTCACACTTATGCCTTTTGCCGTGTAGAGCTCGTAAAAAAGTTCCCCGCGAGGGGTTTGACAGTAAGTGTTTTAAATATACTTCCTTGACATTGTCGCCATAGCACTTTCTATATAGACATAGCGTCAGACAGTGCATGAATTTTATATATTTTCATTTTCATGCTTTATTAACATCGACGGCGGGTGCGGCTAGCCAACAGGGGATGCTTACTCCTCCCGGGCACCTGGTCCCACCTCTAGCTTGCTAGGGGTCCGTCCATGTTAAATTTTGTGCTCTATTGTGAGTGCTGTTGAGATTATCGTCAGGATCTTCTTTAACTCTTTTATAATTCACATGAAGATACCTTATGATGATACCTTTCATTTGAGACCATGACCCAACACCTAGTGATCGTAACCTTTGACATTGATCTTCTTTTCAAAATCTTTCCCTGGGCTATACTGTAAAAGTTGAAATTTTTGCATGGGGAATTTTTCGCGTTTTTGGCGGATCATGGGACTTCGCGAAAATTTCCCCCAAGCGAATATCTCACCACTGCATTCTTACAACGAAAAATGCATTTTACCGCGAATATTACCCCGACGCGTAGCGTCTGGATGTCATTTTCGCGAAATTTTCCACCAGCGATATTAACCACGTTTACAGTAACTCTTGTTCTATTAGGGATGGGGCTTTGATATTTCACATGTAGATATCTTGAGACGGGACCTTTCATTCGAGACCATGACTTTTGACCTAGTGACTTTGACCTTGAACTTTGACTTACTTTTCCAATTTTTTTACCTTGGCTATACTCTTGAATTATAAGGGGTAGGGGTTTTATATTTCACATGTAGATACCTTGTGATGAGAACTTTCATTTAAGACCATGACCTATGACCTACGACATAGTGACATTGACCTTGAACTTAAGCCTGGTACGGCAAGCTTTGTAATCTTTGAGTAAGGTTAAGGTTGCGACTTCAGGGAGATAACTCTATTTTCATATCACATAATATTTAAAACCGACATAAACGGTACATGTTATCAGCTCAGATTGTTACATCATTTTAGAAAAAAAAATAATCCTTGAAACTTTGATTGCTGAATGGATATTTTTTATCATCCGAATTTTGACCGTAAATGGGTTTTAAATACTCCCATTTGAACATCAACATATAACTTATCATTTTATCTGTCACATTTTTCTTTTATAGACATATTTACTCTTGGGGACAGTCGATGTCGGTAAACATCGGAATTGTTATTTGCATATACAGTATGTAGAAATATATCGCGTATACTAAAGTAAAAGTGAGTACGCTGCCACGATCAACCAATCGCTTGAATGAACTTTACATCGCGGAATTACTACGAAACAAATAGTAAGCCACGTTCGCTTATTCTTTGTCTTATTAAAGTTCTCACAAAAGAAAAAAATAACAACTAATGGAGCAACCATTTGATTTTTATGGAGGGGGGGGGAGGAAGACTTTTGCCAGCCGGAATTTTTTCAGCCATTTTAAGAGCTGTAATTTTTTTTAATATTCCAAATCATTCAGCGTGATTTTTAGGCCATATTAGAAATCAAACACGGAGCGAGCTCAGGCGCCAAGGAAGAGTATAGTAAGGCATCTCTTGTTAGCAGATAACTTCTTTCAAATTTTTGGAATGGCATATGAAACCTATCATAATTTCACTGAAATGATACTCATCGCACTGCCAGACAGGCTCACAGGTGCTAATGACATTTGAATTTCGTTCCGTTGAATGAATTTTGTTTCATTCTTATTTGTACTTAGTTAATAACACAAAAAGGTGTTTACAATGCATGTGGAAAGGTCAGAAAGGGGGATTTTATGATCTGGAAAAAAGTTTTGCCGGCCCTTTTGGCCTGAAAAATTTTCCGCTTAAAAACTCGATCCGGAATTTTTTTTTGCAAAGTCTTCCTGCAAACCCCCCATAAAAATCAAATGGTTGCTCCTTAATTTACTTTAGGTCTTACTAATATTTCATTAATTGCAAATACAAGGTTGATCTCATGTAAAGATACTAAGTTGCGTTCAAATAACAATGTTGAACGTGGACAATAGAATACAAGTGTGTATGACGAAAGAGATGATTTTGGATTCAACATACATGTAATAAATTTCCCCTGGCTTGACGATGATGTCCCACGATTACCGTAATACGGTATCTACATTTCACAGCTCATCCGGTATGGTATGCTAGAGCATGTACTGATGTTTTGGATTTTCATAGTAGAAATTAACATATTACCAAGAAACTTTTAGGTTAAGGTTTTTGCTTTCACAAACTCGTGAAAACTTTCTGGAAATTTTACAAAAATTATGATCAACCTTTTTTGAAATTCGGACCCATACAAGCAACAGAGTATATTACTTTAGGTATTTCACAACCTGCATTTGAGGGTGACATAATTAACAAAATAAGAAGGATAAAAGGTAGACAGCATAACTATCGAAAATGCGTCAGAGTCATCAAACGCCTTTTATACCGTGGATATGATCCTAATGTCACCAGCCGGACACTCAGCTTGGTACTTGACCAATCTACAGTCTTGTACGAGCGCATTCTTAAGAATTGCACTTGACTGACTGTGACGACGGGACTCCATGACGGACCCCATCCAAACCTCTTTAGAGAAGACAGGGCCCGACCACCTGCCCTCTCTGAATGTCAGTCGGACTCCTCAGTTGATAACTTATATGAGCTTGCTACTGTCGGCAGAGCACGGACTGTATAACGCACGTCTTCTTTTTATATCAATATATACATATTCATCTGTGTTGCTTGGACCCCTGTGTTTTACGGTCTTGTTTGTGTGTGGTCACCTAACAGTGAAAAGTTGTTTTACACCATAATTGTGCGTTCTTCGAGATCTCTGGGAAATCGGAAAAGTGGGAGGGTTATGCGCTCGTAATCCAGGATAACCACACCGTCTGCTATTTACGTGGCAGATGGCCGTCCTAAGTCAGCACCGGTTGCCAATTGGTCTAGTTGGTTTATGTGTAGTCTTTTATCTTTAATGTTTCTATGGTGAGAGTTGGTGTTCCTTGTCCCTTTTGCGTCTCTTGCTGTGGGTGTCTGTTCTGTGTTTTTTGCATTGGGTGTTTTGGGATTTTTCTGTGGGTGCTGCAACCTAGTGTTGTTGGAGATCCCCCTCATTTCTTTCAAATGTATGACGGCTTGAATAAGGGCTGGGACGATTCAGGTATCCTTCGATTCGGTTCGGTTACGAATCACAAGGCCCTCGGTTTGGTTAATTTCGATTCGGTTCATTTGAATATAGAATGTAATAGATCAAATTCAACAAAAAATGAAAATAAAATCTAAATTAATATGACCTAAACATCACTACAGTCTAACCTTAAACAGCATAAAAATTCGCATGATTATCTGAAGAATGTGTTGGTATATATATTTCAAAATAATTTAATCAACTTTCCTCATCATACTTGCCTCAGCTTTTGATACAATGAAAGAAATTATAATTTAATCATATGTACTTGCCATCATCTTAAAACAAAGGAGGGGATCTCCAACAACACCAGGTTGCAGCACCCACAGCAAAACCCCAAAACACCCAATGCAAAAGCACAAAGCAGACAAGCACAGAAAGAGACGCAGAAGGGACAAGGAACGTCAACGCACAACACAGAAACATCAAACACAAAGGACTACACATAAACCAACGAGACCAATGGGCAACCTGTGCCGACTTAGGACAGCCATCTGCCACGGAAATAGCAGAAAATGTGGTTATCCTGGATAACGTGCGCACAACCCTCCCACTTTTCCGATTACCCAGAGGTCTCGAAGAATGTACAATTGTGGTGTAACGTTTTTGGTCACCATCCATACTTTAGATTTGGATAGTTATACAAAATTGCAATATCCTATCCTACAGAGAAAACACATGGCAGTTTAAGGATACCATATAGAGGTTGAATATCAGATTATTTCTCACAGCTTTAGAAATCTATATTGTAGATAAAAGATTATTCTTACATATCTGATACTTCATTATAATGAAGGTTTCATTTCTAATTTTCATTTCCCTATTTCTGACTTCCTCAAATGAGGGAATTCGGTCTTTTCGAAATACAGAGTTACTTCCCATTTGTGCAGGTATCTGACGTCAATGCATTGTGACGTCATCAAATTCTATGGAAACCAGAACGAAATTCAGGGAAACAGGGTTACATGTATGACGTTCTCAAAGGAATTTAATGACGTCACAATGCTTTTACTTCAGATACCTGCACAAATCGAACGTAGGACTGTAAAATCGAAATTATGATTGTATAAGAATACTTCATGTTTTAAATATTTTCGTTTGAAATGCATATAATTATCATTTCAATCCTAATCACCTTCAAATCAATTGCTACTGGGGAATTTCATTGCATTATGCAAAAGTAAAGGAAGTGACCGGCTCGATGATTTAATTGATGTGTTTATAATTGGAATGAATATTAAAAAGGTGAAAAGGAAATATGTCATTACGTAATTATGAAAACCTCGAATAATAATTGTTTTTTTTTTTTTTTGCATTCATTTAAATGTAGTTGTAGGTAAAACCATAGGTGTAAATGTTCTTAAACTACAAGTGCCGAACGTAACTTTGAAGTAGCACTAATATTGATATTTTTCATGCTTGCGGACTTCGGACATCGCATTTCGAAGGGACTTTGTCACAAACGCAAAAAAGTTCTGTTCCAATGAACCAAGAGTACTCTGCATGAAGAATTTATTTGTTTTCATTTGTATAAATACATATCTAAAATGTCTGTTGTCATTTCGTCCATGTGTGTTCTGATTTAACGTTTTTAATCGCGCCAGATTTCTTTTAAATGACCCCTAAAGTGCGAAGTCCGGAGTGCGATGTCCGAAGTACGTTGACTTGAAAAATGTCCAAAGGAGATACATTGTACTTGTATTACCAGTGATAAATTCAATTACACAATCACAGGATACAAATATCATAATCAAAAGACATTCTATTAAAAATTTAAAGAGAGAAAATAATTTAAAAATGGAATTAAGATCAGATACCTGTGTAGAGTAAGTATCTCCTGCTCTCTAGCTATACCTATAGCTATATATCATGACAAATTAAATATGGATAATGACCATATCCCTGTATACAGCACAAAATCGATAATTAAGAAAATCATAAACCGAAGGCATACAAAATCAGGATAAAACAGGAACCAAAACAAACAAACAAAAACCTCCACCATATGAAAAGAAGCGAACTCCCGATATGGGAGTGAGACCAGGTGCCCAGGAAAAGTCAGCATCTCAGATCATTTAGAGAGGTCAGAACAGCAGTGACCTTGCAGATGTGTCATATGTTTGGATGATAACAAGCATGAATTGTATACGAAACTTTATTCCTTTATGTGCACACACCATTTATCTTATTTTATTTTTCAGAATTCGATTACAATTAAGCTAATACAAGGTCTGAACTCGGATCTTATAACATTTTCTTATTAATTTAAAATCAAAAAAATTGAGAAGAAATATTTTTCTACGCCCTCTGGAGTGCACCTTTTGGGGAGATTTTTTGGCTGTCCTGTCAGTATTTCAAATGCTCATTCCCTATGGTACCAATGTTAAACGTCTTCACATCATTTAAGAACAGATAAATTGGCAGCATGGAACAGACATGCATGTTTCGGGTACTTAACCCTCGTCAGTGATTCTCAAATGTGATATGCCAAAAAAGTATGAAAGTTACCATGTCGCAAAGCGTACGTTAAACGTTTTTACCTTGTCACCCTGAGATTGGAGTTTTACCTACTTTTGTAAAAGTCTAACCTTGGCCATAAATCTCTGAAAGGAGCAGCTGTTATTCGAAAATATACGTAAGAAATTTATATTCTTAACTCAAGTTGTCCATATCAATCATACTTTCATATTTCTGATCTAGTTATATTGTATCGGTTGTTGCCATTGCTAATTCGTTATGTTCATCACTAGAAAATTAAAAGTAAAACTCATGTAATAGATATCAAAGAAGTACCTAACAGTTATTCAGTCTCAAAGTCGAGAAGACAAGGCCAAATCTACAAATAGTACTAAATTCTTCGATTTATGATTGATAAAAAAGGTGCCATAAATTCCAGGATCCTTTCTTTATTCCACATGTATTCACATTTTTTTTTATCAAGATAGCTAGTGTATGCCTGTTGATGATGACTTTCGCATTCTGGTTTTAGCTCGCCGGGACGAAAAAGTCCGGAGAGCTAATGCCATACACTCGTCGGCTCGTCGTTGTCGTCGTTGCTGTCGTTGTCGTCGTTGTCTTGTTTCTATGAAGCTGTTTTATTGTCTCCGTCTGTTTGTCCTTCGTGTTTCTATGAAGCTGTGTTATTGTCTCCGTCCGTTTGTCCTTCGTGTTTCTATGAAGCTGTGTTATTGTCTCAGTCTGTTTGTCCTTCGTGTTTCTATGAAGCTGTGTTATTGTCTCCGTCTGTTTTTCCTTCTTGTTTCTATGAAGCTGTGTTATTGTCTCTGTCTGTTTGTCCTTCGTGTTTCTATGAAGCTGTGTTATTGTCTCCTTCTGTTTGTCCTTCGTGTTTCTATGAAGCTGTGTTATTGTCTTAGTCTGTTTGTCCTTCGTGTATCTATGAATCTATGTTATTGCCTCCGTCTGTTTGTCCATCGTGTTTCTATGAAGCTGTGTTATTGTCTCCGTCCGTTTTTCCTTCGTGGTTCTATGAAGCTGTGTCACTGCCTCCGTCTGTTTGTCCTTCGTGTTTCTATGAAGCTGTGTCACTGCCTCCGTCTGTTTGTCCTTCGTGTTTCTATGAAGCTGTTTTATTGTCTCCGTCTGTTTGTCCTTCGTGTTTCTATGAAGCTGTGTCACTGCCTCCGTCTGTTTGTCCTTCGTGTTTCTATGAAGCTGTGCACTGCCTCCGTCTGTTTGTCCTTCGTGTTTCTATGAAGCTGTTTTATTGTTTCCGTCTGTTTGTCTTTTTTTTAATGAGAAAGTTATGTTTCACATAGCTTCAAAAGAAAGGAGGGGATCTCCAACAACACTAGGTTGCAGCACCCACAGCAAAATCCCAAAACACCCATGCAAAAAACACAGAACAGATACCCACAGAAAGAGACGCAAAAGGGACAAGGAACACCAACTCACAACATAGAAACATAAAAGACTACACATAAACCAACGAGACCAATGGGCAACCGGTGCCGACTTAGGACGGCCATCTGCCAAGTAAATAGCAGACGGTGTGGTTATCCTGGATAACGTGCGCACAACCCTCTCACTTCTCCAGTTACCTAGAGGTCTCGAAGAACGTACAAATGTGGTGTAAAAGATTTGGTAAACTTATTAATTGATTGAATTTTGTAATCTGATTTTTGGCTTTGTGTTTAATTGATAATCATTTATTTGATTGATATTAAGAAAAAAATTAAAGTTTAAGGCAATAGGGGTATAATACTCTACTTCCGGTTGTTGTAATAACAGAAAAATTAAATACCACGAAGTTGGCCGAAGACTTCGGCAATGTTTGGGATCATACATTTTCAAAGTGAGTTGAATGAAACATTTAAAAGTATAAGATATCTAAAATATGCAAGATATAGAAGTACATAATTTCTAGCTTTTTGACGATATTGTTATTATACCCCTAATACTTTAAAGGATATCATGTAGAGGTTAAATATAGGATGTAATGCTTCTCTAATTTCAAAGATCTGTATATTTGTAGAAATAAAACCCGAAATAGAAAAAGCGACGAGTGCATTTCTCGTGCTTATCACAATGGTGTAGTCATTTCAGCAATAAGATATATGCTAAATTCCCATTTCTTGTCTTCTTTGGACATAATAACTTTTACACTCTTTGGCCATATTACATTGTTCTCACTGACGATCACTGACGAGGATTAAGTACACGAAACGTGCATGTCTGGTCCATGCTGCAAATTTATCTGTTCTTAAATGATGATATTGGATAGAAGATGTTTACTATTCCTTACACGAGAGAATTATAGTTACATAAGGATACTTCATGTTTGATATTTTCATTTTTATCTGTCATAATCTGAAAGGCCTTCATATTTTCAATCCTTTTTCCTTCAAATTTATTATTATAAGGTAATTTTCATTTTACTGCACTATACCACACCAGGACAATGACCGACAAAATGATGATCCCGGACCTTTGATATATGTTTCGTGGAAAAATAAATTTTGAATTCGTAGAAAAAGGTGAAAAGGAAATATGCAAATACGTAATTACGCTTTAATTCAGAGAAAACCTTAAATGATTTAATTGCAATCACACCACCATTAAAATGAAGTTGTAGATAAAACAATAGGTGTAAAGTTTGTAAAATTATAAATGTCCGACGTATAAGTATAAAGTATCACTGGTGAATAAAGACAAGAGATGCTTACTCTTCCTGGGCGTCTGGTGTCACTCCCATATATGGAGTTCGCTTCTTTTCATGTGGTGGAGGTTTTTGTTTGTTTGCTTTGGTTCATGTTTTATCCTAATTTGGTATGCCTTCGGTTTCTTTTTTCTGAATTATCGATTTTGTGCTGTATACAGGGATATGGTCATTATCCATATCTGTCATAGACATACGTATTACCATTGAATGAAAGTCAATAAGCCGCCAAAATCAGAATGCAAGGAAATGTATTATCAATAGACATTTATCATCAATAGACATTTATTATCAATAGACATTTATTATCAATAGACATTCATTATCAATAGACATTTATAATCAATAGACATTTATCATCAATAGACATTTATCATCAACAGGCATGTATTATCAATAGACATTTATTATCAATAGATATTAATTATCAATAGACATTAATTATCAATAGACATTTATCATCAATAGGCATGTATTATCAATAGACATTTATTATCAATAGACATTTATCATCAATAGACACCGAATTTGACAGGTTTTCATGGAGCTGTTGCGACGGGTGCTTCTTGCAATCAAGAGACGCTGACTCTCCCCGGGCACCTGGTCTCACTTCGGAATGTTGTTCATTCCGGGGTTCGCAACCGTTTCGATCGCAATACTCACGATTTTGCTTTGCCTTCTCGACTTTGAGACTGAATAACGGTTAGGTACTTCTTTGATGTTTATTTATCAGCAATAGACATTTATTATCAATAAACATTTATCATCAATAGATTTTACTATCAATAGACATTCATTATCAATAGACATTAAAATTTTATCATCAATATTCATTTATTATCAATGGACATTTATTATCAAACAAAGGAGGGAATCTCTAACAATACTAGGTTGCAGCACCCTAAATCATAAACACCCAATGCACGGAGGGAGACAAAGAAAAGGGGGCAAGGAACACCAATGCACAATATTGAAACATCAAACACAAAGGACCACACATAAACCAACGACACCAATGGGCAACCGGTTCCGACTCTGGACGGCCATATGCCAAGCAAGTAGCAGACTGTGTGGTCATCTGGACTACGTGTGCACAATCCTCCCACTTTTCCGATTACCCAAAGGTCTCGAAGAACGCACAATTGTGGTGTAAAATAACCTCCTCACTGTAAGATGAACATACAAATAGATAGCATAACGCAGGGGCCCAAGAAACACACATATGGATTTGTAAATAGATAAAAAAAACCCAGACAATAGTCATTATCAATAGTCATTAAATTGCCTTTTCGACTTTGAGATTGAATTACTGATAGGTCTTTCTTTTATTTTTATTCAAAGGCTCGAAAAGTGCGAAACTGAACAAAACAACTTAAGCGTTATACAAAGGAGAAAGAAGATTCCAAAATGGAAATTAAATTAGACTTTGAGAGTGAATAAGTGATCGGTACTTCAAAGCCTCCAACAATATAAAACTGAACAACACAACTAAAACAGCATACAAAGGAGAAAGGAGATTCCAAAATGGAAATGAAAATCAGATACCTGTGTAGAGTAAGCATCTCCTGCCTGTAAGCGGTACATGTAATTATTGAGTCTTTGCGGAAACAGAGTTATTTCCCATTTGAGACGGTATCTGACGTAAAACAATTATGACATCATGAGAATGGTATGGTAACGTCGATTTTATACCTTCATTTCCATGGGTTTAAGGACCGTTTCCATAGAATTTGATTACGTCACAATAAGTTTACGTCAGATACCGTCTCCAAGGGTAAGCAACTCTTGTTTTCGAAAATACCGAATAACTTTGCAGAAAATGACACAATCGGTTAATTGATGATCACTTCATTTCTTTTTTGCGCATACACCATTTAGTAGTAGTCGTCTTAATTTTCTCTAAGTTTTCTCAAATTCCAAAAATCGTTCCTTTGTGTCATTAATCATGTTGATATAAAACTTCAAATAAATTATTAGAAATGAGTAAATACCTATACTTACGATACATGTACGTAGTCGGGTGTAGTTGGAGATCCCCTCCTTTCTTCCATGCAATATCTTTTACAAAGTGTGATTATCCTTATGCCACTCGAAGCTTTGTCGACTGATTTAAGATATTGACTAAGCCTTATACTAAATTATCAAAAGCCACAATGAGAAAATATTTACAAGTCGATCCGAATTCATTTAGATTATACGAAAGACCAGAAATTATAAATGCTTCTCAATATATCAATAAATATCACTTGTTGAAAATAGTTTGACATAATCAAGCTCGCATTGAATTTTTCTTCTATTTCAATCCCTTATATGGGAATATCCCTAATGTGTGTGCGTGCATTTTGAAATTCTTGCCTGACGAATGGTACCTTTCTGAAAACTATTTAGACGTAAACAAAATGTCGAATTACGAGGGCTGATTGATATGTTGTGAGCCTCGTATTTAAGGATTTTATCAGACTTTTGCAGTGGTTTTCTTCATGATCCCCTTCAGTATCTATACACTTTTGCCACCGGTGTTCATGGGCCTCATTACCACTTTTAAAGAACGCCTTATCTTGACTGGTCAAAAAGCCATCCACTGCAAGTATGACGTCATCATCGGACTAAAAGTGGGTGCCAGTTTTCTATGTTAGCCAGATGTCAGTGTATCACTTTCTATCATATTCTATGTTTATCAGATTTAAGTGTATCACTTTATAGCATGGTTATGCTAATCAGATGTCAGAATATCACTTTCTACTCCTCCCGGGCACCTGGTCCCACCACTAGCTTGCTAGGGGTCCGTCGATGTTTAATTTTGTACTCTATTGTGAGTGCTGTTGAGATTATCGTCAGGATCTTCTTTAACTCATTCTATTACCTACCATGGTTATGCTAATCAGATTTTAGTGAATCATTTTCTATCATGTTCTGTGTAAATCAGATTTCCATGTTTCACATTCGCATTTCAAGAAATATCATTTTTTCCAGTGATACTAAAGGTCAAAACTGAGGGAATCCAAATACTAGTAGTGAATTTACAAAATGTAGAAATAGTGAAATTCCTACGTCCTAAACTGAACAAAAAGCTGTCTTTGTTAATTGTATAATGAAAATGGGACTTAAGGATCCCGCACCCTAATAGAGTACTTCCGGTTAAAATTTATGCGCATTTTCATAATTTCCCGACAAAAGCCGATGATTTCATAATCGGAAATCTTCGGGATGGCAGAGTAGATCATTGTTTGAGAAGTGTAATCCTCCAGTTTAGCTAGCAAAGTATGTTTAGCATTCTTTTTGAAGATATTGAAAATTCTTATTTCTGGTGATTTATTATTGAAAATGCATTAGGGGTGGAATACCTAAAGGTATTGTTACCAAAATATTACTGAATAAAGGAACTTCAAAAATCTTTAGAATATTGTATAAGATAAAATTGAATATCAAATCATATACAAATTCTTAAGATTTTTTGAAGTTCCTTTATTCAGTAATATTTTGGTTTCAAGTTCGATTTTCTTAAGATACATTTCAAAATTACCGTTTTATATAAATCAAATTTAACAATAAAAACATTGATCGGTTTTTTTAAAAACTTAATGAAATTTTCTAGAAATTCTCTTCCATAATGTATTCAACTTTTGTTACATTGAAACAAATTTAATTTGATATAATTTGTACCTGCGGTGAGGAGCAGTTAAACTCGCTACCCGCGATAAATTGTTTAAAGAATAAGAACGACTTCGTTCGAGCTCTGTCGAATAAAAGAAGTTTAACTACATAGCATCACCCCTGAAAAGCCATTTTGGTCATGGATTTTCTTTAACCGTGCTACTGAATCGACCCCGCAGTAAATCTGTAGCCGCTCAATCTTAAGAAATTAAAAATAAAAACCAGATGGCGCTATCAAAATAGGCTTGGCCGTGTTCGAAAATTGTGATTTGAATAATACGGAAGTGTTCCAACTCAAACAAAATTTAAATGCACAAGACACGTGTTTCGGATATAAAATCCTCATCAGTAATGCTTCCAGCCAAAGTGATTTTCAGACACAGCCAAAATTCATTTCAGTACGCTCTCTGGTTTTATCCTTTTGAATTCAAATTTGTGCAATTTCTTTGAAGAAAGTGCACCGTTCCAAATTCCTGTACGGTCGATTCAGTGGTATAATTAAATGAAATCGATTACCATAATAGCATTGGAGGGATGGTGATCAGATGTTAACCTCTTATAATTTCGATGTTACTTTTGGATGAAATGACAAGTTTTCAGAATAGCAAAATAATATATATGATGCCAAATCGATAAAGGGCCAAATGAAAGTTTCGGGATCTCCAACAGCACCTAGTTGCAGCACCACCAGCATAACCCAAAACACCCACTGTAAAAACACAAAACAGACAAGCACAGAAAGAGACGCATATGGTACAAGGAACGCCAGATCACAGAGAAACATCAAACACAAATGACTACATATAAACCAACGAGACCAATGGGCATTCGGTGCCGACTTAGGACGTCCATCTGACACGGCAGTGGCGGACAGTGTAGTTATCCTGAATTACGTGCGTACAACCCTCCCACTTTTCCGATTAACTTGAGGCAATTAATCATTACACTTCAAACATCAAGTCAAGGGGAATTAACTGCTCCACACTGCAACAAGAAATAAGTGTTACATATATATATAATGCCTTGTCAACTCTTTACCTTCATGAAGAATTTAAATGCACCAGACACATGTTTCGGATATAGAATCCTAATTAGTGATATTTCCAACAACTGATGTCCCACCTTTTGCCTATGACGCATGAAAAAGTAGAAAATTCCCGATCCAGTTATATAAGGATACTTTGTGTCATTTATTTTCATTTCAATCAGTCATAATCTGAAACGTCTCCACTTTTTAAATCATATTTCCTTCGAATCTATCGCAAGTGGGTTTCTATTGGTGCATGTTTTCTGCATTATACCACATTAAACCAACACGATGTTTTAAGTTATGTGTTTGTTGAACCATTTGGAATAAATAAGGTAAAGACGAAAAAGAAGTATGTCGTTATGTAACTACTGCTCCCTTCAGAGAAGAATTTTCAGTCATGCCAACGTAAAAGTTATGTAGTATGTTAAAATGTCGGTTTGAATATTCTATATCTAGAAGTGCCAAACGTAAGATTAGAACAGATGAAAATACATTTGCGTCTGATGTTTCTCTGTGATTTGGCGTTCTTTTTACCATTTGCGTCTCTTTCTGTGCGCGTCTGGTTTGTGTTTTGTGAATATTATTCTTCTACCCCCGTATAAAAACACAAACAGAAACATCCATTTTGCTACCAAGAAAAGTTAAAAATCAATTGAAAGTCAATCCCAAAAGCTTTAAGAGCATCTTTAAGTCCTAAAATGTATATATACATCTTAATATATCAGTATAATTTACTTATTGGACAATTTTAAGCATATCAAGACCCAAACACCCCCACTCCGTTTTCAATCCCTTATCGATTCGAACACACTAATGATAATGTATGTGTGTGTATGCACCTTTATATCTGACGGGGTCGTACCTCTCCGAAAATTACCGTCACGTAGCATAAAATGTTCAATGACGACGACGAGGTCATATAGCCATACTGCAACATACAAACTATACTAATGCAAATGAAGCAAATATAGTGTAACTAACATGCATGTTTAAGATAATTAGAAGTTTCAAGTCACTTTATCAATATTGAAATATTTGTTTTATGCTTCATGTAATGATTTCAGTGTAAGTCGTGCTGTTACATTGTACAAGGGGGTGGATTAACTTGAGTGTTCGGCAAAAAATAGATTTCAGTATATTACTTGCGCATTTCAAGAAATGCAATCTCATCAGTGATGCCATATCGACATAATGAGACTGATATGTTGTAATTATCTAAATAAACAAAACTCAGTTTGTATTTAAGAAATGGAGAAATATAATTTTGA
Organism: Pinctada fucata; assembly: GCA_028142955.1. Taxonomy (NCBI): domain Eukaryota; kingdom Metazoa; phylum Mollusca; class Bivalvia; order Pterioida; family Pteriidae; genus Pinctada; species Pinctada fucata. The sequence continues at coordinate 45,060,368 of AP027106.1, forward strand.
ACATAGGTAATCACATATTACAAGGCTCATCTTGTGGTAGCATGTTATCATGACTGCAAAACTGCAATTAAACATTTTTCAAAGGTCAATTTATGAAAGGTTGATCAAAGAGACATCAATTAGGCAAATTTTGTACATGTGGCAAAACGGTTAAGGTCAATTTATGACAGTTTGATCACTGATATATCTAATATGCAAATTTGGTATATGTAACTCTTAAACTCTGCTCAATATTGGTTTTTAAAAGCAAAGTCACTCAAGCGGAGAAAGTAGGTCAAGGTAGTTTTATGACATATGGATCATATGACAAATATGGATAATGACCATATCCCTGTTTACAGCACAAAATCGATAACCCAGAAAATCAGAAACCGAAGGCATACAAAATCAGGATAAAACAGATAAACCCGATATAAAGTTTGGTACATGTATCACTTATACCTTTCTCAATATCAGTTATGGAGACGGGAATAAGGTCTGGGACGCGGATTCTGTCGGAGAAGCATGGACACACTGGGTTATAGCTTATAAGCTCACTCAACTTTCTCGGGCTGAGCTAACGAAAACGTTGGCTGTAATGTTTTGTAATGCGAATCTAGTAAGACCGCAATTTTTATTGGAAATTCCACGAGAGGATTTTTTTTATTTGAAAAAGCTCCATTCAGCATGTTAGAGGTATATTTTAAACCTAATGTTATAGGCTTTAATTTTGGGGACATAAATGAAACATCGATGTGAAGAAAATTATCTTTCAACTGTCTGTACTTATGAGTTGTTATTTAACGTTTCTTTCGGTAGTAAAACAGTTGTTATTAGCATATCAATTAACATATTAATGTTATATATATTTATGTACGTGCAAGTAATTAGATGTAATTATCGCATCGATCATTGGCATTTGTCAATTAATTCAGTTCATTAATTGAAAATAAATGCCATTCTTGGTAAAAGCATTTCAATACAATAAAGAGCAGGTAACATTTCATACTGCCTTGTATATTAAGTAGGTCCAGGACAGCCAGACTAAATAAAAATCCCATCATTTGATTTTCCTAAATATTATAAATGTTAATGATTTAAACACACTTTTTCCACTTGCAAAGTTTCATTAATTTTTTACCGTTAGTTTTGAAGCTACGAACGTACATATATATCCATTGAAAGCCCCAAAATGGGCCGTAAATGTGATGTTAAAATTAACACACATTAGGTAATGAAAAACAGTTACAAATCTTCTGTAGAGGTAGAATATTAACAAGTTCTGTATTTTTTATTCAGATATAATGTTGACAATCGGATATGTATAAAATTATAAATGAATGCTAAAACTTTTAAAAGAAATTGTCGAAAGGAGATGAATTTATGTCAATTTTCAGAAAATCTTTGAGTTGTTAATTTTCAATAATAAAGTCGGTTTATCTGAAACCCTATCATTATTCTTTCGTAAAAACTTGATATTATATTCTTCATATGTCAAGTGAAATACCGATAAGTCCCTATTGGAATTTGACCGTCAGTTTTTAAGTTAAAGTAATTTTGTTACCCCCTCCTCCTTATTTTTACGTTACATAATGCTTACGTTCTTGCGAAAAACGCACCAACGTCGTCGTTTCTATTATGACGTCATAATTGATCTAGAGCTTTCCGATGGTGTTCTTTCGGATACTGTCCTGGAACTCCTTAAGTTAAACGATAAATAGAGTAAGATAACTTCGATATCCATGGCTAAAAGGACTCACTGTTTCTTGGGCCCCTGCGCCATACTGTCTGTTTGTATGTTCATCTTACAGCGAGGAGTTTATTTCACACCACAATTGTGAGTTCTTCGATACCTTTGGGAAATCGGAAAAGTATGAGGTTTGTGCGCACAGAATCCAAGATAACCACACTGTCTGCTACTGACGAGTCAGATGGCCGTCCTAAGTCGGCACCGATTGCCCATTGGTATCGTTGCTTTATGTGTAGTAATTTGTGTTTGATTATTCTCTGTGATTTGGCGTTCCTTATACCATTCGCGACCCTGTCTGTGCGTCTCTGCTTTATGTTTTACAGGGGGTGTTTTTTTTTTGGGAGGGGGGTGCTGTTGGTGCTGCAACTAAGTGTTGTTGGAGATCCCCTCCTTCCTTTTAATAAAACATCAAAGAAGTTGGTAGGGATTTTGACTAAAAACGGTAAATGCATTGTGTAGATACCGGTAGTGTATCACAAGAATATACATGTATTTCGCTGAAATATTGATAAGATCGCTGTTCAAAGTCTTACAAACATATTTACGAAAAAAAAAAAAATCAGGAATATTCGTAACTTTCGTCATTAATAGTACGTAAAGGTTCCAACTATATACTTCCTTGAAGAACGATTCAAACAAATTTATTATGCACCTGACACGTGTTTCAGATAGTATATCCTCATCAGTGATGCTTGCAGCCAAAGTGCTTTTCATAAGGCGATAAAAATCATTTTAGTAGCGCCCTCTGGTTTTATTTCTAGAATATAAATTTGTGCATTAACTTTACAGAGAGTGCGCGGCTCGCGGCTCTATATTTCCTGTAGGGTCGATTCAGTAGCACATCCAAATAGAATGTTCAAAATAGAATTGGGGGGATGGTGTTAAGATGTTAATTTCCTTCATTTTCGATAACATTATTGGATGAAATGACAAGTTTCCAAAAAAGTCAAAAATATTTTGATGTTCAAAAGACTTTTCCAGTGAGATTGAATTTCCTTTCTAATATAATTTTCACATACTGAATATAACTTCAGAAACAAATTAAAGTGATTTTCTTAGTTTAAAAGCAGAATTCAGCTGTCGAAAGATACGTAACGAACATTTCTTAAGTTTTTCGTATGTTTTTTTTTTCTGCAACTACCTGCTGAAGTCACCATAGAGGATAATGCATTTGACTGGATCCATCTACAGTTTTATACAAACATGGTTTCCAAAATGCACACTAACCAACTGTGACGCTGGGGGTCCATAACGAGTACAGTTCGTATTTCATCAGAAAAAAATGGACCCTGCTCCATTGAACAATCCAAAAACAAGTTGATTTGTTCGGATGATTGATCATGAGCTCGCTTCTGCCAGTAGAGACAGACTGTTTTCCGGATGCCCACTGCTTTTGATATCTATTTACATAGTTTTTATTTTGTCTTTGGACATTGCATGTTTATGATGGTACTTAACAATTATAAAAATTGTTTTGGTATAAGTGAGTTGAAGAAAATCCTGACAATAATCTCAACAGCACTCACAATAGATCACCAAATTGAGCACCGACGGACCTCTAGCAAGCTAGAGGTGGGACAAGGTGCACGGGAGGAGTAAGCATCCCCTGTTGGCTAGCCGCACCAATTGTTCTTATTTTGATAATGCTGTATATCGAGATAAAAGAACGGAGGGGATATCCAACAAGACCCTGTTTCAGTACCCACAGCAAATCACTAAATCTCTCGATACGAAAACAGAGAGAAGACTAGAACAGCAAGAGACAAAAAGGAGACATACGACATAGAAACATTAAACACAAAATAACGAGACCAATGGGCAACCGATGTCGACTTAAGAGATAAGTTAGAGGGTTGCGCGCATTTACATGTATTATTATGTCATGAAGGTCGAACAATCGTTTCTTTGTCATTTTGTGTTCTTTTCATTAATTGTGACTTCTTGAAACAACTGCATGTCATATATACAGCAGAATTTCAAAGACGGCACACATCGATCATGTTAATATGTTAATTTTGTGGCCAACATATAAAGCATCTAATATTTGGGATTTCCTATTTTATTTGATGTGACGTTACAAATGCAAAAAATGAACATTTAATCAGGAAAAACCAGATTGGTGACATTAACATGCATGTCTAGTGCACCACATTCAGACATTTCTATCCAAAAGGCCGTTCATTGTGTAGCAGGTTTCTATAATGTCTTTTATCACATGATACACCCGTTATGCAGTTTCATAAAGCTATTTCATAAATATATGATATGATAACACGTTACATATCGCTCTGCTTGAATGCGATTGGTCAAGTTTGGAACCTTGCCAAATGTGACCTTTCAAACATCGGTCAACTGTTAAAATCAGACCTGGAGTCAATATCAATGATTAAAAATGTTGTTGTAGAATTAATTATTGCATTGAAATACTATTCAAAATTGAAATACTTTTCTCTTACGCACAGAATATCTATACGATGGGGACACTACTTCTCATGGCTTAGCAGACGACTTCTAGATCACGGCGTGATTCGCATCTACAGTTCTCGGAAACGTTGATTTCACGTTAGAAATGCACATTCTTAGGCAATATCATGTGATTAAAAGAATCTCAAATGAATTTTCATTTCATACGATGTATAATGAAACTCGTTGTGCGTTTCATATCCCCTTGACAAGGCTCGGGGATATAAAACACACAACTCGTTTCATAATACATCGTATGAAATGAAAATTCATTTGAGATCTTATATTTATTTTTTGTGCAACCTGACAATCTAATAGAATATATAGAACAAACATGAAAAATATTCATTAAAGGAAACCAGTGCTAAATCTAAATATCTTAAAACATTTGAGGCAACTACTTACTTCGTAAACTAAGTGAACCTCCTTTTTAGACATGAAAGATCAAAAATTGACAGAAGTTTTCTTTATGACCTTTAATTACTCAGATTTGACATTTGATTACCCAGATATGACCTTTAATTACCCAGATGTGACCTTTGGAAGAAACCGGATGTGACAGTTCTACCGAATTGAAGTGGCAGGTGTTGCATGCAAGCAGGAGATGCTTGCTCTTCCTGGGCACCTGGTCTCACTCCCATATCGGGAGTTCGCTTCTTTTCATGTGGTGGAGGTTTCTCTTTATTTGCTTTGTTTCCCTTTTTATCCTGATTTTGTATGCCTTCGGTTTCTGATTTTCTGAATTATCGATTTTGTGCTGTATACAGGGATATGGTCATTATCCATATTTGTCATTTAATTACCCAGATATGACCTTTAATTACCCAGATATGACCTTAAATCACCCAGATAAGTCCTTTAAACATTTCTATAAAATCATATCGGTGGAATTTGTCCCGATGGTTAGTCTGTTTAAGGTTCTCCCCAATGTAGAACCTACATACATCAGTTTTGTTAAAATATCTATTTAAGGCAGAGTATCCCTCAGGTCAGAATTCTGGGAAGGGGTAGGTTCACTAACTGCCTTAATCGGCCCTAAATTTTGGCGAAAAATAATTATATGAAAATTATGATTCAGGATCTCTTATGTTTATCTCAAATACCTGCCGATATATAAAGTGAATATTTTTCATTGTCAAAACGTCACGTGCGTTAGTTATGACGTAAACATTTTGACGTCATTTGCTCTGCATGACGGAAAATGAAGGAAAATCGCCAATTTTTTGTCATAAATCTTTAAAATTTGTATAGGTGCCAACCCTTACCCAACATAAATTTTATGTTGTTCGAAAGATAGATTGCAATTTAATTTAACTTTTTACATAAAAATTATTTTGGGTGAGGGCTGGCGCCCCACTTATTTTCATAAAATTTGACCAGAATTATGCCAATTTCTGACGATTTTTCAGCATTTTACGGCTTTAAGCCGATTTTGAAGCCATATCTGTCGGTGCATTGCACGTAAGTTGAAATTTTTATTTGGTATTTCAAACAACCACACATTAAACTTCCTTGATACGAAATACAATCGAAATCTAAAACATTCTAAAATTAGGGCCGATTTTCCTTGTTCCCGAACCTGCTCCTTTTATGCCTGGATACCCTATTTTTTCTCTTCAGAATATCTAAACGGTGATCTTGAGAAGTTTTTGCGAAATTTGATAATTATCATTTTTTAAAGAATTTTTTCCATCAATCCCTATTTGACCCCACATAAATTTCTTTCAAAATATGACTGCAAAATAAGTTTTTCCGTAGAGTTCAATGAAAACTCTAAGGGCCCATAACTCTTAAAGGAACCACCTTTTTCAGAGCGCACTGGTTAAAAATTTTAAATAATTTTATTTACATTATAACTATCTCATTAAAGTAGAATTCCAGACACAATAAATGCATAAACCAATTATCCCACATTAGACATCATATACCTTAAGTCGAATAGCTCTCCAGATTTGAACTTTCAAGAAAACAAAATTATAACATAACAACATTATTATTACAGTTCCTTCTATTCACCAAATGTAGTAACCCCTTTGCATGACGTTAAATAATACAAAAACACTCCGAAAGGCAAATCATCCTCCCCCTTTCAAACAAATCTTTGGACAGGAGGCTAATTTCAAATAAACTAATTGCCACTGCTTTTCTCTCAATGACTAATGAAATCAAGTGGTTTAGTTAAGGTGACTAATAAAAAGAGATATTTTTCTTGACCTTAGGGTGTTATGATTCAATAGCCACATTAACGAACAGATAAATTTGCAGTATGGACCAGCCATGCACATTTTGGGTACTTTACCCTCGTCAGTGATCCTCAATCCAAACAATGTAATATGGCTAGTAAGTGTGAAAGTTATGATGTCTAAAAATGTACCGAAAGACGTAGCAGAATTGGCGGGAAATGATGCTACAGTATCCAGGATTTAGAAATGAGCTAAAAAAGATCCTGACGAAAATCTTAACAGCACTCATAATAGAGTACTAAATTGAGCATCGACGGATCCCTAGCAAGCTAGAGGTGGGATCAGGTGCCCGGGAGGAGTAAGCATGAAGATTTCAGGAATATTTTTTAAGAGAAATTTTCGAATGTGTTTTGAAATTGATCGAATTGGGCTACATGTGCCTTCGGGGACTCCTGGTCCACCAGCAGTGACACTTACCAAGTGTTACAAATGTTTAAGGGGTATAAATGTTTGGGACCTATTAGAGATTTATTCATTCATATTCTGAATGAAAGGAGAGGATCTCTGGCAGAACTCGGTTGTGGCACGTACAGTATTACACCAAACCACCCAAAACGTGAAAATATAGAGTGGACAAGCTAATTTAGAGACACTAAAAGGGACAAGGTGGACAAAACACCAAAGACGACATCCAATCATTGAACATAAAAGACTACTACGCAAACCATCGAAACCATTATGATTTATTTTTTGACAGTTTTATGCCAACGATAAAACAAAATGTTCGATTTATGCAAGTCTTATATTTCAAATAAGAGTTACATATTTCTAGTAGTACATTTGTCCTAATTGGTGAAGGTTTCAGTATTACATAATTATCATCATTAATAATTTTAATATTCAGGAGAATCATGTGACTTATTGTTTTCTTATAAATACGAACTTGCAAAATTAAATATATTCCAGACAATTTTATTATGAAAACCCTTCAATAACATAAGATAGGTAAGTATTAGCTTCTTTAAAGTAAAAATTAACGATCATATCAAAGGCAATTAGGTCTTCTTGTGTACATTCAAGGCTCAAGACTCTGAAAGGATCTTTAAAATGGACCATGAAAATTCCAAGATGTACACTTTGTATACGATTCTTGTTTTTAGATGTAATAATCGTGAAAAAGTTTTATTTCTACATCAACAATATGAGATATAAATGAAGTGGGGGTGATATCAGCCCGGCGATTTATTCCATATTCTTTCATTTCAGAATGTCTGATAGATCAAACAGATACCAAAATGTACTTATGAATTTTATAAGACTAATAATGTCCAGGGGAAGCAAGGAAACACTGCAGGTTGAAGCGATGAAGTTTTTAAGCTCAGATACGAGATTTTTTGGCGAATTTATTTGTGCTACAATGGGGAAAAGTAATGATGATGTAAACGATGCACACAAAAATATTACAGTAATTGACACCGAACAGTTTCATTCGGAAAAGAGCAAAATGAAAGAGGAAGTCAAGCGTACTCATACTGGTACTATTGAAAGGACCAAAAAAGTATCTAAACCAGGACGGAAATCGAAGTATGAGGGCATAGATTTCAGCCATATTCATAGAGAACCCAAAACATCAAAGCGCAAAAGAAATACATATACAAAAGAAGTGAACCACCACCAAGATCAAAATAGTCTTCCGTCTTCCGAGATGAATGACAGCTCTAAGCATTTCAGAGTGCAAGAAGACGAAAACAATCTTGATTTTATTAGAAGCATATTTCAGATGCTCTTTGACACAACTTCGAAAGGAGGGGAAATCGGGGATTCGGGCTTTGGTGCAGAAGTTAGTTTCAGGCGAAGTCAATTATACACAGAGAATAAAGGTAAAAGTACTGCGAGAGATGAGGAAATGGATGTAAGTTTAGAAAAGGATGAGAAGTGTTCCATTAAAGATGACAAAACAACTTTATCACATGTTCAAGGAAATGACGAAAGAAATGTAATTGCCAGTACCCTTATGAACAAACTTGTCCACTCGAAATCCAAAGAAGAACAAGAAAAGGTTCTGAAGTCTCTACGATCTGATGAAAGTCTGAGGAATTTGTTCCTAAAAGAGGCATCTTCTCAGAAAGGATTAAGGATTCCTGTATTTCACGCAAGCAAAGCTAGTGACATGGAGAACGAGGGACATGGACAGAGCAACAGGCATTGCAAATGTGACCAAAAATCAAAAGAAGATCCTCCAATCGACCTAACACCTACACCGGTTTTAGGAACAACAGACCAAACTTTGGTAAACAAAACACAAATGGAAGGTCCTGCTAGTCACACTGCAGCCAATGAAAACATTCAGTTTGGTATTTCAATGACACCTGTCATAACAGCTCCCTCACAATTTTGGCAACAAGATGAACCAATAGGTACAAATGATTCTATCGTGAACACAAACACAGCTTTTACAGACGCAAGAAGTACAACTTTACAAACTGTCTGTTACCTAGATCCGTACATGCCTATGATAGACGCTAATCGTAGTGGAGATGACGAAAATACAATGGTCGAATTCTACAAAGATCTGGGTTCCAGTGGTAATGACAAAGAGTGTATTGATGTAGAAATATGAGCCGTTAACAATTTTATTAAATCGAATGACAACCTATGACTCAATGATCAAAAGATTATCTGAAGATGAATGGAATAAACAAAAAGAAAACATTTTCTTCTGTGAAATAAGTATGCTGATAGACTAAAATGTATTCTATCTGTACGTTTGTCAACTTGTCCGACCGGCTTTACTTCATTACATTGTATTTCATTGTTTTTTAAGCTCACCTGAGCGAATCAATCCGTCATTACGTGACGTCCGTCGTCTGCCCGTCCGTTCGTCGAAAACTTTTAACATTTTTTACTTCTCCTCGGCAACCGATGCACAGAATTTTACAAAACCTTACAGGAAGCAAGTACTCGAGATCTTTAACCAATTGTGTGTTTTTCGTACCGGTTGGTCAACCAATGTAGCCTCCGTGGAGTCTGTTTGGCTGACACATTTTCGACATCAGTTCTGCAACTGCTACACAGACTTTAGGGAAAGCTTACAGGAAGCAAGCCAAGTTCCTATACCAAGTTTGTATTTTCTGTGCCGATCGGTCAACAGATATGACAGGAGAGGGCTCTGATTGGCCAACGTATTTTTTGACTATTTCTTTGCACCAGCTATACAGAGTTTTAAGAAATCTTTCAGGAAGAAAGTACTCAAGGTCCTCTTCCACTTTTGTGTACATTGTGCGGATCAGTCAACAAATATGACTGCCGAGGCCTCTGATTGTCTAATACAATTTTACTTCTTTCTTCAACCACTACAAAGAAAGCCACGACACCTTACAGGAAGCAAGGACGCAATGTCCTCTACCAAGTTTGTGTTTTTCGTGCCGATCGGTCATCAAATATGGCAGCGAAGGGCTTTGATTGACTGACGCATATTTCGACTTTTTCTCTTCAACCACTGCACAGAGTTCCAAGAAATCTTACAGGAAGCAAGTACTTGAGGTCCTCTACCACATTTTATTTGTTTTGTGCCGATCTGTCAACAAATATGGAAGACGCGTTTTTCGACTTCTCTGGAGCTGCTGCACATGTGTTCACGAAATCTTCCAGGAAGCAGTGTTCAAGCTATGTTTGTGTTTTTGTACCGATCAGTCAACAAATATGGCCACCAAGGGTTCTGATTGGCAGAGGGATTTTCGACATCCCTGAAACTTAGGCACAGAATTTCGCAAAACCTCTCAGGAAGCAAGTAACAAGGGCGGCCACCAATTTGTCCACTATCATTCTTTTGTCTTCAATTCAGGTGAATCTCCTTGGGCGTCTTATTTAAGTTTAAAGACAGTTTATCCACAAACAAAATTTAGAAAAATATGAAAGATTGAAGGTGCATGTAGGTCGATCTTATACGTATGCACTATTACTATCACCTTAAACTTTTGCATGTCTGAATAGCTATAATTAAAAACCCATTAATCACAAGTCAATTTAACTTGTAGAGGCAACCTCGGAAAATTCCCACTTGCATTCATTTGATGATTCAAAAATGCATCACGTCGTGGTTGGTTTGTGTTAAATACATTAATTAGAATATTAGTTAGAGAAAAGCCAAGGGTAAAACGACTAAATGACAAATGTTAAACGTCTCTATAAAGTCATAACGTCAGACAGTACACGAATTTTATATACTGTTTTCATTTTCGTGCTTAAACATCGACGGCGGGTGCGGCTAGCCAACAGGGGATGCTTACTCCTCCCGGGCACCTGGTCCATCTCTAGCTTGCTAGGGGTTCGTCAATGCTCAATGTATCATCAAGATACCTAGATGTGCCGTTGAACCATTTCAAGTGGTCATATTTCTTGAGTTTTTGCAGATTTTGCATGAATTCCTTTTCGTATGTGTAGAAAAAACATCTGCAAAACAAGAGGCACACAATTAGTACCCATAGGAATTCCAATAACTTGCCTGTATAGAGTATCACCAAATCTTACAAAAATGTTGTCTAAAGGAGAGAACAAGACTTTGCACAACTCAGATCGAGTCCATGATTTGTATTCTACTGAAGAAAAAATCCTTTAGTGTCAGAAGTACATATAAATGTTTACCAGAGATACACAGTCAATTGTGCCTCACACGAAATTCGTATAAAATGAGCATCGTGCTCACAGAAAATTCATTTTAAAAATTATTCACATGAATTTCACATGAAATTTTTCACATAAGATTTATTTCAGAAACTTAACATGAATTTCATGTAAAAAAAATCATGTGAATTTTATGTTCGTGCTCGTTTCACATAAATTTCATGTGAATTTTTATGTAAAGTTCATATAAATTTCACATGAATTTCATATGAGGCACAATTGGATGTGTAAGAAAATAATGACGACATGGCCAGTGATAAGGACAGAACATACACGTTCCAGCTGAGTGAAATGGAGGAGGCGACGGGGACAACGAGATCAATAACACTATATAGTCGAAACATGATGGACAATTCGTTAATTTTCGAAAACCAGAGTTACTTCCCATTCTGGACAGTATCTTACGTAAACAAATTGTGACGTCATCCAATTCTATGGAAAGGGTCCACAAACTGTGGGAAATGATGGTACAAAAGCAACGTTACAATACCATTTTCATGACGTCATGTCATGATGTTTTTACGTCAGTTACAGTCTCATAAGGGAAATAGTGTAAACACTAATATTTGCATATACCATTGCACAGCACTAACATAAGTCAAGGATCTGAAAAGATAGAGGTAAAATCTGGCATGGAAAGTGGAATTTTGAAAATGGAAATGTAAAGAAAAAATCGTAAAAATTCTACCTATACCGTATCCCCTCAGAATATGAATAATACGGAAGTGTTCCGACTCTTCACCTTCTTGAAGAAAATTTCAAATCAATTTTCATACAACAGACACGTGTTTCGAATATTAAATTCTCATCAGTGATGCGTCCAGCAAAAGTGCTTTTGTTAAGCCGCCCAAATTCATTTCACTAGCGACCTCTGGTTTTATTTTTAGAATTTAACTTTGTACATTTACTTTTCAGAGAGTGCGCGGTTCAAAATTTTCTGTAGGGTCGAATCAGTAGCATATCCAACTAAACTTAATGTTCGAAAAAAACATTGGAGGGATGGTGCTAAGATGTGAACCTCCTTTAATTTCGATTATTTTCGATAAAATGGCAAGTTCCGAAATTGCAAAAAAAAACAACATATATGATATCAAATTGATAAAGTACCAAAACAAAGCTTCTTCTCTCAGCCGACAGAACTGGAAAGAAGTACTAGTAATTTATACACTTAACAAACATCAAGTCTAGGGGAACGATTTTTAACTGCTCAACACTGCAACAAGAAATAAGTGTTTAATATATTACTAATACGAAAGTGTTCAAACTCTTTAACTTCTTGAAGAAAATTTCAAACTAATTTCCATGCAAATGTTTCGAATAATAAATTATCATAAGTGATCCTTCCAGCCAAAGTGTTTTCCATAAGCCGCCCATTTTTTTTCTTATTTTCAGAATTTAAATTAGTACATTTACTTTCAGAGAATATTGCTAATATTAGGGTAATAACTTATCTTTTTCCAATAAAAGCAAAAGAAAATGTATTTTTTTTTATTGAACATTGTTACCCCCGGAGATACTGAACGCCAATTGTACAGGTGTTGTGTATACGTTATACAAATGTCTGGCATAGTGGGGTTCTGTATCTCCGGAGGAACAAGTACAGTGCTCCAGAGACGAGAAAAGGGAAGAGGCTGCATTTCTAAACAGCAATCTTCTGATAAAAAATGACTTTTTTTCTCGTTAATGCATTCAAAAATGTGTTCTAAATATGATTAAATGAAATATACAAATGAGCAAGAGCGATGTTAATTTTCCGTCAGTGTGTATTTCGCGCTTAAAAGCTTAAATTGTGGCTATTGAATACAAAATGACATCGTATCTAAAGTTACGGATTTCATTATTTACATATTAATGGAGAACGTTTGAAATGTATTTCTGATATACAATGTAGACATATTTCATGTCGCTTTTAGTTAAAATTTATCCATTTGAGGTAAAATATTCCACCTCGTTACGGGGATATGAAATTAACCATTTCAAAATACCCATGATTTCAACTTCTTTGAGAGAAGAAGGGAAACATCAATTTACAAAAACAAACATCATCCAAGTTCAACAAGATACATTATTACGGACTAGGAAGACTAGCAAATGGTGTAGTTATCCAAATTACATGCACACAGCGCTCCTAATTGTCTTGTACCAAGTAGTCTCGAGGAACGAAAGAAAAAAATACCATGACAAGAATGGATCCGAATTTGAAAAGAAGATGGCTTTTTTGGAAAGACATTTCAGAAATTCAAAGCTCTTTTATGAAAGCAAATACAAGTTTCAACAAGGTCAATTTTCCTGGCTTGAAAGTGATGTGCCTAGACTCTTACTCTATCACAGTGAAAACATAATTATACAGAAATACACAGAAATATCTTTCTTTGTTAATTTCTGTATATTTCTACTATGAGAATACAACATATTAGTAGATACTCAATGTCAAACGTCTATCAAATTCAATAGCATATTGTCAATATTGAAGTATATGTTCTATTTCAAAATATCAGTGCAACATATGAGCATTTCAACAATACGGAAGTACTGTAAACCCTCTTTTATTCGCGGCGTATTACGTTTGCGAACGCGAGTGTAGTGACTGGTTCGAAGCGGTTTTTTTCGCGACATCTTATATACGTAACTTACTACCCGTGTCTTATCACATATTTGCAGCGTTTTATATTCGCGAATCGAAGGACCCTGTGAATATCGCGAAAATAAAATGCTCACGAATAAAAGACGGCTTACAGTAGTCCAACTCTATACCTTCCCGAAGAAAATTTCAAACCACTCTATTATGTACCAGACACAAGTTTCGGATATTAAATACTCATCAAACAAAGGAGGGGATCTCCAACAACACCAGGTTGTAGCACCCACAGCAAATCCCCAAAAACACTCAATGCAAAAACACAAAGCAGACAAGCACGAAAAGAGACGCATAAGGGACAAGGAACGTCAACGCACAACACAGAAACATCAAACACAAAGGACTACATATAAACCAACGAGACCAATGGGCAACCGGTGCCGACTTTGGACGGCCATCTGCCACGGAAATAGCAGAAGGTGTGGTTATCCTTGATTACGTGCGCACAACCCTCCCACTTTTCCGATTACCCAGAGGTCTCGAAGAACGTACAATTGTGATGTTCCATCCAACGGCATTTTAAAGAAAATTCATTTCAGTAGCGCACTCTGGTTATATTTTTTTTTTATTAAATTTGTGCAATTTGCAGAGAGTGCCTGCTCCAAATTTCCTGAAGGTCGATCCATTAGCATATCCAAATACATCTATGTCAAACTAACATTGGAGGGATGGTGCGAAGATGTTAACCTCCTTTAAATGATATCCCTGAATGAAAGAACAAGTTTCCGAAATAGCAAAATAATATTTATAATGTCAAATAATATAGTGCCAAACAAAGCTTCTTTTAGGCTACAGAGCTGGAAAAAAGTAATTAATACACTTTAAAAAATCATGTCACGGGGAAGAGTTTAACTGCCCCATACTGCAACAGGAAAAAAAGTGTTTATTTTAATTTTCTAGCGTGACTTGCCTGGTGTAAAATCTCCAACAAACTTCCACTTCGCTAAGCTCCGGCCATGCACGTGCTATAGAGCTCGTGCAGAACAATATTAGAATAGAAATAGCAACTAGCTAGCTGCGATTTGTTGTCCAGTAATTCCCCTTGTCACATGAACCAATCAAATTGATAATTTGATTGGTTCATGCGAATCGGGGAATTACTGGACAACAAGCCACGGCTACATGTACCTAGTTGTTATTTCTTAAATGTCTCATAAGTGATGCTAGAGGCCCCAACAGAGGATATGCTGGCCAGATAATATGGAATTATGAAGAGCAAAAGTCTCAACTTGACATAAAATTAAGGGCAAAACTATGCCATTAGGAAAACACCCCTTTTCATTAAATTTTGTGAGGAAGAATTTACAATAAACATCAAAGAGGTACCTATCTGTAATTCAGTCTTAAAGTGGAGAAGGCCAGGCCAAATAATGAGAATTTCCATTGGAACGGTTGCGAACCTCTGAATGAACATCATTTTTAAGTAAGACTTACTTTCCTTGAAATATATTTCAAGGAAAGCATCTGAGGACAGAGGCATGTAAGCAATATATGACGAAATTCAATGTTTATAAACATCAATTTGAAGCCAGGGAAATTTTACATTGTTAAAACCAGTATTATATCATTTTTAACACACACTGGTATAAATTGTCAATATGTAAATATATGTTCTATAGTAACAATCAATTTTATTGTACTAGACAAGTGTTTTGGAAATTGAGAATTCTCGTCAGTAATACTCCATGTCAAACAGTTCAAATAAAGCCAAAGTAAATTTTCCTGGCGCCATCTGCAATTCAGACTTTTAATTTCCTCTTGCCAAAATGAGCGGCTCCAAATTTTGTGTAGGGTTTATTCAGAAGTGTATTCAAGTGATAAATATGGCCAAAAAATGTTGGAGGGTATGCGCAAGGAGCTTAATTCTAATCATGACGGAAAAAATATGCCGAAGCAAAGGACAGAGCTATGCAATGAGGGAGATGCCCCTTAGTTTTAGAAATTATTATGATATATGAATATCGAGGTTCAAATATGGTATTACTTTGTTTGATGCGTTTGCTTTGTTCTGTGTCAAGTCTTGCGGATAAATTCATTTGCGTTTTATGAAAGACATGGATATCATGTCAATAGGTTCGTCAACATAACAGAAAACCTAGAAATACCATTAAATATTTCAAATTATCAGATAAGCTTTTCGTTTTTCAGATTTTGAAAAAAGTGTTCTTCATGGATGTATAAAAATAAATCTGCAACAGGAGGCGCACAGATCGTACCCATAGGACTCTTACTCTTGTACATATCAGATGCATCGCATTTAGAAATAATTGTCCAAGAGGATGTCCGCTGGAGACAGAGTTAGATACTATGTTTTCACTATATGTGCAAAGAAAGGTAACTTATGAATTCATTCAACTAGACTGTTACCTTTTTTCAACTTATATAACTTTAACACTTTCCGCTACAAACTATCAGAACCACATTTCTGGCTTTAAGCTTGATCATGAATTAAAAAAAAGATTAATTAATGTAAAGTACTTTAAAATCTTGTCATATAAGATAATTCAGTTGTTGAATTTCTGCCGTTCAGGGGAATTTTCTGGAATGCATATGTTAAACGTGAAAATCAAATTTTACTTGCAAATTGTATGGTTGTCGTAAGAGAGACCAAAAGTACAAATCGCAACTCATTTATGTTCCACGTTTATTGCTAATTATTTAAGTTTGCGACATGTGTGTACTCAGACAGACTGATGAAATCAAATTTTACTTGCAAATTGTGTGGTTGTAAGAGAGATCAAAAGTACAAAATCCTTGTTGCTTATTTATTAGCGACTTGGCGGGTGCGGCTAGCAAGACAAGAGACGCTTACTTCTCCCGAGCTATTGGTCTCACCTCTACCTTGCTAGGGGCTCGTCGATGCTCAATTTTATGCTCTATTGTGAGTGTTGTTGAGATTATCGACAGGATCTTCTTTTACTCATTTGTGTGTACTCAGACAGATTGGCCAACTGAAAAATCTAAAACAGTAGTAATATGTGTAATGTACCATACACGTGTTTCGGATTGTAAATCTTCATAAGTGGTCTCCTTCAAGCGAAAGTGATTTTCACACACAACCAGTTTTTATTATTAGCACCCTCTAGTTTCATTTTTAGATCACCTGAGCCGAAGGCTAAAAGTGAGCTATTGTCATACCGGTTTGTCCTGCGTCCGTCGTCCGTCCGCCTGTCTGTTTAAAACTTTTTAAATTTCGACTTCTCTGAAACCGCTTGGATGATTTAACGATTTTCTAAATATGTTTCTAAATATGTTTTCCATGTATTAGGGCTGGTACGATTCAGGTATCATTTGGTTCGGGTCAGCTACGAATCACAAAGGGAAGGGGTGGTCATTTTTTTTACATTTTCAACTCCCCCCCCCCTGAAATTGCTCATGTGCTTTTTGCTATTTATAGAAATGCAACTGTGAAAGAATTTTGTCAAAATATCAAGTTTAGGATTTTAAACGATTTTCTAAATATGTTTTTCCATGCCCTATGAACCGTAGGGTAGTGGGTTCAAACCCCGGCGGGACCTTTTTTTTTCTTTTTCAGTTTCTTATCATTTCCTGTGCTTTTCTTTCATTTTAAATAATCTTATAATTTTAATTTCATTTCCTATACATGGTTTTGCACTTCATCATTTTTATTCAAGTTTGCCTTTTTCCCATTCTTTTTCCCCTTTAGATAATATTGAAATACTTTTAGTGATATTCTAGCATAATGTTATAAATCAATTCTTATGTGCATGAATTTTCATAATAATTTGAATAATCCTTTTACTCTTTTTAGCTGGAACACGTGGAATAGAACCGCAGATTTTGAACTATGGTTAACCGACATTTTCGGTAATTGTTACAACCTAATAGCGAGCTATGTAATCTTTGATTACCCCATGTTTTCATACGCATGATAAGCATTAATTTATATAAATCACATCCAGTGTTCTCCGATGAGTGATGTGGCCCCTGGGCCTCTTGTTTGAATTTTATATATCTGCATTGAATAGACTGCGCGGCTCTAAATTTCCTGTTGGGTCGTAATTTAAATTAAAGTCAGAAAGATTTAGATTGTATATTAGGATGATGGTTTAAGGCTCCCTTCTGTCTCACATAAGGCAATGGCTTCATAAAGAAATTTAATGTTGCCTGAATCTTAAATGAAAAATGAAAGGGTTATGCGCTGCAATCTGTTTAGCCACACAGTTTCCTACAAACATGGCAGATGGCCGTCATAAGTATTCGTCGGTTGCCAATTGGTCTCTTTGTATGTGTACATTTTCAGGTTTAGTGTTTTGATGTCAAATTTGGTTTTGCTTACCAATTGACCCTTCCGATTGTGGGAAAAAATGCAAAATTTCGTGACGTCACAATGCTTTTACCTCTGACAAACAAGCTTCGAACCTCGGTCAAACATCGAAATTGCATTGTGGCGTCATGGAATTGCTCATTTTTTTCCCTCGCTCGGAAGGGTCAATTCGGGTCTCCTGTTGTTATTATCCACTCTGTGTTTTAGCATATGACTGTCTAATTTGTCATGGGTACAACGAGTCAAACACTTGATGCTTACTCCTCCCGGGCACCTAGTTCCACCTCTAGCTTGCTTGGGGTCTGTCGATGCTCAATTCGTGCTCTATTGTCAGTGCTGTTGAGATTGTCGCCGGGATCTTCTCTATCACATTGTTGTAGATTTTTTCCTTTTTTGTACTAACACAATAATGTTTGTGTTATTCAATTGCTACATGTACAACTTCTAAGACAGATATATGTGTTAAATTACAGTTACTGAAACTAAGATTTAGATGACCAGGGATTATTTCTGTCTTTGAAGTAGTGGACGACTTAAACTGGTTACACAAGTGTGGCGTCCACGCCTTCGCATAGTCTGATAGTTTTGTTTACGTCGCTATGGTTCAAAGCAAAATTAAGTTAATGCAATCACCTGATGACCTCTTCTGCCAGAAAGTCATTAATTATAATATTTCTCTGATAAGCCCTTGTATTTTAATTAGCACGCGTTGAAATGTCAACATCTGCTAATAATACCAGTCCATTCATAAATTAAACTGAAATTGAAAAGAGTTAAAATTGCAAGGGAATCTCCCACACAAATTACCTGTTCATTGATATCACTTAGAGGTTTTCTTTGGTTTGATTTTGTGAACTTTAATGTTTATGTAACTTTTGAAAGAGAGATATATGTAATTGAAGTATATTTTCTAAAATCCAAATTATTCAGACCGTGCGTGCCAACTTGAAAAGTGTAGAATATCAGAAACATGCATATCTTGTGCATTTATTTAAACTTTTTTTCAAGAACCATTGCAGCAATTTAATGCAACCTAATTTAGCTTTTTACTGAAATGTTAATCAATCTATTACAAAATAAAGATTTCTAAAAAAATTAACGCAAAGGATGATCATAAGAAATTTTGAATTGATGCACATTTTTGCATCACGTTGCAGCCCATAAGCTTTTGTTTTTCCGAAGAAAATTAGTTGATTTTTTTAATAATGTCATCTAAGCTAATTTGGCCTCTGTCAATTTTCTTTATAATATGAATCAAGGCAAAGCCTTTTTGTGCGAGCGGAGAGAAAATAGATATGAATATATGAAATAAAAAAAGATCTTTCTATTATATTTTGACTATGATGGATTATCTTATCTTACAAAACTTTCTATTTGATGATTGCCAAAAAAAAGGTAGTATAAGGCGAGTGGAAACACGGAAGCAATTTTGTAAAATTGATCTAGACCAGCAGATCTGATGAACATTTTAAGGGGGGCTTAAAAATATGGTTCTTTTAAAATATGGTTCTTTATAATTCATTTTTGTTTTGTAAGAATAATGTTTAGGTTAGCTGAAAATAAATTACTTAAGAACAAAAGAAAAAATAAACATATTCCGACTTCTGACAGTACGAAACCACCCGAGACGAGAAAAGCAATCAGAGCGAAACGTCTCGTTTAAAACCGGAAATGTCGGATTTCCCGTGGTTACGTCGCCTTGTTGATGCTTTATCGTTACCTGATTTACGAAAAATATTTTCAATAAATTCAACTTATAAACAAAAATTGAGTATAACATATACGTCTACTTGGAGTCGAAAAAAAATTTAAATGGCAATATCCAGCATCTCCGCAGTAACTCTGTCTGCGAGGGGACGAAAGTTTTTGAAAGCATAGTAGTACATTCTCATTCTTTGATTCAGCATATTTTCTCAATAAAATATGTGTATACGCGTTACCATAAGGGCGAGCTTCGCTCGCAAAGGCCCTTCGGGCCTTTGCAGCGAGCTCCGCTCGCTATAAAGAGTCAGAGACTGATATCGCTATAGTGTGTATGGTAATTAAAACGAAGGCAAGTTTTAAGATATCATTAGATTCTGTAAGATTTTTGTACGATTTTCATGGGTTCTATTTCTAGATATGTATATAAAAATCAAACTGGAAGGAGTCACAACGTTGAGGCGATTTCCGGCGAGGGGCTCAGAATGGGGACTTGTGAAATTTGGTTCTTCATGATGCATTCTCAAAAACGAATAGGCAAACCCTAAATAAATTTCATATATAATTTAGATAGGTTTGGCCTTCACATCAGCATTATTTTAATGTTAAGAAATTTTCACAATGGCAAAAATGGAACCAAAGTCCATCTGAATGACATGTCAAAATTCCCCTACTTAAAAATGTTTATCGGAAAGGTATATATAATTTAGTACCAATGAAATCTACAGGAAATGGTCTTTCTTTTGATATATCACTTTCTATATAAGTGATTTATTTTTAGTCAGTAAATGACGTCAGCTTTTGGGTACAGAACACTTGTTTTTGAGGTCAAGTTTTATACTATTGTAACCTAACACGATATGTAAAATCATGGAAGGGCGAGTTCGACAATTTTGGGAGTGTAAGTCGAGCGAAGCGAGCCAAGAAAATTTTGTTGTTGCATCGCGTCGCTAGCGAAAAAAAGCTGAAATTAGTTTAAGTGTTTGGGGAGCGAACCACGAAAATAATACACAAAGTTAATAAGCACAACAAGAGACCAGAAGGTAAATGGGGCAGTAAATATGAAGTCAAAACAAATAAAAGACTACACTTGTCGTATAAAGAAAGCAATTGGCACCCGGTGCCGACTTAAGGCAACCATCTGTAGCAAACGTTGTTATTATCAGGATTTTGTGCGGGCCCTTTGTCTTGACCCTTTGTCAATTTGACATCTTTGTATTATTATGCTATTTTGGAAACTTATCATTTCATCCTAAATACCATAATACGGAAGTGTTCCAACTCTATACCTTCATGAAGAAAATTTCAAACCAATTTTTCTGCACCACACACGTGTTTAGAATATTAAATTATTATCAGTGATGCTTCCGGTGGAGCCACCAAAATTCATTTTAGTAGCGCCCTCTTTAATATTTTGAAATTAGATGTGTACTATCTAACACTTTGGGTAATTTTTGCAACCGTTCCTATGGAAAATCTAATGATTTTGCCGTGCCTTCTCGACTTTGAGACTGAATAACTGATCGGTACTTCTTTAATATGCCTTATATATTATTACTTTAATTATGCTTTTGAATCGACAATTAAATACATTTTAAATCACGCTTTCTTTGCCAGGTAGATTCAAACCGGAAGGCGCTACTTAAAATTCAATCTAGAGGGCGCTATATAAAACATTTGGTTGGCTGACGACCACTGATGAGGATTTACTATTCGAAACACGTGACTGATGCATAAACATCGGATATAGTTCACTGTATTCTCTCGAAGAGAATTTAAAAATGGTAAAAGGTTAAACAGGAAAAGTACGAATAATAGACTCAGTTTTCTCATTGCAAATTAATATGTTATGTACAAAAGTAATTAATCCCCTTTAGTACCCTTGAATTATTTCAATAATTTACGATTTGACCGAACAGACCCTCCGCTCGTCAATCTGTCCGAGAACACACAAGTTGCTAATATATTAGCCATAAAGAAAAAGTACAAATGTATTAAGTAGCATTTTATGTCTTTCTTACAACCATGCAATTTGCAAGTAAAGTTTGATTTCGTTAATCTGTCTCAGTACAAAGAAGCCGACAACCTTCAGCCATGCAAGCAATGCAGATACCGATGGACTCAGATATTTTTTAGGCTTCAAAAGAACTTAGTTTTTTAATTCACTGCATTTTCCCGGATGAAAAAGACCGATGTTAACCAAGCAATGACTTTTGACGGTCTCCTTTTGTCTTACATACAGCAATGAATTCAGAAGTGTAACATTTTGTGATTGCCTGAATCTTAGATAAAAGCGGGAGGGTTTTGGGCTGGTAATCTGGATAACTACACCATTTCCTACAAAAGTGGGAGACGGCCGTCCTTAGCCGGCATCGGTTGCCCGTCTGTTGTGGGTTATGTGTACTTTTATGTTTAGTGTTTCGACATCACATCCGATGTCCCTTCCCCCTTGTGGGTCTCAGGTATTACAAAATGAATGGAAATGAGGTGCTGCGACGGTGTCTCGTTGGAAAACTCCTATTTCTTTTATTTACAGAACAATCTATGTCTTACAATGAATGTTAGCAGAATTGACCCTTCCGAACGAAATTTGAGAAAAACCATGACGTCACAATGCAATTTCGATGTTTGACCGAGGTACGTAGCTTGTTTGTCCGAGGTAAAAGCATTGTAACGTCACGATATTGTGCATTCTTTTCCCGCAATTCGGAAGGGTCAATTCAACATCCATTGACCAAGACAGATATATGTGTCTTAATGTTATTTACAAATACTGAAACTTAGATCTATATAGCCATGCTTTCTGTCCTGAAAGAAGCGGACTTAAATCGGTTATGCAAGTATAACGTCAAAGCCCTCGCATTTTACCGAAAGGACGTCTGATAGTTTTGTTGATGTCGCGTTGATTAAATTCAAAATTAAGTTAATAGAATCACCTAAAGACCTCCTCTTCCACAAAGTCAGTGATTATAGACTTTCTCTAATTAGCCATGGTATCTTAATGTCATTAGCTAGCGTTGAGAAGTAAGCCTCTGCTAATAATAATGGTACATTCATTGAATTCAAAATATAAAAGTGCATCTACATCATGTATAGGATATGTATAGGATGTTTAAAGTCCACCATATAAGAAATATGAATCAATTTGTGATTGCATGATTCATTTGCAGAAATTCCTGTGTTAAAACCCTTTTTTGTGTTTTTTTGTGTCCATTTACACCTGCAGCGGAAGATAGTGACAAATATGGATAATGACCATATCCATATCCACAAAATGGATAATTCAGAAAATCATAAACCGAAGGCATACAAAATCAGGATAGAACAGGAACCAAAACAAACAAACAAAAACCTCAACCATATGAAAAGAAGCGAACTCCCGATATTGGAGTGAGACCAGGTGCCCAGGAATAGTAAGCATCTCCTGCTTGCATGCAACACCCGCCGCTTCAATTCGGTAGAACTCTCGCATCCGGTTACTTCCATTTCGGAAGACATAAAGTACAATCTTTGGTTGAATGGTTCAAATGGTCTATGACAGAATATCATCCACCATTCTGGATCTTATCGCTGAATCTTGCTGACCACATGTGTGGTATTATCGACATAATTAAGTGAAACAAATAGCATTTCAAATAGTGGTATGAAGCATAGACTAACAGTGAATTTGACAGAATATTCTATAAATATGAATGGAAATTATGATAATTATTGTCCCATTTACTATGGTCTATACCATGTACTATTTTGTACGCTATACTAAAACAATTCATGAAAATTAAAATTGGATGTCAAAATACAATAAAGATCATAAATATTAGGGGTAAATAGACGGATATATTCCCGAGTTTCAAATCATTATCCCTCTACATTTTATTTATGTCCAAACATGAAAAGATTTGATTGAAATACTGATCATATGTTCATTCCCCTCGATATTCGAATAGTGTGATACATGTTTACTTAGCATGATTAAGTAGTTTTTGTTTTGGGATATTTTTTGCACTATGTATATAAGATTTAGAGCAATGACTGGTCAAAATTGCTTTGACCCGAGATATGGGCATAGGAAATGTAGAAATTTACGATCGGCCCGATTGTAAGCACTATATATACGAAATGTTTTCTTTTTGAATATGTTTAAAGTAACTTACCTAATTTAGTATTTTCAACAGTTTTAAAAACAGTACGCACTTTACTATTTCTGTATCGTAAATAATAAGATAATAAGAAAGTTCGCAGGTCGGACATTTGTAACAACCCCCCCCCCCCTTCCATTCGGACCAACTCATATTCTTCTCTAGGAACTGATGTATCAAAAACGATATATCACAAAGAAAGAGAAGACTGTGATAAATAATAAACAAAACAAAAAAAGTGAAAACAAGAAATAGCAATCAAAGGAGTGCTTGTGTCGCCTGCGAAGCGGCCTATTTTTAAAAAGTTGATGAAATATGTAGATCAACGTCACTTGGTTTAATATTTATACATGTATCAGTGGGAACGTCTTGTCAAATGAACTCACATGTGAAATATTAAACCACTTACTCACCAATTAAAAGATATGGTCAATCTTTTACTTTCAGAAAAGGTCAACCATCTAGGTGAAGGTCATTAGGTACAAATGGGAATAAAAGAACGGACTCATCATAAGAAATACATGTTTGTTATATTAAATCAATATCACTTATCAATCAAAAGATATAGGCATATGTATGACAAATATGGATAATGAATAATACAAAATCAGGATAAAACAGGAACCAAAGCAAACAAAAACAAAAACCTCCACCGTATGAAAAGAAGCGAACTCCCGATATGAGAGTGATCGAGACCAGGTGCCCAGGAAGAGTAAGCATCTCCTGCTTGCATGCAACACCCGTCGCTTCAATTCGGTAGAACTGTCACACCCGGTTACTTCCATTTTGGAAGATATAGAGTACAATCTTTGGTTGGATGGTTCAAATGGTCTATGACAGAATATCATCCACCATTCTGGATAGTGGGACATCATAGTGTATGACGAGTTCCCCATATCGACCGTAGAACTTCCTCAGTGACGATGTTAGTCGGTCACAAACATATCCCTGACTGAGAAGCTTATCTGAAAGACGCCTAGCTCTCAGAACAATATCCGTATATTTTGTACTTGCTCTGGCATAGCGTATCAACTGAGATATGAACACGCCATAAGCAGGCGATGAAGGGATGTTGCTACTCAGAAAAGGAAAGTTCGTAATGCTGAAATTGAAGTCGTCACGTTTGTCATAGAGTGAGGTGTTCATGTGACCATCAGTGTCGTAGGACAACATTATGTCCAAATTGGATGCTGAATTATTTGTCTCTGTAGTTTCTTTGACTTCAAGCTCCGAAGGATAGATACTGCTCAGGTAATCCGCGAATTTTGGATTATTGATGGACAACACATCGTCTATGTATCTGTAAGTGAAGTTGAAGTCAGAAGCTAAGTATCTTTTCCCTTCAGAGACCAAATATTGAATGAATTCAGCTTCGTACGAGTAAAGGAAAATGTCGGCAAGGAGTGGGGAACAATTGGTCCCCATTGGAATTCCGACAATTTGCTGGAAGACCTTTCCTCCAAACACCACAAAAATGTTGTCGATCAGAAAGTTTAACATCTGAATAAAGTCTGTTTCAGTGTACTTATTTTGAGAATCTGACTTTTCTTTTACGAAGTAGGTTTTGTCATAGTTAACAACAATAAATTTGTATTTGCGATTACCGTTCTTACTTGTAAACGCATTACTTATAATTTTTGCGAGTCTTTCTTTCAATTTAGAATGTGGAATTGTAGTGTAAAGTGTCGAAAAATCAAAGGCTTTGATCGAATGGACTCTACTAAAATGAGTGGATTTCAGATGTTCTAAAAGTTCCTTCGAATTCTTTAAAATCCCATCTGGTTGATACCACTGCGAGAATATACTTTCGAACAATATTTTTGTAGCCCAGATTTGATTTCAGATAAAACTTTGGTGAGTAAGATCGATACAGATATGGTAGAACATTTTGAGGAACCAGCGATGAAACGTTGCTTGCACGGATTCTTATGCATTTTAGGTATGCAGTATATGTATGGTAAATCTAAATCTAAATTGGTAGTGTCGAAGCCAAAGGAAGCAAGAGCTGATTTGTGGTTATCTATTATTTCAGAGGCAGAAAGGTTTGTTGGGGTGTAATTGGGATTTCCAGGTGTCGAATTTTAACCCAACTCTTTAACTAGACTGTCGAAATAGTACTTTTTGCAAGTAAATGTATAATTATTTGAGGCTTTGTCCGCTGGTGTGATGACATAATGTTCTTGGAGGTAGGTAAGTTCTGTGATAACATCAGGGTCTTTAAATATAGACACGAATCTGGTGTTCACAGTTGATTTTAATCGGTTAATTCTAGATAAAAGTAACCCTCTGATTGATTTTATCCATTCGGAAAGGTAGTCGAGCTGTACATCCTCTTTCTTGGCCCAACGTCTTGCATATTCCTCACAAGAGTCCATGATAATTTTGACATTTTGGTTCCATGTAAAGGACATACTTTCTCTGTACTTGGGACCCTTTTTTAACAATTCTCTCAACTTGTCGTTCTTGACTATACTAAGGTCACCAGTAATAACGTGTCCACAAGGAGAGTAGTTGAAATCCGATGAAGAACATTCGCAGGGAAATGGATGTAGTGAGGGATTGCTTAAATGAATACACTGCAGGAATCGTTTGTAATTGTAAATTTTAGATGCAACTGTTGGTGTGTAGCTATAGGAAATACAAGGAGTTTCTTTTCTTTTGAAATATGGTGGGATTTTTTCTGTGACAGTTTTGTGATTCAAAATTTGACCAAGATTCAAGTTATCAATACCTTTGTTTGCAAATCTTACTTTAATGAAAGGGCGGTTTGTTTTCTCCTCTGATTTATCTGATCTAACTGCTTGAAACAAACGAAAAGTAGAAATGTCCAAGATGACTCCTTGTAGTCTGTATTCTGGGGAACGTGTATCGGTATATGCGAGGTCCTTCGTATAATCGTAGATTTCGTGTAACTTCCGTAAAGGAACAGAGTATAATTTGGTACGAATATAATGCAGGCCTAGAGGCTCATTAAAAAATGGAACCAAGTCATCGAAGGAGAAACTATGTATCTCAGGCCTATTATATTTTCGAATGCCATGACTTCGAGGTCTTCTTTGTGATCTGTTGAATAAGCTAGTCACATTTACCGATTGACAACCGGGACTTGTTAAGTTTCCTATAGTGCTGATGTTATCGTTGCACCCATAGGGCGCTGCAGTGTTAAGATTTTTTATCCAGAACTCTTCTCTGTTGCGACGGAGAGGTGTGCTCAAATTGTGATTGTTTGTGGGGTGATATATTTTCTCCAGGTTTCTGACTCTCATAGATAAAACAGAATGATCCGCCTGGTCAAAATGTCGATAAAGGAGTTGACTTCCTTTATTATTTATTTTTGACCGGTGTCCTGACATTCTTTTTCGGAGCTGGCCTTTGGTTTCGCCCACATAAATCAATCCACAAAGTGAGCACTCTATTCCGTACACAACGTTAGATGTCATGCAGTTAAGGTTTTCAAAACTATGCGTGTTAAATGTTTGTTTTGTGAGATTACTTGAGAATGAAGTGTCTGTTCTTAGGATGTTACAAGTTTTGCAGTTCTTCATGCCACACTTAGAAATTGAGCAATCGCTTGGTGAAAATAGGTGCTCTTTTAGTATATCGACCACTTCAACCTTACAGGGCTTGATTTTAATATACCCATCTGCATGTTTATACCAAAACTCATGGTTGTTACTAACTACAAATGTTTCATCTCTAATGTCGTGTAAGCTAATTCTAGGGACACCTAAGTTACCTGTTGCGTATGTGTCCGTAGATGCAACAGGTTGGGGCCTTTTTATAGTGGGCGACGCCCCAGCCACTTTGTAAGTCTCTTGAGTTCTATCCATTTAAGCAAAATACTGCTCGACAAGTGCCCTCGGGGACAATTTGTCCACCAGCAGTGAAACATGATGTGTAGAAAGGTCTCATGACAAGGAATACACATGTGAAATATAAAATCATTTTCACTTACCAATTAAAAAATATAGCCAATCTTAAATTTTGTTGAAAAGTAGGTCAAATATCTAGGTCAAGGTCACTAGGTAAAATATTATGGTAAGTGTGAAAAGGTTTCATCACAAGGAATACACATGTGAAATATCAAAGCCCTATAACTTACCAATGAAAAGTTATGAGGTGTGATACCCAAAGTGTGAAAGACGGACGGACGGACTGACTAACTGACTGACTGACGGACAGACGGAAGAAAGTGATCCCTTAGTGTCGCTATGCTATCTTACACATAAACTGAAAGAAAAGAAGAAGAAAGAGCTCTCCATCTCCTCTCGAGTCACAAACAATATTTTAGAATATAAAATTCTTTTGGTCAAAAGAATTCTGTTTTTGTAACTCTCGGATTTTAGACATACATTTTATACTTAAAAAAAATAAAATGGTTTTTCGTAGAAATATTGACTTAATCGAAATTATTTCCCTGTGTTTACCACAATTTACCAAAAATACATAATTGGGGCCTGTCCTGAATGTATGCTTGATAAGTCTATGTAAATACCTATAAATATATATCTTATCGAGTTCTGTGTTCAAAATGTATATTTTGCAATCCCTTTCCTCTATTAATCTAAAAATATGTTTAAAAGTATGTTTCTTTCGCTTTCTCTGTATTATTTATATAGAGTTAGCAACAACGGTCAGGCTAGTTTGTTTCACTTTTTACGCCTGGCCAAAGAGTGCGCCGGAGACCGCCGATCACAGGTGGTCAACAGTTAATCAAGATAAGATTGTGCAAGTAACTCATTAAATCTTCATCGCAGAAATATCGCGTTTTCGGGAAAAGATACGTTTCATATCAAGTACCAAGTAGTAGAAAATTTATGATTTTGCAATGTTAAAACTTTTTAATTGTTATAATTGCAAGGGAAACTCCCACACAAAATACCTGCTCATGAATACCGTTTATAGATGTTCTTTGATTTGCTTTTGTTAACTTCAACGTTTATGTAACTTTTTAAAAGAGATATTCATGTAAATGAAGTCTCTTATGTAAATTGTAAATTATCTAGACCGTCCGTGCCAAGTTAAAAAGTGTACAATATCCGAAACATGCATATCTGATGCATTTATTGGAAAGTTTTGTCAAGAACCATCGTAGCAATTTAATGAAACCTAATTTAGCTTCTTACTGAAATGTTAATAAATCTTTTACAAAATAAAGATTTCTAAAAAAAAAAACAAAAAAAATAGCGCAAAGGGTTTTTGTAAGAAACTCGGAATTGATGCACAATTTGCATCACATTTCAGCCCATAAGCTTTTGCTATTTCAGTGCAGTCCAGTGCAAGTACGAAATAGGTGTCTTTTTTTTTTAGTATTTATCAAAATACCTTTATCTTTCAATATACTGTTTTGATGAATATTAATATTTTTCATTTTTCATTTTGAATCAATCTTTTACGATTACATAATTAACGAAATAAGAAGGATCAAAAGCAGACAGCATAACAATCAAAAGTGCGTCAGAATCATCAAACGCCTTTTATACCATGGATATTATCCTCATGTCACAAAACGGACACTAGGCTTGATACTTGACCAATCTATAGTCTTGTACCAGCGCATTCTTACGACTCGTACTCCTAATGACTGTGACGACGGGACTCCATGACGGACCCTGTCCAAACCTCTTTAGAGAAGACAGGACCCCGACCACCAGTCCTCTCTGAATGTCAGTCGGAATCCTCGGGTGATAACATACATGAGCTCGCTACAGCCGGCAGAGCTCGAACTATATTACGTACGCCCTCTTTTTTTTTATATATTTACACATTCATCTGTCTTGTTTATGTGTGGTCATCTAAAAGTGAGGAGGTTGTTTTACACCACAATTTGTACGTACTTTAAGACCTTTTGGTAATAGGAATAGTGGGAGGGTTGTGCGCATGTAATCCAGGATAACCACATCGTCTGCTACTTGCGTGGCAGATGGCCGTCCTAAGTAGGCACCGGTTACCCATTGGTCTCGTTTGTTTCATTTTCTCGAGACAAGTGTACGTAATACCTTACTCCCCCTTGTCGGATGTCATGCACAAAACTGCGTCTCCGGTGAGGTTCGCAGCCGAGACTTATCAGGCCAAAAAATCGTATAAATTAGTAGCAATTTAATTGCTTGTTAATATGTTTGAATGATTTTACTCCAAAAATTGCTTGTATATGAAAGTATAATATAATATGGACTCTGATCTTGTCGTATATACTCTCCGCTACCACACTCACTGGAGAAGCAGTTTTGTGTATGGCATTCGACAAGGGGGAGTAAGGTATGGTAGTGAGGTAGGTCACTAAATTTTCAAGCGTCAAAAAATGTTACAAAATTGTTCTCGGCGTGATAAATTCGATATAGGGTTAGTTCCTGTCATACATCCTACTCAAAATAGGTGTGTTAATATGCAAATTTACACACCTACTTTGAGCAGAAAGTATGACAGGAACCAACCCTATAACTAATAAAGGAAATGTCATCATCTGAAAGGTAAACTCCTGTTGCTATGGAAACAAACACAGACGGAAGAATAATACTTCAAATATTGAAATAAGAAATAAAATGCGAAAAATACGGAAATTCTTTTATGAAATGATAGGAATAATTTACTACTCCATGTGTTTTTAAGTTTAATATATATCATTATCATCATAAAACCCTTTATTTCTTCTAAATATGTCATTCTGTAAAGACTTTAAACCATCAATCTTTGTAATTTAGGTTTTTAGGGTCATTCATTGTGTTTTATAAGTTAAGAGACTTAAATTAATAGGTGTCGAGGCATTTGAACTTTCCACAATATTTTCTTGTTAACATGTAGTAATGCTTTGAAAAGTCTGATATATTGAAGAAAGATTATCGTAAAAATGATATTTTTTTGGAACAGGCGGAATCAAGCATATTAATTTCTTTCATGTGGTATTCAAATGAATGTTAATTAATCATTTCTTCGTTTTGAAACTTCAGAAATTACATAAGAAGTACGCTTATTTTTATTTATTCTGAATAGGCTCAAGTTATCAGCGGATGAATCTATTATCATAAATCAAGAGACGCTGCAGTATTGTACATAGACGAGGTTTGTGAACAAATATTACACTTTTTTTTACTTTCTGAACAGTAAATCCAACAAACATTTCTTCAGCATATGATAAGAAAAATTTATCATTAAATAAAAAAAAAACAAAAAACAAAAAACGAAATGTCCAGCTCCGCCGTCAGAAAGAAACCTTCCAGAAAAACGCATTCTAAATGCGGTCCATCAGGTATGTACTTACGTCGCGGATAAGGAATCCTCATTAGTGACGCATTGTAAGATACATTTATGTAAGGGGTGGGGAACCACATTACTTTTTTATGTTTTCAGCAATTTGGCTTAAAGAACCACTGATAAGGATTCATTATCAAAGAAAGAAGGGGATCTCCAACAACACCCGGTTGCAGTACCGACAGTGAAACCCCTAAACACCCACTGCAAAAACACAAAGTAGACACGCACAGAGACGCAAATGGTAAACATCACGCACGTCTGTTGGACAGCATGTAAGAAAGATCCGTCCAGAAGGCTGCTCCCTGACGGCAGAATTG
Organism: Pinctada fucata; assembly: GCA_028142955.1. Taxonomy (NCBI): domain Eukaryota; kingdom Metazoa; phylum Mollusca; class Bivalvia; order Pterioida; family Pteriidae; genus Pinctada; species Pinctada fucata. Next base: position 45,091,760 of record AP027106.1, read on the forward strand.
GAAACTGCGTTAGTCTTTATATTGTTTGAAAAATCAGAAATCTATTTCTGCCTTTAAAAAGCTTTCAAAAGTACACAATTAAAGTAAATCATATCTTTTATGGGGAACGTTAAAATCAAGTGAGACATAAAGATCCTGACGACAATCCCAACATCACTCAAAATAGAGCACCAAATTGAGCATCGACGGACCCCCAGCTAGCTAGAGGTGGGGCCAGGTGCCCGGGAGGAGTAAGCAAGAGTAAGGTAGATCCAAGAAAGGACTATAATATGGTTTTGGTCTTCTGTCCTTTGCCATGTGGAGCTTGTAGAAAATTTCCCCGCAAGGAGTTTGATAGTAAGTGTTTTCAATAAATTTCCCTGACATTCTCGCCATGGCACTTTCTTATTAGACATAACCTAAGACAGTGCATGAATTTTACATATTGTTTTCATTTTTCGTGCTGAAACATCGACGGCGTGTGCGGCTAGCCAACAGGGGATGCTTACTCCTCCCGGGAACCTGGTCCCGCCTCTAGCTTACTAGGGGTCCGTCGGTGCTTAATTGTGTGCTCTATTGTGAGTTTTGTCAGGATCTTCTTTAACTCATTTATGAGTAGGTGTTTGTCAAGTAAATTGAATCTTTCTGATTGCGTCCCTTGCTGTGTTTGTCCACTCTGCGTTTTCGCATCTGGTGTTTTTAATGTTTTGTTATGGATGCTGCAACCGTATCTGGTAGGAAATCCCTTCCTTTCTCTCTGGATCAAGTCTCGCTAGATCTGTGGGTCTGCAGGCTTAAAGCCTTTCTATGTTGTATCTTAATGTCTATGGTCAAAAGGAAATAGCCCACCCTAATTATAAGACCACAACAACCTTGTACTATTCCTTCAATACTATTATGTCACAATTCTATATATTAAAAAATGGCATTGACAGAATTTAGAGCCCTTTACTCTTAAAGGAAATTACATTATATACAAGAGTATATAACTAATGAATTCTCTTCAACAATACTTTATGCCTTCGGTTTCTGATTTTCTGAATTATCGATTTTGTGCTGTATACAGGGATATGGTCATTATCCATATTTGTCATTTCAGCCATGAAGGCAATGCATATATACATGGACTGGGACAATGCTTCAAACGAACTTAGTTTCTGAATTAACAGATTTTTTCTAGATAAAAAAGGACGTCCACATGTTTTATCTTAACACTTCCTCAGAGTAGCTTCATTTATCGGTCCTAGAAAGGATTTTCTTACAACATCTTTCCTACTTTGTTGACGTTATCTCATGTAATAAAAAATCTCAACTAATGTTTCGATGTAATACAGTATTTATGAAACTTTATGAAACTACGTAATCCAGGATAACCACACCATTTGCTACTTGCGTGACAGATGGCCGTCCAAAGTCGGCACCGGTTACCCATTGGTCTCGTCGGTTTATGTGTAGTCTTTTGTGTTTGATGTTTACATGTCGTGTGTCTCTTTTCCGTCTCGTGCTGTACTCGTCTTTTGTGTTTTTGCATCGGGTGTTTTGGTGTTTCGCTGTTGATGCTGCAGCGGGGTCTTGTTGGAGATCTCCTCCCATCTTTTTAATCTATTCATCAACGGGTTAATCGGAGTTTTAAAAATCACACAACTTTCAAAAATATATTTACCGCATACAATAGAAATTAATTTCTCATTTCAGATAATCTAGAAAATATGCAAATGAGTTAAAGAAGATTCTGACGATAATCTCAACAGTACTCACAATAGAGCACCAAATTGAGCATCGACGGACCCCTAGCAAGCAAGAGGTGGGACCAGGTGCCCGGGAGGAGTAAGCATCCCATGTTGGCTAGCCGTACCTGCCGTCGATGTACATGCACGAAATTAAAAAAAAAGAATATAAAGAATACATGCACTGTCTGTGGTTTCATCTATATAGAAAGTCTATGGCGACCATGTCAGGGAAAATATTCAAAACACTTACTGTCCGACCCCTCGCGAGGAACTTTTTTACGAGCTCCACACGGCAAAGGACAAGTGTCAGGAGCTATCAATCTAGTTCTATTAATAGATAAGTTAATGATAAAGTACTTGTTGTATGGAAGACCAAGAAATCACTTCATTTTTATACAAGATACTTTTTAAAAGGAATATAACTGGCACAAGCAAGATATGGTATTTCGCCGTATGACTTTGTGATAGGGACATGATAAAGGGGGAGGGGTGTAACAAAATTACAATGACATAACAACAAAGGGCCAGATTTCATTGGGTCTATAATCTCCATTAATGAAAGATTGAAACATTACTTCGGTTTAGTACCAGAAACGTGCATGTCTTGTCCATGCTGTCAATTTATCAGGTTTTAAATGATGCTATTGAATTTAAAGACGTTTAATATTCTAAAAGAAGAGCCATTAAACACTGTTAAAGGCATACCACAGTAAACAAAAATGGGGGAGGAGATAAACAACATTACAATAACTTAAAAACTGAAGGTCACATTTGAATAGAATCTTATCAGTGTTTATCTTGACGAAATAAAAAAATGATGTCAAGTTTTTATGGAAAATAAATGATGCAGTTTCAGAAAGTCGGACTTTATTAATGTAAATTAAGAACTCAAAGATGTTCTTAAATGAAACATTAATTTATCTCCTTTGGACGATTTCTTTTAAACGTCTCAGCTATATTTCACAATTCCCAAAATGTGCATGTCTGGTCCATGCTGAAAATTTATCCGTTCTTAAAAACATCTATACATATCCGAATGCCTACACCATATCTAAATAGAAAAATAGAGTGCTTCTCAATTTTCTGCCTATATACAGAAGATTTTTTACTTTTAACATTCCCTAAAGTGTCAAATTTACGGCCCATTTAGGGGTTTACATGGGATATATATGTACGTACGCACTTCAATACTTTGATGATTTCTAAATTTTGAAGCGATGTACTTTATAAATGTGCTGGAATATTACCCATTAAAAGGTGAACATGAAAAATTTTATAAGTAGGGAAGTTTTCAAAAAATCTTAATAAAATGAGACGATGTATTGAAGTCGTCAGAGGTGCTGGCGATTGGGAGGGGGGTTCACTCCCATCCCTGCAACGGCTAGTTAAGCGAAGGGTTGGTGCGCTTGCTTCTACGATTCTTATAGGATTTAATGCGGTAATGGGAGTCGCCTACCCGGTCTCAAAATGTTTTTATCCGGGTACCTCGATCGGATTCCTTCTGCTCTATGGGACTTCCCAAGACAAAAAAAAAAAGAAGCTTCTTAGCCAACGTCATACTTCATTATAGATGGTTGTGTAACTTTTTTGTTATAATGTAATAAATAATTGAAGTTCTTTTTTAATAATCCTAATTTTTTTTTCCTGCGCTGCAATTAATCTTTTCACGGGTATAATAAATTGGTTCGGAATATTAAAATATTCTTCCAAATATTATTTCCATATCACTTTTTTAAGGTTTTTTTGAGTTGTGTTGTGTTGCGTTTTTTTTTTTTTTCTTTTTTTTTTTGTTTGTTTGTTTGTTTGTTTGTTTTGTTTGTTTGTTTGTTTTTTTTTGTTCTCCTTATTTTGATGTGAAATTTCAGGGGAGGAAAGTGACATGTTTAATAGAAATATGTAATAAATACAATGTAAATGTACAAAAATTTCACTTTCCTGTCATAGCGTCAATTATATTTTTTTACGTCACGGAAAAAGTCAATTTAAAAATATCTCAAACTACTGCATTATCTGTATTGAATTTCACATGTAAACAAAAAGAAGATCGAGGGGTTTAAAATATGCAAGAACGGCGAAGGCATCTGACGTTTCCTAAAGACTAGTAGAAAGCAAGATAATCAGACGGATTGGGACTGACGAGCAGACAACGTGCATCCAGAATTGCAGATTTATAGCTCTATTGATAAAGGATGTTCGAAAATTTGTGTGCTTTTCTTTTCTTTTCTTTCAGTCCTTTCCTACAAACAAATAAATATTTTTCCTGTTTTTTTTTATAGCATTCTGCGTACATATTTTTTGCAAGCTATATACATGTACTTAATTACTATTGTTTGCTTTTATCAAAGGGACCCAAGTCAGAATCTAAGTCCATTTGTTGGGTCTCTCTAATGTGTTATTTTGAGATAGCGTAAACTCACTCCGCTTTTAAACAGAGATGCCGCCGTCTGTCCGAGCAGCTTTTTTTTTATTTTCAATTTTTGTATTCTTTTAACCTGCAAGAAGTAGCCTGTCGTCTGTCATTATCTTGTAATTCCACCTTTTTTTTTTTTTTCGTAATGAGCCTTGAAACAAATGAGAATGACGTTGTCTCAATGCATTCGTTTTCACAGCGAACGTAAAGCTGACGTTGCGAAAGGTAAGAGCTAATTTTTTTTTAACTCATTCGATTTCAGAAACAAATAAAGCTACTGTTGCCATAGAAACATTTTTAGATTAAGGAGAGCTTACTCTCTAACTCATACGCTTATATATTTTCCTCCGGATAACTTTTCTCGATAACATTTACCGTTAAATTGAGATGTATAATAAATTTTCGATATGATTTGCGCTTTTCTTGACACTAAACTACAGATAAAGTGTTGTAACTTGAAAATGATATCAATATAAACATAAAGAAATTTACTCTTTCATTGTAACAGCAAAGTACCAGTGCTTATTGAACTTTTTGTGGGATGCCCAATGAAATGCATGTTAGAAACGCCGCTAAATAGACAATTCATGCATCGCGCAAAAATAAGCCGTTTAACGAATCTGACGGTTTTTTAAAATTATTTTGCAAATAATCAAACGCAAATTTTTGTATAAAAATTCAGAAAAGATATTTCTGATTCCATAGATACTAATTTCATTTCAATCCGTTCAGAAATAACACAACGTGTTTTGAAAACCTTCAAGGGATATATATGCTAGCTAGAGTTACGTTCCGTAGGTGTACCGAACTACTTTAATCCCTGGGATTGGCAACAGAATGATATAATCATTGAGATGCGGTTGTTTCAGGAAACTTTCTACACTTGCACTTGTCAATCTTAAAAACAGTAAATCAAGTTTCATATGCAAATCATGTGGTAGAAAAACCAAAAAAGATTTATGAATATATTCATTTTCAAGGTTTAAACATGTAGGTTTGACCCTATCCAATAATACATCAGATATGGCCTGTGTGTATCTTGCTGACAATAAATCAATCAGCAGAAAGTTTAATAATTTCATTTCGTCATTAAATTGATTTGAGGGTATCAAAAGGAGCTTCGCAATTGAATCAATACAAGACAACTTTGTTATTCTTGATAATAATACGGAAGTGATCCAACTCTATACCTTCATAAAGAAAATTTCAAACCAATATTTCCTGCACCAGAAATGCTTCTACTGTTCTATATATACTATTCTTCGTTGCAGTATGGAGTTTGTAGAAATGCTCCCCACGACTTGCTGTTTGAGTTGTCTTCAAATAATAACGTCCCTACGCTGGTACCAGAGAGAAACTGTTTTTTTTTTTTGTGGCGAAAATCAATGTAACGATACAGTTGCAAATTCATGATTTTAGACATACCATCTAATTTAAGGATTATCCTTAGCGATACTGCAAATGATTTTTTCATTGCATCATAGCGGAAGACCCTCACAAATGAATAACAGACGGACACATCGGGAACGGTGACATCACATGTTTATGTTTGTTATTGGTACACCGGGTCTTTTTAAAATTTTCTTTTTATCATTTTTGTCTCATGTTTTGAATTTATTAAGTACAGGTCCACATAAGAATAAGGCAGGGGTAATTTATACATAAATTTTTGCTTCTTACCATTTATACATAATTTTTCGCTTCTTACCAGCAGATATTGGTCGATTTGTGAAATAATTGGATGGACTGTTGTTCCTAACTTCTATATGAATTTGCAGGTTGATAAAAGAATTACACATCATATATTTTAATGACAAATATGGATAATGACCATATCCCTGTATACAGCACAAAATCGATAATTCAGAAAATCAGAAACCGAAGGCATACACAATCAGGACAAAACAGGAACCAAAGCAAACAAACAAAAACCTCCACCACATGAAAAGAAGCGAACTCCCGATATGGGAGTGAGATCAGGTGCCCAGGAAGAGTAAGCATCTCCTGCTTGCATGCAACACCCGCCGCTTCAATTCGGTAGAACTGTCACATCCGGTAACTTCCATTTCGGGAGACATAGAGTATAATCTTGGGTTGGATGGTTCAAATGGTCTATGACAGAATATCACCCACCATTCTGGAGAGTGGGACATCATAGTGTATGACGAGTTCCCCATATCGACCGTAGAACTTCCTCAGTGACGATGTAAGCTCATCTTTATAAGATTAGCGACACAGGTATTTATTATGCTTCCCGGTTGCTAAGTTTTCTCTAACCCATAGTAAATAGAGCAAATGTGAAGCGTGATTAATCCCTGTGAATGGCAACAGAATGATAAAATCATTGAGATGCGGTTGTTTCAGGCAACTTTATACACTTGCACTTGTCAAACTTAAAAATAGTAATTCAAGTTTCATATGCATATCATGTGGTAGAAAAAAACAAAAAAGATTTATGAACATATTCATTTTCAAGGTTTAAACATGTAGGTTTGACCCTTTCCAATAATACATCAGATATGGCCTGTGTGTATCTTGCTGACAATAAATCAATCAGCAGAAAGTTAAATAATCTTATTTCGACATTTAATTGATTTGAGGGTATACTTTGAAATTCAAAAAAAAATGACATTGGCTTGTTGCTTGTGGAAATAAATTCCAAAATCTGTTTGAAAAGTTTATGTCATTATCTTTCATATTAATTAAAAATATTTAACGAGAAACTATTTGGAGTTTTGGTTTACTTTTTCCCATTTTATTGCAGGTCGCAAGCACAATTATTTCCTCCATGACCCTTTTTAGCAACTTGTAAGGGCCAATCAGATTCATTTTTCGCAGCCATTGTCAGTTTTATTCATGAATCATTTTATAAGTTATGATGTTTGCAGATTCCTGTTTGATAATTTCTTTCTTTATAATTATATAATCTCATATCTGTATTCACCATGGTTACAAACCTTCAAATGTGATTCTTTTGTTATTCATCGGTCATTTTATTTCATAAAGACCGCGGACGATTCTAAATATACGAGGTTTTATGAACGTTCAATGAAGTGTGGAGGTCAATAAAAAACAATGAGGGGCGGAGAAAAGAAAAAATTATTTCAGTCGCTGGTGTGAATTGTTTTGATTGTAATGAGCATTCGGCCATAGTATACAAAATATTGTGTTTCGAGTCCGCTAAAGACATCCTTTTATGAGAAATAATGACAGACGAAGAATAGATTTTTCTATCCCGAAAACCGAAAACCCCAAGAATGCCATTTCAAATCAATCTAGATCCCAGTATAGCGATTCTTGAACACCAATTATTCTAAATGCTTTTCAAATACATGTATATTGAGGAACTTGATGAACAAAATAAAGAAATATTATCCTCACTTGATTAGAAAATCGTAATTAATTCTTAATTACTAGTTGCAATAATGTAACCACATATTTAAAAACTTTTATGGAAATAGAACTCATTGTTACACTACTATTTTCTTCTTTGACCGAATACATGGTACCTTTCAGAAAATTATCGGGAAGTATAACGAATTATTTTACTTCTATGGCCTGATAATCGTTACAGTTGCATATTTCCACCTGATAATTTGCTTGGTCGATTTCATTTTGAAAAGCAGGGGTGTACTAAATATTTAGATTTTTATTTTTCGGAAAATTGAAGAAAATCTGCGGTTAGTAAGTCGGATAAAGACCTCGTTGAGGTCTGTATGAAGGTTAGATGCCCTCGGAGAGAACAGGGTGGTGTTTTAAGACCTCGGCCTTCGGCCTCGGTCTTTAAATACCACCCTGTTCTCTCCTCGGGCATCTAACCTTCATACAGACCACAACTCGGTCTTTATCCTATATATAAAGTATGTATTATAACTATTTGAGTTGTCATATTGAAACCTATGTTTGATCCTCTAGATTCAAACGAACCTTCTTTGAAAATTGCTGAACTTTTTATTCCTGTTTTGAGACAGACTGAATAAAATTTATTTCTCAAGGTTCAGATGGTAAAGCGAGATATTCACCTCATATTTTAAAAAGAATTACGAGGGAATGGAAATGGCGGGAAAATTATCCATACATGATTCCAAAAAAATTGCTACCCCTCTAACTTTTTTCACCATCCAAATATAAGAAAATGCCTTCAGATCATTCACATGGAGGCTAATCTGAACACATTTCAAGAGAAAATAGTTTAGCAAAAGTTTTAAGGTTTCTCAACGGACTGATTCTTACTTGGATCTTTACTTAAAACCGACATGGAAGTCGTTATGTATCCCGTTGTCCTCTTCGCCATTGTTAGTCGAAGATGTTACGTCTGAAGGACATTCTGATGTAAACGTGGTTATTTTCACTGGGGAATATTTTTGCGACTTTAAATTCAGACATAACGCATCGGGGAAATATTCGTGATATTGACATCTCTTTGTAAGAATGCAGCGAAATATTTTCATGTGTGGGGAAAACAGAGAATTTTTCCGATTTTTTAAGAAAGCACAAAATGTCCGAATCAACCTCTTTTGGTTTTGTTTTATATTATGACGTCACTTTCGAGAGACGCAATTCCATCGTGACCTAACAAAAGTGCGCAAAAATTGCCTACCTCATCCATTATGAATTTCTGCATGTGGCCTATTACCCCAACGCGAACATTTCCATGTTTACAATATGTTTCTTGCATTCTGTGGTTGTATTCCATGGTAGATCTCTATCATATTTAAGTATAGATTTTAATTTGTTCAGACTAAATGGTTTTGATTTTCCTGTCTTTTCATATTCAATCTTTTCAAGGAATAAGTAGAAAATGCAGCACCAATAATCCATACAATGACATTATAAAGCTTTCGCTAAGTTTTTGTGAAGTAGTGGAGTTCTAAATAGACGTGGCCCCAGACAGTGCATGAATTTTATATATTCTTTTTATTTTCGTGCGTTAACATCGACGGCGGGTGCGGCTAGCCAACAGGGGATGCTTACTCCTCCCGGGCACCTGGTCCCACCTCTGGCTTGCTAGGGGTCCGTCGATGCTCGGTTTGGTGCTCTATTGTGAGTGCTGTTGAGATTGTCGTCAGGATCTTCTTTAACTCAATTATGCACACGTATGCCCTTTGCCGTGTGTAGCTCGTAAAAAAGTTCCCCGCGAGGGGTTTGACAGTAAGTGTTTTGAATATTTTCCCCTGACATTGTCGCCATAGCACTTTCTATATAGACGTGGCCTCAGACAGTGCATGGATTTTATATATTCTTTTTATTTTCGTGCGTGAACATCGACGGCGGGTGCGGCTAGTCAACAGGGGATGCTTACTCCTCCCGGGCACCTAGTCCCACCTCTGGCTTGCTAGGGGTCCGTCGATGCTCGGTTTGGTGCTCTATTGTGAGTGCTGTTGAGATTGTCGTCAGGATCTTCTTTAACTCATTTATGTCACACGTATGCCCTTTGCCGTATGTAGCTCGTAAAAAAGTTCCCCGCGAGGGGTTTGACAGTAAGTGTTTTGAATATTTTCCCCTGACATTGTCGCCATAGCACTTTCTATATAGACGTGGCCTCAGACAGTGCATGGATTTTATATATTCTTTTTATTTTCGTGCGTGAACATCGACGGCGGGTGCGGCTAGCCAACAGGGGATGCTTACTCCTCCCGGGCACCTGGTCCCACCTCTGGCTTGCTAGGGGTCCGTCGATGCTCGGTTTGGTGCTCTATTGTCAGTGCTATTGAGTTTGTCGTCAGGATCTTCTTTAACTCGAAAATGACCAAATGATTGTTGGAAGGGGGTGTTTGTACTTTGAAATTAAAAAAAAATGACATTGGCTGATTGGTTGTGGAAATGAATTCCAAAATTCTCTTTGAAAAGTTTATGTCATTATCTTTCACATTAATATGAGATATTTCATGAGAACTATTTGGAATTTTGGTTTACTTTTTCCCATTTTATTGCAGGTCGCAAGCACAATTATTTCCTCCATGACCCTTTTTAGCAATTTGTAAGTGCCAATCAGATTCATTTTTCGCATCCATTGTCAGTTTTATTCATGAATCATTTTATAAGTTATGATGTTTGAAGATTCCTTTTTGATAATTTCTTTCTTTATAATTATATAATCTCATATCTGTATTCAACATGGATAAAGTATGTATTATTACTGTTTGAGTTGTTATATTGAAACCCATGTTTGATCCTCTAGATTCAAACGCACCTTCTTTGAAAATTATATAATATTGTATTTGAGAAGATTACGAACAATTCTCATATAGAAATTGTTGTTTATACATGTAACCTTCTTTTGAACTACTTTCAGACATTTTTTATGTATAAAGACGGTTTGGTACTTTCTACATAAAAATAGATAATAATTTTCAGCGCTACGCGTGATTTTTGTTTCATTTGGATTTCCGATTCGATTCACAAATAAAATTCGTATCTGAGGCACGTTTATTGTACATATAAAATGAAAGATCTTGGGAAACTGTACTTCTATACAAAAATATATTCTCTATTATGAAAATTAATAAATAGTTTTCATTCAAATCAAAGACTGTGTGATCAAAATATACATCAGGACAGCTATATATGAATTTTTTAGGTTGAAGAAACAAATTTCTCTTTCAGAAGTGAGGAATGAAACAAATAAAATACACAAATATTCGGCTCCTTGGCCTCTATAAAGTGCAGAGTACGATAAGGATAAAATAAACTAATTAAAATACACACCTGGAAAAAGGCGTTTCTCGGTAAATCGTATCGCCCCCATTAATTGTCCTCGACAAATGTGAGTAAGTTACGGTATAGCGAATCAATTCTGGCATGGATAAACCATAGACGAGGGAAGAAAGAACATTAAATTTTATTATCAGGAACTGGAAAAATTTGATTTTGCAATTGAAGCTGTCACGTTTGTCACATACTACTACTGTCCTATTCATTTAATCTAGAGCACCATGTTTTGGTAATTTTGATTTTCTACTGCCACCTTTTATTTTATTATCTCATTTGGTCGTATCAGGAAATGTGCATGATCTCACCCATTCGATTGTTTTAACCCGCTTTATAGAAAATAAAATTTATGCATGAAATTTCCATGTTAATTGCAGACCGCTGTCATTTTGATCTTCTTATCAACAATGCTAAATAGTGACGTCATGGCGTTCGACGTCAAGCATTCTATTCATTTCTAATATAGTTAATCCCCACAAACATTCTATTTCCCTCGTAGTTTGAACTAAGCTACGCATAATCAAAAAGGGCGCATTTTCTGTCACGACCAGGAGAGTTCTACAGACTGGATCTCCGTTTATAACATGACAATATCATACAAATACATTTAGGAGAACATCACCAAAGCAAGGTGCTCTGGATTTAGTGCTCAGGAAAGTAGTATTGAAGTATTTAGGAAGGCCGATGTTTTCAAAGTTTGATAAAGGATACACATATGAAACAGAGTTCATGCCCTTAGTGATCTCATTCACGTCTAGTTAACTGGGGATTAATAGGATGTCTCTTCAACGCAATCGAAAATTTCTTTATCCCTTCAACGCATTCGAAAATTTCTGTTATCAAAAAATCTTGAAATTTCTAAAACGTGGGTCCTGTAGCATCATATCCCACCCATCCTGCTACATTTTTTCGGTACATTTTTGGACATATTTATTTTCACACTCTTTGGCCTTATTTCATTGTTTAGATCGAGGATCACTGAGGAGGGTACCCGAAACGTGCATGTGCGGTCCATGCTGCCAATTTATTTGTTCTTAAATGATGCTTTTGAATTTGAAGACGTTTAAAATCTAACACCATATTCCGGGAGAGACAAAGAAATCTCAGTCTGAGTGTCCATGCCAATTGCTATTTATGACGAGACTAACCGAGTCATGAATGACAATTGGAAAGGGTACGAGGATTGAGATTTCTTTTTCTCTCCCGAAATATGATGTTTGATCCTTTTACTCACCTTTATCGTCGTTTTTGCTTTTACTTTTATATGTCAATGATATGTAATGTATGACATTTAAAAATTGCAGAAATGACGTTACTTGTAATGCTTTTCATCTCTTTTTATTTTGGTACCTATGAATGAAAATATATCAGATATAATAATATCAAACGTATAGCTTCAACTTCCGGGGAATGAGATAAAGCAAGGTGAGATAACGCAGGGTGAGATAACACAGGATGTGATAACACATGGTGAGATAACACAGGCTGAGATAACACAGGCTGAGATAACGCAGGGTGAGATAACGCAGGGTGAGATAACACAGGGTGAGATAATACAAGGTGAGATAACACAGGCTGAGATAACGCAGGATGAGATTACACAGGGTGAGATAACACAGGGTGGGATAACGCAGGATGAGATAACGCAAGGTGAGATGACACAGGTTGAGATAACACAGGATGAGAAAACACAGGCTGAGATAACACAGGGTGAGTTAACGAAGGGTGACATAACGCAGGGTGAGATAACACAGGGTGAGATAACACAGGTTGAGATAACGCAGGATGAGATAACACAGGGTGAGATAACGCATGGTGACATAACGCAGGGCGAGATAACACAGGGTGAGATAGCTAACGCAGGATGAGATAACACAGGGTGAGATAACACAGGGTGGGATAACGCAGGATGAGATAACGCAAGGTGAGATTTTAACTATCAACCATATGCTGTCATGTGGGATGAGAAAAGCCCACCCGAGGGGTCTGGTTTCTGCTCAGGGAACGAGGCTTGCCGAGTTCCCTGACCAGAAACAAGTCCCCGAGGGTGGGCTTTTCTCATCGCACATGACAAACATATGGTTGATAGTTTTCTCCCATTTCTAGGGACTTTTCTTAAAATTCCATGAAATCATGAAATCGTCAACTTTATCGAATTCGAAAAATAAAGGTATATTCGTTTTCAGCGCCCTCAAAAATGGTTTATTCTAAAAGAATAAACCATAGTCCTTAGTCTTAATCCTTTTAATAAGAATTAGAATGTAGATAAAAGGTTTTTAAAACGACGTTTTTGTTGAGAGGTTGACACTTTTGGTGCAAAAATCATGACGTCACAATGGATAATAACGACGTCACAATATGGATACGCCCTATACGGCCGACGTCAAAAGTCACGCGAGGTGCGTGTGGGATACAGTGACCCTACATGACGCGTCGCTATGGGCAAACTCTATCCCACATGGGGGCAAATGGGAGAAAACACAGGTTGAGATAACAGGGTGAGAAAACACAGGCTGGGATAACACAGGGTGAGTTAACGAAGGGTGACATAACGCAGGGTGAGATAACACAGGGAGAAATAACACAGGATGTTATAACGCAGGGTAAGATAACACAGGATGAGATAACGCATGGTGAGATAACGCATAGTGAGAGATAACACAGGGTGAGATAACTAACGCAGGATGATTTAAGAATATTCCTTCCAAGCGAAATGGAGGATTTTCCTGTCCAAAATGTGAGAAGAAATTAAGATTGAGGATCACTGACGAGGGCTGAGTACCCGATACGTGCATCTCTGGTCCGTGCTGCAAATGTATCTATTCTTAAATTAATCTATTGATTATGAAGACGTGTACCATTGGATAATCATGAATAACTCTTATATTGGGAGCCCGCTTCTTTTCATGTGGTGGAGGTTTTTGTTTGTTAGCTTTGGTTTCTGTTTTATCCTTATTTTGTATGCCTTCGGTTTCTGATTTTCTGAATTATTGATTTTGTGCTGTGTGCAGGGATATGGTCATCGCATATATTTGTTACTGCATAAATCTTGGTGAGAATGATTGATTGAAAGTCAAACACAAAATTCGAAATTAATTAAGTATCGTCAAATTCATTATAATTGAAATTGGAAGTAGCCCAAATTTGTAACCAGACATCAGTCATCTTCACAAAATTTTTCAAATACTGTGTACCCAATATGGCTGTCACGGATGAAGAATTCTAATATTATATAGGCCAATTTTTCTTCCAGAGATCCCCTCCTTCCACCTTTCTTCCATTATTTTTTTTTATTCAGATTTTTTTATCTTCAAATATGTATGTTAACAAATGAAATTATTTCAATTAAAAACTATCTGTGAAAAAAACGATTCATAACAATGAATTGACGTTACTTGTGTATGCAGAATTCATTATTTGTTCCTCGGAACTAATAATATTCTTTACCTTCTCGAAGAAAAGTTCAAACCCATTTAATATGCATCAGACATGCGTTTTGAATATTGAATGACAAATATGGATAATGACCATATACCTGTATAGTACACAAAATCGACAATTTTCGAAAGAAAACTTGGAAAATATAAAGCTTTGTAATATTTTAATCCAAAATTTAATTTTTCTCATTTAATTATGAAATCATCTCTGGACATTGTAAATAGTTTTGTTAGTTTTTGACTACGATTCATCCACAGAATTCCTAATAATTAATCAACAACTGCAGTCAGTTGGCTCGAAATTGCAATTTTGTGAGCGACAGTGTCATATTTGATTCCAGTATCCTGCCTTAAATATTTGTTTCAAACACAATTCATCTCATCTTTTCAATTTGTAAGTGCAATACATTTATAAAGATTTTGTATGTTAAATCAAAATTAATTTCCCAAAGCTTTACGAAAACTTGAATGACACTTTCAATATTATGACGCCATCAAGAAATTCACGAAAATGTCGATTAATGCATATTTCAAAGTCTCGTAGAAAATTTCCCTGTGGATAGAATCAAATACAAGTTTGTATAATCATGGACAGACAAGAAATATATAATTTCAAAAATTTTGAGAAAAATTGAATCTGGCCTACAAGTGTTCAATATCTCCTTAATATAGAAAAAATCTGATTCCAAAGCAAGGAGATAATTTTCAGAAGTATTAATCTTAGACCATGATCATCATGGTATATAGGGATATGGTCATTATCCATATTTGTCATGATGATGTCACCTTTGGTGATATAACCTTTAACTTAGTTCACGACTAATAAATCATATACGTATTGTAAAAGAATCGAAAATGCGATGTAAATAAATCCGAATTCATCTTTTGCATTAACTTCACACAATGTCATCATGCAGATAAATGTAAAAACAAAATAACACACGCATACTTGCAATGGAATCTATATGTGTATTTGAGCCCCCTGGGGGGTTCTTACATATAACATATCATGCACAAAATTACCAAACTTCCTAATTATCAAATTTATATTACCAATGTTAAAAATAAAACACATTTTGCTTTCTTCGTCTAGATAAATTTGAATATGCAGTAGCTAAGCATGTCATAATTTTTCTTAAAATAGAAACTAAATTAGGGATTTCCATTGAATCTTCACACCTCTTTTGTTCATTGTAATAAATTTGAAAAGTATTTCTAAAAATTCATAGGAAATTAATGTCAACTCTATATGTCAATTTTTGGTTAGTCCACGAATCTAAATATGTATTATAATTTTATTTCTTAAATTGTACGGTGACTTTCTTAACAAAATGAGATTTTCACAGACAGATTTAAGTTTGACAAAATCTGTAAAAAGATTATAAATCGCATGCGTTTTTGATATACTGCGTAACCTAAAAATTTTCGCGAGATACTAATTTTCGCTATATTTGTGAGAAATTTCTAATCGCGAAAATAGGGTATATCATAAATTTGTATATGAGTTACATTTTGTTCTTATTGCACATGTGTCATTCTTCCCTTTTTTGACTAAACGTTCAGAGAAGTGAACAGAGCTGTGTATTCCTATGATAGAACTAACTTAAATTCAATAATGAAAGGTACAAACTAGTAACATCATTTGTTTGTAATTGTTTGTAATTATGGAATCGTGAAAAATTATACACCCTAAATAAAGACACCTTATTTTACCATAAAATCGCGAAATTTGATACACGCGAAAATTTAGAGTTATACGGTATATATGATCCTGAAGTCATAAAAAAAACAATGTGAAAAACAATGTACATGGGAGAAAAAAAGATTTATCCATCAATAGTTTTCGCAAAAAACAGCAGCTCTTAACTTCAACTTCACGTACAGATAAATTGATGATCTACTGTCCATCAATAATCCAAAATTTGAAGATTACCTTGACGCAATCTATTCCGTTGAATTGAAGTTAAAGAAACGTCAGAGACCAATAATTCAGCGTCATATTTGGATGTAATGAAATGAAAAGGGACAAGGAACGTCAACGCACAACACAAAAACATCAAACACAAAGAACTACACATAAACCAACGAGACCAATGGGCAACCGGTGCCGACTTAGGACGGCCATCTGCCACGGAAATAACAGAAGGTGTGGTTATCCTGGATTACGGGCGCATAACCCTTCCACTTTCACACATATACCAACGGGACCAATGGACAATCGGTGCCGACTTAGGACATTATTGAATTATAGTGTACGTATCTATTTCTTCAATTGATTCATTGAAGATAGCGTCACCCACCAAAAATCGTTATCAGGATAGTGAATAATATTGATTGCAATGTCTTTAGCTTTGATGCAAATTGTCACCGTACAACACATTGTGTATGCTTGAAGTACACAATATTGCCTTGATGCAATTTTCAGTTGTATTCTGTTCAATCGGAAGAGATTTGCATGCTAATTAAAGCTTCCCCAGAGCATTCACCTAAGTAAAACAGGTTTGGCCAAAATAGGTTAATGTTAAGGAAATTATTTAAAATTCTGAACGATATACCCTATTGCACTCTTTATATTCGCAAATACCTACAGGCCCAAAAAGGGCAGACAAGTTTTTAGAATATGGATAAATGCCAGATTAATAATGCACAAAAAGCAGCTACCTTACCACAAAGATTAATAACAGATAAAGTTAAACATATTTCAGTTGTCATCTTGAACAGGTTCTCCTGTAAATTATCAAATACAGAATAAATTAATGACACTTAATTTCATTTTGGTTAGCACAAATATGACAATTGCCTGTAGATCGGAGACTTTTATTTAAAACAGTTTCATAATTGCGTAATAATCCATATTAAAGAGCTTGATCTAACGCGATGTCTTCTATTAAATAGAAAATCTCCCATATGTGTTAAACCCACCAAAGATATCCACCAATTCAACCAAATAGATTTAGGTGAGTGTTTTATTCTTCATATTTTAACAAATCATGAAGCCAAGACTGAGTTTTCAGAAGCATTTTGAAGCAGGGCTTAAAACAATCGTGATATGATATTGCATCTATAAATGTATAGATATACAATTTTTTGTTTAAGACCTGGGTATTTTGTATGATGATCTAGCAAATATAAAGAGTATTTCGAAGCAGCTAGCTATAGACTAGTGTCGTCAGCGTATTCGATTGATGTTTATTTCTTTTTTTCCTATTTCAATACCTTTAATCTTTTTGTTACTTTTGATCCAAATGCCAAGAATCTCTATCTTTAATGAAAGAAAAATATTTGAAGATAGCGGATCAGGGAAATAAGAAGAAATACTATGTTGTATGATACATTACTTAAAGTCTTTGTTCAAACTTTTCAAATAACCATGAAACATTGGTCCAAATTTAATATTATTTTTAAAATAACTTATTAATGCAGTTCAATCATACACTATCAACAGTGCTTTCAAATTCAATCAGTAAAAGTAATTCCTTTTCATTTTATCCTTGATAAATTTTCGTCATATAAAACCCTAGTATTTTCCCCGGTAAACTTCCCTATAAAGATTAAGCCCATGTATAGGATATGGTAATCTGTTTTAGATATTGCAGTGAGGCAATTAAAAATGATTTTATAAGTTACATTCAATATCAATAGGTATCTCCAGATTTCAAGTATTGTATTGGCCGCCTTTCGCTTAGAGAGAACAGAAATTGCACTTATTTTAGAGTTGTTAAATGTTTAGCCCCTTAGGGCCCTTTGCTACTGGTCTGTAAGAAAATGAATTAAGATTAGGCCAAGAAAATACCTTGAAAAAAGATATGGATTTTTTTTCATTTTAAAGTAAGTTTACAGACTCGCCTACTTCTTCAATTGAATATCGAAGGGTTCCAACTCTCTACCTTCTTGAAGAAAATTCCAAATCAATTTACATGCACCAGACACGTGTTTCGAATATTAAATTCTCATCAGTGATGCTTTCAGCGGCGCCACCATAAATAGTTTCAGCAGCGCCCTCTTTAATTTTTGAAGTTAGATTTTTACATTTACATTACAAAGAGCGCGCGGCTCCAAATTTCCAAATTTTAAGCAGCTTTTTCTTAATCTAACTTATCGGTTCCGGGTCGTTTCGCCCCTTTTCCCCTTCGTCCCGGGTCGATTCGCCCCGGGTCGTTTCGCCCCTAAGGTGGGTCGTTTCGCCCCTTTAGGTGGGTCGTTTCGCCCCTCAAGGGTGGGTCGTTTCGCCCCTCCAGGGTGGGTCGTTTCGCCCCTCAAGATGGGTCGTTTCGCCCCTCAAGATGGATTGTTTAACCTCTCATCATGGGTCGTTTCGCCCCACATGGCGGGTCGTTTCTCTCACTTTTTTAAGAATACTTTCTCTGAATGGTGGGTCGTTTCGCCCCTCTATTCGTAACATCTTAATCTATTTATTTATTTATTATTTAATCTATTTGGTATTTTTTTTAAATTCTTCTTTTATTCTTATTTCTTCACCTACATATTTCTTTATCTATTTATTTCTTTTTTTAAATCTATTTGAGTCGATTCTCCCCTCTATACGTGACATCTTCATTCATTTATTAGTTATTTTATCTCCTTTTTTATTACATTTTTTCTTCTCTTATTCTCATTTGTTCACCTACCTGCATATTTCTTCACTTATTTATTTCATTACTTTTCTATCTTTTTTTCAATTTAATTTTTTTTGTCTTTTATTCTCATTTGTTCACCTACATATTTCTTTTTCAATTAATTCTTTGTTTGATTAACAATAAGCCATAAAAGCCGCCAATAAACAAATATTAATGTCACAACACAAACCCAATATAATAGCGTAATTAAATAATTATCAAATGAGGGCGAAACGACCCACCAATAACAACAAAAAAATAAGGGCGAAATGACTCACCATGCAGAGAGAGTATTCCTAAAAAGAGGTGCGAAACGACCCACCTTAAGGGGCAAAACAACTCATCTAGAGGGGCGAAACGACCAACCTTAAGGGGTGAAACGACTCACATTTGTGGGGCGAAACGACCCACCTTGAGGGGCGAAACGACCCACCTTGAGGGGCGAATCGACCCACCTTGAGGGGCGAATCGACCCACCTTGAGGGGCGAAGGGGAAAAGGGGCGAAACGACCCGGGGGCGAAGCGACCCGGGGGCGAAGGGGAAAAAGGGCGAAACGACCCGACGCCAACTTATCTTCTTCACTTAATTTAGGGATTTGTTCATTACTATACAATGTCATGTATAACACGTTTATACTGACTCGCATAAAGATGTTCAGTTTTATTTTGCTTATCTTCAAAATTCTATTATATAAAATTTTTCCCTTTTTTGTGCATACAAATTTCCTCGATTTTAAAAGTAAAATTAGAACATGAACAATCAGTATTGCATGCAGTCAGAGGACACTCAACCCTCCACTTGGTCTTGCCTACAATCAGGGGTTTGCGATAGGCTTATAAATGGAAACTTGCGCGATTAACCGTATTACTCTATTTCGGAAAAATGTCATTTCATCCAAAAATATCATCGAAATCATTTAATCTAAAATATCATCGAAATCATCTAATCTAAAATATCATCGAAATTAGAGGAGGTGAACGTCATAGCACTATCCCTTCAATGCTATTTTGAACATATATACAGTCATGTAGATAATATCTGGATATGCTGTTGAATCAGACCTACAGGAAATTTGGAGCCGCGTACTATCTGTAAAGTAAATGCACTAGTTTAGATTAAAAAAATAAAACCAGAGGGCGCTACTGAAATGATTCATGGCTGCGTCTGAAAATCACTTTGGCTGGAAGCATTACTGATGAGGATGTAATATCCGAAACACGTGACTACTGCATCATAAATTGGTTTCAAATTTTCTTCAAGAAGGTATAGAGTTGGAACACTTCCATTTTATCTAGACCATTAATCCTAAACTGCGATTGGTACTTCCTATCTAGTATACTTTCCATCAATCTTGCCATTCTGCCTTCTTTCATTATGTATCACTGATGCAATGAAATATGTATGTTTTTCTGCATGATTATTACCTTAGAAAATAACTCAACGCGCCTTTTAAAATATTCTAGGAGGCATAATGATACGCGAAAAAATATTTAGCGTTTTCAAATTACTCGCGAAAATTTCTCCTTTTTTATACGGTTTTCTGATATAGAACTACTTCTCCATTAATTGTTATTATCTCTATCTTATTTTTTCATTTGTACTGAATCTGGTATATTGCGCATATTATAATATTATACTATTGAAAGTTGGAGGCGAAAATTCAATATAATGCAAAACAGAAAAGCATAAATGACGAGGGAAAATTATGACTTTCATTATATATCCAGAAATTCCTATATCATAGATGAAGATTTTGAATAGACAAAAATACGTTTTCTCAATACGTTTTTTCGGTTTGATCCATATGTACATATCTTGTCTTATGGAGAACAAAAAATCAGAGGTTTCGATCAAGCATAGTTCAATAGATCAAGGAAGGGAGGGGATATCCAACCAGACCCTACTGCAGCACAAACAGCAAAAAAACACCAAAAACACCCGATACGAAAACACGAAGAGACAAAAAAGAGACATACGACATAAAAACATCAAACACAAAAAACTACACATATACCAACGAAACAAATCAACTTTGATTCACTTACTTCGATATCCACTTTCTGGCTTTTTTTCTACTGCCCAATATGTTTAAATTCGCTCCGACCCCTTAATATCACTTAGATTCTCAAAAGATATGTATTCAATGCCGAAATCAAAAAGTCTAAAGTAATAAACAAAATTTATTCCATTGTTAATTATATAAGATTTAATAAATTCAAGAACACTAAATAACTTCATAATGGATAGTGCACATGTACCAAAGACATTCATGGCAGATATTATATCATATTATCATTTGTTAAATTAAAACCAAGGTCGACAGCTACAAGGAAAGTTTCGTACAAAATGACACTACATTCAAAATAATTATAATTACCTAAATACATGGAACGTACAATGAAAGAAAATATAGCATTTTATCCATTAGATAAGATAATCTTATCATTTCTGTAATTGCAGAAAGATTAGATGGAGTAAATGGTACAATTGATTAATTTCGTTCTTATATTACATTTTCGCGCTAAACATTAACCGAATAAAAGTACAAGCATGAATGCTTGAAGTAATCAAAATATAGGTCATACAATATGTCATCCCCCTTGCTTTTGCTCGGATAGCCTCTTTACAAAAATATTGATGTCCCTTTCTAAATTGTATGTTAATTATCTTAATTATCAGCGTAATATGAAGCATTGCAGTCATTTAGTTTCAAAAGAAGATCCGGACGATATTCTCAACAGCACTGCACTCACAATAAAGCACAAAAGTGAACATCGACGGACCCTAGCAAACTAGAGGCAGGATCAGGTGCCCGAAACTAGTAAGCATTCCCTGTTTGGCAAGCCGCACCTGCCGTCGATGTTCACGCACGAGAATGAGGACAATACATACAAAACATGTACTGTCTGAGGTTATGTCTATATAAAGTGCTATGGCGACGATGTCAGGATAAATATTCATAACACTTACTGCAAAAAAAAAAAAAGACACAGAACAAATGGCGGTTAATCATTATGAAAATGAAATTAAAGAAGATATTCCAATAATGAACTTAAATTTGTCAGCATTGTTGCCTATATATTAAAAGTACCATTATCTAACAAAAAAGATCATTGTTATTCTCGCACATTGGATAGGCTGAATGCCCTTTTCAGCAGTGCTAGAGACTTAGATCTGGTACTTCTGTTCCAGTACTATGATTGTTCATTTATGAAGTCACAGACAAACTGCCGTACGTTATTTCACGTGCACATACATCTAGCATGAGGCCTCGGTTGGGACTTGATCAATCCCAACCTCGACTGATTTTTTTCTCTACGGAACTCAAAGTGGTGCTAGATTATATTAAAGACTCGATCTCATCTCCGTTGGAAAATCACTGCTCAAAGGAATTGTTTGGTTGTTTTATTTCATGAATTCCTATTCCTATTGATTGTAATATTTTCAAACCCTGATTTTGTTTTCGTGTTTAACTTTCTCTCACTTACTTACCAACCTTTCAATATTGTTATTTATGATATATTGTAAACTTTCAGTGCACCATATGTGCATCTCAACAAGTTATGTCTTATCAGTGACTTTCGATGTCGAAAAAGAGGAAATCTCAATTATATGAATATACGTAGAGTAAAAGTATAAAGTGGACTTAAATTTCTGTCTAAAATCCTGCTAAATGACAAATATGGATAATGACCACATCCCTATAAACAGCACAAAATCAATGTATCAGAACATTATAATCCGAAGGCATACAAAATACAAAAAACCTCCACCATACGAAAAGAAGCGAACCCCCGACATGGGAGTGAGACCAGGTGCCCAGGAATAGTCCGCATCTCTTGCTTGCATGCAACACCCGTCGCTTCAATTCGGCAGAAATATCACACCTGGTTACTTCCATTTCGGAAGATACAAATATAGTCTATGGTTAGATGGTTCAAATGGTAAAAGACATAATATCGTTCACCATGGGACATCAAAGTGTATGACGAGTTCCCTTAGAATATCCCGTAGAACTTCCTCAGTGACGATGTTAGTCGATCACAAATGTATCCCTGACTGAGATGCTTATCTGAAAGATGCCTAGCTCTCAGAACAAAATCTGTTTATTTATCACTTGTTCTGGCATAACGTATTAATTGGGATATGAAGGGATGTTGCTTCTCAGAAAAGGGGAGTTTGTGATGCTGAAACTGAAGTCGTCACGTTTGTCATAGAGTGAGTTCATGTGACCATCATTGTCATAGGACAGCATTATGTCCAAATATGATGCTGAATTATTTGTCTCTGTAGTTTGTCCCCTACACAAAATTTGGAACCGCACATTTTGGCATGAGGAAATTTAAAGTTTATTCAAGCAGGAGATGCTTACTCTTCCTGGGCACTTGGTCTCACTCCCATATCGGGAGTTCGCTTCTTTTCATGTGGTAGAGGTTTTTGTTTGTTTGCTTTGGTTCCTGTTTTATCCTGATTTTGTATGCCTTCGGTTTCTGATTTTCTGAATTATCGATTTTGTGCTGTATACAGGGATATGGTCATTATCCATATTTGTCATTGTAGATGGCGCTAGGAAAATTCTCTTTGGCTTTATTCAAATTGTTTGACATTAAGTATTACTAACGAGGATTCAATATCCGAAACACGTGTCTAGTACAATAAAATTGGCACTATAGAACATACACTTCAATATTGACAATTCTTTAACTTCAAGCTCCGACGGATAGATTCTTTTAAAGTAGTCCGCGAAAACCCTGATTTTGTTTTCGTGTTTAACTTTTTCTCACTTACTTCACTTCATCATACAAACTTCAACATTTAAATCCAACCTGATCTGGACATAAATTTTAGGCTTCGCTCTTAAAATGCATTCAAATAGTTATATTGAAAACAATATAATATTTTTTCAGTATGGAGGAAAAAACACGAAAATATAGAGCGGATCCAATAACGTTTATCAGAATCATCATGTCGTCTAAAAGCAAAGAAACAATGCAGAAGGAAACAATGAGATACCTCTCATCAGACTTGAACCTTTTTCAAGAATTTCTGTTTGGCAGTACAGATCAAACCAAAATGGATTCTGATAAACCGATTATTGAACCGTCACATGATCATAGTGGGAAAATTGAAAAAACAACTTCATCCGAAGGCAATGATGCTACTATGGTGAGACAGGAGGGAAGCGTTGCAAGACAAGTAACCAGTGTTCCCAAGAAACGAAGAAGATCAAAGTATGAAAATGTAGATTTTAGTCACATCTATAGAGAACCAAAAACTTCGAAGTATAATAAAACTTCCGTGCAGCAGGAAAATGTTCACAATCAGGCTATATCATCCCAGACAACTCCTGATCAAGATTCTGTATCAAAATACAACGATGTTACAAAGCAGGACAATTTGGAGTTTATTCGAAACCTCTTCAACATGATTTTCGATTCAAAGACTACAGAAGACGAATGCAACGGTGGAAATCATGAAACTGAAATGAGTTCAAATGTATCTAGAAAAGTAAGTCTGTCAAATGATGATACCGGAGGATCATCCATGGGACTGAAGGATAAACTGGACATTTGCTCTTCTAGTCATACACATATGAGATCTTCATTACCAGCCGACAGCAAAGAAATTGATGTTAGATCACTTGTAGATATTCTTATTCACTCAAAAAGTAAAGCTCATCAAGACAAGGTGCTTGATGTACTACGATCAAATGAAACAGTTCGACTCTCTTTCTTAAAAGAAGTATCTGGTTTGAGAGGAATCAGAATTCCACTTTTTAACAATTCTGCTTCTTTGAATTTGCAAAATGCAGCGACCAATCGAGGCTGTGATGCAAATTCTACAACAGAACTGAATAATACAAAACTCGATGACAACCTAGCATCCCAACAGACACCATCTTCTACAGCAGACGAGTCAGTCCAAACGGAACCATTTAGAGTATACTCTACAAATCATAAGGTACCCAAAGAAAACAACGACGCACCTCCTGATACGCGTCAGACTGACTTACACCCCTCATTGTATTGGTTACAAGATCAAGGAGCAGCTTCTCTTGGTCCTTTAGTAGGAACCTCAGGCACATGTACAAATAATGCACATCAAGTGGAAACAGATAAGCAAGCGTCCTATATATTCGTCCCCGAATTCCACTCAGCAAGCATGGAGGGAGCCACTACGTCGGGATTATTCAACAATGAAGGACTCAGCAATAGTGGCTGTGACGAAATACATGATTTGGACAGTCAATTGTACCTCTCAAACAACCCAACCATTTTGTTTGACAACCAAGGCGTTACGGAATGACATAAAACATCTGCAATCAAACGTGACTGAGGCAGTCGCTTGATAATCGCTCATAAAACTTATTTTCAAACATTGAACTTTTCATACAAAAGATTACACAACAATCATTTAAGCAATCCCTCCATTGTTTTTTCATGTATCATTTGTTGTTGCACGGTCTACGTTGTAGACGGTAATTAACACCTTTCCAGACAGTGCAATATTTTTCATTGTGAAGCAATAATTGAATTAATGATTGAACTAATCATTGAATGATCAACTGGGTCCTTAACTATCCTTAAATGACCTGAGGTCCATTGCCTCCCGTTTTGAAAATACAACACGACAAGTTAAGGGGGGACGAATGTTCTCTTTACCATGTTTAAGAGGAAATTAATAGGAATTTTTAAAAATCTCGCGATTATCGGTTTCAACTACTTCTTTCACTGTCACTGGTGGATCTACATTCCCCCCCCCCCCCCCCCCCCCAGATGGTTGGTTTGGCCCGCTAGGGAAAGGGATCTAGCCTATGATTTTGAAAGAAAATATGTCAAAACTTGAAATCGTGTTTGTGTGGGTTTTTTTTTCATAAATTCCAGGGGGGGATACCGGGGGAAAGGGTGTCCTGACTCTAAGCCCGCTCTAGATCCGCGCTTTTAAAAATGTTTCAATATGCATAGGATAATCCACCAACGAAACCAGACTGACAAAACTCGTAAGATTTTGATTGAATTGTGTACTGACTGGTACCCTTGAATGCTTTTGAACAGAAACAAAGATATGATAACATCATAATAGCGGTGGAATATTCCCGTAGTTTTGAATATTTTTTGGAAAACATGTACAGGGAAATCCTTCACCGCATCTCCTAGAATCCGCTTGCTATGTACGTAGTCTAATTACACTGCAGTTTAAAAATTCAAATATCAGTTTCCCACTTGTTTTCTTAACTTTATTTCCCCTCATTTAACAACAAATACTGGACCGAATTTACCGTTGTTTTCTTTGAAATCTACTTTTGAAATGCGTGAAATTCTTAAGTGTTTACAGACCATGAGTAGTTTTCTTCTACTTGGAATGACGACTTGTAATTACACAATCAATGGTGATAATTGTTTGACAGCCTAACAATTGCCGTGCAACAAGAGGGTTATTTAACTGCTCGTCGGGCTACGCCCTCGGAGACAGTAGAATAACCCTTACATAATGCAATTACGCTATTGAAAGAGTTTTAACGACTATCACAAAGATACTAAAAGTATTTCTATTAAAACTTTTTTAATCCTTTGGTGTTCTTAAAAATTGACCTAGTTATATGGATGTTATGATAACGGTTTAAAGAAGTTGGGGGTACTGATGACAGAAAACACTGAAACAGACATTATTCAGATGTTAAACTTTCTGATCGACAACATTTTTGTGGTGTTTGGAGGAAAGGTCTTCCAGCAAATTGTCGGAATTCCAATGGGTACCAATTGTGCCCCACTCCTTGCCGACATTTTCCTTTACTCGTACGAAGCTGAATTCATTCAATCTTTGGTCTCTGAAGGGAAAAGATACTTAGCTTCTGATTTCAACTTCACTTACAGATACATAGACGATGTGTTGTCCATCAATAATCCAAAATTCGCGGATTACCTGAGCAGTATCTATCCTTCGGAGCTTGAAGTCAAAGAAACTACAGAGACAAATAATTCAGCATCCTATTTGGACATAATGTTGTCCTACGACACTGATGGTCACATGAACACCTCACTCTATGACAAACGTGACGACTTCAATTTCAGCATTACGAACTTTCCTTTTCTGAGTAGCAACATCCCTTCATCGCCTGCTTATGGCGTTTTCATATCTCAGTTGATACGCTATGCCAAAGCAAGTACCAAATATACGGATTTTGTTCTGAGAGCTAGGCGTCTTTCAGATAAGCTTCTCAGTCAGGG
The DNA here is from genome assembly GCA_028142955.1 of Pinctada fucata. Taxonomy (NCBI): domain Eukaryota; kingdom Metazoa; phylum Mollusca; class Bivalvia; order Pterioida; family Pteriidae; genus Pinctada; species Pinctada fucata. The sequence goes on from AP027106.1 coordinate 45,118,872, forward strand.
ATATGTTTGTGACCGACTAACATCGTCACTGAGGAAGTTCTACGGTCGATATGGGGAACTCGTCATACACTATGATGTCCCACTATCCAGAATGGTGGATGATATTCTGTCATAGACCATTTGAACCATCCAACCAAAGATTGTACTCTATATCTTCCAAAATGGAAGTAACCGGATGTGACAGTTCTACCGAATTGAAGCGACGGGTGTTGCATGCAAGCAGGAGATGCTTACTCTTCCTGGGCACCTGGTCTCACTCTCATATCGGGAGTTCGCTTCTTTTCATATGGTGGAGGTTTTTGTTTTTGTTTGCTTTGGTTCCTGTTTTGTCCTGATTTTGTATGCCTTCGGTTTCTGATTTTCTGAATTATCGATTTTGTACTGTAGACAGGGATATGGTCATTATCCATATTTGTCATCAACTTTCGAGCGAATATTCACAAAAAGTGCATCATTTTACACAAATATGTTGTGTATATTATGTGTACCTTTTTCGTGTGAAAATTGGATAAGAGTAATCAACATTGAGGTTATTATATCAATAAAATCGACAAAATAATCAATCCGGAAATCGAAAAACGGTTTTATTTCATAGTCATCAGCCACACATATATCATTCAGGCGCGAAATACACATGACGTGGAAACAGACAACTTTCTAGTTTATTTCCATTCTAACGATTGGATATTTGATCGGAACACACTCTCAATACTAATACATTGTCCCATGATATTAAAAATATTAAAAGAAAAAAGTGACAATTTTAATGTACTTTTAAAACTACTCTTAAGACCCATTCTAAAATTGTCATCTATCCCCCTTTTTTTCGTTTTTGCCTATTGGGGCATTGCCCCCCCCCCCCCCCGCCCCTCTGATCAGAACCCCACTTGGTAAGAAAATTTGTTTTATTGATATACACCTTTAGTCAAAGTGGCATTCTTAACCGAGGGGGCATGGGGCAATGGGCAATGTTGTAGAAAACTTTTCCGTTTTCAATTGATTTCTGTAAAAAAAAACCCTCTAATTTTGAACAAAAAAATGAATCTTATTTTGAATATTTTTCCAACCTGATTGTTGATAAATATGTGGATTAAGAAACTTGTCATTTTTACCGAGACAAATTTCTCAAATTTTGCAAAACGCATTTTCACTGTAAGGTCACAATACAAACAAGACCTTATTACTTATCTTAGGAGCCATATGTAATACAAAACAATCACAGGGATTTATCAAGCTAATACCGGTTGTTCTATTTACTATATATGTGTTAAAGGGATCTAACTCGGCGTTTAACGAAAAATCGACAAGTCATCGTTAAGTCGTCAAAAATAGCCTAATCAATGTCAAAACCTATTTTCTGTGGTATATTTCGATAGATTAATTCATACTGAATCTTCATACGAAATTTAAAATCAGCACCTCTCTTCCAAGCCGAGATATGATAAATACTGCTCTCTTATGAGCGCCGCATTTCTAGGTCGAGCTCCATGGAAACCTGTCAAATTCGATGATTGTCTCGATGTACATTTTGATGTGCATATCAGGTATTACTAAGTATATCTTGTTTGGTGACAGCAATTCAATCACAATGTAGAATGTCACTGGTAATTCTGGAAAGGGGGATCTCATATGCTTTTATTACATCCCCGTAGCGACCGAATAACTTCCTCAATGATGATTTCAGCCGTTGTGTAACATAACCCTGAACAAGTAGCTTACTTGCAAGACGTCTGGCTCTAATGATAAAATCTTCATATTTGGAACATGCCCTGGCGAACCGTATCAGTTGAGAAACAAAAACACCATAAGCAGGAGAAGACGGAATGTTGCTACTCATGAAAGCTAGTTTTGTGGAAGCTGAAATCGTCACGTTTGTCATACAGTAAGGTGTTCAAATGGCCGTTTGCGTCGAAAGATAGGAGTATATCCAAGTACGAAGCGGATCTGTCGCTCTCTGCTGTTTCCTTGATCTCTAGTTAATGAGGATAGATTTCATGCAGATGATCCGCAAAGTTCGGATTATTGATGGACAACAACACGTCTTTATGTATCTGAAGGTAAAATTGAACCGAGATGCGAGGTGCTTTCGCCCAGTCGAGATCAAAGTCTGGATGAAGTTAGCTTCGTATGAATATAAAAATAAGTCCACAAGCAGTGGGGCGCAATTGGTACCAATGGGGATGCCGACTATCTGTTGGAATACGGTTCCATATATATCCTATATGTCTGGTGCATGAAAAATGGTTTGAAACTTTTCTTCAAGAAGGTATAGAGTTGGAACACTTCCGTATTACTGCTATATGATATCAAGTTTTAATGTATTTAAATCTTTGATCCATGAGGATGTGTAAGTACATTACCAGCATAAATCTTTGTCCTACAACTCTGCCTAGGACTTGACCTGTTCTTCCATCAAAAGTCTGGAAAACTGAAAATGTAATGAAATTTAATAAAGACAGGTAAATCAAAACCCAACTTAAACTTGATCTGTATCACACTATAATGTATTCATATACCAAAAAAAGAAATCAAGATCCACAACAACATCCAAGAAAATCTGGAAAACAGAAAATTCCATGAAATTTGCTAAGTCCAAGGGCTATAACTCTTGTTAAAAATTCGTCAATCGAAACAAATTCGAACTTGATCTTTATTACACTATAATGCATTCACATACTAAAAATCAGTTCATTATCCACAATAACAGTCAAGAAAAGTCCCGAAAGCTGAAAGTTTCATGAAACTTGCTAACTCCAATGAGTTAAAGAAGATCCTGACGATAATCTCAACAGCACTCACAATCGAGCACAAAATTGAGCATCAACGGACCCCTAGCAAGGAAAAGGTGGGATCAGGTGCCCGGGAGAGGTAAGCATCCCCTGTTGGCTAGCCGCACCCGCCGTCGATGTTCATGCAGAAAAAAATGAAAACAATATCTAAAATGGATGCATTGTCTGAGGTTATGTCTATATAGAAAGTGCTATGGCGACCATGTCAGGGAAAATATTCAAAACACTTACTGTCAAACCCCTCGCGGGGAACTTTTTTACGAGCTCCACACAGCAAAGGGCATAAGCGTGACACAAATGAGTTAAAGAAGATCCTGACGATAATCTCAACAGCACTCACAAAAGAGCACAAAATTGAGCATCAAAGGACCCCTAGCAAAGAAGAGGTGGGATCAGGTGCCCGGGAGGAGTAAGTATCCCCTGTTGGCTAGCCGCACCCGCCGTCGATGTTCATGCAGAAAAAATGAAAACAATATCTAAAATGCATGCATTGTCTGAGGTTATGTCTATATAGAAAGTGCTATGGCGACCATGTCAGGGAAAATATTCAAAACACTTACTGTCAAACCCCTCGCGGGGAACTTTTTTACGAGCTCCACACGGCAAAGGGCATAAGCGTGACACAAATGAGTTAAAGAAGATCCTGACGATAATCTCAACAGCACTCACAATCGAGCACAAAATTGAGCATCAACAGACCCCTAGCAAGGAAGAGGTGGGATCAGGTGCCCGGGAGGAGTAAGCATCCCCTGTTGGCTAGCCGCACCCGCCGTCGATGTTCATGCAGAAAAAATGAAAACAATATCTAAAATGGATGCATTGTCTGAGGTTATGTCTATATAGAAAGTGCTATGGCGACCATGTCAGGGAAAATATTCAAAACACTTACTGTCAAACCCCTCGCGGGGAACTTTTTTACGAGCTCCACACGGCAAATGGCATAAGTGTGACACAAATGAGTTAAAGAAGATCCTGACGATAATCTCAACAGCACTCACAATAGAGCACAAAATTGAGCATCAACGGACCCCTAGCAAGGAAGAGGTGGGATCAGGTGCCCGGGAGGAGTAAGCATCCCCTGTTGGCTAGCCGCACCCGCCGTCGATGTTCATGCAGAAAAAATGAAAACAATATCTAAAATGGATGCATTGTCTGAGGTTATGTCTATATAGAAAGTGCTATGGCGACCATGTCAGGGAAAATATTCAAAACACTTACTGTCAAACCCCTCGCGGGGAACTTTTTACGAGCTCCACACTCGCAAAGGGCATAAGTGTGACACAAATGAGTTAAAGAAGATCCTGACGATAATCTCAACAGCACTCACAAGTGTCATACCTCTTGTTAGAATGGGTAAATCGAAACCAACTCAAACTCAGTTGATCTGTATCACACTAAGATGTATTCATATACAAAAAGTAATTTATTGTTGATCTAAGGATCAATGATACCCCCGCCCGGCATATTTTATATATAAGCAACGTATAAAAAGTTTGAAGGGGCACAATTCAACACAAAATTGAGGAACATGACCCTTTGTTTGAACTTGACCTGTATTTCTCAATGTAAAGCTATCTCTAAGAAATAAATATATTCCCTGTGACAGTTTTCATTTTGAACGTCAAGCAAGCACAAAATATTAATTTTTCCCCAAGTTTAAAGAGAGACAACTCTGCACAAAATTGATCGTCACGACCCATATTCAAACCTATTCTGTATTTTTTGGTATAATAGCTACATTCAAGAATAGTATTGGTTATCTGTAACGGTTTTCCTTCCAATGTCCGGAAACCACAAAATTTTGAATTTTTCCAAGTGTCAAGGGGCATAACTCTGCACAAAATTGAGGGACATCACCAATATTCAAATTTGACCTGTATTTCTTGTTGTAAAAGCTATATGCAAGAAACAAATTGATTATCTGTAAAGGTTTTCCTTTAAATGTCCAGAAACCACAATATTTTGAATTTTTCTTAGTTTCAAGGGGCATAACTCTGCACGTAATTAAGGGACATCACCCATATTTGAACTTGAGTTGTATTTTTTGAAGTAAAAGATATTTGCAAGAAATGAATTGATTATCTATAACGGTTTACCTTCAAATGGCCGGAAATCACAAAGTTTCAAAGGGCATAACTCTGCAAGTAATTAATAAGGGACATGACCATATTTAAACTTGACCTGTATTTTTTGGTGAAAAAGCTATATGTAAGAAATGAATTGATTATCTGTAATGGTTATTGGCGGGGTATAAAAATCAGTTCAATATCTGCAATAGTACCGAAGAAAAGTCCAAAAAGCAAATTCGAAGTCCGTTATGGTTATGTCAAAATGATCATAATCGAAAAACGTGACTTTAACTAGGAATATTATCGTTATGATAGCAGAAATATTTGCTATTACGGTAGGTTTGACAAAAGCTGTTTAATTGTAGTACATGTGTACCTAACGAAAGAAAAATCTTCAATTATTTGACACAATGAAAAGAAACGTATAATGTTATTTGATTGATCTTGAATCAATCGACCAAGGTATGGAAATAAGACTTTATGAGTTTGGGATAAATGTTATTGTCCTTTTTGTCTCTGACATCAGTTGATCCCGATCAGATCTCATCTAGACAGTCGCAATTCCCTTGGAACTAGAAGTTTCGCATCAAGGAGATTTGTATTATGTCTATTTCGATCATACTCTCTATTTGTCATATATACATGTATTAGATATAATAACCAATATGTAAACACATTATTTGGAGGTGTTTTCCTCGTGCCAAACCCTTAGGTGAAAAAGTTCTTTTAAACAAATTTCTGTATTGACAAGTTTCTCTTCGATGTCAAATTAAAATACACTTCCTATAGTTCCTAATCATTCATTATATGTAATTCATTATTTAATTCATATTTAGTACTGTTTCAACCTAAATAGAACAATAGATTCTTACAAGGTACAAGGTATATTTCCTATAGAATTAAATACCAAACAAAACAATGAGGCATAAAGAGAAACAGCTTTAGAATTTTGTTCAAATATAGCCATACTCTCTTTCCCATGAATCCTTTCAGAGTATATTATGATTTCTTTGCACCCACCTTGAAATATTTCCATTTGGAAAAGGTTCACTTGACAGAATTATATTTTCGTACATCGAAATGAATCATTGATACGTTACATGCAGAGGAAGTGGATTCAAAGAAGCACGTAAAATCTTTTCTATAACCGTTTGATAGTACAATTTTAAAACATTCATCATGAAAATTCAAAGGATTTATCTTTTCATTCCCTTTTTAATATCAGTGTCAAACACAACTGATGTTGAGAGGGTTGATAACCTGACAACAACACTACTCAAAGACTACAACAAGAAAACACGACCAGTCAATGACAACAAACAAAAGTTGAACGTGTCATTCTCTTTCCATATTCGGACTATAAACTACTACGATGAAGTTGCTGGAGTACTTTCTATACTATGCGGACTTCAACTTTGGTGGTTGGATTACAGACTGGCTTGGAATCCCCTTGAATACGATAATATTACGGTGTTGAATCTCTTGCGTTCTGATATTTGGTATCCTGAAGTTTTCGCGACTAACGTTGCGGATAACCTAAGCCCCGTTGCGATTGGGGTACCCATCCCTTCTGTTGTGGTGGCCAACGGGATGGTATGGATGTTACTAAGTGACCAAATCAAATACCTGTGTAAAAGTGACATGAGCTATTTCCCGTTTGATAGACAAGAATGCAAACTTGTTTTAGGGTCGTGGAATTACTATACTCATGATATCTATTTGGTGAGGAACAGTACGATGGCAGATTTAAGGTACTACTTTACCAATAACATATGGACTCTTGAGACGACATCTATAGATCAGTATAAGGAAGGAGATTATGAAGGTTTCCTACAGATCACGTTACATTTGAGAAGAAAGCCGCTGTATTTTTGCATTAATATGTTGGCACCAATGATGGCACTTGCGTTGCTCAACACCATGGCATTCCTTATTCCTGCTCACTGTGGAGAAAGAATTTCCTACTCTGTAACTATCTTCCTCAGTTTCGTGGTTTTCATGACGCTGATGTCAGACTATTTACCAAAGTCATCAACAAATTTGTCCTATTTTTCCTACTTCTCACTTATCCTTATATTCTACAGCGCAATCATCACTATTGAATCAACCCTCATCATGCGGCTTCACTATCGGAATCAAGACGAGCCTGTTTCCTCGACTGTAAAATGTTTATATAATGTACTTAGTTTAAAAGTATGGAAAGTGTGTCTGGGGAGGGGAAAGACAAAAGTTTGCGCACAGAAATGTCATGAAAATGACATTTCTTGTAAGAGTACAGAATTCCCAAAGAAAGCTTTGACTTATGGAGAAATCGCCCTAAAGTTTGATGCAGTTGCATTTACATATTCTGTACTTTTTGTCATCTCAATTTCATTGGCTTATCTATTTTTAGTATTTGCATCATAATACATAAGCGGGAGAAGTTAGGGCGTTCGTACTGTTGTTAAACTTTTGCCCGGTCCCATTGGAATATGTTTAAACTAGTACCTAAGCGAAATAATTACGGTCAATAATAACATATTTCACAGGAAAATTTATATTTAATTCTACATCAAACTGACAAAAGTGAAATGCATATTTGAAACTATTATTATTATTTGAAAAAAAGATTGAAGATGATCAAATGTTCATAAAGAAACACACAATATTTGATGAATCACAATAAAAACCGATATGCTTACATTATGCATGTGAATTACGGTATAGTTTTAAACATCCGCTTTGCTGTCGCCTCAGTCAATATTTCCAAATTAAGAAAACATCACACCATATTCAACTCCTAAAAGTCCATTATTGTATAATGTTTCATGAGTAATTAAAAATATATGTTGATTAGAACATTAATTTTAATGTTTGCTAACACATGATTCCGGTTATCATAAAACCATTCTGTTTTAACCATGGTGTCTCCTAATATCTATGTAATCAATTCCGCCATTTCGATTTTATAGTCCTTGATTTGTGCAGGTATCTGACGTAAAAACATTGTGACTTCACTAAATTCCTTTAAAAATGTCATATATGTAAACCTGTTTCCCTGAATTTCATGCTGTTTTCCATAGAATTTGATTACGTCACAATGCGTTGACGTCAGATACCTGCAAAAATGGGAAGTAACTCTCTATTTCGAAAAGACCGAACTATTAATTTTTTTTCATTGTATAGTGATTTATACTGTCATTCTTTGAAGTTTACGTGATTTATCATATATGAAAATTCCTGAATTTTACATGCAAAAAATCAGTGAGTGAAAGTCAAATAAAAAACCTTTATTAAATCAGAATCCACAAAAGTATTTTTTTTTATTACTAAATAAACGATTTTCACATTACTACAGTGGACTTAAATTTTATACAGTACATAACCCGACATGACAACATTTGACGAAACTTTCTACTGTTTCGTCGAAACAGATTTAAGGCGTCATTATAGAAAATATCGTCAAAAGTTGTTAATTCGGGCCATGGAGTGTCTAAAAAGCAAGTTTAATGGTAATATGAAGAGTGTCTATCATAAAACACAGCCTAGAAAATACATGGACAATACTAAACGAAACAACACTCAGCGAAGGAGAAGTAATGTGGATGTTTTCAGTTTCGTGCGTGAACATCGACGGCAGGTGCAGCTACCCAAACAGAGGATGCTTACTACTCCCGGGCACCTGGTCCCACCTCTAGCTTGCTAGGGGTCCGTCGATGTTCAATGTGGTGCTCTATCGTGAGTACTGTTGAGATTGTCATCAGGATCTTCTTTATCTCATGAGATCAAGATTGCGGATAGAGTGGGTATATTTTTTACAGAGCAGAAAGTGAATGTATGGCATTTGGCATTTTGGGGGCTTTATTCTTAGATATCTTTCAATAAAGTCGACAATAAGATGTTATATAGTACTTTACATATTCATTGTAAAGTTCAAAACAATTTGCAGTGACAGTGTATGTACCCTTGAGCGACTTATTCGTCGCTAATTTGCCTTGTCCTCAAAACGAAGTCAATGTAAATTGAGCTTGCTATGGAAAGGTTATCAATTGCTGTATTAATACACCATACACAGGAGATGAAAGTAACATGCTACTAACATGACTATAGGAGGTAGAAATGTGTAACATTTCAGGACATAATTTCCTTCACATTCTTTTGCCATATTACATTGTTTATATTGAGGATCACTGATGAGGTTTACATTCAGGATCACTGACGAGGTTTAAGTACCGAAACGTGCATGTCCGGTCCATGCTGCAAATTTATCTGTTCTTAAGGAGGGGATCGCCAACAACACTAGGTTGCAGCAACAACAGCAAAACCCCAAAACACCAAATGCAAAAACACATAGCAGACAAGTACAGAAAGAGACGCATAAGGGTTAAGGAACGTCAACGTACAACACAGAAACATAACACACAAAGGACAACACATAAACCAACGAGACCAATGGGCAACCGGTGCCGACTAAGGACGACCATCTGCCACGGAAATAGCAGAAGGTGTGGTTATCCTGGATAACATGCGTACAACCCTCCCACTTTTCTGATTACCCAGAGGTCTCGAAGAACGTACAATTGTGGTGTAAAACAACCTATTCACTGTCAGATGACAACACACAAACAAGACCGCAAAACGCAGGGGCCCAAGCAATACAGATGAATATGTAAATGGATATAAAAAGAGGGCGTACGTAATACAATCCGTGCTCTGCCGCCGCAAGGTCGTGTATGTTATCACCCGAGGAGTCCGACTGACATTAAATATTAGTATTTAAGCGATTTATGTCCTCAAACATGGAAAGTAATTTATCAGGTAATCTACAAAATTGAAAGCATGTCATCAATGTACCTATACGTCGAATTCATTTAAGCTAGCACTGAGCGCTTATACATGTAAGTAAAAAGTACTAAAAATATATAGAGGAAAGCACTAAATATATATATGTAGAGGAATAACATTGCTCTTCTTCGTTATTCAATGAGAAAATTTGTTTTAAATAGCAAATTGAAGGCGCATAGGCATGTTTTAATGGTCAGTACAAATAGACAATTTAGTGTCTACAATCTTAAGTAAGTAAATATAAGTAAGTAAAGAGAACAACTCAGACCAGTGTGTCTGTACTGGAACATAGTTTAAAAACAATCGGTAAAGGTTTTGACCTACTTTTTGTCCAATCATGAATAGCACAATTCAGATGTTCGACTAATTTCTAAAGGGTTTGTATATCAAGGAACGTATCTTTGTTGTCAAAACTGTCATCAAATACATGATAATGGTAAAGATGCTTAAGTTATGGTAGAAATAGTATGGATAAATTAACTTAATTATTGTGGTACTTATCTTGATATTTTTAATTGAAACATAGTTTGTTCAAGAAAGTATTTAATTGACACTTGAAAAAAGAAGTATACTCAAGTACAAAAAAATTTAGAGAGTACACTTAATTTCAAAAGTGAAGCATAATTAAGTTGTAGTATGATTAATGATGAGTATCATTATGTTCTTTGGGCTTGTATATTTTAAGAACCAAGGGCTTTGGCTTCTTCGGTATATATATAACAATTTGATCTTCTTTTCTGTGAATATTTTTCAAATCCATCATCATGATATCACGTTTTATCAGGATCTTTTGTATATTTTCTATTTCCGATGCCACGTATGTGGACCAGATAGAGCTACTAACGTCAAATTTGTTGACCAACTACAATAAGAAAATCGGACCTCTCTACAGCAGCACTCACGAAGTCATCGTCTTTAAGAAATTTCACATTCGGACGGTTAACTACTACGACGAAGTTGCTGGAGTACTTTCTATACTTGGAGGACTAGAACTCGTCTGGTGGGATCATAGACTAATGTGGAATCCTTATACTAACTCGAATATTACAGAACTGACCTTACCTCGCTCTGATATTTGGTCTTTTCGAAATACAGAGTTACCTCCCATTTGTGCAGGTATCTGACGTCAACGCATTGTGACGTCATCAAATTCTATAGCAACCAGCATGAAATTAAGGGAAACAGGGTTACATATATGACGTTTTCAAAGAAATTTAATGACGTCACAATGCTTTTACGTCAGATACCTGCACAAATGGAACGTAGGACAGTAAAATCGAAAAGACGGAATTTGGTACCCAGAAGTTTTCCCAACCAACTCTGCAGCAGACGATCTGGTTCCTGTGGCGAATGGAATACCATTTCTGCAAAACTGAATGCATCTGGATTGGTATGGCTACTTTTAGGTGATCAGATGAATTTTCTTTGTAAAAGCGACATGAGATTCTTTCCATTCGACAAACAACGATGCAAGGTCGTGTTCGCATCCTGGAATTTCTACACTCACGACATTTATTTGAAGTACTTGAGCCCCATTGCAGACTTATCATACTTTTATCCAAATAATGTATGGATGCTGTACACAACAACAGTTGAACAATACAGGGAGGGAGAATTTTCAGGATTCCTGCAGGCAACAATCGATCTCCATCGGAAGCCATTATATTTCTGTATCAACATGCTAGCTCCACTGATAGCCCTGGCTCTTCTGAATCCTCTAGCTTTCACAATGCCAGCAGAGAGCGGAGAGAGAATTTCATTTTCAGTGACAATATTTTTCAGCTTTGTTGTCTTCATGACTTTGATGTCGGACTATTTACCGAAATCTTCAACAAACATGTCCTACTTTTCCTACTTCTCGCTTATCATCATATTCTACAGTGCGATCATCACCACAGTAACAACGCTAATCATGCGGCTTCACCATGGTAACAAAAACCATCAAGTGTCGTCAAAGCTGCTCTGTCTACTTGACGTACTGCGATTTAAGTTTCTTCTAAAATGCCGACGTAAACAAAGCGGAAATCAGGTGTGTGAAGTGAAAGAAAAGGACGGTATCCCTAGTGAAGATGACACGACTCCCGTTAAGATGTCCCCAACAGAAGCTGCTATTAAATTTGATAACATTGCCTTTGCTTACTCTTTGGTTTTTATTGTTACAATCTCTACTGGTTTCTTGATTTTGTTGGCCACATCTTGATGACATTTCTGAGTTGATTTTTTACTCGACGATATATCACAAATTCATTTTGTCATGTCCTTTTGATTTGTCTGTTTCATTTCATTATTTAACGAAATGAGGTGTGGGAAAAGGCTCAGCAAAGAAAATGGGTCCTTTTGGGTACATGTACTTGTGTATAGATTTAAATTCAGGATCTCACAGGATATAATTCTATGTAGACGTGCGCGTTCATTTATTGTCAATATTGTAATATATGTTCTATCATAGAATTTAGTACACCATATCCGCATTTTTAAAAAAGTTATGCATCATCAGTTATGCTCGAGGCCGAAAAGAGGAAATTCAAATAGTATCACATAATGAAGAGCAAAAGTATAAACTTGAATCTATTAATGACAGAACTGAGCTTTCTGAGAGATATTCCTTAGCTTTAGAAGATTTTCGTTTTATTTTGTGACGTAGAATTCACAAATATATTTCAAGTATAGTACCGAAACACTGTGAAACTAGACCAACGATATCAATCAACTTTACGTTCAGTTTGTACTTGTCATTACATTAAAAATATCATCGAAAAATATCTTAGCATCCTCCCCCCTATGCTATTTTGAACATAGATTTAATTTGGATATGCTACTGAATCGACCCTACAAGAAATTTGGAGCCGCGTACTGTCTGCAAATTGCACAAATTTATTTTCAAAAAATATAACCAGAGGGCGCTCCTAAAATGAATTTTGGCTATGTCTAAAAATCACTTTGAATGGAAGCATCACTGATGGGGATTTTTATATCCGAAATACGTGTCTGGTGCATAATAAATTGGTTTGAAATTTTCTTTAGAAGGTATAGAGCTATTTTATTTTGACATCGATAAGTATTTTACTTGGATGTTGACCTAAACTGGACAGATGTATTGCAATATATTATTACCACATTCAGTTTCTTGATAAATAGGTTGCAACTCTTGTCTATTTCCTCATTTTTTATTATCCAAATATTGTACAGATCAGTATAATTTGTATTTACAACTGTGTACATTTCAACTAAATCTTTTAACTGTCCCCTTTTCACACGTTAGTGTACTTGATGAAGTTATATATACCCTAGTTTTGTGCTGGTTTTGAAGTTATATATACCCTAGTTCAGTACTTTTGTGTAACACCTTAAATATCATTCAACACTGTGGAAAACGATATGTTAGTGTTTTATATTTTTACGGCAACTTCCGAAATATTTTTGCAGTGACAATTTGAAGTCAGTTAACATTGAATAGTTTCTCATAGCCATAGAGCGAAGTCTATGTAGTAAGAGCTAGCTTTAGAATAGCGGATACTTTGCGATGTAATTACATCGTAGGCAAGAGATGGAGGTATGTTACTACTAAGGAAGGTGAAATATATAATGTCGAAGAAGAGCTCGTCACGTGATATCAGTGATGTCAGCGCCTGGTTCTTAATTTTGATTGTACTTGATCTGTGTATTCAAGTTAAGAGAATGAATAACATCACCTTTCGCTGTGTCAGATTGTAATCCTTATAATATTTAAAGATTTCACGTTCAGTATGTTTAAATATATGTTTCTTTTTTCTAAATTGTACTGTAGTATAACTTGTAATTGTGCTTGAGCCTTTCCAAGTTTTGTTATATCGTCAATTACATTCAGTAAATATCTATTAGATAAATTAAGCCTTTGTCGTGTATATTTTTCTTGGTTTAATGTAAAAAAAAATACACAACAACAAAGATCAAAGCTGTTAATCCAATATACATTCATCGAAGAGGACAGAATAATGGGAAAATGGTGGAACCTTAAGAAAGTAATCAGTCCTCCACATGAATAGAATAACGCAATTTTAAGAACCCAAAAGGTGAGTAGTAAAAGGTGCAAGGGAGATTATTTCGAAACATATATTTATGACAAATATGTATAATGACCATAGCCCAATAGACAGTACAAAATGTTTAATCTATTCTAACTCCATATGCCTCAATCATATCATTACGAATGTAATTTACAAGATCTCAAAATTGCTCATCATATGTACTCAATGTAAAACAGACGTATCAGTCCAGTAGAAACATACTACATTTAATACGACCTTTACTATTTATAACTAATCTGAAGAAAGCTTTGTTCGTTTATCCAGAATAGTACTTTCATTCTGGTCCAGAGGATATGACAGTAGTGCGGAAAACTACACCACTTGCAGTTAAATTGCTGAATCGTCAAATACCCGACATTGCACGTACCTGCGAAATTAAACACTACGGACGATTGACATCTGAACTACTTGGTGAGTTTCACTGCCGGTGGACCAGGTGTCCCCGAGGGCGCATGTAGCCAAGTTCGATCAACTTCGGTTGATCGTCTGTCTCTTCAACGCATTTGAAATTTTCTGTTAGATATTTTTTTGCCATATTGATTTGTTAAGACTGAGGATCACTGACGAGGGTTAAGTACCCGAAACGTGCATGTCTGGTCCATGCTGTAAATTTATCAGGTCTTAAATGATGCTATTTAATTTGAAGACGTTTAACATTGGGACAACATGGCAGAAATCTCCAAGAAGACCATCTTACACTGACCACAGCGGAACGCTCCCACAAGATCCACCAAACTACAAACATCAGACTACACAACTTCAACAAAGAACAGGTAAGAAGGAGACACACAACATCACATACATACACAAATAGAACGTACGTTCCAACAAACAATCAAAGTAGACGCATGAAAATTTGCATGGAACACTAATTACAATACATAATTTGAGAAAACCAATGTGCATCCGGTGATGGCATCGATCAGCCATCCATTAAGTACTAGTAATATATAATGCTGTTCTTGTCTGAATTATGTGCTCGCTACCCTCCAACTACATGGGTGACGTCAATTTTTTATATGTCAGCATAGTACGCAGATCGCCATTAGATGCTAAGACAGACATTTGGTGATCCAGTGATTGGCCTTCAAAAGAAATATTAGGATGTGTAACGGTCTATCCTGAATATGTGATGTCCTTTACAATCAACGTCTTCATATCTCAAAATGTATATTGGATGTCTGACAGAAGAACACACACGCATGTCTGCAAAAAAAACGGACAAAAACAACTACATCAATGTTAAATCGGTTGCAACGCGACAACTTACACAAAATGCGCCAACAAAGTTAAGATTTAATTAAAACAAGAAAGACAGCACAACACATAAAAGGAGGGTAACCAATATGCAACCGGCGCTGACTTTGGTTCGCGTTTTCTTATTTTTACAGTAATTATCCTGGTTATCCGGATTAATAGCTTATAACCAACCTACTTATTCGGATGCAAGTAGGTCTTCCAGATAGAGAGTTTAAACAAATATCAGGGTAGAAGTATCAATCGTAGTTTATTACTCAATATTTACATTATTAGAAGATTGTTCAACGCCCGTTAGGCAACTAGAATTATATTCCAATAACTTGGGTTGCCATTGTGACGTCACGTTCAAGTTCAAGTTTTGCATGTAGAGAGAATTTACCAACGTTAAAATACATTTGACGCTGTTACAGGCAAAATGCGCGATGTGCAAGCAAATGAAAATGACAGATAATTAGAATAAATGTAAATATTAGTAATTAGTGTCTTACTTTTGGTGCTCATGAGTTCACGTCACCAATCAGAATTATACACCCATGAACACCAAACGTAAGACAGTCATTTCTTAACAAACCCAGAGGAACATGGCATATATGTGTAAGTCTCTATAAACAAGGCAATCGCGAACCTCCGAATGGTGGCATCACCAAGTGACCGGGAGGAATGAGCGTATTCTTGTGGCATGCAACACCTGCCGCGAATAAAAACGTGTCGAACCTGGTAATGTCCAAACAGGTTATTTAAGACGGTCAACTGGAAAGATCGTATACAAGACCCTTGATAGGCAAATGTCGAAATGTGCAATAAAATAAGTTCTTAAATCTTCTCATTTTAAAGCGATATTAGAAACAGTAAAATAAGTCGCAGAGACCCTGGTTACGTAAGTGCTATGTAAATGTATATCAAAGCTACTGAGCATATACGAAAAACAGTTCAAGTTATACTGACTGAAGCGATCTCAAACTCATTATCATGCAAGAAGTTCGAATGACAAATATGGATAATGACCGTTTCCCTGTATACAGCACAAAATCGATAATTCAGAAAATCAGAAACCGAAGGCATACATAATCAGGATAAAACAGGAACTACATCAATCAAACAAAAACCTCCGCCATATGAAAAGAAGCGAACTCACGATATGGGAGTGAGACCATGTCAGCATTTCATCGCCGCCTCAAGAAGGATATAAACATATAGTGTGCTAACACTGTTTTCCATAGATGGCAAGATACTTATACTGAACTCAAGGTGAAAATTTTCACATTCATTAAAGAAGTGTTCTGCAAAATGAAAACAGTTTTCGGTCTTCGTTTACTATACGAGGATAGGTAAATAAGAAAACTAAGAACGGAGACAAATATCAAAAACTATGTCCTTTTGCAACATACAAATGGTATGCAAACACGAGTGTCAAGTGAAAATATAGGAATGTTTAACGTCTTCAAATTCATTAGCATCATTTTAGAGCAGATAAATTTACAGCATGGACCAGACATGCACGTTTCGGGTAATAAACCCTCGTCAGTGATCCTCAATCTAAACAATGTAATATGACCGAAATCTGTGAAAATTATGTCCTAAATATACCGAAAGACGTAGCAAAATGGCTGGGATATAATGCTACAGGACCCAGGTTTTAGAAATTTGAGAAAAATTTGTAAACAGAAATTTTCAAATAAGTTCGAAGAAACGATCAAACGAAATTGATCGAACTTGGCTACAGGACAAATACAACAGACACGAACGACGCCAATGATAACACAAATGATATTTATTGAATTCAAATAATCTAAAAATATTTATGCATAGAGGATATTAAACATGTATCTATATGAAATAAATGGCTTCATACGATTTCGGTCGACTCTGGCACATCCGATAGAAATAGGAATGCGCATGATTTGTTGTGAAAATCTTCCTATTCGAATACTACCGTCTCTGTATTAGTCTTTAGGTATTCATCTGAATTAAAAATGCTATGAACACAATCAGAAGGAATAACATTGAGTATGTGAACGCTATGTTGTCAAGTCGATGAGCTAGATCATGTGGATTTCGTCTATAAATGATACTTTTCTCATTCATAGAAGACTCGTGCACAGCAGATTCAGCCACACATCCTTTCTTCTTGCATTGTGAACGGCTGCGGAGAATAGACAGACTCAAAATATTTGCAATGCGTTCATATTTCCTGATTTGGTCATCTGTATTACACAGCCAGTAGACTTTGGAGGTAAAAATCACGGTAGCAATTATACAGGAACTGTAGAGAATGAAGGTGAGAAGGTAGTAAGACACGCTGGCAACCGGAGTGGATGATCTCGGAAGAGCTTCTGTCAATAAAGTCATAAATACCATAAAAGACAGTAGAATCGTTACTGCAAATGAAATTCTCTCTCCGCTCTCCTGTGGTAAAATAAACACCAACGGGTTTAGGAGTGCTAAGACCATAAATGGGGCGAACATGCTTATGCAGAGGAACAAAGACTTGCGCTTCATCGTCATTTCGGCTACAAACAAGCCATCGAAATTCCCCATAGACAAGTCTTTGCAACTAGTTGATTCTAAATCCCAAAGATTGTTCTTGCTATAGTATTCTATGTCTGCTTCGTGGTGTAAACTTTTAAGAAAAACTTCATTTGCTGCGTAATTCCATATTGCAAGACGTATTCTGCACGTTTGTCGGTCAAACGGAAAGTATTCCATATCGCTGGGGCAAATCACGTTCATCTGATCGCCAGAGGTGAGGAACACATCGCCATTTGGGTAAATACGAGCGACGAGGGGCTGTCCTTTAGCAAAAGCATCCATTTTTCCAGCTGGATTAATGACGTAGATTTCGGGGTACCAGATAACAGTTCTAGGTAGAATCAAAGTTGTTAGATTAGAGTAATCCGCAGGATTCCATCCGAGTCGGTAGTCGTTCCAGGTCAAAGAGGGTCCTCCAACAATGGATAAGGTGCCAGTGACGTCATCATAGTAATTTATAGATATGAGTCCGAATGTTACATAGACATATAGCGTTTCCTTGTTGTCGTATGGCGGTCTAGTATACTTGTTGTAGCCGGTCAGTAAAGTCCCGGACAGTCTGTCTATTTCGTCTACTGTAGAACACGATGCGCAAACAAATATCTGCACAAAAACAAACAAACCGTAGCGATTGCACCACATCTTTTTCTTTATTTCTTCTTTCTTTTTACAAATTACTATTCATTTAAATGCTTCCATATATCAGAATGTTTGGAAAAAAGAAAAAAAAACAGCATTTGATTTCGATTATTTTTATTCAATGTTATTCAACCTCATGGTCACATGTTTTCCATTACTTAATCAGGAAATTAATGAATGGGAAAATAAACATATGTTTCTGTAATTCTTTCCAATATTGCTGAATTTGATCTTACTAATTAGACATTCATTAAAAGTTTTCTTTAGTATTCCGTTAGATTATCACAAATATATCCAATATCAATAAAAGTATTCGAGTACTAGTAATGGTTACAGTATGGTGATTTGAAGAATATAATTTTTCAAGTACTATTAGATCCTTTGATTAGTCAATCCAAGTTTCCATCAAAAGCAATAATTCTAAATTTCTTGAAATTTCTAAAACTTGGGTCCTGTAGCATCATATCCCACCCATCCTGCTACGTCTTACGGTAAATCTTTGGACATAATAATTTTCCAACTATTTGGCAACGTTACATTGTTTAGATTGAGGATCGCTGACAAGGTACCCGAAACGTGCATGTCTGATCATTGCTAGAAATTTCTTAAATGATGCTATTGAATTTAAAGACGTTTAACATTTCATCCATAGTGGTTTTTGAAAGTTGGTCATTCAGTTAAGGTACTCTAATTCCACATTTAACATTATTAATCTTATGGTTTGCCGACAGCCTGCTAGTCTTTGATTTTTATTAAACATGCTCAAATTTTAGTACAACGTATCACATTTCGCATATAAACATACGTATACATTTACTTAAAGTATATATATTTATCATAACAGACAAGTGACATCGCGGTATAACAATCCCAGGGGAAAAGCAGAGTAAACCAACTTATTAATTTGGAGTAAAAAGGCTCTGAAAACTTGGCATGTTATTGAGTCTTTGCGGAATACAGAGTTTTTCCCCTTACAGACGGTATCTGACTTAAAACAATTTCAATGTCATGAAAATGGTATGGTAACGTCGATTTTACATCGTCATTTCCTAGACTTTTAGGACTGTTTCCATAGAATTTGACGACGTCATAATCAGCCTACGTCAGATACCGTCTCAAATGGGAAGTAACTCTGGTTTTCGAAAATAGCGAATAGCACTATTCAAATAAACAAAACATTGTAAAACTTGAGATATCTTCTTGAAAGGCGTCAAGTGAATGACCACTCACACACACTCGAACATTCTGTACCCTATCTAGCAATTTCACTGGCTGAAATCATCTCCATTTTTATTGGCTGAACTCATTAGCTCAAGAAAGACATCCCCATACAATTCAAACCCGCTGGTACAAGATTTTTGCGCTTTACTGGAATACGGGGGAAAATATCCATGACTTTCGGTATAGGCAAAGAACCCCCCCCCCCCCCCCTTTCCTCTAAATCAACGCTCGGAAGCAATGACGCTCTTCTATCAAGAACTGAAGATGATATTCCTCGCTCGTACGAGGGTTCTTCAGTAAATTCGTGTACAAGTTTACTGCCATGCAATCCTGAGATATGAGCGGCTGTATTGTCAACGAACTTATTAAACGACCCTTGTGTATGGTCAAACCTTTGCTGACGAGTTCGCGAGTACAAAGAAACAATAATTTTATAACGGTTGCAAAGATAGTTGACACGAGAAAGTAGCAGATGTTGTGAAATTAGGGGGAGGGTTTAATCTTTATTATTCATATCAATTAATAGGCTTGATATATTTGCTTTAAAGTTTAACGAAAATAATGCAAGTGTATTCTAAAATTTCCTTTTTTGTGACAAGAGTGTATGTAAACATCTTACATCGTAATTAAAGGTCTAATTAACAAGATTAAGCGCTCGACGATCGATATTATCCGAAATAAGAATTCAATAAATCGGTCAGAAGAAGTACATTGAGTGTTGTTTATAACGTATAGGTTTCAGTCAGGACATTCAGCCAGGTGCGTGGGGACCTAATTTTTTTTTATTTCATGCGTTATAAAAGAAATTTATTCTAAGAAAATAAATTCTGAATTTGAAGAATGAATATCAAACCAGATGGCGCTACTGAAATGAATTTTGGTGGCGAATGAAAAAAACTTTGGCTGGCAGCATCACTGATAAGAATTTTATATCCGAAAAACAAGTCTGGTGCATAAAAATTGGTTTGAAATTTTCTTCAAGAAACATCTCCGTATTATTTTAGCATAGTGTTATACATGCATTATCTTTTTTGATATACCTTTAATATTCTAAGCTCAAATAGAAATTTTCACAATATTTTCTTGTGAAAGATACATGACAGACCCAAACATATTATGAACACAAAATGAACATGCAAAATGGTTATCGATTCTATCAAAACTGTTGTCATACTATGTCAGCACTTGGCTATTGTTTATCATAATATGAATCTGGACCCGGCACCATAAGCAAAAGTCTAATCAATTTTCTTTTGTCTCATTATTATATAAGTGAAAACTTGAAATTATTCAAAGAATTTGCCTATTTTCAGAGTAGAATAGAATGGATGAACTCATTATTAGTATTTCAAATTTTTATTGA
This sequence comes from Pinctada fucata, assembly GCA_028142955.1. Classification (NCBI taxonomy): domain Eukaryota; kingdom Metazoa; phylum Mollusca; class Bivalvia; order Pterioida; family Pteriidae; genus Pinctada; species Pinctada fucata. Next base: position 45,139,633 of record AP027106.1, read on the forward strand.
CTTGTTATATAGAATTTACCTTCATTCAACTCTTAGTTCATGGTGCCGGGCCCTGATGTCCTAATATATTTTCCTTATCCTGACACAATTTAAGTAAATACATGGGCTGATTCTCTAGATTGCAGAGTCGTTCTTTTTCAGTTTGAGAGGTCTGTGGACTCTACACTCCTTTGACTCGACTATATTTTTCTTTTAATTTACTATAAAATCTTGAAATATAGAAAATCCACACAGCCAATTGTGCCTCATGTGAAATTTACATCAATTTTACATACAAGTTCACATGATTTTTTTTGTGAAATGAGCAAGAACATGAAATTTACATGAAACCAGGTGCCCAGGAAGAGCAAGCATCTCCTGCTTGCATGCAACACCCGCCGCTACAATTCGGTAGAACTGTCACATCCGGTTACTTCCATTTCAGAAGACATAGAGTACAATCGTTGGTTTGATGGTTCAAATGGTCTATGACAGAATATCATCCACCATTCTGGAGAGTGGGACATCATAGTGTCTGACCAGTTCCCCATATCGACCGTAGAACTTCCTCAGTGACGATGTTAGTTGGTCACAAACATATCCCTGACTGAGAAGCTTATCTGAAAGACGCCTAGCTCTCAGAACAAAATCATTCTAGGAGGGAGATGAGGACTGAAAGAGGGAGACTCCCACCTAAAAAGTGCATACATGAGAGTTGACAGGTATGGGTATGAATACAGTGGGAAAAAATTAACATTTTAACTTCAAGTGTAGTCCTTTGTGTTTGATGTTTCTGTGTTGTGCGTTGACGTTCATTGTCCCTTTTGCGTCTCTTCCTATGCTTGTCTGCTCTGTGTTTTTGCATTGGGTGTTTTGGGGTTTTGCTGAGGGTGCTGCAGCCTGGTGTTGTTGGAGATCCCCTACTTTCTTTATCCTCAAAACTCTGTACTCATTAACAGTTGAACAAATCTCTGGTTTTGAAATTGCTTTATTTTTATCAGCTGGTTCTCGTTAAATCTACAACATGTACAAGTTAGTACATTTTACTATGACTTACAGATATTGCACAGAGTAATCGACAAAATACATGAGGCTATAGATCCAACTGTATGTCTTACTTGTAATACATGTACAAGTATAAGGCACTTTCATATCAAATCTTGGGAAATAGAATAAAATACCACTGTATTATTTACAGGACTTAAAATTTTTGTTTAAATACAAATAATTTAATTTTACTCCTATCAAGGATTTTGATTGGTCATTGGAAGCATATTAAACCTCCATAAATTGGTTTGCTTAATTGGACACGCCCACTTCCAGAAATGCTTCCCAGATTATAAAGTGTGCACTACCTCAAACCATATTATATCTCAATACATTGCAAAATTGTTAAAGATAATCCTTAAATAAATGATATAAAAGTATTTCTTTTTAACTCTCTATACTAAATTCTATTATTCTGTAAACCTTCACAATGCTCTCTTAAGTGGATAGGATGTCACACAATTTACAATGTAATGTTGTGAAAACTTACCAACAATGCGAACAATAAATATGACGGAAAAATAAAGAAAATATCACTGGTAAAATGAATTCAAACTCTGTATCATATCCATGATTGAAGGCTTCTAAATAGGTTGATGTCAATGAAAACCAAAGTAATTCTACATCAGACAATTAAAAGTTTACAAAGTGAAAGTTTGAATTTTCTGTAAAAAATATTACAACCAAATTGAATGCCATTGCCAAAATATGCATTTTTTAAAATATGCATCTTGTGATAAAGAGCAAAATGTCTCCTTTTAAGTTTGAATTTTGTAAACTTACATATTTTTCGTGGTCCCAAATGCTAAAATGATTTCAATTCTGCTACATTGTATATCTTAAAACATTGTTACAGTAGATTTTCAGAAAAAATTCTCAATTTATAGGAGCATACCTGTAAATGTTTTCCTCTCGATATGAAACTGGACAGTACCTGCATGTATTGTATGCAATTTTCAAAAACCAGAGTTACTTCCCATTTGAGACAGTATCTGACATAGACTGATTATGACGTCATAAAATTCTATGGACACAGTCCTAAAAGTCTGGGAAATGACGGTATAAAATTGATGTTACCATACCATTTTCATGACGTCATAATGCGTTTATGTCAGATACCGTCTGTAAGGGGGAAAAACTCTGTATACCACAAAGACTCAGTATGAAACTGGACAGTCCCTGCATGTATTAAAAAAAGCCCAGGAAGATACATGTAAATCTTTCAGAAAAAATCTAAGCAAATTGCATGTCAACCATTATTAAACTATTACTTAAATTGCTATTGTTAAAAGCCCAAATTCTACTTTAATGTACTCAAATATTTCACAAAGTAAGAAAATCTACATGAAAATGTTAAAAATAAACATTCAAACTATAATATTATGCTTTTCTGACAAGAAAACAAATAAATGAACAATGTCATGTAATTAGATAACATCCTTTACCCACGATGATTTTTATACATCACCTCGTCTTTTTTTCATATGACTCTAAGATTTGAACTCTTTAACAAGTACATGTTGTAAATTGTACGTACATTTGTTTAAAATAAAACTTTAATCCTCCCGAGGAGGACCAGCAATGACAGAATTAGATTTAAGAAGTGATCAAAATTAAAATTTCAATAAATCTTTCATCATCTGTATAAAAAACTCATTTGATAGGATTCAAATTTGGTACAATAGACCATTTTCATGTTACCATTAGACCTGCACTTCAGACACTGTCCAAGACCCAATATCACAACTTTTGATGTTACTATACAATTATGGACTTTTAACTCAGTGTATATAATGTGATATTGACTTACTATGAAAATATTGACCGAGGCAAAGTCAATCAGGTCAATATTTTCATAGTAAGTCTATATAACATCATATACACTGAGTTAAAAGTCCATAACTGTTTTATTCTGTAATTTCATATATGATTCACTATACATAATGATGCCATTTGTAGGGGCTGTGGGGGTTATCCAGGTATATTTTTAAACCGTAGTATACAGTGACTTATTAAGGAGCGTCAATGACGTTATCGGCCAATCAAAGAGTCACTATTTATAGTTCATAGAATAATTTTCATTATGTCATAGATTTGGATCGACGTCACAGTTAAAATTTATGCCAAATGTTGTGATGTCGAATCTTAGTTTGTACAAAACTCAAGTCTACTGCGCTAATGTGAAATTGTCTATTCCAGATGCTCATGGTAAATAGCGTAACAGTATTACTAAGAGAAATGTTGATTCATGCAACAAACTTTACAACCTCATTTTAGTATTTCTAAGGTTAAATTCCTTTCAAGAAATAATACTGTATGATAAAAAGATTCCATTATAAAATTTGACAAATAAATATCACATAGAAGTACTACTCATATTGTCCTAGCAAATCAATTAGACCAGGCAGAGTCTTTTTTCACCTGGTTATCAGAGGATCAAGTCCAATTTTGCAGAGTTATAATTCTGCCCAGGTGATATTAGCTTCATGTATATAAAATTATAAGCAATCATAAATTTCTTGAATTACTCATGACTATCTTGGCTACATTCTAACCTTATAAATTTATTACACTTGCCTTAATCGCTTGATTGAATTACATGTAATTCTGCATCGTAAATTACTTTGCTATATACATAAATAATTAGTGAATAGTATCAATAAAGGTACACAAAAAATGCCCATTGATAATGATAAAATGTCCCTTTCTATGTGTAATGGCAACCCTTATTTACTCTTTTAAGGTATCCGATGTACAATAGGGCATTTTTCGATGCCTGGTAAGGTACTGTAAACTATATATTTTCTGAAAGGTTATAAAGCCAACTGTTCAAAAATAATAATTTTGGGGTCTGTCAGAAAAATAAAGGGAAATAACTGGTGAAGCATTTAAAATGTCTATTTTCTCTATATAACCTATGCAAAATGACAAAGTTATATAAGAGTTTTTCCCCTTAGATTCTTAAGACCTGGGAGTCTTATATCTGTACTCAGGGCATCATTACCTTTCAAAAAAATTTATAGTTTATAATACCTTACCAGGCATAAAATTTACCATACTTTACAATGGAGATTATTAAAACGCTATGTAAAAATTGACTCTATTGTACAATGGATACCTGAAAACAACCTGAAGGATAAGTTACCATATTGTCAAAATAATTTTATGAAAAGATATAAAAAAAAAATATCAACAGTAATGGTGACTTTTATAAAAACAATATTTTCAATATCACCTCATAAAAAGACAAGATTGGAAGGTCAAACTAGAGAATCCAAGATAGAAAAAATAGGTGGGTTAGATATAACATTGTTTTCGCAAGGCAATATTTATGACATAATACATGTATGAACATTATCTACATGTATATATTATTAAGTCTAGCACCACATTGAAAACTGAGACATGTGTTAAACATGTTTTTCTAAAACACATATGTGTTATGTGAGAAATTGGTCAAGATTTTGTTATCTACACGTACATTAAGTGCAAAGTTTTGAAAGTTATTGTGCAGACAGCAGTTGTGCAATATTCCCAATAGACCATTTTCCGATCTTGTTAGAAAGCACAAAATGTCCAAGTCAACATCTTTTGGCGTTGTTCTACATTATGATGTCACTGTTAAAAGACGCAATTCCCTTGTGACGTAACAATGAAAAAGTGTGTGAAAATTGCCTACTTCGGACATTTTTCCTTGTTTTGTCAGCCATTATGAATTTTAGCAAATGGCCTATTTCAAAGCTCCACGGCAGATATTACACCCTATCTAACAGAGTACGCAAGAAAAAATCTTTCTCCAACTTTAAAGAATTTTTACCATAAAGCAAGAGATGTAAGAAAGTATATGACAAACAATTTAGGTAGAACACCTTACTCAATGCTTGATTTTAAAACCTAAGTGTAAGAATATTAGACAGTACATGTACATAAATTCTTCTAATCATACAAAGACATTTATATTGTACAGTCCAAGAGAATACAGGAAACAGAAATATTACTTAAAGCAATAATATAGATTAAATTGGAGTTATCTTTCTTGGAAATTTATCTCTTTACATTACTGTTAGTAGTAATACTATTTAGATGGTCAGTTCACTCTTATACCAGTGGATTCGGGGAGAAATGAGGGTGATTAGGAGTTGTATTATTGAAAAATTATTGAGAACATTAGGAAAATTTTTTCCTTCACATATTTGAAGAAAATGTTATTTCAGAAAGAAGAACCAGACTTGTCAGAATGACAACATAGCTCGCCGGTGGCAACCATATGTAAATTGCAACAACAACAATAAAAAAGGTCTTATCACAAGGAATGCACATGTGAAATATCAAAGCCCTATCACTAACCATTCAAAAAATATGGCCAAGGTTAAAGTTTTTCAAAAGTAGGTCAATCATCTCCAAGGTCAAGGTCACAAGGTCAAAAATTTTGGTATCCATGGAAAGGTCTTGTCACAAGGAATACACATGTGAAATATCAAAGCCCTATCACTTACCATTCCAAAAATATGGCCAAGGTTAAAGTTTTTCAAAAGTAGGTCAATCATCTCCAAGGTCAAGGTCACAAGGTCAAAAATTTTGGTATCCATGGAAACGTCTTGTCACAAGGAATACACATGTGAAATATCAAAGCCCTATCACTTACCATTCCAAAAATATGACCAAGGTTAAAGTTTTTCAAAAGTAGGTCAATCTCCAAGGTCGAGGTCACAAGGTCAAAAATTTTGGTATCCATGGAAAGGTCTTGTCACAAGGAATACACATGTGAAATATCAAAGCCCTATCACTTACCATTCCAAAAATATGGCCAAGGTTAAAGTTTTTCAAAAGTAGGTCAATCTCCAAGGTCAAGGTCACAAGGTCAAAAATTTTGGTATCCATGGAAAGGTCTTGTCACAAGGAATACACATGTGAAATATCAAAGCCCTATCACTTACCATTCCAAAAATATGGCCAAGGTTAAAGTTTTTCAAAAGTAGGTCAATCATCTCCAAGGTCAAGGTCACAAGGTCAAAAATTTTGGTATCCATGGAAACGTCTTGTCACAAGGAATACACATGTGAAATATCAAAGCCCTATCACTTACCATTCCAAAAATATGACCAAGGTTAAAGTTTTTCAAAAGTAGGTCAATCTCCAAGGTCGAGGTCACAAGGTCAAAAATTTTGGTATCCATGGAAAGGTCTTGTCACAAGGAATACACATGTGAAATATCAAAGCCCTATCACTTACCATTCCAAAAATATGGCCAAGGTTAAAGTTTTTCAAAAGTAGGTCAATCTCCAAGGTCAAGGTCACAAGGTCAAAAATTTTGGTATCCATGGAAAGGTCTTGTCACAAGGAATACACATGTGAAATATCAAAGCCCTATCACTTACCATTCCAAAAATATGGCCAAGGTTAAAGTTTTTCAAAAGAAGGTCAATCTCCAAGGTCAAGGTCACAAGGTCAAAAATTTTGGTATCCATGGAAAGGTCTTGTCACAAGGAATACACATGTGAAATATCAAAGCCCTATCACTTACCATTCCAAAAATATGGCCAAGGTTAAAGTTTTTCAAAAGAAGGTCAATCTCCAAGGTCAAGGTCACAAGGTCAAAAATTTTGGTATCCATGGAAAGGTCTTGTCACAAGGAATGCACATGTGAAATATGAAAGCCCAATCTGTATTGGTTTAAAAGTTATAAGCAAGGTTAAAGTTTTTGTGCACACGCACGCAGACGCAGACGCAGACGCAGACGCCAACGCCGACGCCGGGGGTATGACAATAGCTCTCCGGACATTCGTCCCGGCGAGCTAAAAAATGAATAATAGGTTCCAAATGGACATTATTTTCACTTTTCAGTAGATTTTTTTTTCATATTTCATGAATTTGTTGTTGAGTGAAAGAATTGTATGATAGAAACTGTGCAAGTGCCTTTAAAACTTTCCTTTATCTATATTACAGAAATATGTAATATAGGGTGACAACATTACTGTTTTCAATAATATCAGGGATTATTGTTAACAGTAATATTACAGTTTTAAGTAATATTACTATTTTTAGTATTCTCCTGGACTGTTGAATAATCAACATTTTTGACAGAACTAGTTACATGTTACTGAATGCATAATTTTATACATCTCATGAGTGATGAACTATGAAATCTTGGTATTCGTAGAAAATCAGCCGGGTAGAATTTTGGTCAGAATGTGATATAACACAAAGGTATTCTGTAACATCGAACATCGACTCTAGGAAAATGTAACAGTATTCATCAATGAAAGAACATGTACTAAACTCTTTGTGAAAGATGTGATCTGATTGGCTATTTCAGGGAATTTAGGTCACACACTATATAACATGAAAACACTTGAAAAATATGTTTGTAAAACACAAATGCCCGTATCTGTACCTTTGTCAGTATGAACATTTAATGAAGTAGTAGGTCAAACTTCAAGCTCAAGGTCACAAGGTCAAAAATACCAACATAAAGGTCTTGACACAATTGTTAAATACATGTACATGTATGAAAGCTGTATCACTGACTAATCAAGAGTTACTAAGGCCAAGGTTAAAGTTTCAAAGGAAGGTCATATTCCAAGTTAAAGGTTACAAGGTAAAATATGTTGGTAACAATAGTCAGAATGGTCTTGCCACAAGGAAAACACATGCATGTGAAATATGAAAGCCCTATCACATACATGTACCATTCAAGAGTTATAGTCAAAATTTAAAAAGTTTTTTGGACAAACTGACAGACAGACAGGCCACAAACTTTTTCCAACTGAATCTGTCATACTTTCTTACCACTTCTACAAATATCTGCATATCTACATACATGTAGTATGATCCACAGTCTTAGTAACGTTTTCAAATATGTAACAAACACTTATACATGTATAAAATGACGAACAATTGTATATGTCTAAGACAAATATCACATATGCTTGACTGGATTAGTGTTAAAATTTCAGCATGCAACAGCTACATGACTGTATATAAGTTCACATGTATACACTCATATGAAACTTGTACACATAGACTTGAATGTGCAGATATCACTACATGTGCACACACGTGTGCACAAAATCTACATACTACACATGGATGTTTGATCCTCCAGAACTACATGCAATAGGAAGCACTAAGGATGTAATGAATGAACACATAGTATTATAAAACGTTCCATCAGTTATATGGCAAGGTATATATACACGTAATATTAAGGCGCAATCTAATCGAAATTAGAGTTTAGTTCCCCTCACTTTCATCGCTACACAAAAAATCTAACAATACTCAGAGAAGCTTTATGGCAAAGTAAAATTTGAATTTAAATAAAAAGTCAGTCAGAAAGTTGCCGCAAGACTCTTTGGTGCAATGCTTCGAATTTCAAGCTATAGAGATCTAGTATTAGATCATGAAGTGTTCAAGAGGTTTGATATTTTTATCCAAATTTGGCCCCGCTGTGAATTATAATCCAACGTTGTTAGGTATTTTTTGTACATGTAGCTATCATAGTGAGCCAATCTAAATGCGAATTTTAATAAGATTGATTAATGTGAGGATGTTTGGTGAACAAACATTGCTTGTTAATACAGGTAAGAACTGCACTGAAAACGTCCCTTACGTCAGATCTGCTGTTATGATTGTCATGGACTGCTTTCTGAATTTACTCAGAACGAAACTGTTGTCTTTCATCACATTACCATTTTATGGTATGAATACCACGGTTAAAGCTCTTCAAAGAACTGGACTCTAGCCTGCGTCAAAGCTCTTCAAAGAACTGGACTCTAGCCTGCGTCAAAGCTCTTCAAAGAACTGGACTCTAGCCTGTGTCAAAGCTCTTCAAAGAACTGGACTCTAGCCTGCGTTGAATTTGCCTTGGCCTACAAAAAAGTAAGAGAATTATCAAAGTATCTGGCAGTGCATAATATCAAAGAACTCTTGTGCATACATACAGTCATGTATCCTTTTTGGAATAATTTGGTTTGTAGTAACAAAATGAGCAATAAACATCAGGGGATTTTCAGAATATTCTTTCAGATAAGGAATTTGATAGTATTACATGTATTACTGATAGGAAAATTTGCAAAAACTAAGGGAATGGACATTTTTGTACACATTCACAATGTACAAAAATTAAATATTAAATACTGGATAGATTCTTGGGTTTGAGTACTACAAATCAATAAGATTCATCATTCATTTTAATTTTGTTCTTTCAGATGAACTTTGTGAAAATATATAATTTCAGAGCATGTGTATCCAATCGAACAGTCTCCAAATTTTGAAGAAAAAAAAATTCAGCCACTCTGACATTGAGAATGAGTTGAAAAATCGGCCTCAAATATGGCCTTGATTCAAGACAATGCATAATACAGGTACATGATAAGTAAAGTTCCGCTGACCTGTCTCAAGGTAGAATATTTATTATCTCCCCTTTGAACGCTTTCTTCGTGTATCCTGTCCAGTTCCGTCTCTTTCTCTTCCACCTTTAACACCTCTATCTCGGACTTTAACTCCTTTAATTGCTCCTGTAAATGCTTGGACTTCTCCATATATTCCACTCTACATGTATGTAAGAATATGAGAGAGTGAGATGTGAGCTAATGAGTCAAAATTCTGATTATTTACATTACTAGCAGACTTCCCATGTTAAATGCCACACATAAGAAGTAGAAACATATTTCAAAAATGATATGATCGCTGAGCGATATAAGTCCCCTACCGGCGGCATTTATTTATGTCCTGCAACTCTGCCTATTAATTACTCTTCAATTAAACATGAGTTTTAATTAAACAAACTGTCAGTGCAGCTCAGTTCTGAGGTTTAATCTAGTTTTTATCAATTCGAAAAAGAGGTCAAGCGTGACGAAATTTGAACTTGCTCTGTAACTAACCAAGACTAAGCTGAGTATTAATTTTTACCTGAATATCTGTATTTGTTGCACAAAAAAAGTCTGGAAATCTGACAAAAACTAAATTGTGAAGTCATCAAGGGACATAACTCCTCGAAAAATAGGTCAAGCGTGACAAAAGTCCAACTTGCCCTGTAACTATCCAAGACTAAGCTGAGTATCAAATTTCACCTGAATATCTCTCTTTGTTGCAGGAAAAAGTCCGGAAAACTGAATATTCCACGTCATCAAGGGGCATAACTCCTCGAAAAATAGGTCAAGCATGACGAAAATTGAATTTCCTCTGTAACTATCCAAGAGTAAGCTGTGTATCAAATTTCACCTGAATATCTGTATTTGTTGCAGAAAAAAAGTCTGGAAAACTGACAAAAAAATGAATTTTCCAAGTCATAAAGGGGCATAACTCCTCTAAAAATAGGTCAAACGTGACAAAAGTCGAGCTTGCCCTGTAACTATCCAAGACTAAGCCGAGTATCAAATTTCACCTGAACATCTCTCTTTGTTGCAGGAAAACGTCCGGAAAACTGACAAAATCTGAATTTTTCAAGTCATCAAGGGGCATAACTCCTCGGAAAATAGGTCAAGCGTGACGAAAGTAAAACTTGCTCTGTAACTATCTAAGACCAAGCTCTGTATCAAATAACATCTGAATATCTCCATCCGTTGCAGAAAAAAGTCCGGAAAACTGACAAAAACTGAATTTTCCAAGTCATCAAGTTGCATAACTCCGAAAAATAGGTCAAGCGTGACGAAAGTCGAACTTGCTCAGTAACTATCCAAGACCAAGCTGTGTATCAAATTTCATCTGAATATCTACATCCATTGCAGAAAAAAGTCCGGAAAACTGAAATTCGGACAGACAGACGGATGGACAGACAGACCGAGAGGAAACTAAGAGTCCCCTTCGGTGTTGCAGGTAGGGGACTAATAATTTGAGTAGCCTATTGTGACATCATGGAAGAATTTACTGATATAAAAATACAATTGACGCTGTTACACATAAAATGTGTAATTTTGTGCAAAAAAGAATTTCTGATAAATATTTTAAATAAATGTAAACATAAGCAATTATGACTGTCTTACTTTTGGTATTCATGTGCGTATTATTCTGGATGGTTACGTGTAAATTTTGTGAGAATGGTTTTGCAGTTGATGGACTTTGCACATGACCCAACCAGAAATATACACCCATGAACATGAAAAGTAAGACAATAATTTCCTAAGTAACTGTGTGCATACCCTCGACAGCGGTAACTCAATGAGAATATGAATCTTGATAAAAGGAGTAGAGCTATAACGAATATTCGAATATTCACAAATGAATAGTTATCAGCAAATATTCAAATGGAAAATTGATGTTCGAATATTCGTTATTATATATATAAAGTCACATAATTATACAGAAAAGGAGGAAATATAAAGCATTGTATAACTAACGTTTACGAGACAGTGTTATTCCTGTTAATACGGAAACCGATATCAATCTTGAGCAAATGAATGACCCATTAATGTTTGCATGACTGGTCAGTACATTACAAATAATTTTAAACATGCATGGGGCTGCCGTGTATCATTTGCATTAAATCAATAAATGATAAGAGGCTTCAATGTCTTTCTATAACATAGATTTCATGATTTTCATCTGATAATATTTTCAAGCAAAAGTGTCACCTAAATAGCTAAAGTTGTAGTAGTAGTTGTAGTAATGACATGATATGTCCAAACCCCCCTCCCCCCCCTGACATCTGTCTTTTTGTCGCCCGCAAAACATAAGAAGGGAATCCATGGATGACCTGGATGGGTTGGGGGCACTAAATCTTTGTGTATCATGTGAGCTTTTAACGTGAATACAACGTACTGTCTCCCGTATGACTTCCACATTGTCACGTTCATGAAGGTACCATGTAAAATACGATCAAGTCCGGTGAATTGCCATTTGGGACCATAGCTTGATGAGGATTACGGTATTACCTTCACGTAGAGATGCATTAGTATTTTAGGGTAACAATTGTTTACTCCAAACCTAACTCTTTACTGGAATCTTTATTTTACCAGGCCTTTTTTTTTCAAGTAAATCCATTGGTCAGACACATAATTTTGAGGACGCTCTTAAAGTCTTTCAAGTAATAACGAATATTCAAATACGAATCAAATGCGTGCCATGAATATGCAAATAGCATTTTTAGGTATTCGTTTAAGCTCTAAAAAGGAGTACATGTTAAGTAATTAAAATGCCAGTTTTCATTTACCTTTTTTTCTCTATCTCGTGAGATAATTGTGCCATGTTAGCTCACAGCTGATCTCACAGTACACTAATAAAAACATGATGACGCTAGATATTTCATAGTGCTATTACAATAGTAATTACCTTTCTTTCTCTATCTCGTGAGATAATTGTGCCATGTCCCCTTCTGTTAACAGCTCACAGCTGATCTCGCCATCCTCTGTACTGGGAGGCGGATCCAGGTGGAAGGTGGACAAGTCAGACGTAAGGGATGATAATGGATACACAGTACTCTGAAATATACATTTTCAATTTTCATTCAAGATTCTATTAAAGCTGTTCATATAGTGAAAGATACATGAACACGATTAATTTTGTATTTATTAAGGACATTCATTTAAAATATACATGTAGATATTCTCTGAAATAAATGTGTTTAATTTTCATTCAAGATTCTATTAAAGCCGTTCATATAGCGATACATACATGTTTTTATTGAGGACACTTGTTAAAAATATATTAAATTTTCAAGTTGGTACGTAGAAGATATGGCTTTAGAAATAATAATTTGGCTTTAAAGCATATACTGGTGGCTACCTGAAAATTTGGTGATGCGGCCCTGGTGACCTCAAGTAAAGTGTCCTTGGCCATTTTCTCTGACATTTTGGCCTGAGTTAATTCTTCTCTCAACTGTTCTGCTTCCTTTGCCCTGGGATGTAATGAAACATAAAGATTAATACTAGACTGCTGGAATATACTCCCATCCATAAATAACTATACAAACAAGGAAATTGTTCTTTTTTCTTAATGAGTTTATTCTATTTTTTTATTCTGAACTTGAAAGATTCATAATCATTAGCTTCACATAATTCAAAAATTTAAATTGTGATAACGAAAATGTAAATCAAAACTTTTTTCATCAGCACAAAAACTGTTATTTTAATATAAATAAACCATAAACCGCTAAAGGCGGTAAGGCCGGATTGCAAAGTGTTTGTATTAGATGGCGTATATATATTTGCGCAGACAGAAAGGTCAAAGGTTATTATTACAATCGCGCAATGAAGAAAAGCTATGGTCAAAAGGAATCTAAATGCGAAATATCAAAGCCCTACCCCTTATGGTTCAAAGTAGGTCAAAGGTCAATGTCAAGGTCATTTGATCAAAAGTCATGATATCAAATGAAAGGTGTGGTCATGAGGATTCTACGACTGAAATATCAAAATCCTACCTCTTAGAAGTTAAAAGTAGGTCAAAGGTCAATGTCAAGGTCATAAGGTCAAAAGTCATGATATCAAATGAAAGATCTCGTCATAAGGAATCTTTATGTGAAATATCAAAACTGTGACTCTTATTGTTTAAAAGTAGGTCAAAGGTCAATGTCAAGGTCACTAGGTCAAAGCTCATGATATCAAATGAAAGGTCTGGTCATAAAGATTCTGCATGTGAAATTTCAAAGCCATAGCCTCTATAGTTCATGAGATATAGCCCAGATTTATTATTTTTTAAAAATAGGTCAATCTCTAAGGTCAAGGTCACAAGGTCAAAACTTTTGGTATCTATGGAGAGGTCTTGTGACAAGGAATACATTTGTGAAATATAAAAGCCCTATCATTCACCATTCAAAAGTTATGGCCAAGGTTAAAGTTTTTCAAAAGTAGGTCAAACTCAAAGGTCAAGGTCACAAGGTAAAACTTTTTGGTATCCATGGAAAGGCCTTGTCACAAGAAATACACAAGTGAAATATGAAAGCCATATCACTTGCCCTTCAAAAGCTATGACCAAAGTTAAAGTTTTTCAAAAGTAGGTCAAACTCCAAGGTCAAGGTTACTAGGTCAAATTTGTTGCTGTATTTGATTCGTCTCATCATGGTCTATCACCATGTCAAGTTTCAAGTTGCTCCTCCAAATAGTTTTCTCTCAACGGACTTAAATGCAACGCTTTAACCAAAATGTTGACGCACTGATGGACGGACAGACAGACGGACGGACTTCACCATTTCATAGACTGGATTTTGCTTCGCAATCCGGCCAAAAAGAATTTAATTTTTTTTAAATGTAAATATTTTGGCCAAGTTTGTTACAAATGATTTCTATAAGGTTCATCTTCTGACTTTTACAACAATCGATTCAAAACTATTCATTTTCTAACAGCAACGTTAACAGAAATGGTGTATACTAATTTATGGATGGCAGTGTAGAAGATCAAAAATTATGATGGACATGATCTACAGTGCATTCCTTTACAGCATCCTTATATTTTTAGAATACCATTTGAGAAAGTATCTGACAAAAAAACACAATAAGGTCTTGAAGTTGGTATGCCTACATGGTCATCAAATTCCTGTCATCATTTTCTAGAGTTGGAGGGAGACATCAATAGAATATAAACAACATCAAAATATATCAGATCCTGTCCAAAATTGGAAGAAACTCTGATTTTCAGAAAATAACGAGCAAAAATGCTTATATTTCTTATCATGCTGAAACACAAGAAACACTTTAACTACTGCATAGGAACAGGTAATTTTGCAGCCAAAAGAAGATAAACAAAAATTTCATTCTCATTTTTTATCACTTACCGTTGTAAACATCACCTTAAGCTTAAGTATAATATGAATATGATTTCTTTTTAATAGAACTCCTCAATTTTACGGACAGAATCACACCTGTCACTTGCAGTATACTTGAATATGTATCACAACCAAATAAGTGTTGAATTTTTCCTATAATCTATTTTAAAATAACTACATCTCTGTCTCCCTTCTTAGTGACACATTTATACAATTGATTTATAAAACTCAGGTCAGCAAACCATGGCTATGTACTGTACTTTATATCATTACTTCTAGGATGAATATATTTCTTCTGTTGCATCTAGAACTACTTCTGGGTTGAATCCCTGCAAGGATCAACCCTAGACATCAGGGGTACATTTGCATACCAAGATTTCTGGTCTCCGGTAAATAACGGATAAGATAAATGGACAATATTGGAAAAAGTTTTATGAAAATACTAATCGCTAAAATATAAAGAGTTACCATCAAAACAACGGCAAATATCATATGTAACTTTCATCATAACGCCGAACTCTTTGCGCCTCGCGAGATGTCATCTTGATCTGTCTTTGTTATTTGTCTTGGGTGGTTGCTATGCAAAGTTCGAGTCTAACTTCGTTATTTGCAGGTTATTTCTTTATTTATACATCACAATTGTTATTTTAACGAATTAAATTCAAATCTGAACTCAATACAATCTTCAATTTTGTGTTTAAAATAGTGTTCTAGCATTGCTGTTCAAATCTTGTTACCAAGGAAGACGTTGTTTTTGCGGGAAAACTCGCTCAATATTTCGAAACGTAAACAGTGTCATTATGAAGTCGGAATGTTTCCATTGTCTTGACGTAAAAGTAAACACAATGAAATTTCCTTCTTAAATTCTGCGTAGGAAAAATTGACCGCTGAATGCAAGGATATATTGATACCGCTTATATCCTTGAGTGCAAGTTGGTATACATGTATACGTACCTTCTCTCTGAGTCCTCTAACAGTTTAGTGGCTATACACGTATACGTACCTTCTCTCTGAGTCCTCTAACAGTTTAGTAGCTATCATCTCAGCCTCCCTCGCTCTGTACTCCATCAACATTCTCTCCTCTTCAGTCTAAATAAGAAAGAGGGATTTACTGTTTGTGTAGCTCACTTCGGAAATGAATAAAGCCTGTGTTTGTGAAACACGAATGCCCCCGGTGGCATCTTTGTTAGTATGAACACTATTTTCTGTTAAGTACATGTATGGGAGGTCGCTGGGTTAAAAGTTCAAAGGTCAAGGTCACGAGGTCAAAAATTTTGGTATCAATGGAAAGGTCTTGTCACAAGGAATACGCATGCGAAATATGAAAGCCCTATCACTTACCATTCAAAAGTTATGCCCAATGTTAAAGTTTTTGAAAAGTAGGTCAAAGGTCAAGGTCACCAGGTCAAATTTTTTGGTATCAATGGAAAGGTCTTGTCACAAGGAATACACATGTGAAATATGAAAGCCCTATCACTTACCATTCAAAAGTTATGACCAATGTTAAAGTTTTTGAAAAGTAGGTCAAAGGTCAAGGTCAAGGTCACGAGGTCAAAAATTTTGGTATCAATGGAAAGGTCTTGTCACAAGGAATACACATGTGAAATATGAAAGCCCTATCACTTACCATTCAAAAGGTATGCCCAATGTTAAAGTTTTTGAAAAGTAGGTCAAAGGTCAAGATCAAGGTCACGAGGTCAAAAATTTTGGTATCAATGGAAAGGTCTTGTCACAAGGAATACACATGTGAAATATGAAAGCCCTATCACTTCCCATTCAAAAGTTATGCCCAATGTTAAAGTTTTTTGAAAAGTAGGTCAAAGGTCAAGGTCACAAGGTCAAAAATTTTGGTATCAATGGAAAGGTCTTGTCACAAGGAATACACATGTGAAATATGAAAGCCCTATCACTTACCATTCAAAAGTTATGCCCAATGTTAAAGTTTTTTGAAAAGTAGGTCAAAGGTCAAGGTCAAGGTCACGAGGTCAAAAATTTTGGTATCAATGGAAAGGTCTTGTCACAAGGAATACACATGTGAAATATGAAAGCCCTATCATTTACCATTCAAAAGTTATGCCCAATGTTAAAGTTTTTGAAAAGTAGGTCAAAGGTCAAGGTCAAGGTCACGAGGTCAAAAATTTTGGTATCAATGGAAAGGTCTTGTCACAAGGAATACACATGTGAAATATGAAAGCCCTATCACTTCCCATTCAAAAGTTATGCCCAATGTTAAAGTTTTTTGAAAAGTAGGTCAAAGGTCAAGGTCAAGGTCACGAGGTCAAAAATTTTGGTATCAATGGAAAGGTCTTGTCACAAGGAATACACATGTGAAATATGAAAGCCCTATCATTTACCATTCAAAAGTTATGCCCAATGTTAAAGTTTTTGAAAAGTAGGTCAAAGGTCAAGGTCAAGGTCACGAGGTCAAAAATTTTAATATCAATGGAAAGGTCTTGTCACAAGGAATACACATGTGAAAAATGAAAGCCCTATCACTTCCCATTTAAAAGTTATGCCCAATGTTAAAGTTTTTGAAAAGTAGGTCAAAGGTCAAGGTCAAGGTCACAAGGTCAAAAATTTTGGTATCAATGGAAAGGTCTTGTCACAAGGAATACACATGTGAAATATGAAAGCCCTATCACTTCCCATTCAAAAGTTATGTCCAATGTTAAAGTTTTTCGGACAAACAGACAAACAGACAAACAGATAAACAGACAAACAGACGGACAGGCCAAAAACTATATGCCCCCGAATCTTTGATTCCGGGGGCATAAAAAATTGAAGTTTTGTCTCATTTTTATCAAATTTGACATTAGAGGATAGATCTCAAACTCTGGTAACTAACGGTGTAAGTTATATGTCCGTAGAACCAATACTACACTTACAGTGAACGATATCATTTTTAGACGGGGATTTTTCTATGTTAATTTTAACATGAAGTTGTTGATGTTCTTCATAAACTCAATGTTATACATCAGTGATGTCACATTAAAATTAACATAGAAAACTCTCGATCTGAAACTACATGTATTTTCTTTTAATATAAATGTAAGTGTAGTACTGGTCATACACATATCGCTTACACTGTTAGTTACAAAATCTATCCCCCTATATGAATTTCAATTAAACAATTTGCTGACAAAGAAGACAAAATTTCAATTTTCCGATTTTCAATGTGTCCTGTGTGGGACAGTGCACAATTAACATGTAAAGCTAATATTACATGAGACTAGGAACGTAATTGCTGCTAACATATTTCTTCCTTCCTATTATATGTATGTAAAATCAGTAGGTACATGAGGTAACTAATTTAGGCAGACTTGATGTGTACAAAACGGCAGACAACATATTACAATTATATATCAGTATGTCCTCTGATATCTGTCCCAGTAAAATTCATTTCGAATAGAATGGAATTTGACGGTTTGACGGCATATGCCATTTAGCAAATCAAGGTGGACCCTAAAAGGAATATATTTTTAGCAACATACCTTAATGGCAGTGATTTTTATACGCTGTATTTCTGATTCCGTTTCCGCAGCTTTCTGAGTCAGGAGTTGAGCCTCCTCCTCCGCTACTCGAGCTTTCTCCGCTAATAACTCAGTCGTCTCCTCTGAACGTCGCTACAATTATACAAATATGTATAGAATTGAAACAGCTATAATTATACAATACATGTATATGTAAAGAATTGAAACAACTATAATTATACAAATATTTATAGAATTGAAACAGCTATATTTATACAGTATATGTAAAGAACTGAAACAGCTATATTTATACAATATACATGTATGTATAGAATTGAAACAGCTATAATTATACAATATATGTATAGAATTGAAACAGCTATAATTATTCAATACACCTATAAAATTGAAACAGCTATAATTATAAAAATACGTATAGAATTGAAAAAGCTATAATTATACAATAATATATGAAAAGATTGGAAACAGCTATATTTATACAATATACATGTATGTATAGAATTGAAACAGCTATATCTATACAATATATGTATAGAATTGAAACAGCTATAATTATACAATATATGTATAGAATTGAAACAGCTACATGTATATTTATACAAATATGTATAGAATTGAAACAGCTATAATTATACAAATATGTATAGAATTGAAGCAGCTATATTTATACAAATAGGTATAGAATTGAAAAAGCTATAATCATACAATATATTTATTGAATTGAAACAGCTACAATTATACAAATACATGTATGAATAAAATTAAAACAGCTTTATTTATTCAAATATGTATAGACTTGACTTCATAATTATACAAATATGTATAGAATTGACGTCATCATAATTATACAAATACATGTTTGTATAGAATTGACGTCATCATAATTATACAACTAGAGCACTGACAAAGTCAGAAAGGGCCCCGCCGGCCACTTCTTTAAGAAGTTGAATGTGAAGGCAACAAGGTCAACATGGTTGGCAACAAAAGAATTGCTGCCAGAGGAATAGAGGCAAACATACAATGCAGTATTCCAATGTCATCGATTTTTTACAAAGTTATGGCCAATGTTAAAGTTTTTGCTGACGGACAGACAGACAGACAGATGGACAGACAGACGGACGGACAGACGGACAGAGTGATATGTCAAATATCAAAGCCCCATCTCTTACGGTACAATAGTTATGGCCAATGTTAAAGTTTTTCAAATGTAGGTCAAAGGTCACGGTCAAGGTCACATGATGAAAAATGTTGGTACCAACGGAAAGGTCTTGTCACAAGGCACACTCATGTAAAATAAAAAAGCTCTACCTCTTACAGTGCAGAAGTTATAGCCAATGTTAAAGTTTTTGCTGACGGACAGACGGACGGACAAACGGACAGAGTGATTACTATAGGGCACCCGCCTAGTGGCGGGGCCCTAAATATGTGCATAAATTCTTATTTCTTCATATTCAACACGCAATTTCAATGACTGACATTGTTAAATTTGCCATTGTAAAATCATAACATTTATAGCGTGTAACCGTTAAACTTAATTTCCAACTTTAAAATCAAACATTTTGTGCCGGCAAATCATTCAAATACGCACATGTTATATCCTCAATATTAAACTTACAAGTTGTTCCTGAGCATTTCTGACTTCATCCTGCATCCTCATGAGTTTTCTCTCCAGATCTGCCTTTTCCCTTAAGGCCTGTTCCTTCAGCTGCTTCTCCTTGGCAAGTTTGGCACGGTCCAGCTACAAGAGAAACTTTACATGTAATCTCCAGGTAGGATGCAAAGATTGATAACTTATGTAAATTTGTAACGAACAGATCTAGTAATGCTTCACGAAGCAATACACGTCCCTCATGCATTGTCATCTAGGAATGTTATACTGTAAACCCCCTTTTATTCATGGCGCCTTAAGCTCGCGAACACGAGTGAGGTGACTGGTTCATGGCGTTTTATTTTAGCGACATCATATTTACGTATCTTACTGCACATGTGATAAGATATATTCGCGTCGTTTTATTTTCGCTAATCAAAGGACCTCCCCAATATTTTGAAAATATAACACTCGTGAATAAAAGACGTTGTAAAGTATATGAAGGAATTTCAAATATCTGTTACATTGACAGAAGTCATTTTCGTCAAAGATAATTTCGTTAATATCAATCAACAACAGCCAAGATGAAAATGATCTACAATTCATCTTTCTGAATTTCTGCAATGGTGAAAGTCCAGAAAATCAATTTTCTTCGATTAATAATAACTGCAAGAGTGCATATACCTGTAGGTCAACAAGAGCCATAGTTAAACTTGATCTGTAACCCATCACTCTGAAGTTCAAATTACAGCAATTTTCAACATAACATGATTGTGAAAAGGTCTACTCACCCGTTTTCGCAGTTTTGTGTAAACGTCAATCAAAACATTTAAACTTACCCGTTTACGCAGTCTAGTGTTAACGTCTATCAAAACATTTAAACTTACCCATTTTCGCAGTTCTGTATAAACGTCTATCAAAACATTTAAACTTACCCATTTTCGCAGTCTTGTGTTAACGTCAATCAAAACATTTAAACTTACCCATTTTGGCAGTTTTGAGTAAATGTCTACATGTATTAAAACAATTTAAACTTACCCGTTTTCGCAGTTTTTCCTCACTTGCATTCGTCTTCATCTGTTGTATTTCCATAGAGTCAGGTCTCCTCCGCCTCATAAATAACTCGTGATTCCCAACACAAAGTTCTAATATCTAAAAGAGGAAAGAAAATTATAACATTATAAGGAAATAATATTGTCTACTTCTACATGTAAATATAGGATCTCAAATGAATTTTGAAAATTCATTTCATACGATGGATTATGAAAGGAGATGTATGTTAAAATATCCTGCAGCCTTGGCTGGGGAATATAAAACGTACAACAAGTTTCATAATGCCTCGTATGAAATGAAAATACATTTGAGATTCTTTTTATCCGTGTTTCTGCCTAAAACTGTTTATTTCTAACATGAAATCAACGTTTCTGAGAATAAGAGGCAAACTATAGACATAGAAGTCGTCTGCTACGCTACGAGACGTATTTATAGAAGTTCTGTGCGTAAAGAGAAAAATATTTCAAATTTGTGTAGTATTTTAATGTAATAATTCTAAAATTCAACAACAACAATCTTAATCATGATTATTGAATCTGTGTCTTAATTCAACAAATTACCGATATTTGAAAGGTCACACTTGTCACACAGTTTAGGTGATTAGGCAAAAAAAAATTAAGATTTCGTTTGACGGGCACTGCCGCATTGCCTAAAAACCCGCCACATTTCCGATTTTTATCGCATGTTTTACCATAATTTTAAAGTAGTCAATTGAACATCGTTGTGCTAATACAAATTGTTTGTTTACATATTCTTTACTTCACTAAATATATAAATTGTAAAGCTGTAACTCAATACTTGTTTACATAAAATAATATTATTTACCCGAGCTGCCGTATTCAATTGTTGTTTGTACGGTAATCGCGACCATGCGTATATTCCATATCACGGACGAGGTAACGTAACGTAACGTAAAATGATACTTGACTCTGTTGTGATCATCTGCAAGAGCATTATTCTTTATTAAATTATCTAATTTATTAGAAATTTGAAAACGTTTTTGTTTAGAACTCACAGTTTACGTCAGATTGATCAGCCGGGAACGCTGGTGACGGGATCGAGGGGAGGGGCAGAAATACTAAACGATCCTAATTTCGATTCGGATAAACTAGTCAACTAAACCCGAAACACATCGCAGATACTTCAAAATTTCCGAGGGATAGAAATTCAAATTTGCAAACAACTTGCTCAAGTCTGACAGGAAAAGGGATGACGGATCGATCAGGATACTCTTGTTGTTAAAATTCAAACTAAATTGTTAGACATGCTGTGATCGGGAAGGCAAACTTGCTCAATGGGACGACGGTCCCTTCCACTTGGACTTTAATGGGCCATTCTCAAAAACAATGGGCCATCTTTCCTCACGAAAGGGCCATTCCAAAAATGATCAATTTTCGAAAAGCTATGCATATGCATGCATTATGCATCAGACATTAGCACATTTTTTGTTTGTCGCGAGATTCCCAATTTGACCATTTCCAATGAATAATTTACAGTACATTTTTTGCATGGATCACAGAACAGCCAAGACCAAACTTTCAGCCACCTTTCCTGAATTTTTTGTGTCCACGGATGGGCAGCTTCATTTTCAGCTTTGTTGATATTAGGGAAGACATTTTGTACAAATTTTATTACATCAATTTGTACCCATTGACTGACCACTTTTAAAAAATGACTTGATAATTTTACGGACGAACGCATACACAAGTACCTTAACGTAGATAAGATACATAAGTGGACGTTGGAGATTTAAATCTCAGGCGCAGATGTCGGAGAAAAATCAATATTGTATCAAAATAGCAAAGGACCTTTCAATTGTCAGTGAACAGAAGAATTTTGTGCCTTAGAGTTCTGACTGGCCATGTACAGAAAGCTGTGATCTCTGTATTACTGTTCCTGGTGTAGATCTACGTTACAACGTAGATATGAGAACAGAAATTTTAATAGATTTAAAAAACAATAAAACACCGCTAAAGACGGTATGGCCGGATTGCAAAGTAAGTTTTTGTCACCAACTGGGTCAAGGTCACTAAGTCAAATATTACAGCATACATTGAGAGGTCTTGTCAGAGGCAACCTACATGTATAATATAAATTTTCTACTGTATACAGTTTCTTAGATTTTGCTTAAACCAGGAACTTTAACCAAAGTCTTTAACTAGGTCAAAGTCCAAGGTCAAGGTCACTAGGTCCAATGTTACGGCATAAATTGAAAGGTCTCGTCATGGGCAACCTACATGTATAATATAAGGTTTCTACTGCATACAGTTCCTTAGATTTTGCTTAAACCAAGAACTTTAACCAAAATCTTTAACTAGGTCAAAGTTCAAGGTCAAGGTCACTGGGTCAAATGTTACAGCATGAATTGAAAGGCCTCATCATGGGCAACCTACATGTATAATATAAAGTTTCTACTGCATACAGTTCCTTAGATTTTGCTTAAACCAGAAACTTTAACCAAAATCTTTAGCTAGGTCAAAGTCCAAGGTCAAGGTCACTAGGTCAAATGTTACGGCATAAATTGAAAGATCTCGTCATGGGCAACATACATGTATCATATAAAGTTTCTACTGCATACAGTTCCTTAGATTTTGCTTAAACCAGGAACTTTAACCAAAATCTTTAACTAGGTCAAAGTCCAAGGTCAAGGTCACTAGGTCAAATGTTACGGCATAAATTGATAGGTCTTGTCATGGGCAACCTTCATGTGTAACATAAAGTTTCTACTGCATATAGTTCCTTAGATTTTGCCTCAACCAGAAACTTTAACCAAAATGTTGACGGCAGACGGACAGACGGACCGACGGACGGACGGACGGACAGATGGACATCGTCAATCTATAGACCGGAATTGCTTTGCAATCCGGCCAAAAAAATGGACGTCGTAGAATAATGGCACCAGGGCGCAGCGAGTTGCCGATTTTATGGGCCATTTTCTATCAGAATGGGCCATCCCAATCCCTGGACATGTTTCTTTGTATTTTCCCTTCTCTTTTGCCGACGACAAGGGTCAAATTTTCGGTCTAAGCACTGAGCAACAATTACAAGTTTCACTCACTTAGTTGCACCTGAAAGTAGTTCACAAAATGTTAACGTCATTTGAAGTTTTAACCGTACACAGGGCAACGGTTAGAGATTGGTGATCCTTTTTAGCATAAATAAGATGTACACCATACATGTATTTAGTCTACATCTTCATACTGGTCTGCCATAGGACATCGTCTGTCATATGATTCATATAATAAGTGTGACCAAATCACAGAATATCTAGCAAACTTCAGGTTTGGAAATGCAATAAGTATATTACAGGAAGACGTTGGGTTATCTTGTTATGGGTTATCTTGTTAATCAATGTACTAAACATTACCACTTCATACTATACTTAAGTTTTAATGTATTTTCAGCATCAAAACACTTGAATTAGAAATTTGCTAAAAGATAAATTACAATAAATGTACATTCATCATATTTCACGTTTGCAAAAAAAAAAAAAAAAAACCTGCCTCCCTCACTATTTTTTCTAAAAAAATGCCCGTCAAACTAAACATTAATTTTGTATGGCCTTAGGCTAGTGTATCGACCAATCAGATATATTTACGCAGACACACCTTCAAGCTTGACCAATCGCATTCAAGCAGAGCGATATGTAACGTGTTATCAAAACATTTATTTATGAAATGACTTCATGATCACAAACTGCATAATAGGTGTATCATGTGATAAAAGCAATGGCATACATGTAGCAAAAGATAGATCTTAAATACAGGATAATTGCATAAATAGGAAATAATCAAAATCTTACCAGTTTGTTAATTTTGACTTTTGGCGCGAAGAATACAAAGTCACTGGCTTTTTTATCCACTGGCTTTATCACAAACTGTAACGGAAATAACATGAAAAGAAATATACATGTAATACGGGTACATGGAAATGTACACACTTGAGGGTGCTTAAATTATTCAGCTTACTTGTCATACTTCTCCAAAAGATACATGTATATACATGTACATGTTTGTTTCTCCGTGTTGAAATGGAAATGAAAATTGTGTACACTTTGTACTTGACGTAGTCATTGATTCATAAAATTTACAAAATTCAAGCAAGAAATAAATCACACAGTCAAATCGTGATCAATACTTGTCGTATAATTCACATGTATAATTCACATGTATAATTCACATGTACATGTAGCTCCCTCTGAAGAACAATATATTTATTCATCCTGACCTTTTGACTCCATTAATATAACTTTTTGGGGGAGCTATACATCCACACATACGTGTACATGTACCTTGTTAAAAGTTAATACATATACATGTATGCGTAATTGAAGTCTTATATTGAGTCTTTATGGAATACAAAGTTATTTCCCCTTGCAGAAGGTATCTGACGTAAAACCATTGTGACGTCATGAAAATGGTATGGTAACGTCGATTTTATACCGTCATTTCCCAGACTTTCAGGACTGTTTCCATAGAATTTGATGACATCATAATCAGTCTACATCATATACCGTCTCAAATGGGAAGTAACTCTGGTTTTCGAAAATAGAGAATAATTTGAAGTACTATTTAATGTATTTGATATTTTCAATTTAAAAAAAAAAAAAAAAAAAAAAAAAAAACTGGCCATGCATGTAAATATACAGGATTGTGTCATACATGTAACATATACAAATACGAGATTCAATTTGTACAGACCTTTTTCTCTTTAAACGAGATGTTTTTGACTTCACTCCAAGGGAAAGTGACTTCGGGTTTAAGTCGATTATCCTGGTTGTATATGTTAAGACCGAGTGAATCTACTCCTAACCATAACTCTGTATTCTTCTTGTTCTGAAACAGGATAATGCACACAATCATCATGCTGGTAGTGTTAAAATGAAAATTCAATGTTACTAGAAATGTTTGTACACACAGAAAAGTTTGATATACATACATGCATTTCAAATCCATGAAAACATACCAGCAGATAATTCTACATTACTATACGTTAAAAAATTACTGGGAAAAGTGAAATAAGTCATGATGTAAAGGATGAACGAATCCCTGTATTTGGAACAGAGATACTATTAGGTAGACATAGGTAGAAATTAACATGATTAATGTAAAGATAATTTGGCAAAGCAAGCCTGTACATGTACATGTATATGTGTTTGAAAAATATTCGTAAAACTCTGTTAAACAATTTTGGCTTATCAATAAATCTCTCTGTGCAACGTTTTTGATTTATACTGTACTTACTGCATTTACACAACTTCATCATTTCATACAGTATGTGAAAATACTTTGAATACAATTTTTTTTTTAATCCAATGTTACTGTAGTTTTTCCTTAAACAGGAGAACTATTGACATGTCATAAGCCATGTAAACTCTTTCAAATCAACTGCAGTACAAAATTTGAGGCAAAGTTCCCGTTTATTCTAAGAGGAAAACAACTGTACACAATTTGCTGCATCATTTTTATTATATAAGAGATACATGTACTTTGTTTGCAAAGATGTGTTTGAATATCCTCTAAAAGGTATCTACTAATAACTATTCCGTCTTTTCGATTTTACTGTCATACGTTCGATTTGTGCAGGTATCTGACGTAAAAGCAATGTGACGTCATTAAATTCCTTTGAAAAAGTCATATGTGACCGTTTCCCTGAATTTCATGTTGGTTTCCATAGAATTTGATGACGTCACAATGCGTTGACGTCAGATACCTGCACAAATGGGAAGTAACTCTCTATTTCGAAAAGACCGAATAGATTTCTTTTTGGGTCAACTATTTGTCTCCAAGAACTAAGCTTTTTTAGTACTGGAGATAATGTGCAAGGTCCTATTCTAAAGCCAACTTACTTTGATTTGAAAATAATTAATACCGTACTGCTCCAGATCTTGTGCTATTTTTAGATACTCCATTTCTGCTTCATCCCTAAAGAATAAGAGAAATTTCATTTAATTTTTTTCTACATGCATAATCAAAATTATGCACACTTTCAGTAAGAGGCATATGATTACTAATTAAAAATTAAATCAAATATTTTCCCAGAATATTGTCGTTAAGATTCATAATCAAACATCTTCCAAATGTGGACTTTAAAAGTTAAAGGAGCTGATAAGATAAGGGCTGTATTTAGCCCTGAATCTCATCAAGTATTTCTTCTACTTAATGATCTGTACACAAGAAAAACTTGATAATTACTTAAATGTAATGTATTTAAAGACTCCTCATACAACTTTTATTTAGGTAAGCTTATTTCTAGATACTTAAATTACAGTCTAAAGAGTAAGGGGTAGCCATGTTGAAAAGAAGCTAATATCGATCGAAAACATTGAAAATTAAGAACAATCTGGCTAATATGGATAACTATAAACTTTAATACATGATAGTTATAGTCTAAACAAGATACTAGAAATTAAATTCAAAAGACTGGTCTCAATTTTTTCCATAAATTTTAAAATCTTGAATCTGAAATATGGTTGTATTTTGTATTCATCATGTTCATTGACTACAAAGTAGGCATTTCACCGCGAAATACACATTGTGTAGAAATAATCTGCATACTCCTGTTTATTTCATTCCAAAATCTTGTGTGTTTCATGTGAACATGTTTAGAATAAATAAATGAATGACTTTAAAAGGGAAAAATAAATTTTGCTTATATTACGGCCTAAAACACAGATTTATAAAAAGCCCCCCACCCTCCCTTTTTCAGTTTTTTGTCTCTGGGGCATCGTTCCCCCCTTAGCTACAGAAACCCACTTTGTCAAAAGATGTGTATTAGTGATTTACACCTTCTGTAAAAGTGGCGTTCTGTAGCTGAGGGGGGAACAATGTTTAAAAAAACTTTTACATTTTCCATTGGTTTCTATAGAAAAAAGACATATTTTGCCCCAAAATTTAGGAAAACTATGCATGATAAATCTTATGCAACTGCTGATTATGATGAAACCAAGAACTGGCATCAATTTTGTGAAACAATTTTTTTGAAGTTCCCATTTTGAAAATTCCACTTTTTCAGGGCAGATTTTCAGCTCCTTTCCTTGCATTGTGCCATCAAAGGCTGGAATGGAGTTTTAAATTCTTGTGAGTTAATTGAAAGTAGACATGTTGATTTCTCAATATGAAAATTGACTCTTCCTACACAACTGACATGTCTCCATCAGTTTCACCTTTCAGTTTAGCAAATATTTTTATACCCTTCCCTCAGTACAAATGCACTTTTCATAGCAAACAATGAAAGAGTCTTATAAAACACGCACTGACCCATTCTTCAACCAGAATTATCTTCTCTTTACAGTCCAAACAATCTTTGCCACAGACTTCAAGAATTCTTTCCTAATGTAAATACAGACTACCCTATAGTACGTGAAACTGTGACGTTATCATGGTTATGGCGGTAAGTCTGTGGCAGTGATGTTGCAGTGTAGTGTAACAGAACGTTAACTCTTGCTGCTTGGAATTTGGTGTCACCTGGAACGAATTCAGGCCGTAATAGGTGTTTTATACTGATTGGTTGTTTTAACAACCCATCGGTAAAAAACATTATTATGGCCTGGATTCGGTTTACTGTCCTGTTCACTAATTCCAGAGCACCCTGTTTTCCCTGTTTTCTCTAAAATATGATAATGTCATCTTCCAAAAAGATATCAATTTTATGGTACAATGTACTCCTTAAGTCGTAACAGAAAATACCATTGTTTTGGCTGTGCGTCAGTTAAGTTAGAAATAGGACGGAAAATAAAAAGTCTACGTGGATTTTCTATAGTAAAATCGCTGAAAATGTGTGATGTCGGAGGCTTTGACGTCACTGTTTACTATTGTTGACACG
The DNA here is from genome assembly GCA_028142955.1 of Pinctada fucata. NCBI lineage: Eukaryota > Metazoa > Mollusca > Bivalvia > Pterioida > Pteriidae > Pinctada > Pinctada fucata. The sequence goes on from AP027106.1 coordinate 45,168,311, forward strand.
GAGAACAATATGGCGGTGGCTTGAAATTAACATGGGAATTCCCCGTTGACATTTTATTTTTTCATATTGCGCTTTGAAGGCAGCTGATAGGGTAAGTTGAGGTTAATTTCCAGTTACGACTAAAGGAGGTCGATTCTCGGTAGCAATAATTTATAGCAAAATTCTTCAGACGACAGAATAAATCGCCGAAACAGGGTGCTCTGGATTTAGTGAACAGGACAGTAGGTGTCACCGAGTAAATCCACATGAGACATGATTTAACTGAACAACAACAAAAAAAAAAAATCTAAAGGGGTAGATAACAATGAAAAGAGACCCTAAAAACAGAATTCTAAAAGATAAAATTTTAATAGACAAATTCAGAGTTTTTTTTTTTTATCAAGGAAGTGAAAATTCAGCTTTTAAAATTCTGAAGGGATACAAAGCAATGAACTGAGACCCTAAAAAAGTGACTAATTCTCAAGGCCAAATTTGTCATCAAGGAAGCAGAATTCTGCATTAAATACGAAAAAAAAAATTATGTTGAGAGACTGTTAATTGTTAATTATGAGATTCCATTCTTTACCTTGCCATGCCCTTGTGATCAGCGTACCATTCCTTGATCCGGTCCTCCCACATTTCTGGCGTCATCTCGTACTGGTCTATAACTCGCTGTGGTAGTAACTCCTCCGTACTCAGACGTCCCGATCCATAATTAGAGGGGTCAAGGTCACCATACTGAAATAAACATAATTGGATGAACCACTCTTCATCTGAAGGAGGGAGTTGGGATGCAGATGGTACATCATTGCAACAACTTTATTATGATACTGGACAATTTTACTGAAATTGGCGTGATGATATCAATTTATTACAAAGGTCTAAGCTGTTACCATGGTTACAGTTGAGTTAAAGGGAGTTAACAAATGTTTTCCATGTAAGCTCAATGGAATTTCTTCATTTAAACCCTCTGCTAGGTATGAACATGCTTGTCACACAAAAAAACAACATAACAATGCTCTATTTCAAAAGTAATGCTAAAAATAAGACCAGAAGACAAACTTCTGAAATGACTATTCAAAATTGTTCAACAAAATTTCCATACAAAAGGTTCTATATCTTGGCTAGCACAAAGGTGGATGTACATTTCCTGGGTCATCTTCTGTATCAACTCCCAGGAGGAAGTCTTCATCCTCAATGTAAAGCTTACCTTAGCCTGCTCAGGGTATGATGCTAGTAGTACTGAGGCTTCAGCAGGACAGTATACATGTATGTCCATATTGAGGATAGACTGTTTGACTTGTAAGAAGAAGAGATGCTGGGTAACCTCCTGTATTAACTCCTCCTTCATACATCCTCAGGGTAAAACTTACCTTTAGTTAGCCAGTTCAGCATATGATGCTAGTAGTACCGAGGATGTAAGAAGAAGAGGTACTGGGTAACTCCTCCTACACATCCTCAGGGTAAAACTTACCTTAGCCTGCTCTGCGTATGATGCTAGTAGTACTGAGGCTTCAGCAGGACAGTAAATGTCCATGTTGAGGATAGACTGTTTGACTTGTAAGAAGAAGAGATGCTGGGTAACCTCCTGTATTAACTCCTCCTCAACATCCTCAGGGTAAAATTTGGCCAAGAAGAGGAAGCCCACTGGGGACTGCTTTGGAACATCCTGGTCCAGCACCTAAAATATAACTCCACAATATTAGTCAGCAAATCATTGTTTTCTTGATATTCCTGTTGTGTAACAAGCATTCTGATTGGTTAACAATTGAGAAAATGCAAAAATTAGAGAGAATTTGCCCTTGCAGAAAAAATAACTGACAAACATGTCATACTCAAATTCAAGTCCAATTTTTTTTTTTAAATTCCTTTTTTTCGGGTCTTTTTTTTTTGTTGTTGCTTTTTTCAATATACTGGTAGAATTTTTTTTTTATACACAAACATGTAAACATTACACAATCAAGGACATTTTTGTATATAACATGTAATATGTAAGTATGTATATGTCAGCTGACCCTTGGTACTAGTGAGGCTCGAACCAGCAACCTTTCAATCACTGGCCCGAGACCCTAACCACTAGACCACGGCGCCGAAAAATTCAAAAAAAAAATGAAGTACCTTCTTGTCAAATTTAAGCCATGCAATATACCCCTTGGAGTCTATAAACTGCAGTCCAAAGTACCATGTCTCTCTAAGACCTATTGTCCTACAAACCAACTCAAACAGTTCCTTCCCTGTAGCTTTATGCTGTAGTAACAAAAAAAATTGAAGTGTAAATCGACACTTATCATGTATACATTAATTCGTGTTATGATCATAATGAAAGTACATGTAGGAAATCTTATACTATTATATGGTTTGTGTACTTATTTTAGCTCTACCAGAAATCGATCAAAATGGGCCAATGGACATGTTAGCATGGAGTCCGACTTGCAGACCTACGACATCGTTAAACTGGTTTGCCTTTGCATACACGTAGCCATCAGACCGAAGGCGAACAGTATAACATCGATGTAGGTCAGCAAGACAGACTTGTACAGGTACATGTAAGAATGATCATGAATTTACACTTTTACACGTATCTTATTTTCCTTTATAAATTAACAGAGCAAAATGATTAGGGCGGTCACGATACGCTAAGCTCACGGTATGATATGTATCGCGATATTTATTCGCGATACGATTCGTATCACGATACAAGATTTTTAATGTGGATATGGAGGCATTACTGTACTTCATCAGATATTTTATTAAAACAACAATAAATTAAGATCATTCATAACTTGAATGATTTGAGAATATATTGTATTGACTAAAAATATTGTATTGACTAGAAACAAAGTACAAAACTCAGAAATTATCTTTGACGACTCGGCGTTGAAGTAATCATCGCCATGTTGATTTTTTAAAGATAAAACTAAATGCCAAAAACGAACCGTAAGTCAACAATACAGCCTCTTCTTGTATCGTGTATCGAACCGTCGTCGAGAACCGCGGTGAATCGTGACAGCCCTAAAAATGATTTAGCGTAGTCTTGTACTAGTACACTCTAAATATACATAGCGCTAATTCTGCTAAAATACCGGCGCATGAAACCCACTAAAACAACTTACGCACACAGTATCATTTATCATATAATGATAGTCATAAATCTATATATGCACAACCAATGTAATTCCCTGAGATGTTACTTTTGAACGGAACGTGCTGCAATTCGTGTATTAACACTTGTGACGTCACAATGCATAAGATCTAAAGAAACATGCCACGTGTGTATTAACACTCGTGACGTCACAATGCATAAGATCTAAAGAAACATGCCACGTCGGCTCTTCCAACCTGCAAACTGAACACGTGGTTATCTGAATTTTAACATCACCCTTTTACTTAGAAAAAGCGATTTCAGAAAACAAGAATGAAACAGACAACTTTGGTGCATATATAGAATAAATGTCATAATTTGTGTTTTGTTATGGGTATGCAACACACAGCAAGTGCATTTATTGCATGAAATGCGCTAATATATGTACGATAAATGCACTTGCTGTGTGTTGCCGTCCCGTAACAAAACACAAATTAAGACACTTATTCTCTATATAAAATCATCTTTAACCGATAACAGATTTAATAAATGTACCTCTATAGACCTCAAGTTCTTTGTTTACTTGGACCGATTATAAATAAACATTAATTTACTTCCTTAATATCTTTATAAAAGATTAACTGTTGTACATGTACACTTGTATAATGTATCATTTTGTTTAATCGCCATAATTTCTGAATTTGCACAAGCTTCTGGAAGAAATTTTAATGAGATTTCTGAGAAGTCAACACATATTTTATATAATAATAGGGTATATACTCAGAATAATTTATGGCAAATCTTCCCTTGAAATTAAAATATTATGAATGTTAACAAAATATAATCAGAAGGGAAATGGGAGGGGAGTGAAAGACACTGAAATTTCATCAAGCATTTCATGTGACATTGTATAAGTTTTAGAAGTAATATATCATTACGCCACCAACGAGCAGTGGATACGCCACCAACGAGCAGTGGAAACAAGAAATAAATATTTGATATTTTGTGGTGCATATACTCTATATAAATTGAAACTTTTTTTCAAGAAGGAGGATAATCTTGTTCTTGCATTTTGCATTGTCAGACAGCAAATTCCTAAATTAGAAAAAGCACTATATTTTAGGTGTATGGATATGTTACAAAATATGTTGCAAAGCGGCAATATCTCAACTGTTATGATAACATTAGGAGACTTCCTGAAAGGAAGTATCCTAAAAATCTAACAATGTGGCCCTGTGATAAAGATCATGAAATGCTCGAAAAGATTCATATTATAGACCATTTTCATATTACCGCTAAACTTAATAGAAAGGCCAAAACCCCATATTGTAATATTTGAAGTTATTTCTTACTGCAACATCATACATGTAGATCTCATACATAACAGTTTTGGTGTGTGTAAATTCAAGTTTAATGCAGTATAATGAAAATAATCTATTGACATACAGGAATTTTTTAAATTGTCAATTAATGTACTACATTACTGTAAACCATCTTTTATTCACGGCATCTTAATCATGTTAATTTCACAAACACAAGTAACATGAGTAAGGTGACAAGTTTGTGCTGTTTTATTTTTGTGACATCACAGGTAGGTCTCTTATTTTCGCAACATCACAGGTAGGTCTCTTACGATACTCACATGTGTTTGGACATATCTGCAGCATTATTATAATTTTCAAAGTCGAAGGACCTTGCGAATATCATGAAAATAAAACGCGCGCAAATAAAAACTGAGAAGCTTCTTTAATTTTTGTTTAACCGCAATCTGAGGTTGCCGTTAGACAAAAATTAAAGATCTGAAGCTCCTGAAGTTTCCATTGAAATTACTTTAGGCGGCAGCTAATTAACCGTAAATTTGTTTGTTGTTTTAAATAAAGGAGATGAATTGGAACATTAGCTGGGGAAGATGCCTTTACCAGTTTTTATACAAAATGAAAATTACACCGGCAAAAGATCGACTGGGTGTGTGTATGAGATACAATTTCTTAGTAGGGGTACGCATACCCAGTAGATCTTTGCGACTATGGATAATTATAAAAATTAAAAGCTACAAACATCAATGTTAGAGAATTCCAATTCTGCATCCATAGTTGTTACCCTGACAGAGAAACTCTTGGAACTTGCACCCGACTGGGAAGATGCCTTTTTCATGTTAACGAAAGGCATCTCGGATGATCCTGGGCTTGCAACAGAATAAGGTGGACCTAATATGAAAGCCTACATGTCTTTCAGTTATGTTATTGTCTCAAGTTTTAGATTAATACATGCTAAATTTTCTTCTTTTCATTTTCATTTCTGTCTTCGTTTAGTTTTATTTTCCTGTAAACTCTTTATCCCCCGATGTCAATGCAACCTTCAGATAAACGCATAAAAGATACTGACAATGTGTTGAAAATGAAAGTAGGCACTTTCAGACATATCGACAATAAGTTGTTTACAAATCATTATATTCGAATGGAGAGCAAACACTTCTTTTAAAAAACACATTTTCGACCCTTTTCCTTTGGCACTGAACGCTCCACATTAAAAAAAAATTAATATCGACATATAAAAATAGGGTTTGTATTGAGGAAAAGGTCTGTGACCATGCGATGATACCTCACCCCTGTGGAACAGTCTTAATCAATTCAATTCTTTATTGATGGAATACCATGACATGAGGCGTACATCATACACAAATTAACATTCAATGATATAAAATATTTTCTTTTCTTATCTTAAAACATTCGTCTAAATATTTGCACAAATATTTGGTGAATTTATAATTCACAGGATTTATAACATCTTCAATATCAAAAATATCAAAATGACCCAACGATTCTTCAAATTTATCTCTAATGCCTTGATATAAGTTACAGTTTAACAGAAAATGCTCTTCATCTTCAACTTAATTAATACAGAACTTGCAATATCTATTTGAACGAGGAATAGGAGATTGACAATATCTACCAACTTCAATATTCAAAGGGTGTGCACTTATTCGTAGTTTCGAAAGTTGTGATCTTAAGGTTTTCTGTAATGGATATGTTAAATATTCTTGTATTTTATAAATTCATAATTGTAAATTAGTTATTTTGCTAAAAAATAATAATTTACCCTCCTCTAAATGTTTAGTATAATGAAATTGATCAAAAATGGATTTTTCAAAGAATTTTCTGAGTTGATTTGAAAATTTTTCATAGGAAACACTCAAAGATTAATCGGCGATAACTTCAGGATAAATATCAATTTGACAAATTCAATAGCGTCATTCGAAGGGGGACCTAAGACTTGTGAGTGCACCTCCCCAAACCCCTCCTAGTGACCCCCCCCCCCCCCCCCCCCCTCGTGATATCTTCTTCTTCTTCCTTATTGACCTTCCGCTTATCGGAGCACTCCCCACGCAGAGGGGATAACCTATTAAACATGACATTATAATATTGTATCAAGACAACATTTCAAATTCTTCTATTACTCCTCACACTCGTCCACCATGTCTCATGCACAAGGTACCTTCCACTATGTTATATTGTATGTAAGTGTATGCAGTGTATGCGGGGAACATGCCAAGAAATCCTTAGCGGTTTAGTTTCTACAGAGTAAACCGTTACAAGATTATCATCTTTTATGATACCAGCTGCTGTAATAATCTACCGTTTCGGGACGACCGGCAGATTTGGACAGAATTTCTTGGCATGGGTGTGATTTATGTACTACAGTGGATGGTCCGTATTTCCAACGGCCTTTAACATGCCATCACACGAGGTAAGCTCCTCAGCCGCAGCTGCCGAGGGGCCACTCAGACCGTTTTAGCTCCCTCTGTGTCGATCAGAGAACAGGTGGGGCGAGATGATTTACCTCTAAGAGAGTCCGTCCTCAACGGGATTCGAACCAGGGATCTTCAAGTTGAAAATCCTGCGCTAATCTGACTGAGCTTTGCGCCCCCATCAATATCACAAATTCAATTTTTGTGATACAAATATGGAAAAGTTTGCGATATTACAAATTAGAATTCGGGATATAAAAAAAAATCGATTTTTTGATATCACAAAAATTAGAATTTATGATATAAAAATCGATTTTTTGAGGGATATAAAAAAATACATAACGGAATTTGTGATACCAAAAAATCCAATTTGTGATACCACAAATTCTAATTTTGATATAAAAAATAGGTAATAAATAGTAATTAAAATGACGCCCCGCCTATATTTGGTTCCTTTTCCTGTAACATGAATATCTTGTTCCCATCCTTTCACAGCAATGAAAGCAAACGACAACGATCACACAGTGATATAGATAGTCACTGTCACTGACTGAATACCTCCAGCCTTTCCCCAACCATAAAGGACTCGTGTCAATATCTTCTTCATTTGAGTAGATTGAAATATTTCTTCCAGAGGGAAGGGATGATAACAAATAAAAACACAAACACTCAAATACACAAATTTTCGGCCCCTTGGCCTTTATCAAGTGTAAAAAACGACGATCTTAATTTTGACGATTTTGATCGTCGTTTTTTACACTTGATAAAGGCCAAGGGGCCGAATATTTGTGCATTTGAGTGTTTGTGTTTTTATTTGTTCTTTACATCAATCGCGATCGAATGAGTTTAATTTATGTATAATCAGGAAAATCATAAACCTCCGACAATTTTCATGCCATTTCTAGGTCCTTTTAAACAGTGGTGGATCCAGAAGATCAATATTATTCTTAGTTCTACGAGGCATGAAGCAACGAGCGGGGGGGGGGGGGGGGGGTAACCCATTAGTTCTGGCCCCTCGTTACAGTGCAACGGAGAAGTGATATTTTGCTGTTTCTTCAGCAACAGCAAAATATCAGCTGTTTCTTCGGAAACAGCAAACTGAAATTGTTTTAAATATCAGCTCTTTCTTCAGAAGGGCCACTCAGACCAGAGTAAGGTATTACGTACACTTGTCTCGAGAAGATGACTCCTACTTGAATGAATGTTAAGTTTTGTACTGATCTATATATAGTTTGGACCCCCTCCGAGGTAAAATGCTAGCCTGATCCCCACCTGATCAGCATGTTCAAAGAAAATAAAACTGCGTATTTATATCAGTATACAGCTCCTAATCCTATTCTAACATTACAAGAATTGTTATCATACGCCCGCCATATAATGGTGGGGGTATAGAAAAAATAGAGAAAAAAATCCCACCATATTTCAAAAGAAAAGAAACTCCTTGTATTTCCTATAGCTACACACCAACAGTTGCATCTAAGATTTACAATTACAAACGATTCTTGCAGTGTATTGATTTAAGTAATCCCTCACTACATCCACTTCCTTGCGAATGTTCTTCATCGAATTTCAACTACTCTCCTTGTGGACACGTTATTACTGGTGACCTTAGTATAGTCAAGAACGACAAGCTGAGAGAATTGTTAAAAAAAGGGTCCCAAATACAGAGAAAGTATGTCCTTTACATGGAATCTAAATGTCAAAATTATCATGGACTCTTGTGAGGAATATGCAAGACGTTAAACGTTGGGCAAAGAAAGAGGATATGCAGCTTGACATCCTTTCCGAATGGATAAAATCAATCAGAGGTTTACTTTTATCTAGAATTTACCGATTAAAATCAACTGTGAACATCAGATTCGAGTCTATATTTAAAGACCCTGATGTTATCACAGAGCTTACCTACCTCCAAGAACATTATGTAATCACACCAGCGGTCAAAGCCTCAAATAATTACACATTTATCTGCAAAAAGTACTATCTCGACAGTCTAGTTAAAGAGTTGGGTTTAAATTCGACACCTGGAAATTCCCACTTACACCCCAACAAACCTTTCTGCCTCTGAAATGATAGATAACCACAAATCAGCTCTTTCTTCCTTTGGCTTCAACACTAACAAATTAGATTTAGATATACCATACTTATACTGCATACCTAAAATGCATAAGAATCCGTACAAACAACGTTTCATCGCTGGTTCCTCAAAACGTTCTACCAAATCTGTATCGATCTTACTCACCAAAGTGTTATCTGAAATCAAGTCTGGGCTTCAAAAATATTGTTCGACAGTATATTCTCGCAGTGGAATCAACCAGATGTGGATTTTAAAGAATTCGAAGGAACTTTTAGAACATCTGAAATCCACTCATTTTAGTAGAGTCCATTCGATCAAAGCCTTTGATTTTTCGACACTTTACACTACAATTCCACATTCTAAAGTGAAAGAGAGACTCGCAACAATGATAAGTAATGCGTTTACAAGTAAGAACGGTAATCGAAAATACAAATTTATTGTTGTTAACTATGACAAAACCTACTTTGTAAAAGAAAAGTTCGATTCTGAATATAAGCGCACTGAAACAGACATTATTCAGATGTTAAACGTTCTGATCGACAACATTTTTGTGGGGTTTGGAGGAAAGGTCTTCCAGCAAATTGTCGGAATTCCAATGGGGACCAATTGTGCCCCACTTCTTGCCGACATTTTCCTTTACTCGTACGAAGCTGAATTCATTCAATCTTTGGTCTCTGAAGGGAAAAGATACTTAGCTTCTGACTTCAATTTCACTTACAGATACATAGACGATGTGCTGTCTATCAATAATCCAAAATTCGCGGATTACCTGAGCAGTATCTATCCTTCGGAGCTTGAAGTCAAAGAAACTACAGAGACAAATAATTCAGCATCCTATTTGGACATAATTTTGTCCTACGACACTGATGGTCACATGAACACCTCGCTCTATGACAAACGTGACGACTTCAATTTCAGCATTACAAACTTTCCTTTTCTGAGAAGCAACATCCCTTCATCGCCTGCTTACGGCGTGTTCATATCTCAGTTGATACGTTATGCCAGAGCAAGTACCAAATATACGGATTTTGTTCTGAGAGCTAGGCGTCTTTCAGTTAAGCTTCTCAGTCAGGGATATGTTTGTGACCGACTAACATCGTCACTGAGGAAGTTCTACGGTCGATATGGGGAACTCGTCATACACTATGATGTCCCAGTCTCTCCAGAATGGTGGATGATATTCTGTCATCGACCATTTGAACCATCCAACCAAAGATTGTACTCTATGCCTTCCGAAATGGAAGTAACTGGATGTGACAGTTCTACCGAATTGAAGCGGCGGGTGTTGCATGCAAGCAGGAGATGCTTACTCTTCCTGGGCACCTGGTCTCACTCCCATATCGGGAGTTCGCTTCTTTTCATGTGGTGGAGGTTTTTGTTTATTTGCTTTGGTTCCTGTTTTATCCTGATTTTGTATGCCTTCGGTTTCTGAATTATCGATTTTCATCTGTATACAGGGATATGGTCATTATCCATATTTGTCATAGTGATGCACTTGTCCGTGCGTGCGTGCGTCCGTCCCACCTGTGGTTTCCGGACATTTAAAGGAAAACTATTACAGATAATCAATTCATTTCTTGCATAAAGCTTTTATACCAAGACATACAGGTCAAGTTCGAATATGGGTCATTTCCCTCAATATTGTGCAGAGTTATGCCGCTTGAAACTTAGAAAAATTCCAAATTTTGGGGTTTCCGGACATTTAAAGGTAAACCGCTATAGATAATCAATTCATTTCTTGCATATAGCTTTTACACCAAGAAATACAGGTCAAGTTTGAATATGGGTCATGTCCCTCAATATTGTGCAGAGTTATGCCCCTTGAAACTTAGAAAAATTCAAAATTTTGTGGTTTCCGGACATTTTAAGGTAAACCGTTACAGATAATCAATTCATTTCTTGCATATAGCTTTTTCACCAAAAAATACAGGTGAAGTTTTATATGGGTAATGTCCCTCAATTATTTGCAGAGTTATGCCCCTTGAAACTTAGAAAAATTCAAAATTGATTCAAAACTGATTTTTAAACTTCTGTTTATCTTGGAAGTAATTACTAGTACATATAAACCGATTTTTACAACACTAAAAGTGGAAGCTCGAGTCCGACTTGAGAAATCAAATAATTATAACGCAGATAATTCATGAATGGACGGATGGATTTTGTTAAAACTTTCAGAATTTCTTAGAAATGGATATTAGAATTGTCTTTCTAGATATTTTTATTTTTATAATAGATCAATAAAAATATAAAGAAAGACAGAATGATAAGAAATCTCCTTTTCCCAGATTGATGGATAATATTTTTTGTGTTTGAACTAAAATAAGTAAAAGCCGAGTAAAAGACAAAAAGCCGAGTTGAGATTTCAAATTCGGATTTCTCGGTATTGGGTTGTTAGATTTTTATGAAATTTTGAGAAAATGTCCATTTTATATACTCAAATCGATGTATATCATTTGATTTTGAAATATTTGCTTTTCTGGGAAGTAATCAGCTATAAACATATTTTTACCACACTGAAAGTGATAGTCCGAGTTGAGAAATAAAAACGCTGATGATTCATGTATGGATGGATGGATTTTCCAAACTTTCAGAGAAATGCAATTACGATTGATCAGAAACCTTCCTTTCCCACATTTGGTTTCAATATTTTTTGAACCAAAAATAAGCATAAAAAGCCGAGTCCGAGTCAAAGGTAAAAATCCGAGCTGAGATTTCAAAGGAGCTGTTAAGATAAGGCGTAAAATCAGCCCTGAAAAGTGGGTTTTTGAAAATTGAAATTTCAAGAACTTTTCTAAGTAAAATGTATGCCTATTCTGAATACCATCAGAATATGAAGTTATTTTTTATCTTTTTTACATATTATTGCTGATTTTGGGGTCAAATCTTCTCTTTTTCTCATAGAAATCAATAGAAAACGGAAAAGTTTTTTTAACATTGTTCCCCCCGGATTTACAGAAAACCACTTTTACTGGAGATGTATATCAATGATACAAATTTTTTGGCAAAGTGGGGTTCTGTATCTCCGGGGGGAACACAACCCCATAGACGAAAAACCAAAAAATGGAAAGGGGTGCATTTTTTAAGAATCGATCTTTTTGACTATAAAATTAAGCACATGTGCCCTTATCTTAACAGGTCCTTCGAATTACTTGGTTATGGATGCAAAGGTTTTTAAGTGAAGATTTCAGAAAGATTTCTTAAAGTATTGATGAAAAAAAAAATAAATGTGATCTATTCTCCGATTGCTGAGAAAATATATCATAAATTGATAATGAAAAAAAAATTCAGCTTCTATTCGACGTAGAATTTGTCGAACATATTACTCAGGAATGGGGTTCTGTACATCATAGAGTGAAAACTTGGCTTGAATGTCGACTATCCATATGTAAAAAAAAAAAAACATGAAAGATTGGAATTCTTTATTTTTTTGTGCTTTCTAAATTGCATTTCTTACAAATTCTGAAAGTTTGAACGAGATCCTTCGATCCAATCATGAAAAGATGCTTATTTTGATTTTTCAACTCGGACTCGGACTACGTACCACTTTGTGTGTGTGAATTTCGGTTTATAGCTGATTCTCTATAATAAGATGATTAATCATTTAAAAATCAAATTAATACATAGATTTATCACATGATACACCCGTTATGCAGTGATATGATAACACGTTACATATCGCTCTGCTTGAATGCGATTGGTCAAGTTTGGAAGCTAATCACATAAACCTTGACAAATGTGACCTTTCAAATATCGGTCAACTGTTAAATTCTGATTTCAGACCCGGAGTCAATATCAATGATTAAAATTGTTGTTGTTGAATTAATTCTTGTATTAAAAACTATTCAAAATTGAAAAATATACTTTTCTCTTACGCACAGAATATCTATACGATGGGGACACTATATTTCTCATGGCGTTGCAGACGACTTCTAGATCACGGCGTGATTCGCCTCTGTAGTTCTCGGAAACGTTGATTTCACGTTAGAAATGCACATTTTTAGGCAATATCATGTGATAAAAAGAATCTCAAATGAATTTTCATTTCATTCGATGTATTATGAAACTCGTTGTGCGTTTTATAACCCCTCGCCAAGGCTCGGGGATATAAAGCTCGCAACTCGTTTCATAATACATCGTATGAAATGAAAATTATTTGAGATCCTATATTTATTCGTATAAAATAAATATTTCCTTAGACTTTCATTAAAATCTATGCACTCATAACAGAGAAAATCGAGTTTGAAATCTTAGCCCGGACTCGGATTTTCGTTTTGACTCGGACTCGGCTTTTGATTATTCTAAGGTTACAGTAAACAGTTTTTTTCATGACGTCATTCCTTGACGCGCACCCTCAACCCAGCGTCATATAATACTATCATAAAATACATACCTATCAAAGTATACATATGGTTAAAAAGAATAAATCTTACACTTTATCATGCTTACACAAGATTATACCTATAACTTATGATAAGATGTAGAAATGTGCTCGACAAAGGGGAAAATAGTAAAAATTTGACGGTACCGCGGGGCAGCTTCTATAGCGGAAACGACATTGTTCCATAAATATTTGGGGAATAAAATTCATATAAAAGAAAGAGTGTATCTATTTCAATAAAATATAAAAGTGAATTAGGGATTGACCGTGTAGTTAAGGAGAAATCAATATGACCACCAAAAACACTGAAAATCATGATGTCCCTTTTGGCGCCCCTTACTGTGGTAGACTCCTTTAATGAGCCCCAGCTCATTGCCTATGAACACGTGTTTCAGAAAATGAAAATTTCCCATAATCTTGCAAATATCTTACAGATTTTAATGATACCTCATAATATGCCATTATTTTAATTATCATGCATTGCATACAGTATGAAGATCAAGGCTCAGCTCTTATTATTAAAAAAATTGACCGGGGCCAAATCAGGTTAGAGATTATACGAAACTGTTTATTGAAACCTAATATTGTAAATAATCTAGGAAAAGGAGGTTTCTGATCATTCATATTTGCATTTCCAAAAAATTCTGATAATTTGGAAAAAAAAAATCCATCCTTCCATCATGTCCATTCATGGATAATAGAATCTGAAATTTTTCTTTCTCAACTCGGACTGGGACTACCACTCGGTTTATAGCTAAATACTTCCAAGATATGGAAATATTTCGAAATCAAATGATATACATCGATTTGTATCTATAGAATGGATATTTCCTGAAAAATTCCCCAAAATCTATTTACTTGTTGCCGATAAATTTATCTGAATTTAAAGCCTGAGGTTCAACTCGGCTTTTTGTCTTTGACTCCCGAGGACTCGGCTTTTGCTTATTTTAGTTCTAAAACAAAATATTGATCATAAATCTGAGAAATGAAGGTTTCTGAGCATTCTGAACAAAATCCGTCCGCCCATTAGTGAATTATCTGCGTTTTTTTTTTTTTTATTTCTCTTTAGCTATATAATTTCTTCAAAGATATACAAATGTTTTTACATCGATTTATAGAGGACGCAGTCCGCGCCGCAGGCGCGGACGTAGTCCTCTTGAAGATAACACGTGTAAATAAATAGGAAAAATACTGGTTTCCAATGTTAATTCTGTACAAATTCTGTATAACCTACAAACTCAGCCGTGCGGTTTCGCCAGAGTCTCGGGGCTTACTACTCAACCCATGTATATTCGGAATAATCATGGCTGACTTCCGGTCTACATGGACGGAGGATTATTGGACAACCTGTTTTCAGCGGTATATACGAAGTCAATAATTTAATTGAATCCATTGAATCATACTTTACTTACTTGATTATATGTGATTTGAAACCGTTTCATCTTACTGCCATCTTCAACAAGTTACGACTAATACGTCATGACGTCAATATGCAACGTCATTATTACGTCAGAATGCAACGTCATCATGTAGCAGGAAAAACGTTGTTTCGCGGACTATCTGTACATTAGCTAAATATTTTGCCCGACCATAACGTTGTTTCTATTCCGTTGTCTTTTGTTGGGGGGGGGGGGGGGTGTATGTGGAAAAACGTGTGGGACGGGCGAATTATTGAAGCTATCTGCATATATGTGTGTGTGCAGAATTGTTCAAATTTTCAAGAAACTGTCAGACCGATTCTGCACCGAGGTCTCTCTCAGTTGTAGCTAAATAACTTGCATGACTAGAGGCGGTTTTTTTTAAATTTGGTTTTATTTTGTTTTATTTATTTGTTTGATTTTTATTTGGTTGGTTTTTTTAGGGGGGGGGGGGTTGCCGCTGGGGTGAAGTTGAGGGAGCAAATATATGTGAAAAATACTGAAATTTGTGCAGATATGACAAGGTTTGAACTGAATTATCGTCGATATATCTTCCGGAACGGGAAATACGGGAAATACAAAGTGCGCAAACTCTTAATTTAGCGGGAAAGAGTGCTTCTTCAGCAGAAAGTAAACAAAGTGTATCAAGATGGAACAGCTTAGCACTGGCTCCCTTGAGGTATCGACAATATTCAAGGAAGTTTTCAGATCTTAATTAAATGCCAATGTCAATGATTTTGAACCGCACCCCAAATACAGGGATGATAATTTGTTGAAATTCGGGGCCAAGTGCCACCCGTTGAAGTGGGCTCCCAAGTCAAAATATGTAGGCGCCCACATCAAACAATTAGCCCACATCAAAACGTTGTATCTAGATTTATATCCCCCCTTTTCTCCTTCCAAGTATCAAGTGATGGTCATCGTACAGGAACACGTGTACTGAGAACGAAATTAACAAGTTAACAACAGGTTGGGGAAAACTTCAAATCGAGCTATTATAGCTTGATCAGGCTAATATGAACATAGGCAAAGCCTATAGGAGAGCGCAGCTGAAGTATATTCTTTGTACGTCTTACATTCATTCGAAATTCAAATATTTATCTAAACTTATAAAGTTCTCTGTTAAGATAAAATTTCATTACTATTTTAAACAGTGAAGTAACGTACATTTTATATAGAAAATCACTGATTCAGTGAGCCAAATAAAACGGAACACCCCTCCATTGCAACTTTCGTTTAATCTCTATTTTTATTTTATTTTTATTCATTTCTATTAATTCAATTAGATTTACAAAGAAATGAAGCTCCTTCATTTTCAATGATGAGAAAATTATTGCATTCTAGACGATTTTACCAATACAATAGAGCGGAGACAAATTCCGACATCAGTGCCTCCACCTTTCTTGTAGCTCTCGTGTTTTAAAGAAAAATCTAAAGATATAGAAAATTATTATTTTCAAGAAATAAACATTTGATCAAATTAAGATATGTTTACAATATAACGACACAAGCACACATAAAAATCCGACCCTCCCCCTCGGAATTTTGCGCTAAAAATTTCCTCGGGGACCAATTTGTCCGGACTAACGAATCATCGCTGTATATATCGAAACTGATTGACTGTTGCTCATATTGATCAAGTTATTAATTTCATAACCTCGTATATTGAGAAAATAAAGAATAACTGGCTTGAATTAATAAAAAGGTTGAAGAATTTACAAAAACAGTGAGCACTGTCCTTTCAATTCATGGACAACACAGCAAAGTTTTCATGAAAATCTTATGTATAAGACATTAAGTTCAGTGCAGCGCATTGAATTATTGTGAGGAAGTTTTTAACAGGGGAGAGCGGAGGGGGTGAGTCACGGGGCAAAAATTTGGCTGCATGGCTTAACATTTCTTTCCAAAATAGAAAAAAAAAATCCATACCAAAGGGTTCAGAAATATCCCTCAACTTTCCAAAAGACCCCAGAAAAAAAATCAGCCTAAAATGGATTACGACTTGTCATTCAAAAAATATTTTCAATCAATACCTTTAGATGAAGAAATTTACAGAGCCACCAGACCACTGTGGTCTTTCCTCCCCCACCAAACCACCAATCCCCTCTAGATCCCCGTTGCTTGTCTTTGAGTTTGAAAAAGCTAGATCCACCAAGAAATAAATATTATCCATATGATCATCAAATTATCTACTATGTTTAGTAAGTATGCATTTTGTGATCCTCCCGCTCCTCTATGCAGTTGCATGTCACTTTTCTACAATGTACAATATTATGTACACGTGTGCGCTGTGAGAGTGGCCTAGATTTACAATGTGACGTAGACAATGACGCACTATGACATGTGGCAGACGAAGTTCAAGGACTGTGCACATGCAGTGTGTACACTCTCAACTGTTCTTAGCTTTTAGCCTAATTTAGGATGTTAGTTCGGGTATTAGTGGATCAGACTTATTCAAAATTTAGGATAAAGGTATGATCTACTTTTGTCATTCATCTTCACAGTGCAATCTAATGGCACGCTACCATTTGCCCAGTTTGAGGTAAGTCTTCTGACTTCTGACTTGATTATCAAAGCTAGGCCTACTGAATATTCTGTAGTTTCGTTTGAAATTGATCTGCTGCGTGCCGTTGTGGCACTACGATTTTTGTGTCAATTCAGCAATCTAGATCTAACCTCGCGATGATGAAATAATTTCATTTAATGTTAAAATCATCGTTAAAAAAAAGGGGGGGTCTTTCTGTTTTTCGCTCGTTTAAAGAGCAGAACACAAACCTTCACGCGCACTTACGTTGCAAGTTACGTCATTCGAATTTTAAAAACAAATACTTTTATTTACAAATAGATAAATCTAGATATATATACTGAAATAATACTTGTGAGTTCAATCAACTAATTCTTTTTATATAAATGATATAATACGTTTGAGAAAAGAGATATCGATTATCTTCTTTCATTAAATAAATAAATAAAAAAAAATGACGGGTATGTTATGTGTTATCCATTTACTTCCGCTTCCTCTTCTACGCACATGCGCACTTCCTTCTTCCGTGCGAGAAAGAATTTATGTACCATAGTGTGTAGAAATGGCGATAGGCAAAAGGGGTAGATACGGGGTTTTCATTTGTTTATCCTTTTCGGAGACATTTCTATCTATGAGTTCGCTTCGCGAACGGCCGCTTCGCGGCCGTTCGAGCTGCGCTCTCTATAATAGCTAGAACAAGCTATTGCCTAATAACATTTTTCAATACAAAATTTAACTAAAATCAAAATTTTTGAAAAATATTCACTGATTCAATTTGTACTCGATATATACCAATAATTTTAACAAGGCACATATATTCAAGGCAGTGGCTCCGGATACGAACGTTCGTATCTTTAGACCTATGTCTCGGCATACGAACACAAATCGTAGTTAGCTTCTGCATATATACTTGGTTCGGGCTTTTGTTTTCAATGCATCTTGTGTTCAAATTGCATCTTTTTGTGACATATTCTGAAAAGTGAATTGGCCTAAGTAATGAGTACTGAGTTGCATCTACACGTACGTATTTCTTATCGTCTCAAAACTTTCAAAAACTTCCAAATCCCGCTTGAGCGACGGAACGTCAGTACGCACAACAGCCGACAATATTGTGTACCTATTACTGAACAGTGATCACTATATAATGATTGAGAGCATAGAAATAGCCTCGTGTCGGTTGCTAAATTACAGATTATTCAGAATAAACTTGTAAACCTTGATATAGTTATAAAAATCATCTTATTATTTTGCTATGGACACATGACCAGTGTCACTTGACAGTTACAGACCAATCAAAAACATGTTCGTACCCCGAGGCATAGGTCTAAAGATACGAACGTTCGTATCCGGAGCCACTGGGTATATTCAAATATGGACCGATGATGAGCAACAAGATTTTGAAAAAACGAAAAATTTGAGGTTCCTTATCTCCGTATCTGTTGGTATTTCAATAGGGGTTTCTATACAAAAGTTGTAGTATTTTATCAGTACTAGTGCGACTTGTAAACAAAATTTAATTATCATCAATTTTTAATTTTTTTCTTAAAAAAAAATAGTTTTATGATAGCTACATGGAGCTATTATAGCCCGATCGAACTATTATAGCTCGATCTGAAGTTTTCCCCAACCTGAACAACCAAAATGAGAGAGAGAGACTGGTGTACATGTTGATCTACATGTAGTCCGACTTGCAGACCTACGACGTTGTTACCTGTTTTTTCGTCTTCGGTCTGACTGCTATGCATAGGCAAAACTTGAGAATTTCGGTGTGAAAATTTTTTTGCAAGTCGTCCTTTGTTTTTGACAAATTCCAGTCTCTTCAACCAAAAAATAAGTCAACCAGTCCTCCTGCCCCTAAAATATCCCCTCTAGGCCTGGTTTCACCTCTGTGCGCATGGCAAATTGTTGTCGATCAGAGGAAAATCGGAAGAGAAGAAGAGGTGAAACCAGGCTTAGAGGGGATTTTTTAGGGGCAGGAGGACTGGGCGAGTTATTTTTTGGTTGAAGAGACTGGAATTTGTCAAAAAAGGGAGGACTTGCCGATTTTTTTTTTGCACCGAAATTCTCATGTTTTCCCTATGCATAGCAGTCAGACCGAAGACGAAAAGTAAGTAATATTTTAGTAAGTAATATTTATTTAAAGTCGGCACTGTGTACATAAATAACAAAGAACATAAGCTCTGTAGAGCTTTTAAAACCGACATGGACATAATACTAAAACATGTACATAAGAAAAATAAAAACAAAATTAAATCAAGCACTGGAAATAAAATGTACATGGCAAACACTGACTGAAAGCTATAAACAAGGCATATAAGAGCTAAAAGCTTATACAAAATAAAATCATGCAAACAAAGCTAATTAAGAAATCAAATTAAACAGCAAGGTAATCAGCACTAAAAGCTAAAAAAATAAAGGAGAAAGACACTTGAAGTATCACAGGAAATAAGAGATTGGATGAGAGACTAGGAAGATTACACTAAAAATAACCTATAGAACAAATATATCACATATTTGTAAACCATACAAAAATCACACGAACAATGACATGAATAAATACCACATGATATATACACACCAGAAAGACAGAAAGGCTGGGGATCTACATGGAAGGGGAAAGAGGGGTTGCATCCAGGAGGACAGAAAAGCATTTCTGAGAGAAGACTCCACTCACCACTGCCATCATAGGATGTTACTCCAGCAGTGAGTAGAGCTCCCTTCAAGGGTAGCTGGGATAACTACAAAGGATATCAAAGTGAAAAGGATAAGGATCAAGGGGGCGTATAATTAACTTGGGTCGGGATTAAAGTTACATCCAGGAAGACAGAAAAGCATTTCTGAGAGAAGACTCCACTCACCACTGCCATCATAGGATGTTACTCCAGCAGTGAGTAGGGCTCCCCTCAGGGGTATCTGAGATGACTGCAAAGGAGAGCAAAATGAAAAGGATAGGATCAAAAAAAAAAAAAAAAAAAAAAAAAAAAAAAAAAAAAAAAAAAAAAAAAAAAAAAAATTGAGCAAAATATTCAAAGTGAACAAAATTCAGGTGATGCAGCCCCTTCTGCAAGCATTACATTTACAGTTTGGCCCTTCCCATGATTCAATATATTGTCGAAATTGAGTTTGTGTGGTTAAAGATCTTGCTTCCTCTGGGAGGGAGTTCCAGAGCGAAGCAGCTGCATACCTAAAAGATTGTAAACCATACCTGGTAGTGTTGGTCCTAGGGACTTCTGCTGAATTATGGTGCCTGAAGTTATAGTTAGATGATTTAAATTTAACAAGATCATGTACAAAATCCGGGCATTGCTTGTGTAAGATTTTGAAAGTTTCCAAAGCTATCGTACGGAGTCTTCTTACTTTTAGAGATGGAAGTTTACTTCTTGCCAGAAGGTCCTCATAACTGCTCTGATAATCATCATAGATAAACTTTAGGGCTCTAAACTGGATTCTTTCAAGTTTGCGAGTGTTTGACTCACTACAAAAATGCCAAATGATAGGACAGTAGTTAAAGTTTGACAACACAAAAGAATGATAAATCGTTAATTTGCTAAGTTTATTTAAGTTTTTTCCAAAACGTTTCAGGCAGTTTAATTGTTTTGATGCTTTTTTACAAATATTAGTTATATGTTTGTTGAAATCCAGTTTATAGTCCAAAGTTACCCCAAGTAGTTTAACTTCATCCTCACATTGGATGTTAGTAGATTCAATTTTGATTTCTTTGATTTTTTCTTTTGATTTTTTGCCGACTGCAATTGCCTGGAATTTGGATGGGTTAGCTTTCATTCTGTTGAAGCTGAACCAATCTATAAGAGTGGAGCTATCATTGACTAAGGCCGAAACAACTTTTTGGGGGTCTGAATCACTATGAGATAGAGTGTTATCATCTGCATAGTTATAAAGAGTCGCGTTTTGCACAAATAGAAAAATGTCATTGATGAAGATGTTGAACAGGACTGGACCAAGGATGGATCCCTGAGGTACCCCTTTTATTGTGTTTTTGTAACTACTAATGAATCCATTTAATTTTACGCATTGGAATCTGTCCGAAAGGTAGCTTGTGATGAGTTTTAGGGAGTGTTCCGTGACTCCATAATATTTTAACTTTTCCAAAAGAAGTTTGTGGGGGAGGCAATCGAAAGCTTTTGAGAGGTCCATAAGGACAGCACCTATGAATTTGTGTTGGTCCAGAGCCTGTTTCCAGTCTTCAACAACCCTGAGTAGTGTACTTTGGCAGCCAAAACCTGGTCGAAATGCTGCGAGAAAAGGATTGAAAATATTTTGGAAATGATCAAGTAGCTGAATATTAATGGCTCTTTCGAAAATTTTAGAAATGGTGGGTAGAATACTCACTGGTCTATAATTACCTTTTTCTAAGATACTTTCCTTCTTATAGATTGGGACAACTTGTGCAGATTTTAGTTTGTCAGGGAACACAGAGGAGTTTAGAGACTTATTGACTAAAGTAGTAATTGGTTTGACTAGAGCTGGTGCAGACAATTTTAGAAGTTTTGGGGAGATGGTGTCTCTGCCAGTAGCTTTTTTATCATTGATAGAATTAATCTGTTTACGAACAAACTCCTCACTTATATTTTCAAAATTTAGGTGTTTTTCTACCGGTATATTATAATTTTCAGAAATTTGGACTATGCTTGGGTGTTTGCTGTTGATCGGGACATCAGAGGATCCGACGTCCCTAGCAACATTCACAAAAAATTCATTAAAAATATCACTGACTTGATTTTGATCTGTAATTAGTTTTCCCTTTTCCTCTAAAACTGTATCTTTGGTTGTTTTACATCCTTTATTTGTCATAAATGGTGTGATTGTAGGCCAGAAGTCTTTTGATTTCGGGCCACCTGAGCATCTTTCGACAAAATATCCATTTATTGCTTTCTTTTTCAGTTTGTTTACTAAATTCCTCTGTGTTCTGTAATTTTCCCAATTTACATTATCTTGACATTTTTGGTATTTGTTAAAAAACATTTTCTTTTTATATATTGCCTTTCTGAGATTCTGGTTGAAATAAGGGACTTGGTTACCACATATTTTTCTTTTTTTAAACGGTGCATGTTTGTCCATGACCTTGATGACATTCTCTTCGAAAATTTCATAGCCTTCATTTACATCAGCCTTGGTGATCTCCGACTCTAAATTCAGATTTGTCAGGTCTTCAAGAAATAATTCATGATTGAAATTTTTAAAACTTCGACAGTTTTTCCATTTTGTTTCTTTTTTTGGAATGGGTATATTTAATAGAAAAGATATAATGTTGTGTACATCACTTATGCCGCAGGGAAAATTTAGAATGTTAGAGCAAAACTTTGGTTTATTTGTAAGGATGTAATCTAATAGACTGGGTCTACCAATGCTGGTGTAACATGTCGGCTCTTTGACAAGATTTTTAATGTCAAAAATATCACACGAAAAAACAGATAACATCGTCGTAGGTCTGCAAGTCGGACTAATCTACATGGACCGTTTATTTGACGACTTTGAACGATAATTGCAGGTGGTCAGTTGTTTGAGTAGACTAAATAATCCAGTCTCTCCGCTGCCGCTAAAAGAGACTGAACCCCACTATGGTTGTTACAGAAGGAAGTCGGACGAAACTGTTGCCTAACGATTTATCCATTTTGAGGGTCTGAAATATTGATTTTCTTGTTGACGGGACTAAAGGAAACATTTATTAAACTGTCTCTACCAGCCTCACGTTTTTTCTCGCTTCATTATTACATTTTTTTGCCAATTTTTAACTCCCTACCAAACTAATCAGACAAAGCGAAAGTTCTGAGAACCGACCAATCAGAACAAAGGATAAAGAAAGTTGATCACGTGATATTTTGTATCTTTCGTTCTGATTGGTCATCAGACTTCGTTCTACAACAAACGTGGTGGGATTCAGTCTCTTTTAGCGGCAGCGGAGAGACTGGATTATTTATTCTATCATTTGAGCTCAGCGCCATCAAAATCAGTTTTGGTAATTTTTCCTTGTTAAATTTCCCTTACGATTTTAGATGTTTCTATATTTCAAATATTAAAGTAGGGTTTTGATTTCGGTATCTCATGCATAGATAAATCAATGAATACAGATAAATCCTGTTATAAACATATTACGTCCCCGGACAGTGACTTTGTGCTATTTTGGAAATGTTAGATGAAGTTTTGGTATACTGATTTAAAATGAGAATGCTTCTTTACCAGGGAATAAGAAAGCGAACCGAAAATGTGTCAAATACCCATGAGATTTTTGTTTCACAACGTGAGTTACGACAACTACGAAACAAGGAAACAATTATGAATCTTAAAGTTGCCAAGTGGGCGATCAGAAAAACATTTTTGGTAGTCCACACTAAATTTTTAGTCGCATTGGCGAGTGGGCGAGTGCTTTTTTGCGTCCATGAAATACCAGACAATCTGAATGTCACCAAACAAACCTGGTAATATTTGCTTCGGTCTGGTAATATATATCAACTTTTTCTTAATTAATAAACGTGTGAATTTCTACAAGAATTCAAAAATGTCTGGTAAGTTGTAAGAACTTTCACGATGTCAGAAATGCACATAAAATGACATATGTTACCATTAGGGCTGGGATGATTAGGGTATCCTTGGAATCGCTTCGGCAGTCTTCGTAAAAACTCGCTAGCCCGACCGCCCGGGCTACCAAATATTTCTCCAGGCCACCGAAAATTGCTGCTGAACTAGCGCGACTGGCTAGTGACTTTTACTGAAATGCAGGGTTCTCATTAAAAGCCAACAGGCGGCAAGTTCTCACCTCCTACTTTGGTAAAAATTGCCACCTACTTTCCGTAAAAAAACAAAAACCAGTCATATCTCAATTTCTATTGCTGGTAAACAGTCAGGGGTGCTACTTCAACAAGTAATTAAAAAAATTACCTTTTCAAGTAACTTTCTAATTTTGCCTTCTAAAATGATTACCTCTAAAAGTAACTGATTTACTTACGATGTCCATGCAACATATTACTTATACAAGTAATAAACATAAAAAGTAAGGCAATGGATGGGTTGTAATGATTGTAGCATACACATTTAAAGTTCTCAAGGTTTTAATTGTTATAAGGGCTACTCGTATCAGTAATAATTGCTTCAGTAACAGAAATATCAAGGTAAAACCATTCCCTTAAAATTACTTGTTTAAGTAATATTTATTGAAAGGGGCTTATCTTTAAATGAAAGGAGTAAAGCTTTAAGCAAATATCGTAATTTATATTTAAATTTTATTTTGAAAAGGAAAGTCTGAATTTACAGGAAAAATTATTGCTATTGGTATGAAAATTCTGTTAAAAAATCTACAAGGTTACAAACTTGCACAAATTTGCAACTTTTTATGTGAAATTCCGCTACAATTTCGGCTATCTTTCTTAACTCAAACAGTTTCTTCTGAGAAAGTTATTTCCTTTTGAAAATAATGGAAGTGCTGTTGCCTTCTACTGTTGTATTTTCTTACTTGCCATAGGAAATAAGACATTATTTAACTTTTTATGTGAAATCATGGGTACATTTGATATCAGTCAGATAATTACTTGAAAAGGTAAGTTTTTAGTTACTTGTTGAAGTAGCACCCCTGACTGGTAAAGTATGAAATGTTTATTTTATTGAACATTTTCAAAAGGATTTTTTTTCGAAAGGAATGTTTGGGCATGTACCAGACTAACCAAAACATTGCATGTACGTCTTAGCACATGCACAGATACAAGATGTGTGTGTAACATGTCACTGCTTTCTTTGTACTATCCATAATGATCACGATGATATTTGATCTTGATGTTTTATATTTACAGACCATAATAAATGGTGGACATGTGGATAAGCCAGTCCTTCAAGTCCTGGTGAGTTTCATTATTTCATTTTTTTGCTCACGTAAGCTAAAGGTTCAAAGTTTGTCCGGCATCTGTTGTCCTTCCGTCTGTCCTTCCATCCTTAACTTTTCACATTTTCGACATCTCTTCTAAAATCACTTGGAGGACACGATTCAAGCACTCTGAAGTCTGATTGGTTCTAAATAATCCGAGGCAAAATGAAATATTTTGGCATACATCATAAATGATACACATGTAAGCTATTTTCACTCTGTACCTTTCCTTTCACTGAATTTTCGCGAGAGTCAAACTGTTCAGCTGGTGCATATGTTTTACAAATATGTCTAGTTAAGAAAGTGTCGTGTTATTTTTTAGAGTACAAAGAAGATCTCGGCCCAGGGTAGCAGTTCTGACAGATACAGGTTGCTTCTCTCAGATGGAATCATCAGTTATTCACGTAAGCCAGTGTCAGAATATTCATATTCCGTAATTGTCAAATCCATACTTGTTTTTCCGAATGAATTTTTGAAAAGAAAGTAAAAACTGTACAATTAAAAACAGAACAAACACATCGCTTCAACAAACTCCATTTGTGAAAACAAAGTTTACTAGACAACTGACAAGTAGTTTTTTTGTGCGAATAGCACATAGCGATTGCCTGATTTCTTCACTCGTGGGTGCCCCGTCTATTGAGTATGTATAAATGATGTTGCTCTGTTTACATGTACCTTGGGACTGCTTCAGCGTCATGATCGGTATAAAGTCTGATCACTGTCTGAATCAATGAATTATCTGTATGAATCGAGCTGTCGTGTTATGTACATGCATGGCCTAATGAAAAGTTGCATCTGTATGTATTGAGATGAACACAGGCTGCGTGTTGGAACCCCTTTCCATTACCTGTTTTAGTGGACAGGTATAAATGAAACGGTGCTATCGATAAAGATATTAAGTTGAATCATTGAAACGTAAAACTAACTTCAAGTAGGCTTATTTTGTCCCGCTTCACAAAATAAAATCTGTATACGACGGAAAAATTAGGAACTTCCGTCATGAAATATATACTAAAAAAGAAGTGAATTTTCCTTCAAATTCTTAGCACACACCTAACATTGAACATGAAAGGTTAAAGAGAGAGTGGGGATCAAATTAGAAAATAAGATTCTTCTTCTTTCCTTGTATATGGTATCATCAATCGATAGTCATATTGGATTGTTGTATTTTTAGGGGGGGGGGGGGTAGATTTAATGTGATGTTAATTAATTTTCATGTTCAATGTCAGACATCATCTTTCAATTCATTACGACAACATATGGATTTGCACTTTAGTTCTGTCTTTATTCGTCCATAAACTGGCTTGCTTTTAAACTGGCCTACAAACTTACGAAGGTGTTCAGGAACAAATATAACTTTGTAAACACAATATTTTGTCATACATTATAAGTGATATTTTTCTGGCTATTCGCACTCAGTACAGTCAGTGCTTTGATATAAAAAAAGACATACATGTACCTAATACTGTACATGTACATGTTCGTACTTCAGTTATATATAAAATTTGAAAGGAAAAGGTTGCCAAAATTCTCAGGAAGTCTGCTCATTAAGTTGATTACAAAAAGTGTTTTGCTCAGTAGGTAATGTTGGTGAATTTTGTCTATGTAGTCATCCTTAACTTTCATATATGGAAAAATTCACTTTGTACTGTTAATCAAATTAGTGTACTGTTAATCAAATTAGTGTACTGTTAATCAAATTAGTGTACTGTTAATCAAATTAGTGTACTTTTAATCAAATAGTGTACTGTTAATCAAATTAGTGTACTGTTAATCAAATTAGTGTACTGTTAATCAAATTAGTGTACTGTTAATCAAATTAGTGTACTTTTAATCAAATAGTGTACTGTTAATCAAATTAGTGTACTGTTAATCAAATTATTGTACTGTTCAGGGATCTCCCTAGAATTTGGAGGTGATGGGCCGAAGGCCCATCAGCTCCAAATTCAGTGGGCCAAAGGCCGGGGGTATGGGGGCCGCCTAGGCCCCCATTGGGGTCCAGGGGCAACGCCCCGTTGGGGGGTTCAGGGGGGCAAAGCCCCCCGAGAGAAAATGGTTTTTAAGGAATATTTAACTGAAAATCTGGCTCTCCTGACACATGGATTATGCATTTTTTCATTTTAATAAATTCATAAAATGTGATAGAATTCTCAAAATTTTATTGTCTGTTACATATTACAAACTGAATATCTTTCTGGATTTTTCCCCCCTCCATTTGTTAACCAGTATGTGGCTTTCAAGGCAACTATAACGGCTTTCTCCTCCTTGTTCAAGGCTTTATTGACAGATTTTCGCAAGTTCTCTTGCTCCATTGGAGCAATCAGTGCTCTTTTGTGGTCACTTGATGCAACATGACGACTTATTGTGCTTGTACGAAAATTGTCGGTGCCAGTGGTGAAAACATTTGTCATTTTATGTTCCATACATATTTTGCAGAACATTAAATTTTTACCATCGTGGTAATCTAGCCAAGGATGCAAGGTCAGCCACCTTGACTGAAAATGCCGCACCTCTTTGCTATCAGTATCATTTGTCAAAGAACCCTCAATGACCGTATCATGGGACTCATGTGTTTGTTCATTGGCCGCTCTATTGTCACTGGTGGAAAAATTTAATCTTTTTTGCAACGGATCTGTCTTCAGTTTTTTGTTTACAGGCATATTCGCCCGTCCGGTCAGCCCAGCGTGTCCTTCAAAATTAAACCGGATATCACTCGTGTTTTAAAATAGAGAGAACCGATACGCAAGAAACGGATCCGACTTTGGCGCAATACCTTTTTTCACCGAAAAACATACACGTTTTAATATCAAAGCAGACAATAAGTATGTTTCAAGTCACATAAGTCATCTTCATTTGCTTGTATTATCCTTTCTTCTTCTTCCGTGTGAGTGCATAACCGCTGATTGCGTATTTTCGCACTTTGAACAAACATTTTTTTTACTCATCAGAAAATAAAAGATCGAAGACATTTGAGCCGTCATCGGTTTTCACTGTTATATTTCACACACAAGTAGGGTGCGAAGAACGCTTAGGTACGTACGTACAACAGTTAAGCGTCGCTTGTAATTGGATTTGAATCGTACGTCTCTCTCTCTCTCTCCCTCTCTCTCTCTCTCTCTCTCTCTCTCTCTCTCTCTCTCTCTCTCTCTGTCTCTCTCTCTCTCTGATGCATGATGGCCCATTGTGCACAAATTCGAAGCGCCATTTATAACAACAGTGCGCCGACCTGTCCCCACGGTGGATCAAGAGTGCGCCATACGTATTTTTGGTGCGCCAATGGCGCAAGGGCGCGGCCTAAAGTGATCCCTGCTGTTAATCAAATTAGTGCTGTTAATCAAATTAGTGTACTGTTAATCAAATTAGTGTACTGTTAATCAAATTAGTGTACTGTTAATCAAATTAGTGTACTGTTAATCAAATTAGTGTACTGTTAATCAAATTAGTGTACTGTTAATCAAAATTAGTGTACTGTTAATCAAATTAGTGTACTGTTAATCAAATTAGTGTACTGTTAATCAAATTAGTGTACTGTTAATCAAATTAGTATACTGTTAATCAAATCAGTGTAATCAAATTAGTGTACTGTTAATCAAATTAGTGTAATCAAATTAGTGCACTGTTTATCAAATTAGTGTACTGTTAATCAAATTAGATGGAAGTCATCTCTATCCTTTGATCATACCTAAATTAAGAATGAAATCTTAACTTAAAGCTGACCTTGATTATTTGATATAATATTTTAAAGTTGAATTATTTTGCTCATCTCTCTTTACAGATGCAATGCTTGCCACACAATTAAACAGTCTGATGGAGAGTAACGAGATGGACAACCTGTGTATAGTACGCATAGAAAAATATCTCTGTAATACAATACAGGGGGACAGGTCAGTCAATTGTTTAAGTTACTAGAAAATTGGAGCCGAATATCGACCGTTTCCCAATGCCAAATTCCTAACATTTTTCCACTTTTTTCGACGACTGGTTTTGCTCTGGATTTTCAGTGTTAATCGAGTCAAGTTCATGCCATACTTTGGCCATGGGCCCCATGCACTGGGCAATACGTTTTTGCACGTGTTTGAGACTGGCATCATGCATGCGAAGAAAGCGCATGGCTTTATTGTCATTCACAAGATCTTCAATATACTCGTCCACCTTTGGTGGTGTCAAGAATGAATTGGCCGGTATAGGCGCTGACTGTAGGATAGATGACTGAATCATCTCGTCCGTCAAATGTCTATTAAAGTATTTCTGTGCATACTTTTCCTTACTGCGGTCGAGCTTAAAGCTCCTTTTCTCACTTAGAGGATCGAAACGAGTCGGTCCCTCCTCTTCCGATCCATCGTCCTCTTGTTGAGATTTATTAAAATCGTCAGCAGATTGATCACTACCGTCTTGATTACAATCAGACTGATTATCGTGCTGATATGGATCGGAGTATTCGCCCTCCTCGTCACTGCTTGACTGGGGGCTCGTTTTTGGAATGGTGTAACCTTTCCAGTCGATTTTGCCATCTTGGCTACTTGAATCATTAAGATTCTTGCCCTCTGGGCCAATATTTGCCTGGTCTTGGCTCATGATATCGATGTATCACTACGATTGTGTTGGATTTTCTCGTTTCAAATTTCTAGCTGCTGTCAACTTCGAAGCCGAGAGGAAGAAGGGAGATCTCGCGAGATCTCGTGCTTTAAATAGGCTGGGATTACCGGAAGTCAGGGAGAATACATTATTAAATCTTACTTTAGTTTTACGAAATAAAATTGGAGCCGAATATCGACCGTTTCCCAATGCCAAATTCCTAACATTTTTCCCCAAAAGTGACCTTAAATTCCCTAAAATTGAGACTACAAATTTGATTCAACATGTACAGTTTTAATAATTTTAATACAGAGATAAACTAGAGATAAAACTTATAAAAATCCCCATTTTTTAGCAAAAAACACAACTTGAAAGCCTGAAAAGATGATTTTGCAGGCCCATCCTCCATTTGTGACGTTATCTGATGTAAACATGGTAAAGCATTGTGACATCATTCTATTTCATAAAACGTCTTCAAGTTCATGGTCTTATTTTTGTTGCTGTGTTTCCTTGAATGTTGCTCTGGTTTCCAAAGAATTTGATGACATCACAGTCACTTGACTTTAGATACCTGCACAAAATGAAATGGGAAGTAACTTCGTATTTCGAAAAGACCAAATAAAGAAATGATTGACATACTTATTTTGCCGTCCAAAATAATTGGCCTGCAGTTATAATGAAAAGGTTACTTACATGTACTTACTATAGTATACAGGAGTGATGTGATGATAGTCGCTGACTTTCAATAGTCCATTCCTGAAACCCCTGAGATTTTCAATAATCAATAGTAAAATTGACAATTGATTGTGGCTTAGTAACTACAATGGAAATTGTTGATGTGAAAAGCAATCAAAGTGACATCAAGCTAAGTCGACAAAAATAATGATGGTCAACAAATTAAATTGTTGGTTTTACTTTACAATCGCATTTCTTTACCTTCGCAGTACATGTACATGTATATGAATAATGTTATAAAGTTTCAATGGTACATGTATTTCAATGGTTTTGAACTTCATTTTTGTGTCACCTGCGAAGCATAGCGACACTTAGGGATCACTTTGTCTGTTGTCCATCTGTCCATCTTTCTGTCTGTCACACTTGGATGTCACACCCTATAAAAGTGATTCCGGAGTGTCGCTATGTTTCGCAGGCGACACATGCATTCCTTGGAATGATTTTTTAACATTTTGATAGTTCCGATAAGCAATTGATAATCAGTTTCCGTTAGTGTCCCGATAATGGATCGTAAAATTTGTCCTGTTGTGCTCATCACTGTTATACATGTACACATCTTTATTACAGACGTGTGATGATTGTATTGGACGTGTCTGTACTTCACCGTGGGGAGCAAGTAGGCTCCAGGATTGGTAATCCACAACAGTACAAACCGGGCAGTGTGGATCAGAATGAAAATAAAAGTAAGATCTCAATTTTGTTGCTAAGATGAAGATGCAATTTAGAGATGACAACGTTAATGTATGATGTCAGTGTTTTTGAAAATGTCAGTGTTATTGTTAGATGTCATTGTTGTCAGAAGATGTCAATGTTATCAGGAGAAGTCAGTGTTAGCAGAAGATGTCAATGCTATCGGAAGATGTCAATGTTATCTGATGATGTCAATGTTATCTGATGATGTCAATGCTATATTATTTTATTATATTATAGAAATGCCATCAGATGATGTCAATGCCATCAGATGATGTCAATGCTATCAGATGATGTCAATGCCATCAGATGATGTCAATGCCATCAGATGTTGTCAATGCCATCAGATGATGTCAATGCCATCAGATGATGTCAATGCCATCAGATGTTGTCAATGCCATCAGATGATGTCAATGCCATCAGATGTTGTCAATGCCATCAGAAGATGTCAATGCTATCAGATGATGTTAATGCCATCAGATGATGTCAATGCCATGAGATGATGTCAATACTATCAGATGATGTCAATGCCATCAGATGTTGTCAATGCCATCAGAAGATGTCAATGCTATCAGATGATGTCAATGCCATCAGATGATGTCAATGCCATTAGATGATGTCAATGCTATCAGATGATGTCAATGCCATCAGATGTTGTCAATGCTATCAGATGATGTCATTGCTACTGTAACATGTGTAATGTGCCAATGACTCGGTTTAATTATAAGATATCAGTGTAATTTTCAATGTTATTGCAAGATGTCATTGTCATCAGAACATGTGAATGTTATATTATATTATGATGTCAGTATCATATTGGAATATCAATGTCATTGTTATGCGTAAGATGTTAAATTCTATTATAAAATGATAAATTAATTGCAAAATGTCAATGTTAAATGTTAGTGTCACTGAAAGATGTCAAATCAAAGTTACTGTATGTGTACTTATTTGATTGGGATTCATATTTCAGCGGAGTTAGTGCCATAAAAAGAGCGCTAATTCAAGACTACCCTAAATTATTGAACGTTTATAGATTAATGATTAGAAAATAAGTCAGATACGCTAATTCACGATTACGCTTATACATGTATGTCAATATGTCCATTTTTTTACCCTGTTTGTGCAAAAATTTGGTTGCACTAAAATAAGTACACAGTCATACAATATGTAACGTTGCAGTTTGGCAGATTCATCTCTGGATCCTGTTACCTAACCCTTTAGATCCAAAGCTTTTAACTTTCCTTTGATCTGCAACTCAAGGGCGACATACAAGAGGATCTCTTTATCTGATGTCTGTATGTCTGTTGGTCTGTCTGTGCGTGTCTGTCTGGTAGTCACACTTTCACACAAATGGCCATTTCTTGGTTGCGTAATTGTACTTTCATCAAACTTGCAGGGATTGCCAAGCATGTACAACTGAGGTCAAGGCCTTTGTAAAGGTCAAGGTTAAATGTTAAAGGTCAGAGTTGCCACATTCAATGTACATGTACCTAGTAGAAACGGTATAGTTCTTCAGGCTGCATGTACATGTATTTAGAGGCTTGAACAAAATTTGCACTCCATCTTCATTTCTCAGTTTCTTTCCTATTTTTTGCAGCTCCAGCTCAGCTCCCACCAGAAATACCTAAACAGGAATCAGGTCAGAGCTTCATAGGTAAGCTCAGTAGTCCAAAAGATATGACAGTTACTAACCTTCATTCTAAACACACAGACACCTGACATCACATTGTTTGGCGAAATTTTCTGTTGTGACGTCACATTTGATCGCACCGCCTTGAAGCATCTTGATGTGTTTGTCATGCCTTTTATTTTGACGTCACAATGAAAATAACGCGAAATTTTGTGATGTCTGGTGTTTGTCATGACTTTAATTTTTTGTGCCTTTTAATTTGATGTCACAATGAAAATACACAAAATTTTGTGATGTCTGGTTTTTGTGCCTTTTAATTTGATGTCATAATGAAAATACACAAAATTTTGTGATGTCTGGTGTTTGTCATGACTTTTATTTTGACGTCACAATGAAAATATCGCGAAATTTTGTGATAGTCTGGTGTTTGACTGATTCGACGGTTTACTTGAAATTCAGCTATTTCCTCAGATTTGACCCGATTACATGTATTCTCCTGCCTCATATGCAGGGACCGTATCGGAATCTTTGTTAACCACCTATTCTCACACTTTTTCAACATAAAGAGAACAGAAAAGAATGAGTGATTTTTTAAAAAGAAAAACGAATGTAAGTACAGTATAAGAGACTTAGTTATGTGCTTTTATGATATTTTATGTGCTTTAATTTTGTATTTTTTGTGCTTTTAGGTATTGTATTTTTTTGTGCTTTTAGGTATTGACTTTTTTGTGCTTTTAGGTATTGTACTTTTTTGTGCTTTTAGGTACTGTAGCAGATAAACAACAGAAGCCGAACACAAATAATCCATACCAACAAAAAGGTAGAAAACTATTGTACAATGTCTCACATTACCGTATAACCAGAAATTTTCGCGAGATATTAATGTTCGCTTTATTCGAGATTTGGAATCGTGAAAAATTATTCTCGCGATAATTTGTGTTTGGTAAGGTATAACATAAATTGGTATTTCAGTGATATTTTGTTCTTATTGTACATGTGCCATTCTTCGCTATTCTCAATTAAACATTAAGATAAGTTATTGAGGGCATATTTATGATAAAAATGACTATACAGTGTGTAACTTCAATAGTGAAAGGTACAAAATAATGACATCATATGTACATATATGTTTGTAATTTAGGAATTGCGAAAAATTGTACTCGCGAAAATAAAGACACCATATTTTACCATAAAATGGCGAAATTTGATACTCGCGAAAATTTCTGGTTATACGGTATATATACACATGTAAAGTTCCAGTCCTCTCGGAATAGTTGACATACATGTATATAGAAAAATTCACTTTATCATTGTTTGTGCCCCAAAATCTGAAACTGAAAGCAGTAATGATATTAGAGATTGTCAGTTCGCTCTTATATTAGTGGATTCGGGGAGAAATGAGGGTGTTTAGTAGTTGTATCTCTTTCAAATGTATACTGAAAAATTGTTTAAAACATACGTAAAATTTTTTTCCTCAACATATTTGAAGAAAATGTGATATCGGAAAGAAGAAATAGTGAAAAATAGGTTCCAAATGGACATTATTTTTACTTTTAGTATAAAAATTTGTTCAAATTTAATGAATTTGTTGTTGATGAAAGAATTGTGTGATAAAAGCTGTGCTTGTAGCTTTAAAATGTTGCTTTGTCTATATTACAGGAAGATCTAATATAAGGTGGTAACATTACTATTTTCAATAATATAAGGGATTATTGTTAACAGTAATATTACAGTTCTAAGTAATATTACTTTTTATACATGTAGTATTTTCCTGCACTGTCAGGGTTTTTTTTTTTCCTTGTTTTGGGGCCGAATTTTGGCCCCTTCCCAATGCCAAATTTCCTCTATTTTTCCCAAAAAATCACCCTGAAATTCCCAAAGAAGAATTATGAAAAAATCACCTTAGAAAATAGGACTCAAAACCTGGAAGTCAGCACAAAATGTCCTATTTCGAAGTGCATTTTTAGCTCACCTCGACGAAGTTGAGATGAGCTTATGCTATAACCCCGGCGTCCGCGTCCCCGTCCGCGTCCCCGTCCGCGTCCGGTTAAAGTTTTTGGGGTAACTCAGTATCTGACAAAGTACTGATGCTACAGTAACCAAACTTGCACAAGTGATTCATCTTAGGATGATGAGGTGAACCCATGCATCGGATGCAGCATCTGACCTACATTTTCCGGTTGAATGACTTTGTCAGTGTCTAGTTAAAGTTTTTGGGGTAACTCAGTATCTGACAAAGTACTGATGCTACAGTAACCAAACTTGCACAAGTGATTCATCTTGGGATGCTGAGGTGAACCCATGCATCGGATGCAGCATCTGACCTACTTTTTCCGGTTGAATGACTTTGTCAGTGTCTGGTTAAAGTTTTTTGGGTAGTTCAGTATCTGACAAAGTAATGATGCTACAGTAACCAAACTTGCACAAGTGATTCATCTTGGGATGCTGAGGTGAACCCATGGATCGGATGCAGCATCTGACCTACATTTTCCGGTTGAATGACTTTGTCAGTGTCTGGTTAAAGTTTTTTGGGTAGTTCAGTATCTGACAAAGTACTGATGCTACAGTAACCAAACTTGAACAAGGGATTCATCTTTGGATGCTGAGGTGAACCCATGCATCGGATGCAGCATCTGACCTACTTTTTCGGCTTGAGTGATTTTGCCTTATAAGGCCAATATTGAGCAAAGTATAAGTGCTACATGTACCAAACTTGCAAATTAGATGTATCTTTGATCAAACTTTCATAAAATGACCTTGACCTACTTTTTCCGCTTGAGTGATTTTGCCTTTAAAGGCTAATTTTGAGCAAAGTATAAGTGCTACATGTACCAAACTTGCATATTGGATGTATCTTTGATCAAACTTTCATAAAATGACCTTGACCTACTTTTCCACTTGAGTGATTTTGCCTTTTAAAGGCCAATATTGAGCAAAGTATAAGTGCTACATGTACCAAACTTGCATATTGGATGTATCTTTGATCAAATTTTCATAAAATGACCTTGACCTACTTTTTCCACTTGAGTGATTTTGCCTTTAAAGGCCAATATTGAGCAAAGTATAAGTGCTACATGTACCAAACTTGCATATTGGATGTATCTTTGATCAAACTTTCATCAAATGACCTTGACCTACTTTTTCCGCTTTAGTGATTTTGCCTTTAAAGGCCAATATTGAGCAAAGTACAAGTGCTACATGTACCAAACTTGCATATTAGATGTATCTTTGATCAAACTTTCATGAAATGACCTTGACCTACTTTTTTCCACTCGAGTGATTTTCTTAATATACATGTACTTAGAGATATGTTTAAATTGAACTTTGCTGCCACGAGGTGAGCTTCGTAATCTTTGATTACACTATGTTTTAAAGTTTTTTATTCATCCCTTGTTCAGTTCAAGCAAATCAATTGATTATGAGTGTTAATAAATGATACTTTAGGGTTATACTTTGGTGAGAATTTGTTCCAAAATTTTCCCAATTTTAGCAAAATGTCGCAAATTTTCCCAAATGGAACAGGCACCTTCCCCAAAATAAAAAAAACAACCCTGACTGTATATGTGAAATGAGAATTCTACTGCTCAACATTAGATTTTGTCTTATGCAGCTTCTAACATGGGAGGAGGCAGCAACTACACAATGAAGCCCAGTGCTGGATCTGGTACACCAGGAGGGTCTACTAAAGTACATAGTATAGCCAGTCTCACACCTTACCAGAACAGGTATGTTATAGATCTATGATTGGGGAGGGGGGGGGAGTAACTATACAATGAAGCCCAGTGCTGGATCTGGTACACCAGGAGGGTCTACTAAAGTATATAGTATAGCCAGTCTCACACCTTACCAGAATAGGTATGTCACGGATGATTGAAGAGGGTGGGGTCCTACATAAAGTCAATTTCACAATGGACAAAACTCCGAATTATTGTAACTGTTGATCCAGTAACTGGTTGTAGTGTAGTCCATTGTTTTTAGTCAGCACCATGGTCCAGTGTTTATGATGTTGGGCAATTAACCTTAACATACGAAAGGTCACTGCTTTGAACGCTAGTGTTGAGATTCCTCAGTCATATAAACATGTACATGTACTCTTAATGTATTATAAGTTATATACAAAAAAATGTCCTTGTCTGTGTTGTTTCTACATGTCTATGATGTCGAAAAAAAAAAAATTCTCAAAAAATTTTTCATTGTTTGTTGTTTATGTACATGAACGATATTGGTATATGCAAAACTCATCGGACCGGTGTGGCAAATTTGATGAAGGGTCCGATTTACAGTACATGCTTAACTATTGAACGAAGGTTTGCTAACTGTATGTCCCATTCTTATAAAAAAGTTTTGCGTAGACTGGTATACATGTATGTATTTATACTTACATGAAAGAACAAATTCAACTGTTGGTTATTTAATGAAAGATATAATTTTTATAGCCTTAATAAATTGTTTTTCAAACGACCAAATTTTTTGTCATATTTAAGATGGAGGATCAGGGCGCGCGTTACACAGAAGAGCAATGTACGTACTTGGTCAAACTCGCGAGGAGAAGGGAAGCTATTCAGTATCACCCTTACCGATGAGTCGGGAGAAATTAGGGCTACAGGATTCAACGAGTCGGTGGACAAATATTACGAAATGCTGGAGGTCAACAAGGTACTGTTTGTGTATATGAATGCAGACATGATTTTTCTCCACTTTAAGGTATCTGTCGTACAATAGAGTCATTTTACATAGCGTTTTTATCATCTCCATTGTAAATTTTGTGCCTGGTAAGGTACTATAAACTATATATTTTCTGAAAGGTAATGATGCCCTGAGCACAGATATAATAAGACTCAGGGTCATACAAATAAAAGGGGAAAAACTCTTGTACAACTTTGTCATTTCGCATAGATTATATAGAGAAATGCTTCACCAGTTATTCCCCTTTATTTTTCTGATCCCAAAATTATTTTGTTTGAGTAGTGGGCATTATAACCTTTCAGAAAATATATAGTTTATAGTACCTTACCAGGCATGGAAAAATGCCCTATTGTACATCGGATACCTTAAAGCAAAATTCTGCTTTACTGCATAATCTCTGATTTTTTTAGCTCAAATTTTATTAGATTCCTTGCCTTGGCACGAGAAGGTTTTTTTTCCATTTCAGCTTTTCCATTTTGCTCCTAAATCATGTTAGAGAATGTTATTTCATTTACATTTATATAGCATTGCTGATAGAATTTTGGTAGACCCGTCCAATTACCATAATCGATTATGATTTTGATAATCGATTATGATCGGAAAATTAAAGCATAAGAATGAAAAATATTTGCATCCATAACCCATATTTTTGATAGAGAATCAGTTCATACTTCATACTGATAATTTAAGTCAACTGATATATCTTTGACTGAGATCAGTATGCATACTGGTATGAAACATTTTGCTGAGTTTCCATAAAATTTGCTGTCATTAAAAAGTAAGTTGTGTACAAATCATGAAATATTTTACAGTTTTGCAGTGTATTATCAAAGACAACGCAAATGTTTAAGTTCAAATTTTATTATTATTTGGCATATTCTTGTCATGGCTTTATGTTAAATTTTAAATCTCTGACGACTTGCAAGCTCAAGTGAAAATGTCAAAGAGATGAGCAATGAGAATGGACCCTGGGTAATCAGATGTCCATCGACATCCTCAAAGCAAGGGGTCCTGGGAAACAGATACCCCAAGCCAGAGAGATGTCTATACCTAGCTTTAATGGGAAATTAAACACGATTTCACAAAATTAATGTCACACAGTCAATTCAACACGTTAGTCCAATCCAAGAAAGCCACGACGAGACCTGAGATCCTGGTGATGAAGATAATATCTGCAAGATATAAAAACTAAGAGCAGAATAAGGAACTTCATGACAAAATAGTGCACACACAATATGAAGAATACACCTGAAAATCTTGATTTCTCAATTATAAAGTATGACTTAAAATGTCACAAGTCAAATATTTACAGATATGTTATTAATAAATCATTTTTAGCCGAGTTGCAAAACTCGGCTCTTAATTTGATGTGAGACGGGCGGGCGGGCGGGCGTCTGGGCGGGCGGGCGGGCGGGCGGGCGGGCGGGAGGGCGTCAACAATTGGTTTCCGGACTATAAGTCAACTACGAAAGAGGCTATAACAATGAAACTTCATACACTTACTCACCATTAGTCAAGGATGAGCCCTATTGATTTTGGGGTCAAAAGGTCAAAGGTCAAGGTCACAGGACTCAGATGATTGAAAATGGTTTCCGGACCATATTTCAGCCTGTATTGCACCTATAATCATGAAACTTGCCAGAAATGTTTCCCTTGAATCAAGGATGAGGCCTATTGATTTTGGGGTCAAAAGGTCAAAGGTCAAGGTCACAGGACTCAGATGATTGAAAATGGTTTCCGGACCATATTTCAGCCTGTATTGCACCTATAATCATGAAACTTGCCAGAAATGTTTCCTGTGAATCAAGGATGAGGCCTATTGATTTTGGGGTCAAAAGGTCAAAGGTCAAGGTCACAGGACTCTGTTGATTGAAATTGGTTTTCGGACCATATTTCAGCCTGTATTGCACCTATAATCATGTAACTTGCCTGTGAATAGAAAATGACCACTTTTGATTTTGGGGTCAAAAGGTCAAAGGTCAAGGTCACAGGACTCTGATGATTGAAAATGGTTTCCTGGCCATATTTTAGCCTGTATTGCACCTAAAGTCATGAAACTTGCCAATTATGATTCCCATGAATCAAGAATGACCCCTATTGATTTTGGGGTCAAAAGGTCAAAGGTCAAGGTCACAAGACTCCGATGATTGAAAGTGGTTTCCGGACCATATTTCAGCCTGTATTGCAATTATAATCATGAAGCTTGCCAGAAATGTTTCCCATGGATCAGGGATGACCACTATCAATTTTGGGGTTAAAAGGTCAAAGGTCAAGGTCACAGGACTAAGATGATTAAAAATGGTTTCCCGACTGAATTTGAGCCTGTATTGCACCTATAATCATGTAACTTGCCAGAAATGTTTCCAGTGAATAGAAAATGACCACTTTTGATTTAGGGGTCAAAGGGTCAAAGATCAAGGTCACAGGACTTAGGTAATTGAAAATGGTTTCCAGACCATTTTTGAGCCTGTATTGCACCTCTAATCATGAAACTTGCCATTAATTTTTGGGTCAAAAGGTCAAAGATCAAGGTCACAGGAAAATCTGTATCCTTGAAAATATATTACACGCTGATATAGAATAAAGAGAAGACCATTTCTTGATCCAGAAATTTTCATTTAGGACCACAAAATGTTGTTACAAACCATACACATTTCATGTTAGTCTGCATATTCATACTTACATTCCAGTTTTGCAACTCGGCATTTTGCATCTTCGATGCATTTTGAGCTTAT
This sequence comes from Pinctada fucata, assembly GCA_028142955.1. Lineage (NCBI taxonomy): Eukaryota > Metazoa > Mollusca > Bivalvia > Pterioida > Pteriidae > Pinctada > Pinctada fucata. The sequence goes on from AP027106.1 coordinate 45,208,441, forward strand.
ATCTATTTAATATCATTTTTCAATTATTATTATCATTATATTATTTTTTCATTTATTCATTGATTTCATTTATTTATTATTCAATTTATTTATTATTATTATTATTTTTTTTTAATCAGTTATATATAGATAGATAAGCATTTATTAGCCGAGTTGCAAAACTCGGCTCTTAATTTGATGTGAGACGGGCGGGCGGGCGGGCGTCTGGGCGGGCGGGCGGGCGGGCGGGCGGGAGGGCGTCAACAATTGGTTTCCGGACTATAAGTCAACTACGAAAGAGGCTATAACAATGAAACTTCATACACTTACTCACCATTAGTCAAGGATGAGCCCTATTGATTTTGGGGTCAAAAGGTCAAAGGTCAAGGTCACAGGACTCAGATGATTGAAAATGGTTTCCGGACCATATTTCAGCCTGTATTGCACCTATAATCATGAAACTTGCCAGAAATGTTTCCCTTGAATCAAGGATGAGCCCTATTGATTTTGGGGTCAAAAGGTCAAAGGTCAAGGTCACAGGACTCAGATGATTGAAAATGGTTTCCGGACCATATTTCAGCCTGTATTGCACCTGTAATCATGAAACTTGCCAGAAATGTTTCCCTTGAATCAAGGATGAGCCCTATTGATTTTGGGGTCAAAAGGTCAAAGGTCAAGGTCACAGGACGCAGATGATTGAAAATGGTTTCCGGACCATATTTTAGCCTGTATTGCACCTATAATCATGAAACTTGCCAGAAATGTTTCCCTTGAATCAAGGATGAGCCCTATTGATTTTGGGGTCAAAAGGTCAAAGGTCAAGGTCAAAGGACTCAGATGATTGAAAAAGGGTTTCCGGACCATATTTCAGCCTGTATTGCACCTATAATCATGAAACTTGCCAGAAATGTTTCCCTTGAATCAAGGATGAAGCCTATTGATTTTGGGATCAAAAGGTCAAAAGTCAAGGTCACAGGACTCAGATGATTGAAAATGGTTTCCGGACCATATTTCAGCCTGTATTGCACCTATAATCATGTAACTTGCCAGAAATGTTTCCTGTGAATAGAAAATGACCACTTTTGATTTTGGGGTCAAAAGGTCAAAGGTCATGGTCACAGGACTCTGATGATTGAAAATGGTTTCCTGGCCATATTTTAGCCTGTATTGCACCTAAAGTCATGAAACTTGCCAATAATGATTCCCATGAATCAAGAATGACCCCTATTGATTTTGGGGTCAAAAGGTCAAAGGTCAAGGTCACAGGACTCCGATGATTGAAAGTGGTTTCCGGACCATATTTCAGCCTGTATTGCAATTATAATCATGAAGCTTGCCAGAAATGTTTCCCATGGATCAAGGATGACCACTATCAATTTTGGGGTTAAAAGGTCAAAGGTCAAGGTCACAGGACTAAGATGATTAAAAATGGTTTCCCGACTGAATTTGAGCCTGTATTGCACCTGTAATCATGTAACTTGCCAGAAATGTTTCCAGTAAATAGAAAATGACCACTTTTGATTTAGGGGTCAAAGGGTCAAAGATCAAGGTCACAGGACTTAGGTAATTGAAAATGGTTTCCAGACCATTTTTGAGCCTGTATTGCACCTCTAATCATGAAACTTGCCATTAATTTTTGGGTCAAAAGGTCAAAGATCAAGGTCACAGGAAAATCTGTATCCTTGAAAATATATTACACGCTGATATAGAATAAAGAGAAGACCATTTCTTGATCCAGAAATTTTCATTTAGGACCACAAAATGTTGTTACAAACCATACACATTTCATGTTAGTCTGCATATTCATACTTACATTCCAGTTTTGCAACTCGGCATTTTGCATCTTCGATGCATTTTGAGCTTATTGACAATATGGAATCATAAAGATTAAATTCTGTAAAAACATTTCTGGGAGGGTGGGATGGGTGTCATTGAAAAATTTTGCATCTGAAACCTAAGCATGGTGTTTCGAAAAGAACGATAACTCGTATTGCTTCCGTATTGTTCCCATATTCGAATTTAAGACAGGTCGATACAAGTAAATGTTCATTTGCTTGCTTTGATAAATGAATTTATTGTTAGCCAATAAATTGTATTATCAAAGACAACGCAAATGTTTAAGTTCAAATTTTATTATTATTTGGCATATTCTTGTCATGGCTTTATGTTAAATTTTAAATCTCTGACGACTTGCAAGCTCAAGTGAAAATGTCAAAGAGATGAGCAATGAGAATGGACCCTGGGTAATCAGATGTCCATCGACATCCTCAAAGCAAGGGGTCCTGGGAAACAGATACCCCAAGCCAGAGAGATGTCTATACCTAGCTTTAATGGGAAATTAAACACGATTTCACAAAATTAATGCCATATGAGGCATATACCAAACAGATATGCCTCATCCGCCATACAGCGGAATTTTGTGTAATCGAACCGAAAAGAGTTAAGAAAATCTCCCCACTACAAATAGTCTATACCATCTTAACTTATTATATATGAACAGTATATGAAATAGCAGCATGAAAGCATGATCGCTAATAGCCATCAAAATAATTCAGAATTAAAACAGCTATTCAAAGCTATTTTAAGCTATTTGTGTAGACTACCCGAGAGACTTTAAATGAAAACAGACCCCGGCCTCCCGACATAATAAGCAGCATTTCATTCATAATATAGCAGCATGATTCAAAACATCATGAAGCATGATCGCTAGCAGCAATCGATAAATAAAACAGCTATAAAAGCATATTTTAGCATGACAAGAATAGCGTTACGAGTCTTATAGACATTTATGTATTGAAGCTATCAAAATGGTAGTATGTAGAATATAAAAGCAAGCATAGCTTTTCAAAACCATTTTCACTAAAAGCAAAAGAATTCTACATCATTCTATCGCTATCATTTTTATAAGCTCTGTGTACCAAGCTGGTACAAAAATTCATGGTCTAAATTCATATAAATTTGCACATCTCACTCCAATGTAAATTCATATTTACACATCTCAACTCAGGTATAAATTCATATTTACACATCTAGACTCAGGTATAAATTAATATTTACACATCTCAACTCAGGTATAAATTCATATTTGCACATCTCAACTCAGGTATAAATTCATATTTGCACATATTAACTTTGAAATTCCATTGTCCCAATGGGATAAACTTGTACGTTTCAACATGCGCAAAAGCTTGGATGAATAAGTTTTCAAGTTGGGATATCTAATGTTATATAAGCCCTGCTGCTCTTTCAAATTCCGTAGCAGTATAATTGTTTGAGGTGTCGAATAGTCTCGGAATTTCTATAGCCGATTACTGAAATAATGTCTAGAGTGGGGATTGAAAACAATGACCAACAAGAAACATTTTAAGGTTTTACTTTAAAATTGTATTTCTATGCATTTGCAGTACTACTACTTGTGGATGTTAAAAAGGCCACAGCCTGATAGGCATTTCACTGGTTCTGAATATATCTTTTAAAACTTCTATAGACAGTATAGTGTCGATAATCAATCGATAATTAGTTTCCGATATACAGTGTTCCGATAATCGATGTAAAAGTCCGATTGCTCATCACTATAATTCAACCCCTGCTGTATAGTCATTGATAAGAGAGGAAAACATAGATTCAAAGTTCATATGAGGTTCCTTAACCCCCGAAGCTTCCCGATGATGAACATCGGTCTTTGTCGGGAAAGGGCAAAGGTACAAATGTGTATAAATTGCGACTGAATTGGCTAACCTTCGTAATACTTGACGCCAGAATAATCAGTGCAATATCTCGACGTATTTGGAAGTCTTGTAAACATTAAATTTCAAGAAAGGATCAACAAACAACGCAAGTCGTATCAAAGGAGATGACGTATCACTATACGTACGACATACTGTCATTACTGAGGTCAATTACATCAACGTATATTAAAAAATGTAACTGGTAAAACATGGAGATTTCGATTACCCATAGCTTTAATCTGATAATATAGAAAAATTTAGTTAGCCGCCCCATTACCGTTTATCATAAGAAAGGCAGAAATTAATTTATAAATCAATAAATTTAGATAATTTAATGCATTTGGTGAAGACACGAGAATAGCAATATTTTCTATAAGTGCTGTGAATCGATGCACTGTCATGGAATGCAAATCAGCGATGGTCATGTGTCATACAGGTCATTTGACAACAGGAGTCGAATTTCGATGTATTATTGGCCAGGAAAAAAAAATTAAAGGTTAACAATTCTCGTAATCAATGATTTACAAAATGACCATTTTTCTAACAGTCAGTTAAATCATATAACTAAATCATCGTTTGTAAAGGAATGGATACGCCTCGAATTGAAATTGCAACGATCTTTTAACCGTCCTACGAAAATCCATATCTAAATGTCCTTTTACTTTATAAAGAGTTGAACTCATTTTTTCCTTATAATTAATGTTTAGTTTAAACGTACTCATTTCGACAAGATTATATACGTTAAGTCATAGAAGTTTCTCGAAATAAAATGAATTGTTTTCAGAATAAAATCCTTAATTTCTTTGTATACATACATGTATATGTACAACTGCAATCTATGATATTATCTACTGTCTGATATGGTCCAAAGGAACCATACATCTTTTTTTTTTTTTTTTTTTTTCTAATCATTTCATTTTAATTATTATGATTCTTATTATTATCATTTATTTATTGAGATAATGCATTTCTTAAAAACAGTAATGTTCGTGGTGTTGAAGGAGTCTTAGCTGCCTCGTGTGCATTATTGACCTTGAAATTTTCCCCAGTATCAATGAGAAAGGTCTTATAGGGGACTGAAAATTATTATTTTCACCTGATATTTGGTATATCAAGTCTAGCCTTGAATGTTATATTTTCGATTTGATACCTCAGCGTAAATCAAAATTAGATGATTTATTAAATTCATTTTATTATCATTTCCTCATTTTATAATGGGTGTATGGATATACATGTAATTCTAAATAATTTAGCAATGTGAGAAGAAAACGTAAGAGAGAGGTTATATCAACCAGAATGCTGTAATCAGCAGCCAGAATACTCTTTTATTTAATTCGCCAAATTCCGAATAGGAAAAAGAATATAGCTCTCGTTAGTGTGTTACTCAGATCAAGAAGCTGCCAAAGCCGCTAAGTTTCTGCAACGTTTACAATGACCTCGGGAATGACCATAAAACTCTGATGTGACCTTGAAATCACACATGACCGTAAGTCAAGGTTAAAGTGAAAGGGATTAGTATATAAGTAAAATTTGTATGAAGTCTGAAAACTATAGGTCAATTGAAGTTTATTCCATAAACTAACCTTTGAAGTTACCTTGAGAATAAGAATTTGACCTCTAACAAGGACAAAAATAAAATCTGAGCATCTGATATTAATACCAGCAAGTTCTATCTGAATATGATGAATTGTGACCTTGAGATGATAACAATGACTCTTGGTCAAAGTCCACGAGCTTGATACAAGGAACATTCGTGTAAAGTTCTTAAGTGTGGAAGGTTAAAACTCAGTTACACTCAAACTTTCGGAGCTGATAATTCATAATGAAGAACCAGTCGCCTATTTGATTTTATCTATAAATTTATTGATATTTATTTATTTATTCATTATTTTCTAATAATGAACCATAAGTAGAAATTCTCAAACCAGAAAATGTAGTGATGAAATTTGGATCCATGATCCTCTATTGAAATTGATTTTTTTTTAAAATTAAATCTGAAACCGCCTTACCGAAATTTGCTTTGGGTTTTCCGTTTTCTTAAGTTATCATTCTTCTTCTTCTTTTTTTTTTTTTTTTTTTTTACTTTGTTGTGCCTTTTCTCTATTTATTCAATTATGCATCTATTTACTTAAAATTCGCTACATACAAGTAATCGAATATCAATGAAAAGGAGGGTCTGGTAGATAACCGTCTAGCATCCGGGGTCTTAACAGGAGCTCCGGGTCTTTTTCTTGTTTTGTGCATAAAATAGATATTTGAAAATGAACATATCATTTTATGTTTTTTTTTGTTTGTTTTTTTTTTTTTTTAATTTCTATTTCATTGTCTTTATCTATTTATTCATTTTTTAAAATTTTTAATCACAAATTAGTACATCGGCGAAAACCCAGTCTATTGCCATACGATTATCTTACGGAGTATAGTGGAGAAGATGCCGTGGGTTTCCGACGATGAAATTTGTAAAGATATCTTTGATTTTATACATAGTTCATTCTTATCTAGTGTTTATTTATTTTCTAATTTTTATTACATTTGTGTATTAGATTTTTCATTCATCTTTTATATTATTATTATTATTTTTTGCATTAGGTTAATCTTACTAATCTTAGTTTTATTCACTGATAAAGATCATATTGCAAAAGTTTCTTCTGTACATCTAATATATAAAACAAGGTGTAAAGTGAGTTCCTCATACATTTTTACAAACTGAATATCTACAACATAATAAAGTACTTACTTTATGAAAGCATAACCTACGCCTCCAGTTTCTGAAAACTTCACAAGGTGTACACACAAAAAGGAAAAAATATTATTGACATGAAAATGAAACATAATTTACTAGCTATAGAACGTATTATATTTAATATTGTATTTTCTATCATTAATCTAGATCTAGGAATTTACATACAAAAAGTAATGAATTATTTTGATATTCCTTGTTACATGTAAAATTACTCTGGACACATTGAAACAAACACTTGCTGTTCAAATTAGTTTAGAAACTTCACCCCTGCTAGGGTTTTGCAGAAGCCTGTATTTTACCAGTATCAACTTAAATATTCCATTTAACCAAACATTCTAGAATATGATGACATCAACAAAATATGAGTTCCAAGAACGTTCGTCTCGAGGAACAAAACGACTGCAAATCACTTAATCAGTGAAATTTGAATAAACAAACAACATGATACAATACAACATTACTTACTTTCAAAGAAGACGGAACATATACTTACTCCTCGAAACGAGACTGAAAGCTTTACAAGATGAGTTACAACAAATTGAAACACTCAATTTTACAGACAATTTCATTTAAAATTTTAAGCATGATACTGAAACGTAGTCTGCATTCTGTGCTACATTTCTATTCTTTCTCTAAAATAAATTTTTATGGTTTGTTGAGATTTTTTGTTTATTGAGATTTTTTGTTTGTGTGTGGAATTTTTTTTTTTTATCATAATAATTATTTCAAACGTCCAAACATTCAAACTAAAGATACTTATTGTATCATATACATTCTCAAATGTCAACATTATAGAAAATTTTTATGCAGACGACAACCCATGAAATCTACAACGAGGAAAATTTCGATTTCAACTAAAATTTGGGTGAAAGAAACGACATGCAGTGCATAGAATAATACAAAAAACTCAGCAAGTATCCAACTTTCAAAACTTGAAACGAAATATTAATTCATAATCAAGGTAAAGGACGATGAACGCAGATGAAAAATGTCATTGAAAAATTTTGCATCTGAAACCTAAGCATGGTGTTTCGAAAAGAACGATAACTCGTATTGCTTCCGTATTGTTCCCATATTCGAATTTAAGACAGGTCGATACAAGTAAATGTTCATTTGCTTGCTTTGATAAATGAATTTATTGTTAGCCAATAAATTGTATTACCAGGGATTATTTTAGGGTCTGTAGGGGGCCGTAATTCGGCCCCATTCCCAACGTCAAATAGAGGTACTTTTTTCCCAATTTTAGACCTAAAAATTCCCAATTTAATCTTTTCTCCAAAACAAGAAATTCATTTCCAATTTACGTATCATGAACTGAAAGTAAAGTGAAAGTAGAACAAACATGTTGTTTTAGTTTAACTCAAGGAAGGATTCAAAATACAGACAATTGATATGATAAGGGATAATTTGCATGAATATATCTTTTTGTTGTTTGAAATTTATTTCCCAATTTAGGTTAAAATGTTGTAAAATTCCCAATGTCATCGGCCCAGGCCCCCGACATTAGGGGCTAGAAAAAACCCTGATTACATGTATAAGAATCCGATTATAATCGATAATCAATCGAAAGGTTTATGATTGCTCTATCAGATTCCTGTTTCAAAACGACATGTACTTCATTTCTATTTGTTTGTATTTCTTTGTACATGCAGATATACTATGTCAGTAAAGCCAGTCTGAAGATAGCAAATAAACAGTACAACACCGTACAGAACGAGTATGAAATGACGTTTAACCCCGACACAATGATAGATCCGTGTGACGAGGATGTGGACCTGCCATCTGTACAATTTGACTTCGTTAAAATCAACGAATTGGAAAGCAAAACTCCTAACTCAATGATAGGTAGGCAACAGTTAATGAATAAGTACACATATAATTTTGATGTTTTATCCTTCTGTTTATTCTCAGAGTTTATTACTCGGAGATATTGAAAAGTGTCAGACTGAAAGAAATGTCTGACAAGAATTGTATGAGACAGACATACCCTCTCGGTACATTTCATCGTTTGGACTGTCAATTTCATAAAAATGTTTGACAACATCTCTTAAATGAAGTCCATTTTCCAGAAAATATTTATGAACCGTTTTAAACCTTGATTATACATGTATATGCACAGACACCAGACATCAAATCATTTGGCAAAATTTTGAATTGTGACGTCATATTTGAATCACACTGACTTTTCCGTTTCCCATGTTTTCTATTGCGACGTCACAATGAAAATATTGCCAAATTATGTGATGTCAGGTGTGTGCTTGCCCAATGAATCTACTGGAAAATCAGCACTCGAATACTGCAGCTCATGAAACTTGCTATCAGCATTAAAAAATCAACATACTCGAAGTGTTTGCATAGTACATGGTTTATATGACTCGTTCCTGGTCTGCTGTGTAAGATGCATGGGCTCCTTGAGGGGTCCAAAACCTTCAAAAACCCAAGTATTGACGAGAATTTCACTAGACTTTGAGACCCCAAGGATGGAATCCATTTATCTTTCATAGAAGATCATGAATAAATATTTTTTTCTTGTGCACTGTACCTTAAGAGCCAAAGGTCAAAACTGGAAAAAAAAAGAAACTTAAAAAATATCAAAATGATAAAATCACTAAAATTGGGTAATATTCAATTACAGCTCTACCCAAAGTTGTTTCTTCTCTAAGAATAAACTATGATTTTTTAAAAGGTATTAATTGTCACAGTTTTCTTTCAATTACATGTACATGTATTTATACTTTTTGCAATCTCAGATCTGATTGGTGTTGTGGAGTCCTGTGCTGAGGTTTCCACGGTAACGGGACGACAAAGCGGGAAGGAAATTACAAAGAGAGATTTACAACTAGTAGATCAAACGGGCTTTGTAGTCAACTGCACGCTGTGGGGAACTGATGTGAGTGTTGATTAATGTATGTACATGTATGCACAACCAATGTAATTTCCTGAGATGAAACCAAGTGATATGTGTTGTATTTCTGCATGAAACTCTCCTGACGGCACATTGCATCAACTCTACAGAAAACATACTGCATTGGCTGTGACCTAAATGTAAACGTCACCCTTTTACCTGGAAAACACAATTGCAGAAAACAAGAATGAAACTGACAATTTTGGTGCATATACGTGTATATAGAATAAATGTCATAATTTGTGTTTTGTCGCTAACACGCATTACATGTATGAAAAATACACTTGCTGTGTGTTGCATACCCGTAACGAAACTAAAATTAAGACACTTCTTCTCAATGTGTTCTTCTAAACAACTTATCACTTGTTTGTACATGTAAATATGCTGTGAGAAAAACATACGATTATCAATCTTGCATTTAAGTTTTTCCTGTGTCTGATTAAGCAATTTACACCTGAATTGAATTTTTTTGCATGTTTGTACTTGCTTGTACCATGTGTTTTACATAGTGAAAACAAAGGTAAAGTTGATCAGTGATAAATTTGTTGCAAAAGTTCCTTCGTACTATTGATGAAATGATAGAAATACATTAATTTACAAGTGTTGATGATTCAATAAGGACTACAGAGCTTTTACTAGCATTTCTTCTTATTTCTGGTCACCTTCATGTATATTAAAGCAGCATGTTCCGCCTTCAGACGAAAATATGCTTTATAAAAAAGATATAGGGCAATTCTCTATTTTTCCTGGATAGAAGAAGTTATAAACTTTCCGTTAATACCAAAATTGTTAACCAAAGGTCCTTGAAGTTATCAAAATAAATGAAATTAAAAATGAATTTTTGTGACGCCACAAAAATTGCCCATGTTTGGGATAGACCAGCCCTCATGCGTGTGCGGTAAGGCTCGTCGTGTTGTACAAATCAAAACAAACATGGTGAGTAGCGTACACTCTCAACGGAAAAGAGGGGAAAATGTACTGATACTCAGATTTAGATAGAGAAAGAAGAAAAAATAAGACAGAGTGTGAAAGAGCAATATGGAAAGTATATATTAGAGACCAAATGGATATATAAAATTCAGTGAAAAATGAATTAAATCTCGTCACACACCACGATGTAGCTGATATTTTGCTGGGCAAGTATTTTGAAGCAAGTCAGATTAGAAAAAATCGGTCCTAAATGGTTTGATACACATTATTTTATCGTTACTTTTTGAAATGACGTGTGAAAGAAACATACGATGTCTTATTTCACCTCTCTTTGTTTAGAATAGTCATCGAAATAGCCTACTAGATCTGTACATGGTTCTCCTCGGAGCTCTCCTGCTCATTAATATTCATGAGGAGGCGCGGCTACTACTGAAATTTTGAACAGCCACATCTTTCGAACTGGGGAGGTATCCGATATGATACTTGATACACCGATGAATGACCATAACATGGAACAATCTTAAGTTAAGATAAATGTATTACAAGTAATAACCTCTTTCCATCCCGATGTCTGAATGTGCTGCTTTAAGTACATGTAATGTTGTATTCATTTAAATTCTACTTACGGAAAGGATGATGTAGATGTACATGTATTGTAAACACAAGCATGCTGAAAATGTGACATGTACAAAAAACCGTAAAAGTGATTTGCTAACATCGTGAAGAAACTTACCGAGTGTATAGCTGATTTTCCAGAAGATTCATTAGGCGAACAGACACCAGACTTCACAAATTTTTGACGTAATTATTATTGTGACGTCATAATAGAAAACATGAGAACGCATAAAGTCCGTGCGATCAAATATGACGTCACAATTCAAAATTTTGCCAAATGATGTGATGTCTGGTGTCTTTGCATATAAAATCAAGATTTATAACGGTCATGGATATTTTCTGGAAAATGGACTATTCATCTTTCACCATGATCACAAGAAGTACTATTCATCTTTCACCATGATCACAAGAAGTACATGTAATCACCGACAATTACACCTTAAGCTATAATGATTCATGTATTTCAGGCACAAAGCTTCAATGGTTCAGGAAATCCGGTATTGGCAGTAAAAGGAGCAAAGTTATCAGATTATGGAGGTAAAATTAGCCTCAGATTCAATTATACATGTATTTACAGAGTTTTTGATTTGCAAAAAAAAAATTGCAAAAATTTCAGGTCTCCAAGTAGGCTATTGACGGAAAATTTCAGCAACCTTGATTGTATTTGCAAAAATAAAATTGCAAAAATTTCAGGTATCCAAGTAGGCTATTTAAGGAAAATTTCAGCAACGTTAATGGTATTTACTCAATTTCTAAGTTTCCCAAATAGAAATTTTGCCATCTGTGACGAGCAGACAACTGGATATTTTGAACCCAGCATTTACATGTACATATTCACCTTTGTATAGTTTAGTTAAAATGTCAGGCTCCATTGAAGAAATTTTATGTGCTTTTTCTGAAAGAACAGACCTCAGAAAGTCATATTTATAGATTTCATTTAAAGATATAAAAACATACTGTAACAATATTTAGAACAGAAAAACTTACAGTGCTTAGAATTTTTTATTACGTTCTTGTAGGTCATGCAAGATCTTGTCTTGTCTAAGCAGACCTGCCTACTTTTATGATTTTTGCGTATTTTTTACGATTTTCGACTTTTAAGTACGACTTCGCTTTTGCTATTCCATTTTACTCCTAAAACATATTTTTGAGCAAATTTTTGGAGCACTTGATTGAACAAATGTCTTCCATATCGTATAGACATGGGCATAAATTCTTACAATTGATAACGATTGCCGAAGCAGCCAAACGAGGGTTTTCTTTCTCAGACTTGAATTAGTGGTAATTATGCTTTAGTCCCCGAAATTACACATTTTTGAACAAAATATTACACTTATGGCGAGAAAAAGGTAGGCAGGTCTGTTCTAGGGTTAGATGATGAGAATTTTTTTATTACTTTCCCTCAGGTCGTTCAGTATCTGTCTTAGCCCAGAGTCAGATGATAGTGAATCCTGACGTTCGAGAGGCCCACATGCTGAGAGGCTGGTACGACCACGATGGTAAAGGTATGAAATTCAACAGCTTCCAGAGTGAAGGGGGCGGAGCCAGATCAGGTATGGAATAAAAACCTTTTCTCAATATACTGTAAACCATCTTTTATTTGCGGCGTCTTAAGTTCACGAACACGTGTGTGGTGACTCACTGATCGTTTTATTTTCGTGACTCGCTGATCGTTTTATTTTTGTGACTCGCTGATCCTTTTATTTACGTGACTCGCTGATCCTTTTATTTTTGTGACTCGCTGATCGTTTTATTTTCGTGACTCGCTGATCATTTTATTTTCGTGACTCGCTGATCGTTTTATTTTCATGACTCGCTGATCGTTTTATTTTCGTGACTCGCTGATCATTTTGTTTTCGTGACTCGCTGATCGTTTTATTTTCGTGACTCGCTGATCGTTTTATTTTCGTGACTCGCTGATCGTTTTATTTTCGTGACTCGCTGATCGTTTTATTTTTGTGACTCGCTGATCGTTTTATTTTCGTGACTCACTGATCGTTTTATTTTTGTGACTCGCTGATCGTTTTATTTTCGTGACTCGCTGATCGTTTTATTTTTGTGACATTGTTCATGTACAGTTGTATGTACGTAACTTACAAATGTGTTAGGCCATATGTATATTTGCGTCATTTTATATTCAGGAATCAAAGGACCTTGCGAATATCACAAAAACAAAACGCTCGCGAATAAAAGACGATTTACAGTATCCTGAATTTGTACTAAAATTAGCAGGATTCATATTTTTAAGCAGTGTTAGCGCTGGTAGGACTGTGCTGATTCGTGGCTAGGCTAAAATGGCAATTTACTCCCTTTTTCCTTGTAACTGCTAAAATTTGTTTGCGCTGTGATAAGTATACTTACAGTATTATAACTGCAATCCAGTTCTTAAAGACGGCAAAGTTATTCTTTCCTGTTATATGATGTCGAGGACAATCCTTATTTAATTGTGACTTAACAAGAGTTAGTACATGTACTTGCCAGCCCAAAAAAGACTGGTCATGCAGTGTAGTCAAATGGATTATTGTGTGTACAGTTTTGTGTAAAGAGTAAAAAAAAGGTGTCTTGTTTTAGATGTTCATAGAATATTATTCTTATGTACATGTATCATGTGTATATACAAGTTCTATGAAAAATTATTTTAGTTCTGAAAACCTTTTTACATGTGATTCAACATAATATCCCATGATATGCAAAACAAGCCACTACTACATGTAACTTACATTATTAAAGTATTTGTGCAGTTCAGAGAACATGTCTAGCATGTACATGTGTATTGTTGTGCACCATTATTTTTATCATGACTCTTTTCAAAATCTTGCAATTTTAAAAATAATTCTCACAATGGCAGAGGTACATGTACATGAATTTCATGCAGCCAGAATTACTTAAATGGGATTCCAGCAGCATAATTAGTATATTATCGAAGAATCAACCATTGATGTTACATGTATATATGTTAAAAAGCATTTCTATCATACCATCTCTAGGCAGCACAAACTGGAAGACATTTGCCGAGATGAAATCGGAGAATGTCGGAGCAGACAAGGCTGAATATTTCACCAGTAAAGCTACCATCATGTACCTTAAAAAAGAAAACTGCATGTATCAGGTGGGTGGATTACATTAGGGCTTATGATATGATTTGTACATGTATTGTGATATTAGGTAGGATTTTTATCACGCCTCAGACAAAATTGTCACAATCTTATTGGACAAATCGTTGTCACGTGACGCTGTGAAAAAAAACATATTAGGCGTCTGATTTCCGTGAACGAGTAATTCATGCAATCATGGGTCTGAGGCGTGATAAATTTGTTACATAGTAAATAAGTGACCTGATACGGAAAAATACATGGTGTTTAAAAGAAAGCCTGTATCGGATTCGGCTTTGCCTCGCCCGATACGGGTTTTCTTTTCACACCATGTATTTTTCCATATCAGGTCACTATCTTACTATGTAACTAATAGTATCACGACTCTTTGCTTTTACAGCTTAAAATGAATTTAAAAGACCTAAGATGTGGAATTGAGCACCCTTTGATAGACAGATGGATTGGCATCACCATACGATATGTCCTGTCTAAAGACAAGCCTATAAAGATATTAGACAATTTAGGATTCAAGATTCTGTAAATTCCCTTGACTTAAAACAGGGATTTTTTTAGGGTCTGCAGGGGGCCGAATTATAAATTCGGCCCCATTCCCAACGCCAAAAAGTGGTACTTTTTCCCAATTTCAGACCTAAAAATTCCCAATTTAATCTTTTCTCCAAAATGTGAAATTCATTTCCAATTTACGTATCATTAACTGATAGGAAAAGCGAAAGTAGAACAAACATACATGTATTGTGCTAGTTTAACTATAGGAGGGATTCAAAATATTGCAATTGATTTGATAAGGAATGATTTGCATGAATATATCTTTTTCTTGTTTGAAATTTATTTCCCAATTTAGGTTGAAATGTTGCAAAATTCCCAATTTCATCGGCCCAGGCCCCTGACATCAGGGGCTAGAAAAAACCCTGAAAAAAAAAGGAGACGGTGTCATACCTTTGCGCACTGGCAAAGATTACTGAGGACTCAATTCGATGAGCTACATTAGAGGGGCACTTCGGACAAAGTTTCTGATTATTTTTGTACTGAATTGAGATTGAAATCGTCAAAGTTTAATTAGATCAGTTCTACAAACATGTACATCTAAATCTGTATTTTAGGCATGCCCTACAGAACAGTGCAATAAGAAGGTTGTAGATCAAGGCAACGGCATGTACAGGTGTGAGAAATGTAACAGGGAATTCCCCAACTTCAAGTACAGAATGATGCTCAGCGTAAGTTACATATATACATGTACATGTACTTGTACTCCTCTATATTCTGTTTTTTTGTTGGTGTATGCTTGTGTTCGGTATGGGACGGTTTCTGACGTAAAAGCATAATATGACGTAATAAAATTTCTATAGAAACATCGGTTTTGTAGCGTACTTTCCCTGAATTTAACATTGGTTTCCGTAGAATTTGATGACGTCACAACAGGTTTACATCGTATACCGTCCCGAACGGGAAGTAACTCTGTTTAACGAAAATCCCGAATAAATGTTAAGAATGTAAAGGAAGTTCCATACAAGTAGTGAGTATCTTGTAAAAGATAAAGTTTGTTGTATATTTTGAAATCATACATGTAATTATTAGGATCTGAGTCAAGTTATAATTTGATTCCATACCCGTTTATTTTGAAAAAAAAAAAAAAAAAAACCACAAAAAGTCAGAATTGAAGGATTCTTACCGTAGATATATCGTGCATGATGTTTTGAAAAAGACTGAATGTCAGTATTCATGAAAACTCACTAGCCCAAGCCCCAGGCTGGTAGATTATCATTGTATATTGCACTGCTAACAGAAAATCACTGATAAACTATACTTACATTTAGTGGAAGTTGGGGCTAGTGGTTGAAAATAGTTTTCACAAAGAATGAAATGTACCTGTACCTTTAATCAATATCCAGATAATGTGCAAAAGTTCTGTAAATTTCTTAACATCATACTTGTTCATTCTATAACAGGCAAACCTCGGTGATTTTTCCGACAACCAATGGATTACGTGTTTCCACGATTCAGCTGAAATGGTATTGGGTAGGAATGCAGAGGAACTAGGGAGCCTTAGAGAGAGTGTGAGTTTGAGTGCACTTAATTAAGGAATATTATAACATGTAAATACTACATAAAAATTTGTCACACTGCAAATAAATTTCTAGGAATCTCATTGGTTGTTTAGCCGTAATTATGAGACTATGTTACCTATCTGCAGCCGTAAATATAGAGCTTTGTGATGTCTTGGACACCTTATTGTTTCTTGACGTCATAGCGCGCATTTACTGTAAAAACGTTCAGACGTTTTGAATTTTTCTCTCGCTTCAGACTTTAATTTTATTTTTCTGCTAAAATGAATTTCATTCGTAGTTTATTCATTTTGAATAAACCATTTACGGGTACGATCTTTTTAATGGTGAAGAAAATTTTATAATCCATCAACAAATAAAAAAGTTAGAAATTTTACTGTTGACGCCATTTTGAAATGACAATTTTAAAGTGATTTGCAGTATGACAAAAATGTTATTACTGTTCTAGACAGGTAATATGGTCTGATATACCTTGTCTGGGTTTAATATTCCCCTTGCCTTCGGCTCGGGAAATATAAATTCCAGACAAGGTATATCAGACCATATTTCCTGTCTGGAACCGTAAAAACGTATAATAATACCTACACGTATGTATTCTCAGTATTATTTTGGAGTTACACATATTGTATGTGTATACTTACGTGTATTTCAGCACAGCCAAATTTTAGCGGTAATGAATCGAAACCAGGAAAACGGACATGATTCATGTAGCATAGTCATGAATTGATGCACTTACAATGTATATTCCATGTCACATTAAAAATTTTGTGTAGTCTTAAATAAGTATATTCTTAATAGATATACATGTAACTGTGCTACATTATGAATTCTGCTAAAAGACGTTCAACCTGTAAAGTTCTCAATTTTGTTTTAAGTAAATCATCTTGTCGGAAACACGATGGGAAGAAAATTGAATTTCTTATTCAGTTTTCAAGTACATGCAAACAAAAATGGTCTCAATATAGAAACAAACTTTATGAGAATGTACATCTGATAATTTTATGTCGTTACAGAATGAGTCTGAATTTGACCAGGTTTTCCAGGAGGCACTTTTCAAATCCTACGTTTTCCAGCTCAGAGCTAAAGTAGAAACTTACAATGTAAGTCTATGTATTTCTTTGTTCTGCTAAATATCAATCCCTTTCCATTCCAACCTTTTCTTTAATGTAACACATGTTTAAAGTCAAAATTTGGGGGGTGGCAGGGATCACCCTAGGCCGCGATTTTGCGATTTTTTGCATTTTATACGCACATATCGCATTTTTACTGCGTTGTCGCGCTGAAAGATCGCATACCTCCTTTGAATAAATCGCACTCAAGTTACTATAATGCGACAGAACAGGAGATTCGTCTTTAATCTTCAATTTTTCAGCTGATTATTCGAATCCCGTATGCATTTATGAACTCGCTTACACCTTCTGTATTCCCGTGTGTCGTATTGACGTTTGCACGCGGGTATTTTTTTATCCGTGGATGTGAGGATTTAGCTTTACATTTCTCTAGCAGTTGTCAGGGGTACATGCTCTTTTGCCATTGTAATATCAATAGAGTATGAAATATTACAATGCAGTCTTGATATTGTTTGTATATACAAAAGACCGGAAAAGAAAAATATATAGTATTATACAAACACTTCATCAAAAGTTTACAAGATGGATTGCGCACGCGAGTAGACCGGCTTTTTACATGTATTTGTCGTCAAAACGTGGCCAGTATTAAGCAATAATTAAGTACCTTCAAAGGCTTATAAACAGTTCGCAAGTCCTTGGAATCGTCAACATGAACAATAGCTATACAATTCTTCATAATATTTACAATGCGTAAATAAAGTCTTGACGTAAACATTCTACAGTACACCCTATACTCGCAGATAAGACGTTACCGTAAAATGACTTGTCACGGCACGCTGAAATACTTTTAATGTGTACCATTAGAACCGATGATTCTTAAAAGACGTTCACAAGACACTCTGTATAGATACTTCATATTAACCAGCCAGTGTAATTGAGGCACGGCAGATATTTTTTCTGAAGTTGTGAAAAAACATTTCGTCGGCGACTTCTAGCGTGCTGCGATGTCTGAGAGAAAAAGAATTTTAAATTTCATTTGACCTCGTTGGCCGGATTGCAAAGCAATTCCGGTCTATAGATTGACGATGTCCGTCTGTCCGTCCGTCCGTCCGTCTGTCCGTCTGCCGTCAACATTTTGGTTAAAGTTTCTGGTTGAGGCAAAATCTAAGGAACTGTATGCAGTAGAAACCTTATATTATACATATAGGTTGCCCATGGCGAGACCTTTCTATTTATGCCATAACATTGGACCTAGTGACCTTGACCTTGGACTTTGACCTAGTTAAAGATTTTGGTTAAAGTCCCTGGTTAAAGCAAAATCTAAGGAACTGTATGCAGTAGAAACCTTATATTATACATTTAGGTTGCCCATGACGAGACCTTTCAATTTATGCCATAACATTGGACCTAGTGAGCTTGACCTAGTTAAAGATTTTGGTTAAAGTTTCTGGTTTAAGCAAAATCTAAGGAACTGTATGCAGTAGAAACCTTATATTATACATTTAGGTTGCCCATGATGAGACCTTTCAATTTATGCCGTAACATTGGACCTAGTGACTTTGACCTAGTTAAAGATTTTGGTTAAAGTTTCTGGTTTAAGCAAAATTTAAGGAACTGTATGCAGTAGAAGCTTTATATTATACATGTAGGTTGCCCATGATGAGACCTTTCAATTTATGCCGTAACATTGGACCCAGTGACCATGACCTTGGACTTTGACCTAGTTAAAGACTTCGGTTAAAGTTCCTGGTTTAAGCAAAATCTAAGGAACTGTATACAGTAGAAACTTTATATTATACATGAAGGTTGCCTCTGACAAGACCTCTCAATGTTTGCTGTAATATTTGACTTAGTGACCTTGACCCAGTTGCTGACAAAAACTTAGTTTGCAATCCGGCCATACCGTCTTTAGCGGTGTTTTATTTTTCATTTAAAATGTCATTCAAACAAGGAAAAAAAAGTCCAGAGCGATTCTCACATACAAATAATGTGTTGCCAGATGTTTACGGAAATACAGAGAAACCGAACATGCCGAAGTTTGATTTTTTCACTATTTTTTCTAACAAATACATTCAAAATCTCACTGAAATCGAGAAAATCTCATTGTTTTTTAGCAAATGAGATATTTATCTCATTACTCTGCAGGGCTAGGGTGATCCCTGGGGTGGGGGAGGGGAAGGTTAGGTATTCTTAGGTAGTGAAGATACTTTGATCAGAAACTTTCTTCTTCTTCATAATCACAAACTATTTTTAAATGTTGCGTTGAAAATCAGAATTTATCTATATCTCACTATTAAGGTTTCATTTCCCTTTTTATAGGAGGAAAGTCGTCTAAAGACTGTGTGCTTAAACGTCGCACCCGTAGACTTTGTAGAACAAGGCAAGCGATTGGCTGAAGAAATCAAGAAGTTGTCTGCATCCTGAAAGGACAGTTCTCTGCTTATGGAGAGAGTGATAAAACTTAAGCCATATGATGTGAAATACATGTATATGTGTGACCTAAGGCAATTGGCATATTTGTTCTACATGTATGTACAAACAGCATTTGGGGAAAATCGGCCTTTTCATTTTGAACTTTATGCAGATTGTGAAATAGGTCTTGTTGAAAGTACATGTATATGTATAAATTATTGATACAGAAGAAAAGGTTAATTTGCCAGTTAATGATGCAAATATTGTATTTTTACCTAGCCTTTCTATTTATTGTGAATTTTTAGGTAAGAACCATTTAGTGTGTAGAGTTTTTGTTTGAGATGAAAGCAAATTTTGTTTACCGATTTGACAGAATCATGTCCAAAACCAAAATTTTTAAAAGATTTTTTTTTCATTTATTATGAAACAAGCATTCTTTTTTTTCTGATACATGTAAGTCTCCTAGAATATTGTAGATATTTGGATATATTAATACATGTATCAAACATCTTTTTCTTATTTTATGGTGAAGAAAAGCTGTGTTTTTGCTTTCGAATAAAACCATTTTGTACCTAATTGTTTCATCAAATGAGGATATTCAGTGCAGTTGTTGACTCTGTTGGTGCAAATACTTACTTTATTCTACCGATATTTATTTCTAGTAATGAATAAAAAAAATATCTACACTCATACAATGTACATGCCATTAAGGAAAATTAAAATATCAAGGGCTATTTATTGTTTTACGATTACTTATTTAATTTTACCTGGCAAAACACGATTGAAAATCGAATTTACATCTCCACAGTTGCTGACATCGTCACAAAATGACCTCCAAAGAAGAATTTTTGACTAAATACACAAGTCATGTAAGTAATACATTTACATAATGTAAGAAACACAATAGAGTTATAACTTAAAGAATACATGGAGCCATATGGGAGTTTGGTGTAAGTACATCCATATACAAATACATGTAAATGAAGCTGTTAGAAAAAAGGGAGATATTGCTGTGAAAATATTTCGTGCATTTAATGATTCAATTAAAAAATGATGAAGTTTATTTTAATAGCTCCATTACTGAACAGAAAGGCAGATACACTTTTAAACATCTCTTTACCCTTAACAGCACAGAGATCTGTAACCCTTCCAGATGTTTAAACGTACTGTAGGTCTTTGTAAAGTGACTCAACTTGGCATCTGCTGGAAAAGTTGACGTCGCTCTATCAGTCTTTGCAGAAAACAGAGTTCTTTCCCATTCTAGATGGTATCTGAGTTAAACCGTAGGGACTTTGTGAAAATAGTATGATAAGGTCAATTTTGTACCCATCATTTCTCAGAGTTTAGGGACTGTTTCCATAGAATTTTATGCAAAATATCGAACAGGTTGATCAATGTTTAAATTCCTCTGCAAAGGTTTAATATATGTAGTTAGCATGGAATCCACATATTGAACGTCGTCATGGTCTGGACAAGGGACATCTTTATTTTAAACAGATGACTATCTACATTGTATATGTATATGATGATATTGAAGACGAATAATGCATAAAAAGGAAAAGAAGATTTACTTGTATAGATCACTGCTGGTTTGTTGCCTGTGGTAGCCCCTTTGAAATCGGTAATGCTGGTTCTTGTATCGGTACACAAGGATTACAGAATCATTTTAGCCCTACCCCATCCCCTGTCAACAAAATTTAGGGTGCTACACATACAAATTTTGTTTGTACACCACAAATGTAATTCCTGACCTTGAACAATTCTTCTATATTTAATCTGTGTCCAGAGGTCAAGGTCAAACTTGACATGCGTTGAAAAACGGGGACTAGATGGCATTTTGTTACCATAACACAATCCTTGTCCTACAGCAATATGAATTCCCACGTGACACTGGGATATATTGCTAATGACCATAGCAGGAGACAATGATTTTAGGGTCAAAAGGTCCTTGTCAAGTGTTGCTTGTCTGAAAAACGGTGTTTGTACCATAACTCTTGTAAATTAGTAATTCTGGAAGGATGAGAGTTTGGGGTAAGAAGGATCTCTATTGATTTTTGAAATGTATTGAAAACAACATTTCTGCATCAGAACATGTCATTCTTGATTCAAAGAGATAAAATTTGAAACATCATGCTACTGGCCAAAGGAGGAGCACTGTTGGGATAAGGATACAACGTGCGAGTTGCAAATCTGGAATGCATTTGAATTTGCAGACTTAGTACATGAATTGTGTTGGTATGAAATTATCAAAATAATCATGGCACATGGGAAATATTTCTGGCAAGTTTCATGACGATAGGTGCAAAACAGGCTCTAATATGGTCCGGAAACCATTTTCAATCATCAGGGTCCTATGACCTTGACCTTTTGACCCAAAAATCAATACACAGTCAATTGTGCCTCATGAAATTTATGTGAAATTAACATGAAATTTACGTAAAAGTTCACATTAAATTTATGTGAAATGAGCACGAACATGAAATTTACATAAAAATTTTCACATGAAATTCATGTGAAAATTCTGACATAAATTGCATGTTAAGTCAATTTTGCTTGAAGGTCACAAAGAAAAATTTATGTAAAATTCATGTGAAGTAAATTTATGTGAAATTCATGTGAATTTTTTTTTCACAAATTTCTGTAAAATTTTTATGAATTTCATAAGAACTTTCATGTAAAATTTACATGTTGTTCATTTCATATGAATTTCATGTGAGGCACAATTGGCTGTGTAGGGGTCATCCTTGACTCGTGGGAAATATTTCTGGCAAGCTTCATGATCATAGGTGCAGTACATGCTCTTATAAATACGATCCGGAAACCATTTTCAATCATCCCAGTTCTATGACCTTTACCTTTTGACCACAAAATCTGTAGGGGTTATCCTTCATTCGTAGAAAATATTTCTGGCCAGTATCATGATAATAGATGCAATACACTTTCTAATATTACCCGGAAACCATTTTCAATCATCAGAATCCTATGACCTTGACCTTTGACTTTTTGACCCAAAATCTATAGGGGTCATCCTTGACTAGTGGGAAACATTTCTTATAGGTTTGAGTCATGATCATAGATGTAATACAGGCTTTAATATGATCCGGAAACCATTTTCAATTATCAGCGTCGTATGACCTTGACCTTTAGACCAATTTTCAATTATCAACGTCGTATGACCTTGGCCTTTAGACCCAAAATTCAGTAGGGGCAATCTTTGACTCATGGTAAACATTTCTGGTAAGTTTCATGGTCATAGATACAATACATATTCTAATTTCTATTATCAGGAAACCAATTTTAATTATCAGAGTCCTGTGACCTTGACCTTTTGATCCCAAATCAATAGGGGTCATCCTTGACTCATGGTGAGTAAGTATACGTATAAAAGTTTCACTGAACTAGCATATATATTTTTTGAGTTAAAGTCCGAAAACCAATTGTTGACGTCCGCCCGCCTACCCCACCCCCTAACATCAAATTAAGGGCAGATTTATGCAACTCGGTTAATAAAAGGTATAGGTGTGTGTGGGGGGATAGAGGTACCTCTCTCCCCCTCCCACCGTTCCCTTACCTCCCCCTCCCACCCCCCCCCCCCCCCCTTACCTCCCTCCTCCTTCCCTCTCCTTTTCACTCTTCCCTTACCTCCCCCTCCCTCCCATTTCCCCCTTCCCTCCATCCTCCCACTCCCTCCTCTCCCTTTCACCCTGTCCACCCCTTCATAGGTCAAACTTACCATTTATGAAAAACGTTGTTTCTGCAAATACACATATCGTCCATGAGGAAAGTATGATCTCTATTGATTTTGTGGTCAAAAGGTTAAGAACAAACTTGACATGTTTAAATGAAAGCATTTAAGCCCCGGTCACACTGCACTCCACGTCCAGATCACGTTCAAAAATCTGCTGGACGTGATCGTACGTGGTAATGTTTGCAATGACTGTGCTTTGTACGGGGTATGACCGCCGGCGGCTGTTCCACTGCTGAAACACTGCCTAAGCACGGCTAACAACGTCCAACCACGTCTAAAACTAAACGCGTTCGTGACAAGACGTTTTATACACGCTCTTACCCGTGATACCAACGCGGAACACCCGTGCAATGGCCGTGCTCTGACCGTGATAGACCGCTTAAGATTTCGCGTCTTACCGCGTCTTCTCCAAGTCTTAATCACTGCCGGAACACGGATTATCACGTGTGTTTCGCGTGCGTTGCACGTCTTTACCACGTACACTATCCGTGGTTGTCCGCGGTATAAAATTTTGAGCAGTTCAAAACTTCTTTCCGCGTCCAATGCCGTTCAGATTTTTACCGCGTCCTAGCACGTCTTCAAATCGTCTGTAGCGCGTCTTAAAAGCGCACAACAACGTCTGCTTCACGGATGACCTTTTTCGAACGTGTTTTGGCCGTGATCAAGCCGTAAAGCGCAGTGTGACCGGGCCTTTAGCAGTATAACCCAAATCTCGACCACAGTTATGAAACTTCACACATACTCGTATATGAAAAAACATAGGTAATCACAGATTACGAAGCTCACCTCGTGACAGCAAAATTCAATTCAAACATATTTCTTAGTACATGTATATTGGCTTTTAAAGGCAAAACCACTCAAGCAGAAAAAGTAGGTCAAGGTCATTTTATGAAAGTTTGATCAAAGATACATCCAATATGCAAGTTTGGTACATGTAGCAGTTATACTTTGCTCAATATTGGCTTTATAGAGCAAAATCACTCAAGCGGAAAAAGTAGGTCAAGGTCATTTTATGAAAGATTGATCAAAGATACATCCAATATGCAAGTTTGGTACATGTATCACTTATACTTTGCTCAATATTGGCTTTTAAAGGCAAAATCACTCAAGCGGAAAAAGTAGGTCGAGGTCATTTTATGAAAGTTTGATCAAAGATACATGTAATATGCAAGTTTGGAACATCTAGCACTTAAACTTTGCTCAATATTGGCTTTAAAAGGCACAATCACTCAAGCGGAAAAAGTAGGTCAAGGTCATTTTATGAAAGTTTGATCAAAGATACATCCAATATGCAAGTTTGGTACATGTAGCAGTTATACTTTGCTCAATATTGGCTTTATAGAGCAAAATCACTCAAGCGGAAAAAGTAGGTCAAGGTCATTTTATGAAAGATTGATCAAAGATACATCCAATATGCAAGTTTGGTACATGTATCACTTATACTTTGCTCAATATTGGCTTTTAAAGGCAAAATCACTCAAGCGGAAAAAGTAGGTCGAGGTCATTTTATGAAAGTTTGATCAAAGATACATGTAATATGCAAGTTTGGAACATCTAGCACTTAAACTTTGCTCAATATTGGCTTTAAAAGGCACAATCACTCAAGCGGAAAAAGTAGGTCAAGGTCATTTTATGAAAGTTTGATCAAAGATACATCCAATATGCAAGTTTGGTACATGTAGCAGTTATACTTTGCTCAATATTGGCTTTTAAAGGCAAAATCACTCAAGCGGAAAAAGTAGGTCAAGGTCATTTTATGAAAGATTGATCAAAGATACATCTAATATGCAAGTTTGGAACATCTAGCACTTATACTTTGCTCAATATTGGCTTTTAAAGCCAAAATCACTCAAGCGGAAAAAGTAGGTCAAGGTCATTTTATGAAAGTTTGATCAAAGATACATCCAATATGCAAGTTTGGTACATGTAGCACTTATACTTTGCTCAATATTGGCTTTTAAAAGCGAAATCACTCAAGTGGAAAAAGTAGGTCAGATGCTGCCTGATGCATGGGTCCATCTCGGCATCCAAAGATGAATCACTTGTGCAAGTTTGGTTACTGTAGCATTAGTACTTTGTCAGATACTGAAGTACCCCAAACTTCTTATCCAAATCACTCAAGCGGAAAATGTAGGTAAGATGCTGCATCCGATGCATGGGTTCACCTCAGCATCCAAAGATGAATCACTTGTGCCAGTTTGGTTACTGTAGCATTAGTACTTTGTCAGATACTGAGCTACCCCAAACTTCTTAACCAAGTCACTCAAGCGGAAAATGTAGGTCAGATGCTGCATCCGATGCATGGGTTCACCTCAGCATCCAAAGATGAATCACTTGTGCCAGTTTGGTTACTGTAGCATTAGTACTTTGTCAGATACTGAGCTACCCCAAACTTCTTAACCAAGTCACTCAAGCGGAAAATGTAGGTCAGATGCTGCATACGATGCATGGGTTCACCTCAGCATCCAAAGATGAATCACTTGTGCCAGTTTGGTTACTGTAGCATTAGTACTTTGTCAGATACTGAGCTACCCCAAACTTCTTAACCAAGTCACTCAAGCGGAAAATGTAGGTCAGATGCTGCATCCGATGCATGGGTTCACCTCAGCATCCAAAGATGAATCACTTGTGCCAGTTTGGTTACTGTAGCATTAGTACTTTGTCAGATACTGAGCTACCCCAAACTTCTTAACCGGACGCGGACGCGGACACGGACGCGGACACGGACGCGGACGCGGACGCGTGGGGTTATAGCATAAGCTCACTCAACTTCGTCGAGGTGAGCTAATAACAAGGAGGTACTCTGTTGATTTGGGGACAACGAATTAAGGTCTAGTGGTTAGGGTGTCGAACTAGTGACCGAAAGGCTTCTGGTTCGAGCCTCGCTAGGACCACGGGTCGGCCGACATATACTTTAGGGTTATTAGTGTTTTCCATATTGGCCTAGTTATTGCGCCGATGTCTTTCGTATTGGCCTGATCTTCTATATTCTGTGTTATATACTAACATGTTCTTGTCCGTGCATTGTTTACATGTCTTTGATGTTTAAAAAAAACTAATGAAGAACAAACTTAGCATGTTAATTAAGTAAATCTTGACCCAAGAGTAACGAAAAGTCCGGAAAATAAATGTTCTTCCAATTCGAGTTAAACTAGGTCAACGGCAACCCACACCAAGTTTGATATATATTGTGTTGCAGACTCGCTGGAAATCTATATTCTTTTTCTCCCTATGTATAGAACTCGCCTGGTGTACGTAAGCTTGATCTCCAACAAACTTCCAGTACGCTCGCCGCTTCGCGGCTCGGTGATAATTTGATTGGTTCATGCGACTCGTGGAATTACTGGACAATTAACCACGGCTAGCCAGTTGTTATTTCTTCAATCATCACTGATAAGTAGAATTCAGCTTTCAACATTTGAGTTCCATTTTTTCAGATGCGATTTTATTGATAAAGATAACTTAAAGGATAAAACATTGGTTTTCATTCTTACATGCCATTAATGTGCTAAACTATTTTTAAAAGTGCTGTTCAAGAACTATACCGGATACTATTAGACAGACATACAGGCTGACACCGGGCAAAGTGATCCCTTATAATGTATCGATCTTGCATTGCACACAAAATCCGGACAACCATGTAATTTTGCTACTTGCGTGGCAAATGGCCATCATAAGTCGGCACCGGTTGCCTTTTGGTTGTTTTGGTCTATGTGCAGTGTTTTGTGTTAAGTGTTTGTGTTAAGTGTTTTGTGTTAAGTGTTTGTGTTAAGTGTTTTGTGTTAAGTTTTTTTGTGTTAAGTGATTGTGTTAAGTGTTTGTGTTAAGTGTTTTGTGTTAAGTGTTTTGTGTTTTGTGTTAAGTGTTTTGTGTTAAGTGTTTTGTGTTAAGTGTTTGTGTTAAGTGTTTTGTATTAAGTGTTTTGTGTTAAGTTTTTAGCTCTACTGGTCTCAGACCAGTCGAGCTTATGCGATCACCCTTCGTCCGGCGTCCGTCCGTCTGTCTGTCCGTCTGTCCGTAAACAATTCTTGTCCGGACAACTCCTCTGAAACTGTTAGAGATAGAAAGTTAATTCTTTTTGCATTTTACTTGGACCATGGTCTAGTTGTGCACCTTACATTTAGTTTCAGTCCCTGGCCCCCAGGGTCTTAGAAAATGGGCGTGGTCATTAAATTCTATGTAATCTTGTCCGGACAACTCCTCTGAAATTGTTAGAGATAGAAAGTTAATTCTTTTTGCATTTTACTTGGTTCATGGTCTAGTTGTGCACCTGACATTTAGTTTCAGTCCCTGACCCCCAGGGTCTTAGAAAATGGGCGTGGTCATTAAATTCTATGTAATCTTGTCCAGACAACTCCTCTGACACTATAAATGATGGAGACTTAATTCTTTTTACAATATGATGGGTCTGTGGTCTTGTTGTGCACCTGATATTTTGTTTGAGCCCCTGACCCCCAGGGTCTTAGAAATGGGTGTGGTCATTTTCTCCTATATGACTCTATGTAATCTTGTGCTCGCAACTCCCCTGACACTATAAATGATGGAGACTTAATTCTTTTTGCAATATGATTGGTCTGTGGCATAGTTGTGCACCTGATATTTTGTTTGAGCCCCTGACCCCCAAGGTCTTAGAAATGGGTGTGGTCATTTTCTCCTATATAACTCTATGTAATCTTGTGCTCGCAACTCCTCTGACAATATTAATGATGGAGACTTAATTCTTTTTGCAATGTGATGGATCTGTGGTCTGGTTGTGCACCTGATACATTTTGTTTGAGCCCCTGACCCCCAGGGTCTTAGAAATGGGTGTGGTCATTTTCTCCTATATGACTCTATGTAATCTTGTGCTCGCAACTCCCCTGACACTATAAATGATGGAGACTTAATTCTTTTTGCAATATGATTGGTCTGTGGCATAGTTGTGCACCTGATATTTTGTTTGAGCCCCTGACCCCCAAGGTCTTAGAAATGGGTGTGGTCATTT
Source organism: Pinctada fucata (assembly GCA_028142955.1). Taxonomy (NCBI): domain Eukaryota; kingdom Metazoa; phylum Mollusca; class Bivalvia; order Pterioida; family Pteriidae; genus Pinctada; species Pinctada fucata. Next base: position 45,236,731 of record AP027106.1, read on the forward strand.
TCTCCTATATAACTCTATGTAATCTTGTGCTCGCAACTCCTCTGACAATATTAATGATGGAGACTTAATTCTTTTTGCAATGTGATGGATCTGTGGTCTGGTTGTGCACCTGATACATTTTGTTTGAGCCCCTGACCCCCAGGGTCTTAGAAATGGGTGTGGTCATTTTCTCCTATATGACTCTATGTAATCTTGTGCTCGCAACTCCCCTGACACTATAAATGATGGAGACTTAATTCTTTTTGCAATATGATTGGTCTGTGGCATAGTTGTGCACCTGATATTTTGTTTGAGCCCCTGACCCCCAAGGTCTTAGAAATGGGTGTGGTCATTTTCTCCTATATAACTCTATATAATCTTGTGCTCGCAACTCCTCTGAAAATATAGATGATGGAGACTTAATTCTTTTCGCAATATGATGGGTCTGTGGTCTTGTTGTGCACCTGATATTTTGTTTGAGCCCCTGACCCCCAGGGTCTTAGAAATGGATGTGGTCATTTTCTCCTATATAAGTTAATGTAATCATGTGCTTGCAACTCCTCTGACACTATAAATGATGTAGAATTAATTCTTTTTGCAATGATTGGTCTGTGGCATAGTTGTGCACCTGATATTTTGTTTTAGGCTAACTTTTAGCCCTATACCCCCAGGGTCTTTGAAAATGGGTGTGGTAATTTTCCTATATAGTTGTGCTCTCTACTCGTTTAAAGCTATTAATGATCGGGAGTTAATTCTTTATCCAATATTATGGATCTGTAGTCTTGATGTGTCATTGATAGTTCATTTGAGCTAGCAGCCCTTGGCCCCTAGGACCTTGGAAAATGGGTGTGACATTCTTTTTAGAAATACTTTATCTCGGATATTATGAATTATATGAGTGCTATTATAGTTGCAGTATAATGGATATGTAGTTTTGTCATGCTACTTATAATTTGTTAGAGCGCCTGCTCCCTATGGTCTTGGTTTAAAAAAAAGAAAGGAAATTGATGTTTTAGAAAAAACAACCAGGAGAGCTACAGTCTCGTCAGAGACTTCTGGTTTGTGTTAAGTGTTTTGTGTTAAGTGTTTTGTGTTAAGTGTTTTGTGTAAAGTGTTTGTGTCAAGTGTTTGTGTTAAGTGTTTGTGTTAAGTGTTTGTGTTAAGAGTTTGTGTTAAATGTTTGTGTTAAGTGTTTTGTGTTAAGTGTTTGTGTTAAGTTTTTTGTGTTAAGTGTTTGTGTTAAGTGTTTGTGTTAAGTGTTTGTGTTAAGTGTTTGTGTTAAGTGTTTGTGTTAAGAGTTTGTGTTAAGTGTTTTGTGTTAAGTGTTTGTGTTACGTGTTTGTGTTAAGTTTTTTGTGTTAAGTTTTTTGTGTTAAGTGCTTTGTGTTAAGTGTTTTGTGTTAAGTGTTTGTGTTAAGTGTTTTGTGTTAAGTGTTTGTGTTAAGTGTTTTGTGTTAAGTGTTTGTGTTAAGTGTTTGTGTTAAGTGTTTTGTGTTAAGTGTTTGTGTTAAGTGTTTTGTGTTAAGTGTTTTGTGTTAAGTATTTTGTGTTAAGTGTTTGTGTTAAGTGTTTGATGTTGTCTTTGTAGTTTGGCATTTAAGATAAGATAAGATAAGATAAGATAAGATAAGATAAGATATGCTTTATTACCTAAAGAAGGTGATATGAACATTACAAGATACTAGTAACAATTAAGGAAATGAGTATTAAATAAATAATATTACAAGCAGTTGCAAGCATTTCAGATTTTCACTCTTTGGTACATGTGAATGTCACTGATGTCACAAAATCAAGATACATAGAAATATATGATAAAAGCAAGATAATGCTAGATACTGAGACAGTAATTAATGGAGTGAACACATTGTAAAACGTAGTGGGAATGCAGGGGTCACCACGAGACGATGCTACAGGACCAATTGTGCACATGTGACCACTGTATAACCACCAGATCAGTAATAGAGTGTACGTACACATGGGAAATGGCAGGAATGCGGAAGTCACCACGAGGCGGTGCTGAAGGACAAGTGGTCCACATGTGACCACCGCACAACTATACATGTCCATTGGGGTATATTGTTGTACTTGTCCACTTTGTATTTGCGGGTGCTATAACCGAGTCCTGTTGGAGATTCATTCTTTCTCGGAGAATCTGTCTAACTTTGCATAGTATTAAATCTGCGTGGCTCGGGTTGTAAAAGATGACATGTACAGTAATTGACTCGAGAATGAATAATCAAAGGATTAACTCTTAGATAGAGCAAATTAGATTGAGTATTTGAACGTGTTTTTTTCGTTTTAATGTACGATCTTTCACAGTCACAACCACTGATTTGAATATTAAAATTTGCTCGGCTCCAAATGGCATGCATCATTATGATTTCATATCAAGTGTCCTGTCAGAGCATTGTTTGAGGGCACGTAATTTATTATGACATCATAATATTCACAAACGTGATGTCGGACATTTGATGATGCCTCGATTGCCTTGTAAGGGAAATGTACTGTACTTCGATTTTATAAAAGTCCTTTGAATTTATTTTTGCAGGTTTCTGAGGAATCGAGTAAGAAATTCTGGAGTTCATTTTTAAAAGAAGAATGGTTACTGCACGAATTGATTCTATTAGAATTTCCGTTTCCCTCTAAAAAAAGGTATAGGAAAATGAGACAGATCTAATTTAGATAGAAAATAATCTGAAAAATATCAGAAAGAATTTCGGCGTATCTACCAAGTCCACGTAACTATGCTTTAAAAATCATCATGCACATTAAAATAATTTTTATTTTTTTCAATTTTGAAAGTTTATTTATGAAATTAAATTTTATATACGTTTCTTTTAAATTAAATAATGTAAGAAGGGACGACAACTTCTGTACTCCTTGGGATGTTGGGGTTCCAGACTATGGATTTGATGTAGTAGAGTTATCCCTCTTTCCATGCATGTTGGCACGTAATAGTAGCAGAGGTCGTGTCCATTTCTGTCAAGTCGAAGATATTATATTTTACAGTGTTATACTTACATTCTATGAATGTAATTACACGTGAGATGAAATGCGAAAATGAACAATGTTACAATTGTGAACATGCAAATTCAGGGGACGACCATTTGATTCTCAGAAGGGGGGGGGGGGGGGCTACTTTTTCGGGTCAGATTATTTAAATTATTTTCCATTAGTCCAAGGTCAGAATATTTAAAAAAGAACAGGTAGTTAATGCCTTGTATTAAGATTTGATGCTTAAAATATTTGTTTAATTAAGGCATGTCATTTCAGAACTAATGTGAACAAAGGGACTTATCACGCTTCCCGGTTGCTCTATTTACTAATCCTTAGAAAATTTAGCAAACCGGGAAGCGATCATGGAAGGGCGAGCAGAACGCCTGCATTTTTTTTTTTTGGTTAAGGCGATCGGATCGAAGCGAAATGTTTTTGTCTGTGCGTCACTAGCAGAGCAAGCTGAAATCAAATGAATCAAATTGTCAACCCCTAAAGCTGCATCGTTATGCATTTTTATTTTTTTTTGGGGGGGGGGGGGCAAAATTTGCCAGATTTAATAACGTGAATATTTACTACTATTAAAATACATGTATATAACATTGGCAACATCGATACAATACATTAATATAATAAATAAATTGAATTAATTTGAATTAGTTCAAAGAATTGTCATGACTTAAGAAAATGAACAGAATTCTATATATAATACTACAGATCCCTTGTCTTCAACATCGTCCTAATCAGGAACATGCACTCGTGTTATATTTTGAGTCAATTTACTGAAATCCGTGGAAAGTGATTTTAAGGAGTTGTTGGCCTCTCTAGTTGACATTGGTTTGATTTTTTCTGTGCCGGGTAAACCCTTTCTCTTCGCATCCTGTGCTAAAAGTTTCTGAACTTTGGAATCAATTTTCAAGCATTCCTCATTTATTTCCTTTATTCTGTCAAGTTTTGCCTTTTCGTACGCCTGCAAATATATTTTAAGAAAAAGAAATTGTAGACTAGTGATCACTTCAAAACATTGAAGAAAAATATTGTTATAACCCTCCGCCGCAAATAAAGTTTAATTGTAGGTGTATACAATTACCCTGTCCATCTGTTTGTCCACCAAAGCTCGGCTGGGTCACAACTTCTTCCCCTCTGCGTGAAAGTTTCAATAATATTTCACAAAATTATTTAAAGTAGCCATGTTACATCTAATATGTTATGTGTGCATGTATGTGTAAATGGGAGTGTGAATGTACCTCCCCCTTCGATTCTCTTTCCACTTTACTCTATCATAAAATAAAAAAAAAAAAACTACATGATATCTACATATTTAGATATTAGATATATATTTGTGAAAGATATAGTGTAATAAACAAAAAAAAAAAAAGATATTTCACAAAATTATTACTTATACAGGAATTGCCATGAAATTGAAGCAAGGTCAAGGTCACAATACATGGATAAATAGTAAATAGAAATGATTTCCCGTGGGGGGAGGGGGGGTCAAATGTCTACGTCGTCGGGGATGGGGAGTCCAGCCTATGGTTTTGAAAAAAAAAATTGACGGGGGGTGGGTCGACGTCATCTCTTCCCATGCCTTTCTAGATCTGTGCCTGCAATAGACAGTGTCATGGTTTAAACCCTTGTCCGAGACAAAAAACAATTTCTTCTGTTCAGGAAGGAGTTCAATTGTATTTTACAGAACTGTAAGTTAAGGAGCAAGGGTATGTCATGAATTTGAACCAAGGTCACAAGTCAAATGTCAAGGTCGCAAGTTAAATTGTTTATTAATACACAGTTTAGCAAGTCAAAACTTTGTCCTTGGCATAACTTCTTCCTTTCAACATGGATTTCAATAATGAAAGGGTCGAAATGTCATGACACTGAACAAAGGTCATACAAGTAGGTCAAAGATCAAGGTCACAATGGAAAATCCGAAAGTCACCAGACACACCAGACAAACCTGGTAAAATTTGCTTCGGTTTGGTAATATTTTTTCAACTTTTTCTTATAAACATGTTTGAATTTCTACAAAAATTCAAAAATGCATGTGTGGTAAGTTGTAAAAACTTTCGCGATGTCTGCCCTGAACGGGTACCCCTCCCTTTAGATCCGCACCACACTGTATACATATGCATACCTGTCGTCTCGTTTCTGCTTGTTCATGCTTTGCATCTATCTCTTCTTTGGTTTTCCGTCTGCTCTCAATTTTCTTCGTAAACTTAATTGGTGGTCGCTTTGTTTTACTTCCTGCTTCACTTTCAAAATCAATTTCAAAGGCTACATTTTTGCTAATAGCTGACATTTTCGTTCACGAATCGTCTGCATGTGTTTACAAGTAGTCAAGTAACAGCTGAATAAATACTAAAAGGTGGACTAGAGACTGTATGTTCCCGATTTGTGATATACTTGTGATATAAAAATCGAGCACATTTGATGAAAAGATGGATTTTGTGAGTACTTTACGATATTAAAGTGAATCAAATATTTGATATTGTATAATTTAAGCCAGGCGAACACAGCTAACTGACATACGGATGCCTAAATACGAAAACCGGATTACAACATTTAGTACCGCTCTACTTTCACTTTGATGTAAACACGTTGAGAAACCGTGGCTAAAATTTTGTGATGGAAGAAAATGAAAAGAAGGATTTATTTCGAGACACTCCCGTCAGATATTTGGGTAGGTTAGTCTTGTCATGATAAAATTGTAGAGAATGTTTAGTTTTAAAATTATACAGCTGCAACCGGGGTGGGGGTGGGGGTGGGGGTGGGGGGGGTGTTACCTGACAACTCGCCGGCTACATATTTATGGATGTATATAACTGTAAGATTGGATTTACTTTTTGTGTCGTCTATTTTATAAATGGGAAAGGGAGCAGTGACTCCAGTCTTACAGCCGGTATACGTTGCATCTTTTAAAAAATCATAACTGGTGTTGGAATTTTGAAGGATTTTCAGCAATAACCACATGATAACTCCTCTGACCTTCGATGGAAAATGTTCAAATTTCTCTAAAAGAATGTTTCTTGGTGACTTCACCATGTGTGCGACATTTATACAGAGAAAGGGATACGTGGATCGAAAGGACGCATGATAGTGCAAATAATTAAGATGCAAAAATTTGTTATGATGATTCATGATTTGAATTCTCCATTCAATAATCTACAGAATCCCTTATGAAAAATTCGGCCTTCCTGCACATAGTTGCTGCAAGTTTGCAGCACTAGTTGCCGCAAGCTTGCTGCAACTAGGGTGAGATTTGGCATGCAAATGAGGTCTTGCTGCACACATTTTCCTGCACTCCTCTGGCACATATGTGCGGCTAGCGGCATCTGTTTCGGCACACTTCCTGCACATAGTTGCCGCTAGCTGCATCTGTTCCAGCATACATTCTGCACATATATGTGCTGCTAGCTGCAACCCTTCTTGCACATATAGTGCCGCTAGCAGCAAATACCCCACATACGTTTGATTTACACATACATGTTTATAAACACTTGTATAAATGGAGTAGAATAATGGGTTGACCACTTGAAACAGAAGTTAATTATGCTGACTACTACAATGCCGAAGAGGATATCCCAAACTGCATACAGTTGTTGCATACTGAACACAATTTATCAAAGTACATGCAAATATCAACGTCCAGAAGGTCGCATGTATTATAAAGTAAAGTTTCTGCAAGTTCAAGCAAATTAGTGACATTTTCTTACAATAATCTTAATGCTTACCTTTTTTTTTTTCAATCACATGCATATAATGATTGATAATTAATCCACCTTAATCATTTCTCATTTTAACACATTTTGAACATGCAGCCATTAAATTCTATCATCATCTAAAAGATATGTATTCCATTTTCACTTTTCAGTCATTAAAGTTCCCAAACCATCATTTGAAGTATCCAGACTTCATTCAGTATCAGTGTATTTCCATTGCATGAATGTGGCACATCTCTTCTCACTTCCCGTACCAAAAAAACTAACATTTTCTCATGAGAATCTCATAAGAAACTTATAAGAAACTGGTTAGATCTGTATGCAAATAGGTGAGGTTTCAAAATCTCACATGTGCAGCAAGTTAGGTCTTGTAAGAATTGTAAAGGCAGTGGCTCCGGATACGAACGTTCGTATCTTTAGACCTATGTCTCGGCGTACGAACACAAATCGTAGTGAGCTACTGCATATATATTTCAATGGTATCAGAACACTTCGTAACCAAGACAACTCGTAACAAGACAACTCGTAACCAAAAAAAAAAAAAAAAAAAAAAAAAACAACTCGTAACCTGACCATTTTGGTGACGAGTTGTCTAGTCAAGTCGTAACCAGGTGACGACTTGACCAGACAAATCGTCACTAAAACTTAGAAAAAATCTTGATAAAAAGTGGTCACCAAAACTTGAAAAAATCTTTCTAAAAAGTCACCAAAACTTAGAAAAAATTGGGATAAAACCTTGTCACCAAAACTTAGAAATTTTCGTACAGCGTAATAAAAAGTTGTCACCAAAACTTTTTTTTGACAGATGTAGCTTTGAATCTTTCAATATTGGTCACGTGACAGTTACATACCAATTAGAAACATGTTCGTACGCCGAGACATAGGTCTAAAGATACGAACGTTCGTATCCGGAGCCACTGCCAATTGTAAAAGCTAACACAGTTCCACATGTGATTTTGTTTTCTCACGTTAGATTTTTCCTCTCTCATGAGATTTTGATATTTGGATTTACAATTTGCTTCAGCTCTTAAGCAAAACTGAATTCCTCACATGAGACTCACGTGAGGAATTAGATCTTAGATATATTTGTGCACTAAACAATTACTGTCCAGAGTTATAAAGTTTCAAAGTACTGTTTCCTCACCTGAGATCTCATGTGAGAAAAGGAACAACCAAATGTCACATGACATGAATATCCAATCAAAGACTTGTATATTTTTCAAAGTAAATTGAATTTGGCTCCAACATTTCTAAAAGGCTGAAGAAGTTTGTGAATTAACATGAGTACATTTGTACCTTATAAAAGAATTGATATAGGCACAGCTCACATATTCAGGTTAGTCTGTTTTCCACATCTTGGATAAGTTCAAAACTAATAGCTTTTATTTTAATTTTCTGATCTGAATTACTCTGAATGTCCTCTGTTGTTACAAATTAGTTTGAATTGTCATTAAAATGTAAATTCAAAGTACATATGAATTCCCTTCTATTCAAATAGCAATGTAAATTTAGTCAAGTGTTTGCATTTTTTCATCTTTAATTTGATTTATTAACAGTAAATCATTAAACATTTTATTTATTTACAATATGCCAGTCAATCTTTTAAATTTTTGAGTAAGAATTATCAAGAAAGTATGAAAACTGTTAGAATTTATACTAAATTTATGCAGTAAGTATTATAATTCATCTTGTTGTGCCTATAAAGATTTACAAGCTAATATTCCTATTCAAATTTATATTCATGTGTATTTCTTGGCACAATGTATGTGTTACATCTGTAGTTAAATGTGAGATTTGATGATACTGTAAATAGGAAAATTTCTCACATGAGACTCACGTGAGAAAATATTTATAGAACCTACCTTAATTTCCCACGTGAGGAAAATATTCCACATGAGATTTTTGGTGAGAAAAATTTCTCACGTGAGGAATTTCACCTAATTTGCATGTTAAAATGCACATGAGAAATCTGAGGTGAGATATTCTACCCTAAATTTCTCATGAGATTTTGGTGAGGAAGATTTCGTAAGGGTTGACTGTTTCAAAGCCAGAGCTTTGAATGTCAGCGGCCTTAAATTCTATTGGCTGTGACTTGTGCATGTGACTTATACATGACTGTGCAGCTTCTGGCACGCACTTTTTTGTTTCCGTTCTATATAGTTGCAGCTAGCTGCATAGAAAACTTTACCCAATGCTCCTTTTTTGCTTGAAATGAATTGATGCAGCTAGCGGCAACCATGTGCAGCTAGCAGCAGCTATGTGCGGCTACCTGCAACCTAATTTATATTCAGATTTTGTGTGCAATCCGTGTGCAGGTAGCGGCATATACCTGCACACGTCTTTCTGCACGCTTTTATGGTTGCAGCAAGGTTGCTGCAACCTTGCAGCAAGCTTGCTGCAATTTTTTCTTTTCGTAAGGGATGTCAAAAAAAAAAAAAAAAAAAAAAGAAGTTCCTCCTACATGTCCAGAGTACTTGAAAGGACGAATGTCCGGAAACTGTTACTGTCCGGAAACTGTTAGTTCTGACACCAGTACTCGTTACCGAGGAGAAATTAGAAATTTATTTCATCGGTCGTTAGACGAACAGGTTATTTTCTCATATTTAACATGTTTAGATGAATACAAGATCCCCTATAGAATAATAAAAGTTCAGTCTTAATTTAGACAGGAAAGAAATCATATTTCCACCGAAAATGTTTTTGCCAATGCGTGCAAAGGATGAGGTACTTGTATGAAAGTTGCTGCATCAACAGAACCGAGGGGACGCACTTCAAAGCAAGCTAGGTCTTTTTCAAAGCTTCAACTCAACGTTAACATATTAATTACGTAAAAGTTAAGTAAGAATGGAGGGAAGAGGGGGGGGGGGGGTGACGACGAAGTTATTTTGAAATACATAATGATACACATTAAGCATACACATATCTAGTACACTATAATACTTCTTCTTCTTAAACTAATCGAGGGAAAACTTGCTAAGTGGCTCTGATGATTATTGAGGTTTTCCCTCCATTCGGCGTTGATACCTTCATCAATAAAAAAAAAAATAGACATGATCATGGGCGGATGTAGAAAAAATTCCAGGGGGGGTCATCAAGCCATCAGGTGGTTTCCAACACAAATTGAAAACAAAAACCGGGGAAAATCAGCTTATTTGGCAAATGTTATGAGGGGTCCTGCCCCCCCTCCCCCATTCTAGATCTACGCTTGACGATGACTGGCTTGGGGTAACTTAGTAGGCAAAGTTTTTGGATTTTATATACAACCTTATTTAAGACCATTGTATGAAATCATCCCATGCATGCATAAATTCTTTATGATTATGAGATATATGGTGTGTTTGCGATGTAAGCATTATTTGGATCATTGTACCAATGAAGAAATATTTGTATCAATAAAAACACATAATTATTTAATTTATATACCGTATTTCTTTTCTAAATAGGATATGCAAACGAGGTGGGCGAGGCCTTCAGAGCACAAGTTCACGTGAACTTAGTTCGCCTGAGTTACGTCGTTGCCAGTGGTTACGTGGTAGCTGATGCCGTACATAAGGGTCAGGAAGCCTCAGAGGTATATTTGTACAGAAAAAAAAACAAACAAAAAACCCACAGGGAGAAGGGGCTTGGTAACGATAAGACGTAAAATCCGCCCTGAAAAGTCGAACTTTCAACATGATCAACATGATCAACTAACTGAATGCATATCTGAATCTAATGTCTGTTTGAATAGATCAATAACAATACCGATATAGTATTTGGGTTAAAATGTGTGGGGTTTTTTTTCTATAGAAATCAATGGAAAATGGAAAAGTTTTCTACAACATTGTTCCATCCCGAGTTACAAAATGCCACTTTTACCAATTTTCTTGCCAAGAGTGGTTCTGTAACTCGGGGTGGAACAATGTCCCACAGATGAAAATCGAAAAAAAAGGGGGATGGGCTATTTTTCAAGAATCTGACTTAAGGTTAGGGTTGCGACTACAGGGAGATAACTCTATTTTTATATCTCGTAGTACTTGAAACTGACATGGACGATTAATGGTTTAAGCTCAGTTTGTTGCATTATTTCAGAAAAAAAATACTCCTTGAAAATTTCATTGCTGAATAGGTATTTTGGGGTAAAATGCATATTTTTCAATATAAAATTGCTAAAAATTGGAATAAAATTGTTATTTTCGCATGAGTCCTGCTTCTAAAGATTCAAACATCAGAATATATCCTATTCATTATACTCTTTAAAAATGAGAAAATTAGAAATTCGAACTTCAAATAAATCTCTACGTTTTTGGGTCAAAATGTAGATTTTTGCACAAATTATTGTGCTATTATAGAAACAGTCATTTTACTCAAAAACGAATTCGGGTACATATTGGTTTGACGTACTGCTTTAGGATAAACCAATACCATAGCTCTATACATAGAAAAAAATGTGTGTACCTGGCGACCTTCTAGCTATTAATGAAAATAACGAGTTGTTGCCATGAAAACCACCAAAATCGTATTTATAAGAAAATACACTCCTTAGAACTGTGTATTTTATCAGAATTTTTCAAAATCGGCTTTAATTCATACACAAGCTATAAGAATCCAGAAAAATAAGGGTATATATGACTTTTTCATTTTTCATGCATTGCAGAGGTATGTAAATTATGATGTGGTATTCTCTAAAATGACGAAAATGTTCAAATAGGCCAAAAATGGACGTTTATAGTCAAAAAACGAGACGGACAAATTTTGATATTTTGGTCTGGATAGTTCGAGGAGATGTTCCTCTACATGTGGACATATTCATCATTCTTCTACCTAATTTCTATTAAAAGTCGCCACCCTGACCTTAAAAGCAGTTAGATAGATAAAAGTTGCCCATTTCTTCTCGTTATACAATGAACAATCTATTCTGAGTAGATTCCGAAGAAATATACAACATACACGAATGAAATAAAAAATATAAAGATGTTTATTTCTACACAGTGTGATTTCGCGCCTGAAAGCTTACAATGTGGCTGTTTAATAGTACAAAATATTACGGTTTTCAGTTTCCGCACTGCGTATTTTACCAATTACATTGACATGATACGGGTTTCGAAGTTATCTTTTCTTTTTCATTTTTAGCTCGCCGTGACGAAAAAGTCCGGAGAGCTAATGCCATACCCTCGGTGTCGTCGTCGTCGTTGTCGTCGTCCGTATACAAAACTTTAACCTTGGCTATATCTCTTGAACTATAAGGGGTAGGGCTTTGATATTTCACATGTAGATACATTTTTTGTACCTTGTGACGAGACCATTCATTTGAGACCATGACCTTTGACCTAGTGACCTTGACCCTGGACTTTGACCTACTTTTCAAAAACTTTAACCTGGTTTCTGACAAAAACCTGTATAGGCGAGCTATGTAATCTTTGATTACCCTATGTTTAACAGTAACAGGTTTCACAGTAATTAGTGTTTTGAATATATTTCCCTGACATTCTCGCCATAGCACTTTCAATATAGACATAACGTCAGACAGTGCATGAATTTTATATATTGTTTTAATTTTCTTGCTTAAACATCGACGGCGGGTGCGGCTAGACAACAGGGGATGCTTACTCCTCCCAGACACCTGGTCCCACCTCTGGCTTGCTAGCTAGAGGTCCGTCGATGCTTCCATTTGTGCTCTATTGTGAGTGTTGTCGAGATTATCGTCAGGATCTTCTTTAACTCATTTAAAATAAGAGGGGATCAAAACATTAAAAAAAATGCATTTTTTATATTTTCGTTCGCTATTTGACGTTTTCAGACATTGTTACCCCTACCTTTTCAAGCCGTAATTATCAAATCTTACATATTTTTTTAAAAAATAAAATACTTATATGAGAAATCTTCCAATACATCATTATTTTATCCTGAACAACCTTTTCCTACAAAAGAAGGACAGCGCACGAGAAATAATCGAATGATTTCAGGGCTAAATCAAGCCATTATTCTTACAGCTCCTTTAAAACTATTTCCTGTGAAAACATCGATTGAAATCACTAGTAGAGGTTATAGTGACATGTATATATAGATTTTAAAAATAATTTACATTTCCTAAAGGTGCTCCATTTAAATATATACAAGTTTATTTGAGGATATGACATTTGAATCTTTTGCTCTATACATTAGTTCGAAACACCTGACCAAAACCAGCCCTTAATTTAAAGTTATTTTGGCGGATAGGGACCACTGTATACAAAGTGCTGGTTTTTGGTCGGGTATTTCGGACTACCCATATATGTATCAAGTCAACCTTTACATATATGTATTTCTTTTTCTTTATAGAGGAAGTGGGAAACGGAAGAGAGAAAAAGGTCACGTGTCAGGTGGGCGGTTCTTGACACGTTGATTTGGCAGGGATTGGCCTCTGTAGCAATACCCGGATTCACTATCAACCGAATATGCAAATTTACCGCCATCTTGTTGGAAAGAACTTCAAAGATTCCCGGTCCAATGCAGAAATGGTCCACTACCGCTATAGGTTTAGGTTGTATTCCCTTTATCATTAAACCCATAGACCGTTTTGTTGACTTTTTGATGGAAAGTACGTTCAGGAAATGGTACCATAAAGGACCAGTAATGGAGGAGGTGGTACATCATAGACGTAATGATTGAATTTACTTGCTCAGTATTATGAAAATATATTTTGACCCCCCCCCCTCTTAACATTAACAAAAAGGACTTAGGATCCCTATACTCAAGTGTTTGAATGTTGAAGTTTAAATCTTAATATATGTGTTCTGAATTTTTCGAATAAAGATATGTTTACATTGTATTGCCGTTCGATAGACCTTCATTTTTGTGTATTATCATATGAAATACAGCATTATGAGATTTCTTTCGATACTTGCTATTTAGTACACATTATATTAAGCATACGTGAACAATTCTTTTTATGTTATTTGTCAATTTGTTGCACCATTGCCAACTTATTTTAACTGTCGATCTTTTCTTATTTCTAAAGTTGTTATATGTTTTGAAATAAAAGAAATGAAAACAAAGTTAAACATACTTTCTTCATTTACTACAGGTAATCTCATTCATTTTTATCCAATTCTTTATGTCACAGGCTCACAATAACTTCTAAGTATATGGCTGTGCATGATAAACTGTACAATCATCTGCGTAACTATTCAATTTAACTTAAAATCTACCGTCAGTTGTTAAAATAAAATGGAATAGTTTTATCAAAAATTCTAAGGAGGGGTCAGAATGTTCCCTCAATGCAAGGTTTTAAATGCAGAAGGAGCTGTAAGAATAAGACGTAAAATCTGCCCTGAAATAGTCGAAATTTCAAAATGGGAAATTTGAAGAATTTTTTTCAGTAGAAATATCAACTAACTAATGCTTTGTGACATTACTAAGTTTTTACATGAAATGCAGCACGTTCCTCATCTCAGCCTGTATTCTTTTTACCTTATCGATTATAACGATCGTTCCTCTAGATATCGTTTATAACCTCAATCTGTTGATCTCCAAACAAGGCAGATTCCCTTGTCATTGTCTCCATTGTTTTCTGACGTCCACTCATCATGCTCATGAAATCCGTATTTATAAAGTATAATTATATGAAAAAAAGCATTTCTCTCTTACCTTATCTCAGAACTATTCGATATAAAAAGTAGAACAAAAAGATATATGAAAAGAAAGTATATGTACTTGCACCATACAGACTACCATAGAATGTACACGTGATGTATGGAAGCCTGATCACTTATGTACTGTTCAAACGTTTCGGACAGACAAACAAGCAGCAGGCTGTTTGACAAAAATACTTACAAAAATTCAGGAATTTTCGTAACTTTTGATCGCTTAGTACTTCTACTTGGATGCAGCTAGCCAACAGAGGATGCTTACTTCTCCCGGGCACCTGGTCCCACCTCCAGCGTGCTTGGGTTCCGTCGATGCTCAATTTTGTGCTCTATTGTGAGTGCTATTGAGATTATCGACAGGATCTTCTTTAACTCGATCATTTGTGTCACACTTATGCCCTTTGCCGTGTGGAGCTCGTAAAACGTTCCCCGCGAGGGTTTGGACAGTAAATGTTTTAAATATTTTCCCCGACATGGTTGCCATAACACTTTCTATAGAGACATGACATCAGACAGTGCATGTATTTTATATATTGTTTTCATTTTCGTGCATGAACATCGACGGCGGATGGGGCCAGCCAACAGGGGATGCTTACTCCTCCCGGGTATCTGGTCCCACCTCTAGCTTGCTAGGTGTCCGTCGATGCTCAATTTGGTGCTCTATTGTGAGTTCTCTTGAGATTATTGTCAGGATCTTCTTTAACTTCTTCTGAATTAAAAATAGCGAGGTTTTATTTTTGAATATTTAATAAGTATGTTGAATTATATTAGATAGCATAATATAATCTAATTACGTTTTATTTGATGATGAAAGTTACGAAAGGGGTATGGCCACGAAACCCCAAAATCGGCCCTGCAATTTTCCTTAAAGTCAATAAGGAATACTTAATATTGTTCATGAAGAATAAATCAACCCACAAAGCATATTATAAAATGTCATGACATCATTAAATGACGTCATCTTGGCGTTTGACCAAATGGCTCAAAATGGTCTTTTGTGGAAGAATTCGATGTGGCCGCATGCATTGACTAAGATAAAACTTTTAGGACAAAGAGATTTAAAATGATAATTCTTCATATGTCAAATTTTTCATGTCATAGTTAATGCATGCGGCCATTACTAACTTAATAGAAATATGTAGATTTTGCAGCTATTACGCAGAATACTGCTGATTATGGAGTTTTCAGAGAGCTAAAAGCTACCGATAATCGCATTGTTTTCAATATATTGATTCATTATTCAACAGATAGTCTTACAAGTTTGATGAAATTAATATTACGAATTAAAGTTCGGTCCTCAGATTAGAAGCTAGACGGTGTGTTCCTGGAGAGTCGTTTACATCATCTCTAAACTGAAAGAGAAGAGTACGTAACATCAAAACTCGGTTCTTTCAATAAACATCAAAGATTTACCTATCAGTTATTCAGTCTCAAAGTCGAGAAGACGAGGCAAATTCATTAGAAAGGCTGCGAACCTCGGAATGAAAAGCATTCCAAGTGAGACCAGGTGCCCGGGGAAAGTCGGCGTCTCCTGTCTGCATGCAACACCTGTCGCAACAGCTCCATGAAAACTTGTCAAATTCGATTATTGTTTCAATGTACATATTGATGTACACATCAGGTAAATTTATTTCTTGTTTGGTGATTATAACAGCCACTCAATCGCAATGCAGAATGTCACTGATCATTCTGGAAAGGGGATATGGTATTCTTTTATTATATCCTTGTAGCGACCGAAAAATGCCTTTTTGGTGATTATTATAAAATTTTGTAACATTTGATAGAGGTATATTACGAAAACGAGAACGTGCAATAATTTTCCGTTTTTTATATTCGTGGTGTTTTTTCATTCAGCGAATACAAATTGGAGTCCAGCAGATTAAATATTTCATCCAGAGGAAAGGGATAAATAAAAACACAAACACTCAAATACACAAATTTTCGACCCCTGGCCTTTATCCAGAGTAAAAAGCGACAATGTATTTGACTACCAAGTAAAGAACATCGTTTGTTTCCTCTCCAGCTAGCGTTCATTGCAAAATTGAACATGCTTTAGACCAAGGGGCCGAAAATTTGTGTATTTGAGTGTGTTTTGATTAAAAATAGAGTCATTCTTAATGTACATTTCATTTTTGAAATTTGTTTTCTTCTTTTAAAAAGGTATAATACATTAAAATAAAAAAAATCTTTTATTTTCTAACCTGATGACAAGTTCTTGTAAATTCTTCGTCCTTCCTCTTCTCTTTAAGAACAAGGTCACAGATTTTGTAAACCTTAAATTGAAAGAAAGGAAATGATACCAGGAAGGAATTCAACAAGGTTCGAAATTGAAAAGTTTTAAGATTTTTAATGGACTAAAGGGGAATTTCTTTATTTTGCTTGACAAAAAAAAAAAATCTGGATTTGCTTTCCCATGAATGTATTTCAGTTTGAATATATGATACACATAATCATAATAAAATGAAATTAAAGATGATCTTACTATATTATCGAGCTTCACTGCGTTGTCAATCACACGATTTTCATCTGAAATTGAAAGTTTAAAAAACGATGGATATCAACCTGATTAATCGTGACTGAAATCTTATCTAAAATGACTTATAGCATACAGTTTGATTTAATTGTTCCGAAAGTGAATTTTCTTTTCCCTTTCTCTAACCTAACTTAAACAATACCTGTTATCTTCGTTTCCTCTGGAGGCTTGTTCGGATACCACGATTTGCTGCTTGACAGTATGTTGCGAACAAAATTTAGATGACCATCCACTTTCATCCAGAAATATCGATTCAGCTCTTCATCAAACGGTGGTACATATAACGTTTGAATACAATTAGTCTTCCCCTCCATGGATTTTTGTACTCGATTGAAAGCATCGGTCAATATAGCAATAAAAATGTTAATGATGAATATTCCCATCATGATAACGAAAAGACCAAATAAAAGCTTTCCAACAAGCATTTCTATGTCTTTTTCAAAAACCTCATTGTATGACAAATGGGAGAGGAGAATTTGAAATAGTGCAAAATAGGCCGACCCTATGCTTTTGAATTCAAAATTATATGGGCCAATATTAATCGTAAAGGCAATTGCATATGCTGTCATAATTACCATGATCATAAACGAGAACGAGGCTAACTCAGTACCGGAAGTAACGATAGAAGTCCTCATGACGTAAAGATAGTAGCTAAAGGTGAGAGGTTTGAGAAGTTTTAACATAGCTATGAACATCTCGACGGAAATACAGAACTTAAACATGACGTCCAGATCTGCTGCTGTTTGGAAGCTTACAAATTTATCTGAAAAGAAAAGAGATATAACGGAAAATCATTTCATCAATATATAAATATATTCTAGTAGAATGATTTAGGTGTTTCAAGTCGGCTGTCAGAGAGCAACGTTCTGGACAAATGAAAGGAAACGTCCATAAAAGAAAGGAATGAGAAGATCTCCAACAAAACTTGACTGCAGCACCCACAGCAAAACATAAGAAAAACACCCTATGTGAAAACAAAGAGTAGACAATTATCATATTGAAATATTTACATTGCAAGTTGATTTCCTATGTTAAACGCCTATTCAATTTTGATATTCATTTCACGATGAACACAGGTTGGCCCCAATCACATATTAATTTTAACGCGAGCGCAAGAATTTCAAACAGTGGGCGGGGTATACTGATGCTGAATTTGAGAGCAGGAGGAGATTTCCCACATGTGCACGGGGAATGAGACGATATAAAAGAGAAGAAACAGACGGGGGATAACCAAAATAAATTCTTCAAACCATTGAAATATGTATAACAACTGTATGTACGTGTATATTTACAGTTTCAACAGAGTTCATGTGTACTTCAATGTAGATGGCGCTACCGAAATGAATGTATGCAGCGCTGACTACTCTGATATTATAAATAAGGCTTTATTCCCTTTAAATTGTGTATAAAAAGTTAAAATTCATCATGAAAACTTTTTAGCAGGTATTTACATCTGGCATTTACACTGTGCAAACGTTGTTACAGTAACAGTCCATTTTCCATAGAGTTCATGTGTACTTGAATGTAGATGGCGCTAATGAATTGAATTTATGCAGCACTGACTTTTATTATTATAAAAATAAGGCCTTATTCTCTTCCAATTGTTTAAAATTATTAAGACTCATCGTGAAAACATTTTTAAAACAATAATTATTCGTAATTTTTAATATCAAACCGTATATTTTGGTCCTTTGCAATGGAGTATTTCTTGCCCTTCCTGGTAGGGAGAATTGACACACGTGAAACATTTAGATCTTAATTTTCACTCAGTTTGTATAAAATTTCGAGGATGTTTTCAAAGATATTTTACATCTAAATGTTTCTGAATGTAAACATAAGGAATGAGTATCTTATTTTTTGCGTTCATGACGTTTACACTCTGGTTCGACAGTTGTAAATCTTTCGCGAACCGCCTCGCGGTTCACGAGATATATGCCAAAGAGCCAGTCAAGGATAGAGCTATGCCATGAGGAAGACACTCCCAAGCACAGAAAATTACATAAAAGGATCAAAGAACACCAAATACGACATCAAAGCACCAAACAAAATAAAATTCAAGGAATTGTGCCCCCCCCCCGCTTTTGGATGTTTGTCTTATTAGAAATGCTTACAGACCCCCCCCCCCCCCAATATTTTTTAAGTTTTCATGATACATCTCAGGTATTCATGTATGTAAAATTCTAAATATCAAAAGACTAAACTCCAAGAAAAGGTCACAAGGTTCAAACTTTGTTACCAAGGAAAAGTATTGTGAAAAGGAATACACATGTGAAATATAAAGTTCTACCATTAAATACCATTTACCATCCACAGGTTATGTATGGTCAACATTGAAGTTTTAAATGTAGGTCAACCTCCTAGTACAAGGTTTCAAGGTCAGAATGTTGTAACCAATGGAAAGGTCTTGTCACAAGGAATACACGTGTGGAATATGAAAGCCAAATTACTAGCCATTCAAAACTTATGGTCATAGTTAAAGGTTTCGAAAAGTAGGTCAAACACCAAGGTCAAGGTCAGCAGATAAAAAAATGGGTATCCATGGAAAGGTTATGTCACAATGAATACACTTTTGAAATATGGCAGCTCTATCACTTTCCATTCAAAAATAATGGTCAAGGTTAATGTTTTTGAACAAAAGTAGGTCAGACTCCAAGGTCAAGGTCACAAGGTAAACAATCCATAGAAAGGTCAGGTCACAATGAATACACATGTGAAATATCAAAGCCTCATCACTTACCGTTCAAAACTTATGGACAAGGTAAAATTTTCTGACAGACGGACAGAAAGACAGACGGACGGGAAGGTTCTAATGCCCCGCGCTTTCACGAAAGCGGGGGACAAAAAGACTACAATTCAGTGCCGAATTAGGATGGTCATCTGCCGAGTTATTAGCAAATGATATGGTTACCCGGATTAAGCATGACATTTGTATGAATGCTCATTGAAATAGTATGGGATCCATTTGGCAAAAGACAATTATATACATCACATTTTTTGTATCTGATATTCTTTGTCATTTTGATCAAGTGAATGTAATTTCATATCTTATGCATGTTTAGGTGCTCGTGGACGTTGATAAATCACGAGATGGTCCCTGGTTTTCTATATAGCCCTGTTTTAGGACAGATAGAGTAAAACGCCGGGGTCCATCTCGGAATACATAATTGACTGACAGAAATCGACATTTCTGATCATCTGAACAAATTAAATTAGAATTAAATAAACCACCCCCACGAGCACATATGGTTTTACAGTGCTTGAGCATAAGGCGGGAAGCCTACCTGGATGATTGACTAATTCCTCAACGGCAGAGATGGTTTCGATCACGCGTACAGTGAAAATCACAGCAGTGCAGATACTCGTACAAACACTGAGTACTTCTATCCAGGTTTCCACTGATCGACAACAAGTCTTCTTTTTCTTCCACAGTTCAAATGGTAGGTGGAGCATTCGTGTCAATGTTACCAACACGAATATGATCTGCAGTCCCAGAACTAAGAAGTCAAACAAGTCGATGTAGGGATAAAGTCGCATCGTCTCTACCCGTGTGTTGAAATAGACCCCGCCCATGGATGCATATTCGAAATACAGTTGGATGAACGTAAATAATTTTGAATTAATGTTGAATATGACCGTTTCCACAATAACCAGCCTTGTTTTCTCGTCTATCCAATTCTTCTGCTTAAGGTGGAACAATTCGTTTCTTACATCAGAATCCCGAGGGTCGAGTAACTTGCTATATCCACTGGAGTCGTAGAAACCAAAAAGACCCCAAAGTGGAAAAATTAATGTTGAAATCGTCTCAGTAAAATCAAATCCTTTTCCTTCGCAGGATGGCAGGAACTCTTTCCATCCTAATGAAAATGAATAAAGATAATGTTAAATGTAAATTTAAGATACCCGGAGAAAAAATGAAAGATTTATTTTTAATTATCTTATTCGGGATTTTCGATATACAGAGTTATTTCACGTTTGAGACGGCAAACGATGTAAACCTTTTGTGACGTCATCAAATGGAAAGTACACTACAGAAGCTTTATGTCCATAGAAATTTTATTACGTCATAATGATTTTACGTGAGATACCGTCCCAAATCTAACATAAGCATACACCAACGAAAAGACGGAATATATATTTTTGAATTTGAAGACGTTTAACATTTGTACCACTTGGTGAATGTAAACGTCTTCAAATTGAATAGCATCATTTAAGAACAAATAAATTGGCAACGTGGACCAGACATGCACGTTTCGGGTACTTAACCCTCATCAGTGATCCTTAATCCTAAATCTAAACAATGTAATATGCCAAAAAGTATGAAAGTTACTATGTCGAAAAAGGGTACCGAAAGACGTAGCAGGATGGGTGGGATATGATGCTACAGGACCCACTTTTTAGAAATTTCAAGAAATTTTGATAACAGAAATTTAGATTGCGTTGAAGAAACGATCAACCGAAATTGATCGAACTTGGCTACATGTGCCCTCGGGGACTCCTGGTCCACCAGCAGTGACACTCACCAAGTGGTATAAATGTAAACGTCTTCAAATTGAATAGCATCATTTAAGAACAAATAAATTGGCAACGTGGACCAGACATGCACGTTTCGGGTACTTAACCCTCATCAGTGATCCTTAATCCTAAATCTAAACAATGTAATATGCCAAAAAGTATGAAAGTTACTATGTCGAAAAAGGGTACCGAAAGACGTAGCAGGATGGGTGGGATATGATGCTACAGGACCCACTTTTTAGAAATTTCAAGAAATTTTGATAACAGAAATTTAGATTGCGTTGAAGAAACGATCAACCGAAATTGATCGAACTTGGCTACATGTGCCCTCGGGGACTCCTGGTCCACCAGCAGTGACACTCACCAAGTGGTATAAATGTAAACGTCTTCAAATTGAATAGCATCATTTAAGAACAAATAAATTGGCAACGTGGACCAGACATGCACGTTTCGGGTACTTAACCCTCATCAGTGATCCTTAATCCTAAATCTAAACAATGTAATATGCCAAAAAGTATGAAAGTTACTATGTCGAAAAAGGGTACCGAAAGACGTAGCAGGATGGGTGGGATATGATGCTACAGGACCCACTTTTTAGAAATTTCAAGAAATTTTGATAACAGAAATTTAGATTGCGTTGAAGAAACGATCAACCGAAATTGATCGAACTTGGCTACATGTGCCCTCGGGGACTCCTGGTCCACCAGCAGTGACACTCACCAAGTGGTATAAATGTAAACGTCTTCAAATTGAATAGCATCATTTAAGAACAAATAAATTGGCAACGTGGACCAGACATGCACGTTTCGGGTACTTAACCCTCATCAGTGATCCTTAATCCTAAATCTAAACAATGTAATATGCCAAAAAGTATGAAAGTTACTATGTCGAAAAAGGGTACCGAAAGACGTAGCAGGATGGGTGGGATATGATGCTACAGGACCCACTTTTTAGAAATTTCAAGACATTTTGATAACAGAAATTTAGATTGCGTTGAAGAAACGATCAACCGAAATTGATCGAACTTGGCTACATGTGCCCTCGGGGACTCCTGGTCCACCAGCAGTGACACTCACCAAGTGGTATAAATGTAAACGTCTTCAAATTGAATAGCATCATTTAAGAACAAATAAATTGGCAACGTGGACCAGACATGCACGTTTCGGGTACTTAACCCTCATCAGTGATCCTTAATCCTAAATCTAAACAATGTAATATGCCAAAAAGTATGAAAGTTACTATGTCGAAAAAGGGTACCGAAAGACGTAGCAGGATGGGTGGGATATGATGCTACAGGACCCACTTTTTAGAAATTTCAAGAAATTTTGATAACAGAAATTTAGATTGCGTTGAAGAAACGATCAACCGAAATTGATCGAACTTGGCTACATGTGCCCTCGGGGACTCCTGGTCCACCAGCAGTGACACTCACCAAGTGGTATAAATGTAAACGTCTTCAAATTGAATAGCATCATTTAAGAACAAATAAATTGGCAACGTGGACCAGACATGCACGTTTCGGGTACTTAACCCTCATCAGTGATCCTTAATCCTAAATCTAAACAATGTAATATGCCAAAAAGTATGAAAGTTACTATGTCGAAAAAGGGTACCGAAAGACGTAGCAGGATGGGTGGGATATGATGCTACAGGACCCACTTTTTAGAAATTTCAAGAAATTTTGATAACAGAAATTTAGATTGCGTTGAAGAAACGATCAACCGAAATTGATCGAACTTGGCTACATGTGCCCTCGGGGACTCCTGGTCCACCAGCAGTGACACTCACCAAGTGGTATAAATGTAAACGTCTTCAAATTGAATAGCATCATTTAAGAACAAATAAATTGGCAACGTGGACCAGACATGCACGTTTCGGGTACTTAACCCTCATCAGTGATCCTTAATCCTAAATCTAAACAATGTAATATGCCAAAAAGTATGAAAGTTACTATGTCGAAAAAGGGTACCGAAAGACGTAGCAGGATGGGTGGGATATGATGCTACAGGACCCACTTTTTAGAAATTTCAAGAAATTTTGATAACAGAAATTTAGATTGCGTTGAAGAAACGATCTGCTGGTGGACCAAGAGTCCCCGAGGGCACATGTCGCCAAGTTCGATCAACTTCGGTTTATCGTTTCTTCAACGCATTCAAAATTTATGCTCTCAAAATTTCTTGAAATGGCTAAAACGTAGGCCCTGTAGCATCATATCCCACCCATCTTGTCACGTCTTTCGGTACATTTTTGGAAATAATAACTGTCACACTCTTTGGCCATATTACACTGTTTAGACTGAGGATCAATTACGAGGGTTAAACACCCGGGACGTGCATGTCTGGTCCATGCTTCATATTTGTCTGTTCTTAAATGATGCTATTGAATCTGAAGACGTTTTATATTAATCTTTGGATTAATTAATATTTAATAATTTAATAATGATATTTATTTCCGTTCTCACGACTTTGTTTAAAAATTTTACAAATAGTTTTTTACCTGGACAATAATTTGAGTTGTCTTCAACATCACTCGAATAAAGTGAATTACATCTCTCAATCACCGACTGCATTAACGAAGGAATGTCACACGCACCTAATGGTATAACAATTTATCAAGATACTCATTGAAAATGATTTTAGATAAATCCTGAAATCAAATCATGCATGCGCAGTGACAAATTGAAATTGTCTTGATGCACATCTTGACATGATATTATCTGCAGTAATAAAATTGCATAGAACTTTGGTCAGCCGTACGCAAAGTGTACCAATATAAAACTAGAAATGTTAATGAAACATGGAATATAAAGTTCTAAGTTCAAAGTAAAAAGGTCAAAGTTGATACCAACGGAGAATTACTGTCTCAAGAAATTCATGAGTGCAAACATTTCCCTTGTAAAAGTGTTTCAAAATAATATATCGGACACTTCAAGGAAATGCATTTCAAATTGGTCCATACTTTTGGTTGCAAAACAATAGGTCGCGTACGTGGCATATTATACATATACACAATGGGATATGAATGTCTTGTCCCTTGTGACCATTCTTTCATTTTTTCAAAAAGTAATCAAATTCAAAGTCAATGCCACAAGATATAAAATTTGTCATAGGGATAAATGTTACAAAATTGAATACCTTTGACTCTTTTCTGCCGAATCCGAGAGAGTCCTATTCGATAGCTGACATCATCAAACATGTAATGTCTTCCCTCTAATAGTCTACTGGCAAGGTTTGGATAACGCTTCGGGTACATCATGTTCGTATAATTGTTGATGAGCCAGTTCCACATGTCTTCAGAGCTGTAAATCTTTAAAATGTCTTTTCATTGAATTTTCAACAAAGCATTTAATTAGTGTTGGATTCAAAGGTGAGAAATAAATTAAAATAGGAGGTTACGCTTGAAATTCGTGAAAGGGTTTTATACCAATTCTCTGTAACGACGAAGTTGTATTATCGCACAAAGGACTTCCTGGATTTTCTTTACACTTGGTTCATGATTGAGAATATGAACAGGGAAACTTATCTTTGACGGACATTTTCTTTTTTCGATTAGAACAGAACGGATCTTTTCTACTTTTAGATCTTATATGACTTTAAAAAAACTCTTTTCATCATCTTGTTGCCATAGACGCCTTTTAAATACATTATTTACAAGACACGTATACTATTGGACTGAACTTTAAGCGTAAAAACTACATTAAGCTCAAGCGTAAAAGCTTTCAACCTCGTTACCGAACTTATCAGCTTATTTATTTCACGTTAGCATATCACGTGTCAGGCAAATAATCTCTAGCCCGGGAATTTCCTCCGATTAAGGTTAGGGTTGCGACTAGAGGGAGATAACTCTATTTTCATATCACATAATATTTGAAACCGACATAAACGATGCATGGTATAAGCTCAGATTGTTACATTATTTTAGAAAAAAATAAAACTCCTTGAAACTTTCATTTTTGGGAAAAATGTATATTTTTCAATGAAAAATCGCCAAAAATCATACATTTTCACATGAATTCTGCAACCAAAGATTCAAACATTAGAATATTTACTATCCATTATACTCTTTAAAAGTGAGATAATTAGAAACTCGAACTTCAAGTTAAACTCTATGTTTTTGGGTCAAAATGTTGATTTTTTTGCAGAAATTATTGTGCTATTTATAGAAACAGTCATTTTGCTCAGAAACGAATTCGGATACATATTGATTTGACTGCTTTAGGATAAAGCAATACTATAGATATATATGTAGAAAAAAATTGTGTAGCTGGCGACCTTCTTACTATTAATAAAAATAATGAGTTGTTGCCATAGCAACCAGCAACATAGATTTTATAAGAAAATACTCTCCTTAGAACTGATTATTTTATCAGAATTTCTCAAAATAGCCTTTAATTCATAAACAAGCTATAAGAGACTTGAAAAATAAGGATATATGTATTTAAAATTTCATGCATTTCAGAGGTATGTAAAGTTATGATGTGGTATTCTCTAAAATGACAAAAATCTTAAAATAGGCTAAAATGGACATTTATAGCCAAAAAACGAGACGGGCAAATTTTGATTTCTTGGTCTGAATAGTTCTAGGAGATGTTCCTTTACATATGAACCTATCCTTCTTTCTTCTACCTCATTTCTATTAAAAGTCGCCACCCTGACCTTAAACAGATAAATACTGTCTAAATGTACTTTATATGAATTTATTTCAAGTATATCATACTAGTATCATTACCATTTATATGATGGTAATCTATTCTGGTCAAGAATAGAATTATATTCATAGAACACATCAACAGAAAATTTTGTTTATTTACGTGCACAATTTCATAACAAGTGAACAAAATAAAAAAAAAAAATCTGTCGAAGTGTGCTCTGAATATACCTCTATTCTTGACCAGGAAAGATTACCAGAATACAGATGATAGTGAAGCTCATATGATAGGCTTAAAATAGTTTCCTATAAAGTACATTTTAGACTGTATTTACCATATTTAGGCAAAGGGGATTCCTGGGCTAGAGATTATTTGCTTATCACGTGATACGCTACTGTGTATTTACAAGACTGTGACAATCGGTATGACAAACAAAAAAAACAGTGAGAGGAACTTTTCGTGATGTTGACTCTTTTGCATGGTTGTTCCTAAAACCCACAAGGGAATAAACGTAGTTCCGTAGAGATACAGATCGTGGTAGACTGAGCTAAGTGACCTCCCTCATATAATCTTTTTGCAATCCCGTGATTGTTTTAATTGTATTTCGAAATATTATTTTGATGCAATGAACAATTATAAAAAAGGAGGGGATATCCCACAAAAGTCGCTTGCAGCACCTACAGCAAAAAACTGAAACACCCCTATGCGAAAATACAAAGTGGACAATCACACAAAGGAGGCACAAATGGGACAAGGAGCGCCAAATAAAAAAAAAAAAAAAACCCCAACAACACATATAAACCAATCGACGACGACCCAGCCAGGACGGCCATATGCTTTTCTTTTACAATTTTGCGAATTTCGAAACTTATGTCTCTGCTACAATGTTGACAATAAACGTTCTCTTATCAAAATGGGAACGAGATTGAATTGAACAATCCACACAATGGAACGCAACTAAAGTCAATCACATTATAAACAGGTACTTATCACTGTATTGTTGCATTGGGTGTTTTGGGGTTTTGCTTTCTCTTATCACTAACAGTCCCATGTTTTTGTCCCCCGCTTTCGCGAAAGCGCGGGGACATTAAAACCGTCCCGTCTGTCTGTACGTCCGTCCGTCTGTCCTTCAGTCAGCAAAGCTTTAACCTTGTACATAAGTTTTCAATGGCAAGTGATAAGGCTGTCATATTTCACATGTGTATTCCTTGTGACAAGATCTTTCCATGGATACAAAAATCTTTGACCTTGTGACCTTGACCTTGGAGGTTGACCTACTTTTCAAAAACTTTAACCTTGCCTATAACGTTTTAATGGCAAGTAATAGGGCTTTCATATTTCACATGTGTATTTCTTGTGACAAGACCTTTTATTCCTTGTTACAAGACCTTTCCATGGATATCAAATGTTTTGACCTTGTGACCTTGACCTTGGACTTTGACCTACTTTTTCAGAACTTTAACTTTGACCCTAACATTTCAATGGCAAGTGACAGGGCTTTCATCCGTCTGTCCGTCAGTCAGCAAAGCTTTAACCTTGTACATAAGTTTTCAATGGCAAGTGATAAGGCTGTCATATTTCACATGTGTATTCCTTTGACCTACTTTTCAAAAACTTTAATCTTGTCCATAACTTTTTAATGGGAAGTGATAGGGCTTTCATATTTCACATGTGTATACCTTGTGAAAAGATCTTTCTATGAATACGAAAATTTTTGACCTTGTGACCATGATCTTGGAGTTCGACCTACTTTTCAAAAACTTTAACCTTGACCGTAACTTTTGAATGGAAAGTGATAGGGCTTTCACATTTCACATGTGTATTCCTTGTGACAAGACCTTTCTGTTGGTTACAACATTCTGACCTTGTGACCTCGTCCTTGGAGGTTGACCCACATTTTAAAACTTCAACCTCGACCATAAGTTATGGAAGGACTTTCATATTTCAAAGGTGCATACCTTTTCATTAGCCCTGTCCCTTGGTAACAAAACAAAACTTTGGACCCTTTGACCTTTTCTTTGAGTTTAATCTTTCATATTTAGAATTTTGATCATATATGAGATATACTATGAAAACTTAAAAATGGGGAGGGAGTGTCTGTAAGCATTTCTTAAAAGACAAACGCCCAAAAGCGGGGGACCACAATTCCTTGAATTTGATTTTATTGATTTTGTTTTGCCATATATTCTTTATCGGTCGCATTCTCGTAGAACACACAGTGTGCACATCGACGCGTTGAATTATTTAGATTGCTATACAGTAGAGAATTGGGATAATTATAATGCCCGGTATTCAGATTCTACTGAATATATCGTACATATATGTACTAGAGAAGAAAAATATATTTTCCAATTGACCCATGATACATGTTCGTAAAAAGCCATGTATCTTTGCGTTGAGCAATTGATATTATCATTTTCCTTTGAATGTTTCTTGACACACACAAGGAAACAAACGACAAAACCCGTGGCATTGATTTTTTCTATCAATTTTTTCTGCATTGGTATATAAATCATAATTACCTCACGTACTGGAGTAAGATACTTTCGCATCATATTGCTTTGGTCGTATGACTGAGTGATAGCATTGTGGCCGCATATCACAGCGACCAATAAGATATATATTGTGTACAAAAATATATTTTTTGACACAGTAATTAGCTTCCTGTCCATGGCTGTCGAGTTGAATGCGCTTTCAGCTTTTCTGTCTGCGTCATCAATATTTCCAGGCCATGCTGGAGGCGTTTCAAATTTGATAAATGCTTTAGTAGGCTTGGAAGGAGCGCCTAATGAAAGAAATGAGGGTCAATATGTGTTAATTAAAATGTACCATTGAATATCATGTATTTGAAAGGAAATGTCTCAAGAGCCATTATCCGGTAGAGTATAACGCAATTGCAATAGAAATTGTTAGATAAATTGTATCAATTAGCTCGAAATATTCTATGAACATCAAGATTTTTTCTTAGCGTTTCTCTCCAAATTAGTTATAGTATTACATGTAAGTAGGCAATCTGGTATAGGCGATTATTCCAAAGACCGGAAAAATAAGTGAAAAAATACCTTTGTCAATTGGTAAGGGTACTGAGGACCACTGAGAGTGCAATGGTGCCATTTCTTGTATTTCCGACCATGCAAACTTCCGACACAGGCATACCAGAATGGTTGACATGAATACCACCTGTTACACCATAAAGCAAATCAGTGATAAAGGTATTAGTATGTTAAAATGATAAAAAAAACTGATAGATTTTCAATATTCTAAATAATACATTGATGATGATGGCAATAATGATTGTCACGCATTCTGAAAAGATATTTCTCTTTTAACCACTTATTCTTCGTACATCACAATGAAAGTCTTTAGTATTAGTATCTCCGTGATGCTTTCCAAGTCGTTTTTTTTAGCATGTATAGTTTAGGTCATGTGTACTTAATTTTGCTCTTTATACACTCTCAATATTTCGATTTCCTCTCTTTTTCGGCATCTGATGATACATCATTTGTTGAAAGGCGCATTTGGCGCACTAAATTATAACAACAGAACATTTACTGTGCGCGTACTTATTTTAGCGCATCCAAATTCTTGCGGATAGAGAGCAAATTCGGGCAAATGGAAATAGTATAAATGACTTAGCGCACTTGGTTCATTCTCCAATATAATATATGATAGATGACGTACTTAGAGTAGTCTTAAATTAGCACATTCTTAACAGTGCTTATTCCGCTTAGATATGAATCCTGCCAAGATATGTACGAACACAGTATTTCAGTATTATACAATTATTGACTGGGAATGAGTGCAATATATGAAGGCCGGGGGCTATATTTTGTCTAAAGGTCCAACAAATCTATGCCGCCCGAATTCCCAGTAAATAATTGTTTGGTTATACCTTACTTCGATATTGCAGTAACGAACAGATGACACGGCATGTTTACATTCAAAGAACGCGGAAAATAAGTAGAGTTTATAACGTCATCAATGACGTGACGTCACAAACGATGTGACGTTTATCGGTCAATAGTTTTTGAACTATTGTCCTAGGGCCGATACTGATGTAACTATTGACTGCATGGTCAAATATTCGAATTTATAGGCATTTTTCCTTTGGAAATTTTATATACAGAAACTGATAAGGGTATAACAATTATATTTGTTACCTGACACGGTTCACCAATGAAGACACCGCCTGATGTTCCTAGTATGAATGCCGTCAACCACTGACTTGATTTTTCTCCTCCCCATTGTAGACTATATAGAAAAGTGACAAAGGCCCCAGTAATATATGCTGATGCAGCCATTCCATAGGCAACTAATACTGACCACCAAGGAAGGCATGATGTTTTGTTCATTTTATTACAATGAACTTTGGAATCTTCTTTCAGTCTCCTCCGTCTAAACATGGAGGTTACGATAAACATTGGTGGAACTGTTATAACTGCTGA
Source organism: Pinctada fucata (assembly GCA_028142955.1). Lineage (NCBI taxonomy): Eukaryota > Metazoa > Mollusca > Bivalvia > Pterioida > Pteriidae > Pinctada > Pinctada fucata. The sequence goes on from AP027106.1 coordinate 45,267,165, forward strand.
TGCCACGCCAATAAACAGTGTTCGATATGAAAATTGGATAGGACCCATGTTTATGGACGAGATCATATCATTATCGGAGCTTGAAGTGAACCACATGGCACTACAAAGCATAGACAACTGTAGCATAGACATGATACTGACAAGACGTTGGACACGAGTGAAACGGCTGTAAGATGGACGGCTTAACAATGACAACCATATGAAGTCATCGAAAAACCTCAACTTGGATATATGACCGAATAAGAAACTACCATCATCGTGCCCCCTGTCCTCTGGATATAGAACTCTGTAATGTCTCCCATCGCCTTTATCCGGAGACAACCATTGGTCACAAAGAAAAGTGTATCTGCAAATACATGTAGATGATTCTCCAATAAATTCATGACACAGTCAAACACCAGACATCACAATGTTTCGCAATATTTTCATTGTGACGTCAAAATAAAAGGCATGTCAACACATCAAGATGCTTCAAAGCGGTGCGATCAGATGTGACGTCACAACGGAAATCTTTGCCAAATGATTTAATCTCGGGTGTCTATAAAATCAAAGTTAGGAACGGTCATATCTTCTAATTGGAAAATGGACAATTCAATTACATGTAATATTTCAAGGAAGATCGATTAACCAAGTGTATGCTTCGACTACGACTACGACTACAAGAAAAAGGCACTGCTGCCAAAGGAAACCATACACATTGTAGTCGGAATTTTGAAATAATCATTGACACAACGATCTTTTTGTATATTGTGAAGCCCCATATATGTCTTATGAAGAAGGCTTTACATGGTAATTTTGTCAGAAAAATGAAATTGAATATTGAAAAAGGAATGATGAAAAAGTACTGCTCCGATCCCCTCTAGGTTTTCCAATAGATTCATTCGGCGGACAGATACCAGACAACAAAATTTCGCGATATTTTCATTGTGATGTCAAAATAAAAAGCATGACAACACATCAAGGTGTGTCATAGTTCTAAAGAAAAAAAGTGGTAAGAATGATATTGGGGAACTCTTATTTCAAATGAAGCGTTAAAAAGCACATATTTTTGGATAAGCATATGGATAGAAAAAGTGGTTACTTCTTGTCTTCGCTTGCTATGAGTATCTTCTCCAAATACCATGTACGGGACACACCGAAATTATCGTGCCATATTTTTATTTCTTCAAGGATTCCTATATCCCTGCTGCTAGTTAGTAAGAAGTTTGACAATGTGAGCCGACTGAAGTTTTTCTAAAACAGAAAAAAGCACAGGTTAAAGCGACGGAGCAAGGTTTTCTATAATATTACCCCCGAAATCCTTAAATTTTGTCGGCGATCCGATCGAGAAAAGAATAATAGCAAGTATGTAAAATATAACCTTTCGATATCCTTCATAAATTTTTCTTGGAGTTGTCTCTCCTTTGGTCCCTTTTAAGACTATATATACTGCTGATGAAAGAGATCTGCTAGACCAGAGTCCCGTGTAGAAACTTAGAAAAAACGCATTGACAGCTTCACTCGGATTATCCAACAAGGGATGGTACTCCCACTGTTAAGAAAACACATTAATTAGATTATATTGTAAAGCACTATAAGACAAGGAAAATGGGGGGGGGGGGGGGGGGGTGTATATCAACAGAAAAAATTATTTTAAAATTCGAAGAAGAATTTTTCAGTACCTAGAGAGAAACAAAGTATTAGATAAACCGTACCATAATCTTATCCTTGGCATCAAACCGTCTTAAAACGGCTATCAGTAGTACAGTCAGCACAATAAGTACAATATTGACAGCTAATACATATGGTGACTTTTCCACTTCGCCGATGAAATTGTCCATTATTTCCTCTAAATCAATTTGTTCAGGGTACGTTGACAACATGCTGCTTCCAAATGTTCCAAGAAAATTCGTCTTAAACTTAATGGTATCCTGGTTTACCGTTTTCATCTGAAATAGAAAAAAAATCACAAAAATATTGTCCTCAAATGTACAGGTAAAATATGAATTTAATCACGTCACATTGCTTAACGGTTATTTTAATGTATCTATAAGCCCCTCTTTTCGTTTAACCCTCCTTTCTTTTGGCCTTAGGTATTTGATAAATTGCTAAAGTTACGCATCACCTTTCAATATAATTGAAGAATATGTAAAATATACGACAAACAGGCGGACGAAATAATCGGTATAAGTCAAACATTGTAAATATGATTTTTGAGGCCTAAGAATTCTGTTCCTCGTTTGTATTCAGAAAAATGTTGAAATTTTTCCTCATATTTGTTTTCATGATAGGGAAAAATTGTCAGCTGGATTTTGTAATGTTTTATACAAAGGAAAACGCTTACCTAAATGTCATCCATCTTTTGCCACTTGTTGTTAGTCTGGTTATACATAAGGGTAGAAATGATGTTATAAAAGTAAGTATTGTAGTCCCACTCTGGTCCTCCTAATGATGAAGCAAAACGATAGCAGTATAATGTTAAACGTCTTCAAAATCACAAGCATCATTTTTAAGAACGGAAAAATTTGCATCATTGACCAGGCATACACGTTTATGGTACTTAACCCTCGTCAGTGATCCTCAATCTAAACAATGTAACATGACCAAATTAGTATGTCCAAAAATGTACCGAAAGACGTGGCAGGATTAATGGGATATGATGCTACAGGACCCACGTTTTAGAAATTTCAAGAAATTTTGATAACAGAAATTTTCTAATGCGTTTTAAAAAGAGAGAAGATCAACCGAAGTTAGTCGAACCTGGCTTCATGTGCCCTCGGGGACTCCTGATCCACCAGCAGTGACACTCATCAAGGGGTACAAATGTTAAACGTCTTCAAATTCGATTACATCATTTTTAAGAACAGATAAATTTGCAGCATGGGCAGGACATGCAGTTTTCAGGCAATTAACTCTCGTCAGTGATCCTCAATCTAAACAATGTAACATAGTCAAAGAGTGTGAAAATTATGATGTCCAAAAATGTACCGAAAGACGTAGCAGGATGGGTGGGATATGATGTCACAGGACCCACGTTTTAGAAATTCAAAGAAACAGAAAGTTTCTAATGCGCTTAAGAGACAGACGATCGACCGAAATTGATCGATATTGTTTACCTGTGAATACTTAATAATGACAAAAATAGCCTCTATATGAAAAAGTGACACACATTTTTTTATCTTTAGGCTAGCACAAAGTTGCAGCTCGTTCTCACATTTTTGTCAAATTGTTCAAACACAAGACAGTATATTCAGTCTTGAATATAACATGAAAAGTGATATTGTAAATAACAATGACCCTCCCCCCCCGATAAAAATACGGATTTCGTTACTTACTGAAATCGTAATCTCTTTTCTACCGGTATCTTAGATTCTACGGAAATCGTAAACTCTTCGGGTGTCGTAAACCATACAGATATCGTAACTCTACGGCAATCGTAAACCACTTTTCAATCGATGCACAGTGTATGTTGAATTGCGCAGTGATGTAATACACACTTATATGTCAGCTTGTTCTTAGGCATAAATCTAAGTTTTGTTAAACATATTTTATTTTGAAAAATACAGAAATGGGAATTTTGCAAAAGTTTCCAAACATTACATGTGCCCTTTCTCGAAATCTAAGGTCATATTAATCTTTTCGCTCTTTGTCTATTCATTTCTGGGATATTTTTTATGTCGTCATTGAGAATCACTGATGAGACATATAACTTGTTAAAATATTCATGTGGTGCTCTAATTCTTTTTATTACAATATAACAGATATTTCAATATTGAAAAAATACTGGTACCAAAACAATGAAAGCGGTAGATGTCATTGGATAGTCTTCTAACGTCTCCACTAGATTCTAGATCAAAATCCTCAAATATAGAAGCTTTAAAGAACAACCTGGAATCTCTGGCTATTGTATTTAACACAGAAGTTGAGACTGATGATGACGAACGCCTCTGCATTGCGATGAATTCTATTCCAAAATCATAAGCTGTTTGTAAATTTGATTTTAGTTTCTGCAGTCTATCACACTCCCCTTGGTTGGCCTCAGTTGCACAATTTGGCTCATACCCGTCTATAAACAGAACGGCAACTTTCTGTCTTGAAATACCGGAATACTGCTGAAAGTAAGTTGTTATCCTGTCTATTATTGTCGAGCTATCTTCCGTGTCGTTGCCTACTGGATGGTCAATATCTTCAAAAATATCTCCGATCATCTTTGTTGTTAAATGTCCCACATTGTTCAATGGTATTGCCTCTGTCCATGTGTCATTTGCAACAAGTACAAAACCAAATGCATTATTCCTTCCTTTAAATACATGTTGGGTTATATATCGTTCCATTAATACCAAATCTTCATCTACAGTATTGTCCGATGTAGCAGCGTGATACTCAACGACCAGAAGGACATCAGCTTCCTGCAGACATTCTGTTTAATAAAAGTTATGTTTTATTCGTAATATTGCCAACGATAGACAATTTTTTGTCATAAATATAAGATCTCAAATGAATTTTCATTTCATACATTGTTTTATGAAACGAGTTGTGTGTTTTATATCCCCGAGCCTTGTATGAAATGGAAATTCATTTGAGATTCTTTTAATCACACGATATTGCCTAAATATGTGTATTTCTAACGTGAATTTAACGTTTCTGAGAATTAGAGGCGAACTACGCCGTGACCTATAGATCGTCTGCTACGTCATGAGAAGTAGTTTATCATCGTATGGTTGTATTCTGTGCGCAAAAAATTATTTCAAATTTGGTTCGTATTTCAATGTAATTATTAATTCTACAACAATTTTAATCATTGATATTGAATCTGCGTCTGCATTTAACAATTGACCGATATTTGAAAGGTCACACTTGACAAAGTTTATGTGAATAGGTTCCAAACTTGAACAATCGCATTCAAGCAGAGCGATATGTAACGTGCTATCATATCATATATTTACGAAATGGATTTATAAAACTGCATAAACGGATTTATAATTTGGTAAAACTACTTTATTATCACATCATCGACATCTTCGTTTTAATATAAGATTGACAGAGTGTACTACACCTAGCTTTGACTAGACAAATTTTACTTTAGGTATCTGTTGTAAATTGGGGTGTTTTGCATGCCTGGTAGGGTATTTGCTGAAAAGAAATAATGTCTATAGCACAAAGTTAAGAACCTTGGGCTCGAGATTGACATACTTTTGAAATCGTATAGATAAAAAAACCGCATGTGATACAAGAGTTTCTTCCCTTTGATTTTCAAGCCCCGAGAGATTTTATCGCCATGAAAAGTAGTAGATAGCTTATAGTATCTTACAAATACAAATTGTTTTACTTTACTTAAGTAATGACTGCCTTACTTTGGGTGTTTATGGTAGTATAGTTCTGGTTGGTCACGTGCAAATTCCGTGAATCGCGGTAAGACAGTTATTACTTATATTTCCATTTGTACCAAATATCAGACTACCCGTTTAGCATTAATAATGAGCCTATTGCATGTTATAACGTCAAAAGTATCTGAACGTTGGTAAATTCTCTGTACTTTCGAAACTTAAGCGTGATGTCATAGTAGGCAACCAGAATTATAGTTTATAAATCCTGTTGCCCAACGGACACTTAACATGGGGATTCCTCTGTAATGGAAATATAAAGGATGTACAATACTTTTATTCTACAAAGAATACCTGAAAGTAAACATATGATTATATTTCAAACTATTTAGAGGAAAATACTTCTATCTGTTACAGCCTGAAAGATTTATTTTACTAATTAACATAAAACTCACGTTTTGTCCAATACTTTTACATGCAAATTAACACTGTAAAATCAAAACCAAAATGTCATGTCGTACATTGAGTCGTAATCTTTTTTAACCTTACCTTTGCATGACACGCTGATATTTGATGGCACCATTAACCAATCTGTTTGTGTCTCCACGGGTCCAAAAGACATTCCTAGTACGCTATCCTGTACCCACACCATCACATTACGTTTGCCAATGATAGTTGTAAGCTGAGGATTGTACCTACTTGACACTGCTCGTACAACGGTATCCTCCACGGTACCATTGTTGTCTGACTGAGTTACATTTACGGAACAATCCATGGCGGAGCGAAGCCTTATCAAAAGTATCCCTGTATTAAAAAGCATATTTCAATGAATTTGCAATAATGTCAATTGATTAATATTTTTCGGAATAAATAAATAAAAAATTTTATGTTTTAATCTTCTTCGTAATAGGATTGTTTTCAAATCTAAAAGCCAACTTGAAGTCATTTTTGAAATTATCAATTCATGTAACATGAAATCTATATGAAAAGCAATAGGAAGAAAATGACAGGCTTTTAAATTGCAATTGACTGCACTTTTATATACTCTATCTTTATATCAGTATTCAGTAATTTCGGAGACCAGAATTATTTCCCATTTGGGACGGTATCCGACGTAGACTAATTGTGACGTCATCAGATTCTATGGAAACAGTCTCTAAACTCTGGGAAACGTACAAAATCGTCGTTACCATACCATTTTCATGACGTCATAATGGTTTTACGTCAGATGGGAAATAACTATGTTTCTTAAAGAATCAATAGAAATAAATGTACATACAACCTTAATTCGCATATATTTCCTTTGAAACAAAAATCTATAGGTGAAAATAAGGAAGGTCGTTAATAGAATACCTTGAATAAATTTTACATATGATTTCATGACTACCGGTATATTGTCTCCCCGTCGCAGTAAAATAAGATATGCATATGATTCACAATAACCTCATCAATTTATCTCATATTAGATAGTATGAAAATTTTCCGAGTTATGTGCAGGAGTTTGATCTGAGTTTGTCACCCAAAGTTGGTTGGCATGGTGATCATGACAAGGGGAAGTAATGACCAAACTCGGAATTAAATAACTCTTCTACTAATTTCGCGAGATACTGTTCAAGGTACTTGTGAAAAAATAACCTCACTTGACCATTTGCAAAGTTTACAATAAAATCTACAGGTAAACATAAATCTCATTCAAGGCTATGAAAATACAAGTTCAATAACGCAAAATCTTGCCTTAGTTCCATACGATATTGCTAATATTAATTACTCAATGTTGAAACAGTTAACAAAATCCTTCTCGTTGACTTTACTAACATTTTGTTCAAATTCTAATACCGAAATTCTACTGAAACAGAAAAAAAATTCTATTACCAAAATCCTTCTCATAGACTTTACTAACATTCAGTAAAAATTCTATAACCAAAATCCATCTCGTAGACTTTACTAAAACAGAAAAAAATCTATTACCAAAATCCTTCTCGTAGACTTTACTAACATTCAGTACAAATTCTATTACCAAAATCCTTCTCGTAGACTTTACTAACATTCAGTACAAATTCTATTACCAAAATCCTTCTCGTAGACTTTACTAACATTCAGTAAAAATTCTATAACCAAAATCCATCTCGTAGACTTTACTAACATTCAGTACAAATTCTATTACCAAAATCCTTCTCGTAGACTTTACTAACATTCAGTACAAATTCTATTACCAAAATCCTTCTCGTTGACTTAACTAACATTCAGTACAAATTCTATTACCAAAATCCTTCTCGTTGACTTTGCTAACATTCAGCACAAATTTGTTATGATTATTCTCAGCATCAGTAATGTCAGTCCACATTGAAGAACTTAAAGCCTGCTGTTGGTAGTTTATATTCATAACAATTTCGTCGTCTTCATCAAAAGGTTGAATGAAGTTCCCATGGTCATCTTGCACAAAGCTTAGCGTCGTGCCTGTGACCACTTGATCATGGTTCGAAATGAAACCATACAGGTTGATACCATATGATAGAACCTGTAAAATTAGAATTTCTGTACTTATCTTTTCCAAATAATATCTGTACAAGATATAGTTAGTAACAATTTTTAACATTTGTAGTAAGTTTATGAATGTTAGCTTGATAAGAATAATGATATTGAAGGTTTTAATGCAGTTGTAGAAAAGATCCGTGAATGAATCAGAGAATACATTATTCAATGAGTAAATGAATAACTGGGATAATATATGAATGTACAAATGAAAAAGAAAAAAAGAATGCTGATGATAGAGAAGAAGAAGAAGAAGAAGAAGAAGAAGAAGAAGAAGAATAACGACGACGACGACGAAGAAGAAGAAGAAGAAGAAGAAGAAGAAGAAGAAGAAGAAGAAGAAGAAGAAGAAGAAGAAGAACGAAGAACGAAGAAGAAGAAGAACGAAGAAGAAGAAGAACGAAGAAGAACGTCGAGGACGAAGACATAGATGACAATGATGATGGTTACATCGAGTTCGACGACGAAGATTATGATGTAGAATTTCATATGTATACCTACATAAAGAATAGCCTCGGTTTGCTGTTGTGTGGTGTCGTTATGACGACCGCTAATGACTTTTAAATGACTACTGTATCGTGACACCATTTCTGCTATTTCTCGTTCCTCTGCCTGTATACAAGCTACTGTCATGTTGTCCGTCCGTATTTCCCTCAAGGGCGTGGTCTCTATGAGTAGCCTCATAAAGCGTAATATCCTCGTCTCTGTTGAATTCACATACTTCATTGACTATAAAAAAGGTTTATTTTCATTTATTATACCTCTACTTGCTTTTTCCTATATAAAAAGATACTCATTAAAACTAGCTGTAATTTGCATGATGAGATTATTTTCATGAAAGGGTGCGTTAGTTGGGAAGAATATTTCCCTGGAGAAATAGCTTCGAAATGAGGCGGAAATAGAGCGGAGCTTCAGTGCGTGACGCTACTAGTGACGTCACAGTGACGGTATAATAAAACAGTTAAAGTATAACATGGAGGGAGATAGCACGATTTTGGTTTCCTTCGACCAGACCTATATCCCGAGGCGAAGTCTCGGGAAACCGGAATCGTGTTAACTTTCCCATTGGTGTACTTTAACTGTATAATGTGAAGACTGGAACCGACTTGGACGTAAATATATATATATACGAGTATATACGCAAAGTATGCTTTATCCTTATTCAGATGGACTTTAATGTTTACCTCGGCATATGTGTAATTGCAGTCATGGCCAACGACACCAGATGTTAAACAGGTAAGTTGTTGTATTGAAAGCATTATTTCCAAATGCAGATCAAGTAAAGCTGGCAAAAAAATAAACATAAGAATGTTTGAATAAAAAAGAGAACCTTTATGTTAAAAGATGAAAAATATTGTCTTGAATTTAAAGAAAAGAAAGTTCTAGGTCTAGTTATTCCGTCTTTTTGTTGGTGTATGCCTGTGTTCGATTTGAAATGGTATTGACGGGACGACATCTGGACGATATCTTGTGTTCGATTTGAGACGGTATCTGATGTAAAGGCATTATGACGTAATACGATTTCGTCAGAAACATCGGTTTTGTAGCGTACTTCCCTGAATCTGATGACGTCATAATAGGTTTACGTCATATACCGTCCCGAACGGGAAGTAACTCTGCATATCTTAATCATGCGTAGTTTTCACAGATTTCCGTAACATAATTCAATTTTATCACAAAAAAAGAACACACACAATGAAACCGTAATTCTATTCCTTTGCTTACTTACCAGTTCCCACAACTTCCATATCCTGCGATGCCAGTGGTGAAAACTCCAATTTTGAAACAATATTTTCCACCATAGCGTTTGCCTCTATCTGATTGATCGAAATTAAAAGAGAAAATAGACTATTTTGTTCAATTATCATAGGAACCTCACTTTTACTTTTTTTCATTTGATGACAAAATATTTTGATAAAAAAAAAAAAAAAAAAAAAAAAGGAATCTGAAAGGACAAGGGACACTTGTCATTATAGTTTGGCCCACTCATTTTATAAAAATTCAAGCTCTCTAAAAAGTATTGACAGAAATAAATTTAAATCAATTAAGGTTTGTATTTTTAATATCTAGAGTAATTTTTGCAAGAAAAATCATAACAGCCTATATATACAGTAGTGAAGTTGCTTGATTTCTCGAAAATTCTGCTTTTTTCACCATTTCCATGTGTTCATCTTCTTTTTTTTTATATGAGCACACTCTGGCCTATCTTTCATATTTTGATATGGTGTTTGTGACCCATTTACGAGTTGATGTGCAAATTTTCTCAGATAGGCCCTGCTGTGCTCACTTGTTATAACGAAAAACGTAACGTTTCCTCTAGCATTTATGACGGTTTTTTCGCGGGATCGGGATTTTCACATTGACGTTTTGGAGTAATTTACGTCAGTATCACTTGTGACAATGACATTTTCGCGCAAAAAGAGACAAGAATGCTTTGCAAACTATATACTTACTTAGAAAAAAAAGATCATGTGTATAAAAATATATAATAAATATCAAATTTAAAGTTTTGTTTTATAAAAGTTCATTTTATTTCATTTGAAAACAATATAACTTTATATTTTTATGTTTTTTAAACTAATAAAATTATCTAATATTAAAATGACAAATTTAATCATAAATTCTTGAAAATAACAATAAGATCAGCACAAGGGCATCAACTCTTACAATTTTCGAAAACATAAAAAAAACCCCCTAAGTTACGAGACCCTCGTATAGAAACTTACAACTTGCCACAAAGTACATATACCCAGGGGGTATATTTTAATATACGTCTCTGATATAACATATGAGCAGATCTAGTCAGGTTTCATAGGTTGTAACCCCCCCCCCCCCTTTTGTATGATAGGCCAGAGTCAATCAGTTCTTACGGAGACTGTAACTGTGTAAGAAGTTTCTGTTCTAGGTAGTGAAAACTGATGGTTTGCCGGTATGATATATTTAAAAAAAAATTACTGTTATTTTACAAACGCTATTCCCAATAAAACTGTCATCATTTATTCCAAAATTTTCCCTAATAGATTCAGAATCATACATTCCCAAAGTTTCCACGATCAAAGGAATAAAGGACAAAACTATTTTTATGTTTAATTGACAATTTGGTAGATCTCATCAATCTGATTGAATTTACACTGACAAATTGTATATTTTTATTTCTTTCATTTTTTTTTTTTTTTGGCTCTCACCGTCGGTTAACATAGATGTAAATTTCAAAATTACAAAAATGGAATAAAATTTTAAAAAATATCACAATTTTGTCAATGGATTGTAATTCTAACAATAAACATCTCTTCGCCTTCTCGATAAATCATGTCTTCAATACCCCCCCCCCCCTTATCTCCACATAAAAACCCCAATAATCTGTCTATTGCAAGAGGTCCATGATGTCAGTTTGCATATAGATTTATACGACGCATACAGCTGTTTTAACAAACATTAAAGATACGTACAGTGTCCCTGAAAATAAATTTAATTGAAAACGCAAAAATTATTCCGATGGGTCTAGATTGAAGATAAAAAGGAGCCGAAAAAAGTGTTATTTGAAAATATGCAGTAGCTACCATAATATTGTCGGATTTGTAAAATTAAATCTACATATACCTCGATTGTAAAAACGCAATACATTGCAGGTGGCGCTAGTGGAATGAATTAGAGCTGCGCACCCCAAATTAAAAATGACGGCTACAATTACGAATGTATGCGTTAGATAAGCCTGAAAATTTGAATTTATGTAAATGAGAATGTAAACTTTCATATCAAAAGAAAGATTTTTCATTATAGAGTTTTGTAAAATTAATTAATTTTCAGGGACACCGTACCTTTAAGCATTTGTTTCAGACATTGTATGCATAAGCGGATCTAGAAACTTTTTTTCATCCAGGAAAGAGGAGGGGGATTCTAACCCGTGGGATGGAGAGGCTTAAGTCTATAGTTTTGAAAAAAATACCATAAAACGGTAAAAATCAGCATGTTGTGGCAAATTCCAGGGTGGGAGGGGGGGGGGTGTCTGACCTTTGAAGCTCAGTTTTGCTCTTAGAATAGTATTCGTTTTTAGAGTCATTGAATCAATCGCACACCTTGTCCCTTGTCATTGAATACATAAAAGTCGTGGGTAAGGGGGGCCAAGTGCGCTCCCTTGTACCCTCTTCTGTACTCCTTTTTACTGTGTTTTCCTTAAGGGTAAACGGAATCAGTTTTCAGAAGGTACGGTACTCAAAAATACACATGATAAACTCATTTTAGCCAGTACGAGGGCTGATTGATATGTTGTGGGCCTCGTATGGCAGAATCTTTTGCCAGCGGTGTTTAAGGGCCTCAATATCACCTAATAAGAACTCATTTTCTTGGCTGGTCAGAAAACCATTCACTGCATATGACTGAGTATGACGTCATCGTCGGACTGAAAGTTGGAGCCAGAAATAGCTGCTTTCAGTTTTGGGAATAGTTGAAAGTCTGATGGAGCAAGATCAGGTGAATAAGGCGGATGCTCAATCAAATTAAATCCACAGTCATTCATAGCAGTGACAGACTTGTGATCAGGAGCATTGTCCTGATGGAACAACACACCTTGAACTAGTGAGCTTTCCACGGCGCTAGTAAGTGTAACGTGTCTGAAGTGAAGCATAGTATGTACCATTCATTGTTTGTCCTTTTTGGAGATAATCTATCAGCAGAATACCTTCTGCATTCCAGAAAACCGAGACTCACAACATATCAATCAGTCATCGTATATTTGTGTTTTTCAAATGACAATCACTTTCTAAAGTGAAAAAGAACTACATATGTATTGGTATTGTTTAATAATAATCCTTAGTAGCCTATATCTTGGTCAGTTTTTACGCACATATTTGTAACTGGTACGAATATTTATAGGATATAATTTGAACTTTGTTTATCAAATGATATCCTTTTCCATTCATGATCAGAAACAAGATCCTACCACAGCTAGAATGTGTCCATTTTGTCAAGGGAAAAGAACTTGTACTCATTTTCTCAAAAGAAGTGGTTTATGCGCAAAAAGTATATATTTTACCCAAAATTTAGACTTCAATTAACTAAAACATTTTATATTACTTGCATTTGATAACATAAATGATTTTTTTAGTAAACGACAGCTTTGAATTTATTATTATAGGTAAGACCTTGTATTCATCAAATTTTACCAGAAATCTGTGATTTTAAAACAAAAAAATAAAATTTTGCCTCAAAACGAAGTAGGAAATATGCTGTGCTTACTTTGAAAACATGATTCATGAGCAACACTTTAAAGTATTAGTTTAACTCTTCAATAAACAATTATAGGCAATATTCTAGAACTGAGGAACAGGAGAAAATTATAATTTCCTCAAATTTCATTGAAATTTTGCAAAAAAAAAGATTTTTTACCCCAAAAACACGTCGTAAGAATAAAAATGAAATTTAAATCTTATTCAATCTGAAAGAACACGAAAAATACTTTATAATTACGTTTTCCTATTTTTTAAATCATCGTCCATTTACAAATTATAAAAATTTTCCGATTTTCAGTGATTTTGCACTAAAAAACATGTTTTTCCTCCAAAAACATCACTTTTTCAATAAAAATTTCCATGATCTTTTTTTTCAATTGAAAGAACACAAAAATGCTGCAAGGTTAGGCCAATTTTGGAGGATGAAGGTGGGAGGGTTGCAGCCAACCAAGTGATACATCCCATACTATAATGGTTACGTTCTATTCCTTGATTAATCAAGCCATAACCTTGACCTTAAAAATTGACCTTAAAATATATAGAAACGATAAAGCATGGTATGATATATAGGTTTTTCAGTAAGTAGACTTCATACTCCTTTGTTTTAGATCAAATTCTTTCATTTCTATGAGGGGCCAAATAAGGCCCTTACTGTACCTTGTCCTTTGACGTCTTAGTAGAAGAGATATTGCTTTTTATGACAGTCATTACATCTTTGGCCATTTGTTAAAGTATTCAGTACTAGTCTTATATGTCTTAAACAGTCGAAGGATCCACGATCCCCCTTTTATAGATTTGATTGATATTTCATAAAGTAAAATTGTGGCAATTGGTGATACGCAAGGATCTACAAGAAATTTTCACCGTCAATTTTTAAAAATCAACATGATAATGCTTAGTGCTTAGCAGAATGAAATAATGCACAACTGTCATCGACGGCGGGTGCAGCTGGCCAAACAGGGGATGCTTACTGCTCACGGGCATCTGATCCCACCTCTTGCTTGCTAGGGGTCCGTCGATGTTCCATTTGGTGCTCTATTGTGAGTGCTGTTGAGATTTTCGTCAGGATCTTCTTTATCTCATTCTACGCAGGAGAAGGAACCCTTATTGTTGTTTGAATAAAATATAATACGCCTATACAAATATTATTATTCTTTAGGGCTGCTATAAACAGATCTTTATCATTTCTTTATGAGTGAATACCAAATCTTCGTGAAGATGTATGTAACGGTCCTTTCTGTCTTCCTCTAGTACTTGCTGTGCCGTTTGTAGCGCTTTTGTGATTTCCATCCTGTTCAGGTCATTGTCCATGAAGACCAAATCTGATATGTCAACCATTTTTCCTGTAAAATAAGTAGAATTTCTCTTTCATTCAGAATTAGTTTGTTTTTAAATGGTTCAAGTTTTTTCACCCTTACTCAAAGAACTGGCATAATTTCGTAACACTTTGACCGATTTTGGAAAAAATAGCTCCATCAATAAAAGAATGTCACTTGTCGCAAGTCTGACCTTAAATAAATCATTTTAGCTTGAGAGTAAAATGACCTACAATGCCTATTCCTTGTCATGTCTTTGCTTGAAAATAGCTTCTCTTTGGCGATAAATCAATGTATCGTGTATCGTAAATTTTTATTTTGAAAATCTGACTTTTGAATTTGAAATATCAAAGATATGTGGACAAGTTATTTGCACCATCCCTCTGATGATTATTACTACATGTTTTATACAATGACGATACCGAATAAACGTTTCAGTAATATTGAGCCGTTCATTTTTAATACCAATTCTCTATATCAATTTCAACAACATTGGAAAACAACGTGTCACAGAAATGAAAGATGTTTGGTACATGAGACATATAAGGTGTGTTAATGTTAAACGTCTTCAAATTCAATGGCATTATTTAAGAACAGAAAAATCAAAATTGATCAAACTTGACTATATGAGCCCTCGGGGACTCCTAGTCCACCACCACCAGTGAATCTCATCAAATGGACAAATAACAAATGTTAAACGTCTTAAAATTCAATACCATCATTTTAGAACAGATGCAGCATGGACAGGACATGCACGTTTCGAGTACTTAACCCTCGTCAGTAATCTTCAATCTAAACAATGTAATATGACCAAAGAGTGTGAAAGTTGATATATGTACCGATAAGCTGTAATAAAGAGAGCATTGCGAAATAAGAACATCGGTTGCCATTGTAAAGATATCGGAGGGTGCGGAAAACTTGATAAATGAGAAATTTTGATGGTCTCCATGGAAAATAGATATGTGGAGACTTCAAAATACATTGCACCTTTGTTGAAAACTAAGGCCATGTTATCACGGCAATGGAAGGTCATTTTCATCAAAGATGTGCATTTTCGTTCTTCAGTTATCATAAATATGACTTGTAATATAATAGAAATAATCAAAATCTGTTACATGCTATTTTAAACTTACTTTGGTCCTTACAGAGAATTGATATTAACATGGAAACAAATTTAATAGCTTCATTGAAGAACAGATGATTTTGCAGCATGGACCAAACATGCACGTTTCGGGTACTCAATCCTCGTCAGTGATCGAATTGAAGCGGCGGGTGTTGCATGCAAGCAGAAGATGCTTACTGGGCACCTGGTCTCACTCCCATATCGGGAGTTCCCATCTTTTCATGTGGTGGAGGTTTTTGTTCGTTTGCTTTGGTTCCTCTTTTATCCTGATTTTTAATGCCTTCGGTTTCTGATTTCCTGAAGTATCGATTTTGTGCTGTACACTGGGATATGGTCATTATCCATATTTGTCATCCTAAAACTAGAAATTGAAAGACTGAGATTGTTCCACAATATTACTTTGGCTTCCCTGAATTGGTTTACTTTTAATAGACAGAAGGGGATATCCGACTAGACTCGATTGCTGTACCTACGGCAAAGCACCAAATACACCTGATACGAAAACACAAAGTAATCAAACACAGCAAGTGACGTAAAATAGACGTACGACATAGAAACATTAAACACAAAAGACTACATATAAAAAACGAGACCCAAGGTTGGTTGGCACCGACTTAGGATCGACGGCTATCTGCCACGCATGTAGCAAATGGTGTGCACAACAACAATATGTTTCAATTACCAATGATGAGAATTCAGGAATTATGTTCTATCTGAAAACGAACTCTTAACTTCTATTTTACCTTTTCCGTTTTATTACGTGTCTACGGAACATTTTAATTAACAAATTATGTATTAATTTCTTTACTAAGACAATCCATCAATGCCCTTAATTAGATTTACTCCTAGCTTGGACTTGAATTAAGGAAGACTGATAGAGTTTATTTAACGACAGGGATGAAGATTTTTTTTGTTATTTCAAATTATATTGTATCACATTGGTCGCTGATATATCCGGATACAATGACTTTTGAAAGGTTACCCAATGAAAGAGTACATTTTCGCAGTGCGTGAGGTATTCAAAAATGTAACATAAAGGACAATCATCCAATAGGTTTCGTCTTTTGTCCCTATGTGTGTGTCAAATATCTTTGAAGAAAATAAAGGTCAACTGCCCATGCAAAGAAATGCGACCTTTTACAAACATGTGCCATGACGCGATTGAATTGAATTTATTACTTTTGATGCTCAGCTGAATTGTCCATTCATATTTCAAGCATTGCCAAATGATATAAACTATAGCGAAGCAAATGAAAGAACAATGAAAATTTTGGTTTTGAAAGGAGAAAACATCTTAATAATAATTCTCTGTAAGCAGGTGGAATGACATGTCACCAATTTTGGAGATTTTTGGTATGGGAGGTGTATATGCTGTACTGAGATGAAAATTAACTTTTTTTTTTTTACAAATAAAGTTTTCGTTGCCATGGAAACCATTTTGAAATTTTGAGTATTTATAGAATACTTATAACATGGAATTTTCACAAGGCTCGTTTCCATGGTAACAGCTGTTGTAGTCAACTAAAATTTCCTTTATTTTTTTCTTTTTATCTTTCATAGTATGAATACTACACAGGAAATATTCGTGCATAAGCTAGTCTTTTCTTTTTAAATTGCTCAAAATGTTGGCAAAAACCTGTTTTGAAGAGTCCTTGTTTTATACCGAAAAAGCTCCTAATTTTACATGATTTTGCTCAATTTTAAAGGCAAATATTTTCGAAATGTCAGGTTAACTTGATTTCTAATGCCAATTATCTTTAAAGTACAATCCTCGAACTTTAAGAAAATGTTAATTTTGAGTGGGACCTCTTCAAAATTTTATTGGTATGCAAATGGTTACCATCCACTTTTTAAAAATGAGCCGCTTCGCAGGCGACGCAAGCATTCCTTGGATTGCTATTTTTCATTTGTTGTACACCAATTACAAGGCTGTCGTCTCTTTGCTCGTCAAGGCGAAAGAAAGGAGGGGCTCCAACCACACCCAGTTGCGGCACCCAAAGCAATCACCCCCTCCAAAAAAAAAAAAACACCATAGAGCAGACACGCACACATATGTACATGGAACACCAAATAACACAGAAACATCAAACACAAATAACTTCACATAAACCAACGAGAACAATGGGCAATCTGCGCCACGCCAGTAGCAGATGGTGTGGTTATCCGGATTACGTGCGCAAACCCTTCTACATTTCTTATTACCCGGAGGAAGAACGCACACTAGTGTTGTAAAGTAACCTTCTCACTGTAAGATGACCATAAAACAGACAGCATGACGCAGGGGCCCAAGAAATACACAAATGGATAGAATTGCAATTCTTCAGAATGCAATGGTACAAGGCTGTGAATTGGTCCAGTGCCAAATCAAGAGTCCGTTTAGTGATAGGATTATATCCACGGTAAAAAAGGAGTTTGAGAATTTTAACACAATTTCGATGGTAAATCTGTCTATCTTTGATTCTTCTTATTATTTTGTTAATTATGTCACAATTAAGTGTGAAATACCGAAAGTAATATAATCCGTTGCTTGTATGGGTCCGAATGTCAAAAGAATGACAAATATGGATAATGACCATATCCCTGTCTACAGTACAAAATCGATAATTCAGAAAATCAGAAACCGAAGGCATTCAAAATCAGGATAAAACAGGAACCAAAGCAAACAAAAACAAAAACCTCCACCATATGAAAAGAAGCGAACTCCCGATATGAGAGTGAGACCAGGTGCCCAGGAAGAGTAAGCATCTCCTGCTTGCATGCAACACCCGTTGACAATAATTTTTGTAAAATTTCCAGAAAGTATTCACTACTTTATGAAAGCGAAAACCTTGACCTAAAAGTTTCTTCGTAATTTGTAAATTTCTTCATTGAAAATCCAAAACATTATTTATCATACAGGATGAGCTATGAAATCTAGATACCGTATAACGGTAACCTAGGAACATCACCGTCAAGTCAGGGAAAATTTTCTATGTTGAATCCAAAATCATCTCTTTTGTCATACACACTCGTATGAATCTCCCATCAACAATTTTGATATTTAGGCCCAAAAATGGTGTTTCTGTGTTTGTATCGTTTGCCTTGTTTAGAGTCAATTTTTAAAACTTTTCAAAAACAAGATTGTCGATAGTAAGAATATCATCCAGGTACTTAGACGTACCAATGAAACATTTCAAATCATTATGTTTTCTTTGCTTTTGAAGAATTTGGATAAATTCTTTTACATACATATACAAAATAAATCTACAACAAGAGGCACACAATAAGTATCCATAGGGATCCATACCACCTATTTGTAGAGATTCTTACCAAATCTTACGTAAGTATTGTCCAAGAGGAAGGACAAAACAATACACAGGTCACAATGATCTGTGTTCCGTATCAATTCAGTAAATTGCAGGGTATCTAGGTAACACAATGATCTGTGTTCTGTATCAAGTCAGTGAATTGCAGAGTATCTAGGTAACACAATATAATGTGTTCTGTATCAAGTAAGTAAATTGCAGAGTATCTAGGTAACACAATGATATGTGTTCTGTATTAAGTCAGTAAATTGCAGATTATCTAGGTAACACATTGATATGTGTTCTGTATCAAGTCAGTAAATTGCAGAGTATCTAGGTAACACAATGATATGTGTTCTGTGTCAAGTCATGAAATTGCAGAGTATCTAGGTAACACAATAATTTGTGTTCTGTTTCAGGTCAGTAAATTGCAGAGTATCTAGGTAACACAATGATTTGTATTCTGTATTAAGTCAGTAAATTGCAGAGTAATTAGGTAACACAATGATTTGTCTTCTGTATCAAGTCAGTATATTGCAGAGTATCTAGGTAACATAATGATTTGTATTCTGTAGGAAGTCAGTAAATTGCAGAGTATATAGGTAACACAAAACGTGTAAACCGTAATGCGAAATTTACTTATAGGCTTTTTAAAAATGTCAGATTATGATATTAGGAATTCCCTCGACATACTGAAGGGTAGACGTGCAGGAGAGCTTACAGAAGGCTTATCCGGCAGCAATGAATTTAAAACTGATGTTGTGATGTCAAAATTATTATTTTAACTCCCTACCATTTTCTAATTAAATCTTCTATGTCCATTCTTCTTCGATCGAAAGCGTTCACCCCATTTCGCTCAAAACAGTGGTTGAATATACAATTTAAAATCAAAATATGGAAATTTAATTTCGAGTCTTTCATTCATATTAGCATTTTTTATGCCAAGTTACACCTTGTCAGAGAGACACCTCATGGACCAATACGAAAGATAGAAATGTCTTGTATTTAAAAGAAGAAGTTTAAAAAACCGTATTATCTCCTTGGGTGTTGCGTCTGACGGTTAGATCAAATTGCCTAGTAACATAAGCGGAAAATGCGTCACGATTTATTTTCTGGTAGATGTAATGGAATTCTATGAAGCAGCTATAGAGAATAAGAAATAATGAAAACAAACTTAGATGGAAAGACCATGGATGTCACACTATGAAAATATTTCCCTTAAACATATATCTTGCGGCTTAAAGATAAAATATGAAACTATTACAGGTTTTCTAGTCTTTATCTAAGAAGACACCGCAACTCAAAATATCGCAATTATAACTTATCTCTTAGAGCAGAAAATCAAAGTGTTGCTTCTACGGAAAGAAGATCAGACAAGATTTGAAAAATGTTACCTAAGTCGGAAGCCACTTCCTGTCGAATATGAAGTATGATGAAGACTGTGCCTGAAAAAGAAACGTAACAGGATTTCACTAGACAGGATGTGTTATACAAAAACTTGTTTGGTTAACACACCTTCATAACCGAAATTAAATGTTATAATATGAAAAAAAAACCCATGTAATTTTGACCTTTCTCCACAAAAGGGACCGGCATCAGACTCTACTTACACAAGTAAACATTTTTCGATTTGTCATTTTTTGTATGTCCTAACAGCAACAACCTACGTTAGACTTGTTTACTATCACTAGTCCTAACAGCATAGTTTCTTTTTTGAGAACTACTTTTTTCGATTTTTTTTTCTATGCGTATGATGATCCTTTTTCCAATCGATTTTCATAAATCATGATTAATTATTTTACGAAATTTTGATTATTTACAAAGCTTTAGATTCTTTCTCAGCATTGATCATATTTTCATGATTATATCCAATAGCATAATGACAAAAATACATTCTGGTCAAGAATAGACGTGTATTCAGATAACAATTTAACAGATAATTTTATAACATGTAGTGACTATATTTCATTGTTTAGATTGAGGATCACTGACGAGGGTTAAGAACCCGAAACATGCATATCTTGTCCATGCTGCAAATTCATTTGTTCTTAAATGATGTTATTGATTTTGAAGACGTTTAACATTTGTACCACTTGATGAGTGTCACTGCTGGTGGACAAGGAGTCCCGTAGCACATGTAGCCGATCAACTTCGATTGATCGTTTTTTCAACGCATTTGAAAAATGTTGTTATCAAAATTCTTGAAATTTCTAAATCGTGGGTCATGTAACATCAAATCCCCCTGATACTGCTACGTTTTTCGGTACAATTATGGACATAGTTTTAACCTTCAAACTCTCGATCCACGAGGGTTAATTACCCGAAATGTGCATGTCTGGTCCACGCTGCAAATGTATCTGTTCATAACGAGGATGTGTCTAATTAGAAAATGGTGAACTTCTACCCAAGATAATTTGATTAAATTCGTATCATATAATTGCAGTATGATTAAATTCAATTCATGGGACAGAAAATAGAAGTTGACCGTTTAGAATTTTATAGGGGTCATCTCGGAGATAACTGCAACTTACATTGAGATCTTATAGGATTTTTCTGCAAAATAATGATTTTTCTCTATTGTTTCATATTTCTGCGCAAGAGATTTTGATAAAATTCATGTTAAATTCATGTTATTTATTTGTTGTACTTAAAATGTCATTTTAAGATGGTAGTCTCAGAGTAAGGGACGTAACTGAAAATTGATCTCACGAACGTTTGTTGTCTGGCGTAACGTTGCCATCGTTTGTTTTCACGACAAGCATCTGCATAACTTAATCATGACGTCATAATAGGGAAGTTTCCCGCGCGGTGCACGGAGGTGAACGGGAATTTTATTCATGGTTTCTTTATATATCATTATCTATTTTCATAAGTAAGCATTCTATTTTCTCTGTTTTATTTCCCGAAATTGAGCATTACTTATAGATTGAATATGTTTCCGAGATTTATACGTTTCTTTATTCTTTTGATCTTTTCAGAATCTACACTAATCCTTTGAATTAAGGTAAAAATGTCCAAAGAAATCTGATGTCATCTGATAGTTATGGCCATGATTTTGTCAATTTTATTTGAGCGTGATTAGAGTAAATAGAGTACATTTACCTTTATACGATACCTTCGTTTGATAAGAAGATCATCTAGAAGAAAAAAAACCTATGGTAGAAAGGGGGGAAAAGTGCCCGGATCGGCATTCTGGGACGATTAGTTTTTATTTAAAAAGATCGGGAAAATAAAATTTTTGTATGAATTTCAAAAGGAGAGGTTCAGGGTAGGGCGGGGGTTGATGGTTTCGGTTCTAAATAACTCGACTCCATCTATACCCGCGCATGGGACAGTTAATCAAATTTTTCCTTTCCTTTTCTTTTAATTTTTCTTCTTATTTTTTTTTATTTTACTTTTTGTTTGGTTTGATTCCCGTGTTTAATCGTAATATCAACTGAGTCAAATGCACGAATAACGTCTAAATTCTGAAATAATGATAACTGTAATTTATTCAAATTAATCTTACAATTTCGCGTAAGCATGTTTATTATAAATTTACCAACAAGACATACAACGCTATGCTTAACCTCGACGTAACGTATAGCGACGTAAAAAATGGGGGTAGGGTCAACCCAAATGGCGCTAACTCGGTAAAAATAGGTTTGATTTCCCTGAAATTTGCACAGATTTAAGATATATAATATACTCTATTCCATTAGCTTTTTATTGAAATTAAATGATACGTTTTTACATGAGCTATGTAAATGTGACAATTTTCGGAACTTCAGAAAGATACATGTTTATCCTTATTTTCTACTAAAATCGCTTCTAAAATAAGTATGGTGATATTAAAACATCAAAATTTTTCTAAAAAAGAAAGATGTATGTATTATCTTTGAAATGCAAAGCTGATACTTAATAAAGGGGTAGGGCCACGAGACCCCGAAATCGGCCCTTGATTTTTCTCTTAAAATAAATTTCATGAGGAATACTTGATATCTCTCATGAAAAAAAACACGAATGTTTACCACTTTTCATGAAAAGAATAATATCACCAAACAATGTGCCATTTAACTGTAATGACGTCATGAAGTAACATCATTTTGACGTTATTGATAAAATATGACGAAAATTGCTGGAAATTTCGTTTTTTGTCGTAGAATTCAATGTGGCAGCATGCGTTAACTGAGATAAAACGTTTATGACAAAAACGTCATCATAGTTAATGCATGCGGTCATTGCTAATTTAAAAGAAATATTGAGTTTTTGAACAATTTCGCCGAATTTGACCTATTTTGGTGTTTTCAAAGGGCTGAAAGGTTTTGATAAAAGCAATGTTTACAAAAAGTAGATTCGTGATTCAGTAGAGAACATTTCAAAATGTCAAATAACAGTAAAAATTCTATGAAGTACAATGTTCAGAATTTATCAAAATTAGGGCCAATATCGGGCCTCGTGGTCCTTCCCCTTTTCAGGCTCATTGAAAATCTGAGAACAAATTTCATGACAAAGTCGCCATTTTCTGCACTGAAAGGGGGACAACATTTTGAGACTTTGAATTGCGACCCACTCAAAACGATTGGTTCGATTTCTTTCAAACTTTAGCAAAAGATGCATGACACCATAGTTAATAAATATTGCAATTATGAAGAAAATTGAATGCAGGGGTTATGGTAAGATTACCACCTAAAGAAAAAGAAATTGGAGTTTCACTGTCATCAACAGTGAACGCTTTAACATTGTTACTTTATTCTTGGTCATAGATCACCATCATATAATTGATAATCATGGTTATATGATAGGCCTAAAATAAATTCATAGAATTTAAAAGTAGATTTACTAGATAATATTTATGGGTATAATCTATGTGAATTCCCGTGGAACATATCATTAGCGTATGACGTGATACTCGACTGTGGTAAAGTTATTTACATTCACACTGTGGCGAATCACGTAATATGGAAATAATCTTTTACATGGGAATCCCCTTCCATTAAACAAGGTAAAAACTTCTAAATCTACCTTAAATGAATCATTTTAAGCCTATCATACGAGCATCATTATCAATTGTATGATGGTAATCGATTCTGCTCAAGGATAAAGGTATATGCAGAGAACACTTGTTTTGTTTATTTACGTGCACCATTTCATAACATGGAAATTCTCACGATTTTGCCTTGCCTTCTCGACTCTGAGAGTGAATAACGGTTAGGTACTTCTTTGATGTTAATGTAAACAGAATAGAAAACAAATCTGTTTTATTGTTCTCTAATATTCCTCTATTCTTGACCAGAAAAGCGTATAATCATATAAATGATAATGATGCTCATATTACAGGCATTCAAAAGTTTTATATAAAGTAGATTTAGACGGTATTTACCTTGTTTAATCGAAGGGAATTCCCTGGTTAGAGATTATTTGCATATCACGTGATTCGCTACATTGATTCATTTCAAACAACGTTACTCTATTGTTTTCATTTTCGTTCGTGAACATCGACGTCGGGTGCGGGTAGTCGAACAGGGGGTGCTTACTCCTCCCGGACACCTGGTCCCATCTCTGGCGTGTTGGGTGTAAGTCGATGCTCATTTTTGTGCTCTATTGTGAGTGGTGTTGAGATTATCTTCAGGATCTTCTTAACCTCTAGATGCTTTTAAATCGCCATCACTTTGATTTCACTTTATCTGATCAAATTCTAAGATTTCGTTCTCTAAAATGCTTCGATTCATGTGGCATTACAATTTTGTTTAAACCAAAATCACGTTATATTTCATAAATAACCAAAATGGAATAAAAGAAAAAAAAACATAACAAAAAGCATTAAAAAAAAAAAAAAAAAAAAAGAAAGAAAAGAAAATGCATGCACTACAGTATTTGTAAATTCAACTGAACTAAAAAGTCTAAAATATGATGTTTTGGTACGCACACATTTAAATTGTCTGATGATATATGATAAAAGCGACTATGTATGAGATTGTGTTTCGATTTCCGAAAATTTCAAAGAGAAACAGATAGCTGTTAAACGCTTGATCATATTTCGTTTATCACAAAAACTCTCTGTTGCTTTATTAGAATGACTCGATTATTCAAGTTTCAAGGAGCATGGCTATGTACATATTTCAGCTACATGACCCTTATTCGTTTATGGTGTAAAAGAAACGAATTGACGATTGTATTTTAAATCATGAAAACTTAAATAAAAACTACCGTTGGTTTTAGTTTTCAGGCAGAGTAAATTTAAGCAGATGGGATAATGAGCTTTCTTTGTATTGTGGAAATAGATTTTCTTATATTCAATAAATGTTTCTTATACATAATGACAAACATGATAGACGCGTAGATTTTCGCGTGAAGGAAATTTTCACGTGAGGGGGTAATTTTCACGTGAGGGGGTAATTTTCACGTGAGGGGGTAATTTTCGCGTGAGGGGGTAATTTTCGCGTGAGGGTAATTCTCACGTGAGGGGGTAATTTTCGCGTGAGGGTAATTTTCACGTGAGGGGATAATTTTCGCGTGAGGGTAATTTTCACGTGAGGGGGTAATTTTCGCGTGAGGGTAATTTTCGTGTGAGGGTAATTTTCGCGTGAGGGTAATTCTCGCGTATATCACGAATCAAGGGAATTCGCGGAAAAGTATCCCATGCGAATGTATCCTTACGACAGGAACGCTTATTTCGCAAATTCTTCCCCTAACAATATTGATATTGATGAAAAATATTGATGAACATATTGAACACAGAAAATGGGGTGGTATGGATACTATGACAACGGATTGTTATATACAAATACTAATATCACACATTTTTGTTTTGAAAAATTGAATCACAAAAAGTGAAAAAAACCCATAATACTCAAAGATTTTTTTTGCTTATCTAAAAGTATTATATTTGAAGTAAATTTAAGCAAATGGGATTATGAGCTTTCTATGTGTTGTGGAAATATATATTTTTTTATGTTCAATGAATGAATTTTTCCCCTAAAAGTACCGTCTTGATGATATAATCGCGAAATTTTACCACAGCGACCATTTTAACAGTACATGAACGTTCTTAATGTGATTCTATACTTTTTTTCAGTTTTATCATTCTTAATTTTATGCTAGTATAGGTAGAAAACATACCTGTAATCATGTACGTTATCATATTTCGCACTATGAAACATTTCATCATTTTTAGCTTTATGTCACTGTAAGGTAGGTTCGTTACCCTGTTTCGTAATGATGTGCAAAATTTTCTTTGATAAGTTTTGTGCTTAAAATAGATTTTTTATTCAAAGATTATTTAATTTTTATTTTATTTACTTTACGACTCTTACAGGGAATGAAAATGAGCTCTTTTCTAAAAATTCAATATACGCAAATCTTGAAATTATCTTGAAAAATACTTAAATATAAATCAATTTTCTCATATTGAAACAACTGGATATTTTTTCTAATACCTATACCTTGATCAATGAATTCTTTGGTAATTTATGTATTTAATACAATTTTATACAGCAGAATACGTAATCTCAAGTATGCTATATAGAACTAATTATATATTATTTTGCTTATTGTGTCACTTTGTTTCTAATACATTGCTCTCTACCATATCCATGTCATTCATGAGTAGTGTGTCAATTGATGCAAACTAATCGTCACAAAATACTTGTCTAAATACGGAAGCCTAGAAGTGTCATCTTTATTCCCACCTTTATTCTTTTAAAGCAATTATATTAGCTGTCAGCAATTGCAAATTTTTTTATTTACCCATTTTCACGCATGTTATTTCTCATAGAAAATGATGACGGTTTGATAAAAATGTTGATTGAAAAAACGTCGGATTAACGCCTTTCTGGACAAGAATAGCACTTGTCTGAATTCTTACAGCCCCAACAAAAATTCAACGCAAAGCCCGCCCATATTCATTTGCCCTTATAATGACCTTTCTCAGCTTGCTTTCTGCCCATGCGCAAGCTAAATTTGGTCAGTGAACATTACCGATTCCAACATGCACACGAACATGTGTAAAGGAAAGAAAGTATCTTTTTTATTGATTCAGAGGTTAAGATGGCAAAATAAGGACGATCTGTCATATTACAAAAAACTTTACATTGTAGATTATAAAGACCTCAATTTTCAAAGATAAAAGTCGTAAATAAGCTATTCACGTCTGGGCATGATTTGACCTTATATATCTCAACGCAGCACATGTAGTTACTCGATGGAGATCGGACTTAGTTGCCGAAGTATAATTAAGCAGCCACCGTAGTGCAGACAGCTATGTCAGCTATATTTTCATGCTGAGTTTCTTAGCTTTATGTAACATGTTTATTTTACCTTTGATGACTTGTGTATCATCTTAAATAACAATTAGAAGGTAATAAGATACTTTTTGGAAGAAAATGATTTTCAGCCGCTGACAGCTAATATTGCTTTCAAAGTCAAACTTACTACTTACCTATCTCGCTTTTACAAATTTTGCCATGTCGTAAATACGACTTTGAGAGTAAGTGTTTTGAATATTTTTCCTGACATTGTCGCCATAGCATTTCCTATATAGACATAACCTCAGACAATGCATGTATCTTATATATTGTTTCAATTTAGTGCATGAACATCGACGGCGTGTGCGGCTAGCCAACAGTGGATGCTTACTCCTCCCGGGCATCTGGTCCCACCTCTAGCTTGCTAGGGGTCCGACGATGCTCAATCGTGTGCTCGATTGTGAGTGTTGTTAAGATTATCGTCAGGATCTTCTTTAACTCGTTCGCTATGTTTTAACAACGACTCAGATATCTCAGCAATCTGAACAAATCAGAGTTGGAAACTGTGCGAGAGTTGTTATCCAAGGAGGAGAGGGAGATAACTCTAGCATTTGAAGGAAATATGGCCATCGTTGATATCATTCTTGACTATTCTTGTATTCGTATCCTTTATTGAGTACACATTCTGTCTCACATTTTGACCCATACTTTTGATATTCATGTGGTCATGGCAACGTTTTGTTGGAGATTTCCGATCTTTATTTTTGTCTCAGCTCAAAATGGCAGTTTTGATGATTCAAAGTAATCATGGAAATTTACAGCTTCTTTATTCTGACAAAAGAGGGTCAAGAATTGAATACATCCAAAGTGCAAATTGTGATGACACAATCCTATCTTATGCTATTGGAAGAGCTGAAAAGACGTTCCTAATATCAGGTTTTGCTCTGAATATTGATGAAAAAATTTAACAGACAAAATGGGATGGTATGGATACTATGACAACGGATAGTCACATACAATAACTAATGTCAAAGATTTTTAATTTGCTTTAAAATTTTGAAAATTTTGAAAAACTGAATCACAAAAAGCATGAAAAGGGAAAAACCATATTGACTTTAAGATATTTCTTGCTATTTCATAGGTATCATTTTCGGTTATATTAATTTATTGCATGAACTGAATATAATTACAAAAACATTTGCTGTCGTTCAAAAGATACGTAAAGATGTTTTTTTTTCTTACTATAAGGACGACGTATCTTAGGTATATTCAATTTCCTCCCCTTTGCATTGAAAATTGTGACTTTTTACACGGAAATAACTTGTTTAGATTTTCATATGGCTTTGACAGGAAAAAGAATATAATAGGATACACAGAGTAATGTAGGATATAAAACCCCGAGGCAAAAGGAACAAAGAAACATTTCATGTCTATAAATAGTTCCCGATTATTACTCAGTGTCATGATCAGTAACCCTATCCACAATGGGGTCTTTGAAATTATGTTAAAAAGTACAATTACACACACAGTTTTTGATAAAGTCTTGATATGAGCTGATATATGTTCTTGGGAAATCGATATTTTTCTGATCATGAAAATTTTAACGATATGAATTATCAGTAATACTGCTTGTGGGAGAAATACCTCCATAACCAGAAAAAATATCAATATTCTTGTTGAATCCAAGTCATCCATGTTCTGTTTCTGAGATCGAATCAAAAATAAGTTTCCTATTCCTTCAGCGCTTCCTAATATCCATGGTAACACAATGAATACGCTTTCTTTCATTGTTGTCATTTTCGCCCGATAAAGAAAGGGTTTCCAAACGGCTATAAGACGCAGAACACTAAGTGATATCACATGATTTGTAGAGGTGTAAGAAAATATTGATAGAAACGTCACAGTTATCTGAATATTCAAGACCTCTTTTACGTTGTCAAATGACACCACGAGTCTCTCACAGACTAAACAAAACATGTTCACCATAGACAACGAGGCTATGATATGATATAATGGTTTTCTTAGGTTTTTAAATCCGAATATAGAAATAACGGTGAGTAGGTTTCCAAGAAAACCAAATATCAACAAAACATCGATGGTAATCTTCCACATGGGTATATAGATATCCAAGGTTTTCTTTGCATAGTCACATATTGTTTCATTGAATCCAGATTGGTTTATCCTTCCAAAAAAGAGACCCAATTCATGAAGGAAACCGGAGTCCATGACTATTAAATGGAAAATGTTGGCAAAAACGTTTTTGAATGAAACGAAGAATATTAATCCTAAATCTTTGGATGTTCAGAACAATGTCCCATATTCAAACAAATATGAAGATAAAAGAAATACTTCATATTATAATTGAAATCGATTTGAGAGTTTAGAATAGTCCCATATTAATTCAAATGTAATATCATGGATGCCATTTGATTAGGAGGTCCATTGTATGTAAATACTCAGAATTTGCCTTTACAAGCCAAACATGGCCTCAAGTTATGATTGGAGTGCATAATGTGTCAATGGAAATGAAGCGTGCTTCCTTGATTAATTAATTGGAAACCATTCTCATTAATTAAAGGCATCGCCCTATAAAAACAAATGAATAAATAAGTAGATACATGTTAACAGAGACAAAAACAAATGAAAGTTGGTATCAAATTGCTTTTTTGCGCTGACATATTTTATTCAACAATTCCTTTGTATAACCCTCCCATCCACATCCCTCTTTCTATATAGATCGAAGCATTAATTAGTATCCCATTGATGCAGAGATATAAGGAGCTGTAAGAATAAGACGTAAAATCTGCCCTGAAAAGTCGAAATTTTAAAATGGGAAATTTGAAGAATCTTTTCAGTAGAAATATCAACTAACTTGATGCATATCTGAATCTAATGTCCAGTTGAATAAATTATCAATAACAATACCGATATTTGGGTTCAAATGTGCGTTTTTTTCTATAGAAATCAATGGAAAATGGAAAAGTTTTCTACAACATTGTTCCACCCCGAGTTACAGAATACCACTTTTACCAAAGGTGTATTTTATTTATACCAATGTTCTGACCAAGTGGGGTTCTGTAGCTCGGGGTGGAACGATGTCCCACAGGCGAAAAACGAAAAAAGGGGGGATGGACAATTTTTTAAGAATCTGACTTAGCAGCGGTAAGATAGATAAAATTTGTCCATTTCTTCTTGTTGTACAATGGAACAATCTATTCTGAGTAGATTCCGATGAAATGTACAACATACACGAATGAAATAAACGATATAAAGATGTCTACACAGTGTGTATTTCGCGCCTGAAAGCTTATAATGTGGCTGTTTAGTATAAAATAAAACGGTTTTCAGTTTCCGGATTGCGTATTTTAACGATTACATTGACATACTGGTTTCAATGTTAATTTTTCTTTTTCATTTCTAAAATAAGAGGGATCAAAACATAAAACACTTAAAATTAATTAAAAGAATGCATTTTTTGTATACTTTCGTTCGCTCTTTGACGTTTTCAGACATTGTTACCCCCTACTATTCAAGCCGTAATGATCAAATCTTACATTATTTTTTTAAAATAAAATACTTATGAGAAATCTTCTAATACATCATATTTTTATCCTGAACAACCTTTTCCGTCAAAGGAAGGACAGCGCACAAGAAATAATCGAATGAATTTAGGGCTAAATCTAGCCCTTATTCTTACAGCTCCTTTATAAGTTTGTGTACGAAGTAGACAAAACAATAGGTCCTAACACGAATGGTGGGAAATCAGCCAACATAGCAAAATCTCCACCAGGGTTACTTTAGCTATTTTAAGATGCTAAATAGATATTTGAGATAGAAACAAACTGATAATCTTAAATATTTACTCAAATTCTCATTATTAACATCACGTTATTTACCGAAAATCGGATTATTTTGGCGTCCGGGAATTTTGGTGGATTCGGTCTAAATCGGACGTTTGAAATGTTTGCACTTTTAAATTTGCGTTATTCTTCTAAACGCGCCCAAATTATAATGTCCAAACCAATGTGCGTATCTGAAATTCATGCTTTTATGACCGTATTTACAAACTAACATAAAACGACTAGAAACGTATTTATAAACATGTTTAGCAATTTATCAATAAGGATAAAAGTCACTATTCAAAGCTAGGTGTCCGAGTATTGTTTTAAGATCTCGTAACTTAGATGTAAAAGCCAGTTTTGTTTTTTAATATGATCCTCCATGCGATGATCTCAATGGTCTCTAGATCCCTCGACTCCTAGAAACCTGTGTGTAATCAATCTTAGTGTTTCTCAAGTGTGAAGCTACAATACCTATTGTAATAGATTGAAATATTTCCTCCAAAGGGAATGGATGATAACAAATAAAAGCACAATCGATAACAAATAAAAACACATTCGCCAACAAGGCCAAAATTTCTATCTCGCCAAAATTACCAGATATACGGTATATGCTTATTCTACATCAAAGGAACGTGGGGTTTGTGTGTTTGTGTTTTTACCTATTGTAATAATTGCTAATCAGGTTATTCATTTAACGCAGTGTTAGACATTGTTTGCACGTTTGTAAGGTAAACAATTAAACCTCTGATTATGTCACCTGTAATTATCATATGAAACACAATATAAGTAATTAATGAGTAGAAACGGGGCGATCTCTTTTTTTACAGAGGAGGATCTCTAACTGATCGATTCCGACTCTCATAGAGCGAATTTATAACATTCTCACCAAAATTACAAGATGTACGGTATATGCTTATTCGGCATCAAAGGAACGTTGGGTCTGCCATGTGGAATCCAAAGTATAAAGATATAAAAATGACATAAACTGAGAAAAACGTTATACTGTGACTTTTTACGTCCTAAGTTGTACATTCAGTGAATTAATATACGTTAGAAATATTATTTTCTTCAAAAGCGAGTTTTTTTCTTGATTGAAAACTACATTTTTTCTTGTCTCGATACTAGAAATAGTTGACAAAGAAGCCAATGATATTTATGGTGTGTTCGTTCCCATAAAGAGAGAGTTCAGAAATAAAAAAGAACAATATAAGCGAAAACAGTGTGTTTTTTTGTAGATGCTTGAATAGATATATTAAAAGAATAACTTGACTGACGAGGGTTAAGTACCCGAAACGTGCATGTCTGGTCCATGTTGCCAATTTACCTGTTCTTAAATGATGCTATTCAATATGAAGACGTTTACATTTAAGGCGCAGAACGTCTACCATCCAGGCAAAACAATGAAATGTCGTAATCAAAATAGAGAATTTACATAATATATCTACTTATAATTGCAATGCGTTATTACTTCAATATTACTGAAGTGATCCAACTCATTACCTTCTTTAAGAAAATTTTAACCAATTTTTATGCACCAGACAAGTGTTTCGGTTAGTTAATCCTCAACAGTGATGCTTACAGCTAAAGTGCTTTTCATAAGCCACCAATATTCATTTTTGCAGCTCCCTCTGATTTTATTTGTGACTTAGATTTGTGCATTTCCTTTGAAATAGACTGCATGGCTCCAAATTTTCTATAGGGTCGATTCGGTAGCATATCCAAATAAAACTATATTCAAAATAGCATTGAAGGGTTGGTGCTAAGATGTTTAACTCCTTTAATTTCGATGACATTTTTGAATGAAATGACAAGTTTCCGAAATAGCCAAAGAATATTTATGATATCAAATAAACAAAGCTTCTTTAAGGCAACAGAGCTGGAAAGAAGTAATAAATACACTTCAATACATCAAAAGAGATTAAGATAAACGTAACTTAAAGTTTTCGAGCGTTTTGCCTCCACCCTTTTTGTGAATTTCGATCTTCCGGTTTACATCGTTCCCCACCTTACTACAGGACCTTGTTATGTCAAAAGAAAATACTTTAGCAAGGTGGGGAACAATACAAAGAATTGACCGAATTACATTTTTGATTCCTTTTATTGAGAAAATAGTTCTGTCTCAACTGGGCTGAAATCCTTACCAATTTAGTTTAAACATATCTATTTGTCACAAACATTCTTAATTTTACATTACTCATACAAGTGAAACTAAAAGGATTAGAAAAAAAGCTTACAGCTTTTATAGATTCCTTTCCCAATTTATATAACATTTGTATCCACTAGAAAGAAAAAGTCAACATGAATTAAATGTCCTAATTATTTGATCGAGCTTCTTTATGATAGTGCTACTGAAATTACATTTGGATATTTTTCCATGAACAATCTGAATAAACATTTTCTTTTGTTTTAGGAGTAAAACTGTGAGCTAGATTAATATATAAGAACGTAATACGGTCCAAGTGTTCAGACTCTTCTTGAAGAAAATTTCAAATTAATTTCAATGCACCAGATAGGTATTTCGGATAGTAAATCCTCATCAGTGATGCTTCCATCTAAAGTGAATTTCAGACACAGCCGAAATTAATTCATTTCAGTAGCCCCCCCCCCCAACAACAACAACAAACAAACAAATAATGTGTTATATATTGTATGTATGTTTTTAAAAAAAAAGAGGATGTACAACTCGACACCCTTTCCGAATGGATAAAATCAATCAGAGGGTTACTTTTATCTAGAATTAACCGATTAAAATCAACTGTGAACACCAGATTCGTGTCTATATTTAAAGACCCTGATGTTATCAAAGAGCTTACCTACCTCCAAGAACATTATGTCATCACACCAGCGGACAAAGCCTCAAATAATTACACATTTACTTGCAAAAAGTACTATTTCGACAGTCTAGTTAAAGAGTTGGGTTTAAATTCGACACCTGGAATTCCCACTTACGTCCCAACAAACCTTTCTGCCTCTGAAATAATAGATAACCACAAATCAGCTCTTGCTTCCTTTGGCTTCGCCACTACCAATTTAGATTTAGATTTACCGTACTTATACTGCATACCTAAAATGCATAAGAATCCGTACAAACAACGTTTCATCGCTGGTTCCTCAAAATGTTCCACCAAATCTGTATCGATCTTACTCACCAAAGTTTTATCTGAAATCAAATCCGGGCTTCAAAAATATTGTTCGACAGTATATTCTCGCAGTGGTATCAACCAGATGTGGATTTTAAAGAATTCGAAGGAACTTTAAGAACATCTGAAATCCACTCATTTTAGTAGAGTCCATTCGATCAAAGCCTTTGATTCTTTTGTTTTAAGAGTAAAACTGTGAGCTAAATTAATATATAAGAACGTAATACGGTCCAAGTGTTCAGACTCTTCTTGAAGAAAATTTCAAATTAATTTCAATGCACCAGATAGGTATTTCGGATAGTAAATCCTCATCAGTGATGCTTCCATCTAAAGTGAATTTCAGACACAGCCGAAATTAATTCATTTCAGTAGCCCCCCCCCCAACAACAACAACAAACAAACAAATAATGTGTTATATATTGCATGTATGTTTTTAAAAAAAAGAGGATGTACAGCTCGACACTCTTTCCGAATGGATAAAATCAATCAGAGGGTTACTTTTATCTAGAATTAACCGATTAAAATCAACTGTGAACACCAGATTCGTGTCTATATTTAAAGACCCTGATGTTATCAAAGAGCTTACCTACCTCCAAGAACATTATGTCATCACACCAGCGGACAAAGCCTCAAATAATTAAACATTTACTTGCAAAAAGTACTATTTCGACAGTCTAGTTAAAGAGTTGGGTTTAAATTCGACACCTGGAAATCCCACTTACGTCCCAACAAACCTTTCTGCCTCTGAAATAATAGATAACCACAAATCAGCTCTTGCTTCCTTTGGCTTCGCCACTACCAATTTAGATTTAGATTTACCGTACTTATACTGCATACCTAAAATGCATAAGAATCCGTACAAACAACGTTTCATCGCTGGTTCCTCAAAATGTTCCACCAAATCTGTATCGATCTTACTCACCAAAGTTTTATCTGAAATCAAATCCGGGCTTCAAAAATATTTTTCGACAGTATATTCTCGCAGTGGTATCAACGAAATGTGGATTTTAAAGAATTCGAAGGAACTTTAAGAACATCTGAAATCCACTCATTTTAGTAGAGTCCATTCGATCAAAGCCTTTGATTTTTCGACACTTTACACTACAATTCCACATTCTAAATTGAAAGAAAGACTCGCAAAAATTATAAGTAATGCGTTTACAAGTAAGAACGGTAATCGCAAATACAAATTTATTGTTGTAAACTATGACAAAACCTACTTTGTAAAAGAAAAGTCCGATTCTGAAAATAAGTACACTGAAACAGATATTATTCAGATGTTAAACTTTCTGATCGACAACATTTTTGTGGTGTTTGGAGGAAAGGTCTTCCAGCAAATTGTCGGAATTCCAATGGGGACCAATTGTGCCCCACTCCTTGCCGACATTTTCCTTTACTCGTACGAAGCTGAATTCATTCAATCTTTGGTCTCTGAAGGGAAAAGATACTAAGCTTCTGACTTCAACTTCACTTACAGATACAAAGACGATGTGTTGTCCATCAATAATCCAAAATTCGCGGATTACCTGAGCAGTATCTATCCTTCGGAGCTTGAAGTCAAAGAAACTACAGAGACAAATAATTCAGCATCCTATTTGGACATAAAGTTGTCCAACGACACTGATGGTCACATGAACACCTCACTCTATGACAAACGTGACGACTTCAATTTCAGCATTACAAACTTTCCTTTTCTGAGTAGCAACATCCCTTCATCGCCTGCTTATGGCGTGTTCATATCTCAGTTGATACGCTATGCCAGAGCAAGTACCAAATATACGGATTTTGTTCTGAGAGCTAGGCGTCTTTCAGATAAGCTTCTCAGTCAGGGATGTTTGTGACCGACTAACATCGTCACTGAGGAAGTTCTACGGTCGATATGGGGAACTCGTCATACACTATGATGTCCCACTTTCCAGAATGGTGGATGATATTCTGTCATAGACCATTTGAACCATCCAACCAAAGATTGTACTCTATATCTTCCAAAATGGAAGTAACCGGATGTGACAGTTCTACCGAATTGAAGCGACGGGTGTTGCATGCAAGCAGGAGATGCTTACTCTTCCTGGGCACCTATTTTCTGACTTGCCCTGTGTGATTAAGTTGTAAAAGTCGCTAGTTACCCAACACGTGATCAATATAACGTACAAGAAGAGGTTGCTAGATAGACACTTACGTGAATGGATGGAATCTCCAACAGGACTCTATTGCAGCAACCAAAAGTAAAACACCAAAATTAGAAAACGAATAGATGACAAGTTCACAGAGACATATATGCACAACCACTTCAATTCCCTGAGATGAAACTATTGAAAGGAACGTGCTTGTATTTTGCATGAAAACGCTCGTGATGTCACAATGCATAAGATCGCGACGGCTGTTCTAAACTGCAAACTGAACCAGTGGTGACCTGAATTTTAACGTCACCTTGTTACCTAGAAAAACACAATTCAGAAAACAAGAATGAAACAGATAACTGTGGTTCATATATATAGAATAAATGTCATAATTTGTGTTTTTTTACAGATATGCAACAAACAGGAAGTGCATTTATCGCATAAAATGCGCTAACGTGCGTCACATGTACGATAAATGCACTTGCTGTGTGTTGCATACCCGTAACAAAACACTAATTAAGAACTTATTCTCTATTTAAAGTCAAAGATCAAAGATAACATGAGAACACTTGACACAAAAGACTGCATATAAACAAGAAATTATCATCAAATTATCAATTTCTTTAGTCAATTATTTCTTTAACCATGCAATGCTAGTTCCATTGCACTTAAGAATACATCTTTTTCGCTATTTCTTGTTTCTCTTTGTTGACACATATACAGCATCTGAACCACATGAGATATTAAACATTACTGGATTTTATTTGATGTAATTTGAATCTTAGTTAAAAATGTTTACAATTTTTAAAATGTTAGGTGTTAACTATCTGTTACCGAAGGGATTCCTTCAACCAATCGTGATTCGGCATGATTCATCTAGCGTGAATTCGGCAATGACTATGATTATCACCTTCAAACTTAAATAACTTATCATAAGAGCAAAATGACATAAGTAAAACACGTCATCATTCCATATATGGTAAGTTTTTTTTCCAATACCGTCATGGCAGCTTCTTATAAAAGTGAGGATGATTGATACAGAAGAGTTTTCTCTAAGATATTCCATCAAAATGAACATACCGCTTCTTCTTTGTTTACTCACCTATGCACCAGGGATAATCTTGAATTGCACGTTTCTGCTTTGTGTAAAATCACCACGGACATCTCTCAATGCTGCAGATTTGACCATATTTATAAAGACTGTACAATACATAGTCGTTTTCTCGTACCTGCTTGTGGTGGAAGGGCTTGTCTGGTCCAACGAGGTTCTTGATAAAAAAGGAGAAAGAATTCTTACAGGTAATATATTATATTTTCCCATCAATTTTTATGGACAAATATCTATATTAATATGAAAGGAAAAGGAGCATATTGAGTACAAAGTGAATCAGGCTGTCATTCAATCTTCACTATCAGTCTTTGAAAAAAAAAATCCGTCGTTTAGTCGGTATACGCTTGTATTCGATTTGGGACGGTATCTAACGTAAAAGCATTATGACATGAAAAAAATTCTATTGAAACATCGGTTTTGTAACGCAATTTCCCTGAACTTAACGTTGGCTTCCATTGAATTTTATGACATCACAATAGGTTTACGTCATATACCGCCCCGAACAGGAAGTTACTCAAAAAATCCCGAATAA
The DNA here is from genome assembly GCA_028142955.1 of Pinctada fucata. NCBI lineage: Eukaryota > Metazoa > Mollusca > Bivalvia > Pterioida > Pteriidae > Pinctada > Pinctada fucata. The sequence goes on from AP027106.1 coordinate 45,304,921, forward strand.
CTCATAAAAAGAAAAGAAAGGAAAGTTATCCATCAGGACTACCTGACTGACGAGAGTTAAGTACATGTACCAGAAACGTACATGTCTGGTCCATGCTGCAAATTCATCTGGTTTTAAATTTTGCTACCGAATTTAAAGACATCTAACATTTGAACTACTTGATGATTGTCACTGCTGGTGGACCGAGAGTCCCCGAGGGCACATGTAGCAAAGTTCGATCAACTTCGGTTGATCGTCTGTCTCTTCAACGCATTTGAAATTTTCTGTTACAAAATTTCTTGAAATTTCTAAAACGTGGACCTGTAGGCCATGCCGATTCGTATGTTTACACCCTTCAATTTCAATAAATAATACAGTTGGATTTGTACAATGAACGTGAAGATAAAGTTTTGATCAGGAAATTGTAATACGCATAAAATGTCATAAAAATCGAGTTAGAACATATTCGTGACAGTTCCTTAATTGTTTCATTATTTTATAGAAATTGCACACAAACGATACTTCCGATAAAAACCAATCGCTTGCAGAACGTGAAGTGATTTTAATCAAATTTGAATGGAAGGCTATACAAAAGAATATCAGGGCGCATACCAGAACGTCGCAGCTACGTTAAGGCACTCTTCCTTTTGACGTTGCAATTTTCTTGACATTTCTAAAAGACATTTTCAATAATGAAAAAAGGACATCCTCCAATAAAATTTCTTTATGTATTTGGTATCAGTGTTTAACACTAAGCTTTTACTACACATTCATCCAATAGTGATGTCATGTGCCACATCACAAGTCACGTGACAACTATTTATAACATGCAATCAATGAATTGTATAAAACGAGCTGACGCAACGCCATTCCTGCAATTACAGTCCTATGCTTACTACCAAAATACCTTGTAGGTATTGCCATTTATGAGTTTAAGTGCGCACTTTTCTTCTTTTTTATATTTTTGGAATAAAAGACGATTTTGTGTCGCCTGCGAAGCATAGCGACACTTAGGGATCACTTTGTCCGTTGTCCGTCTGTCCGTCCGTCACTTTCACATGTGTATTTCTTGTGACAAGACCTTTCTACACATACCATAATTTTTGACCTTTTGACCTTGACCTAGATATTTGACCTACTTTTCAAAAAAGTTAAAATTTGCATTATCTTTTGAATGGTTAGTGATAGGACTTTGAAATTTCACTTGTGCATTGGTTGTAACAAGACCTTTCTACACATACCATAATTTTTGACCTACTGACCTTGACCTACATATTTGACCTACTTTAGAAAAAATTAATATTGTATATATCTTTTCATTGGTAAGTGATAGGGCTTTGAAATTTCACTTGACAATGTGTATTCCTTGTAACAAGACCTTTTTGCACATACAATAATTTTTGACCTTGTGACCTTGACATAGATATTTGACCTACTTTTCAAAAAAGTTGGGATTCGCTATATCTTTTGATAGGTTAGTGATGGGGCTTTGATATTTACCATGTGTATTCTTTGTGACAAGACCTTTCTAAACATACCATAAATTTTGATCTAGTGACCTTGACCTAGATATTTAACCTTTTTTTCTTAGAATTGCGTATATGTTTTGATTGCTAAGTGATAGGGCTTTAATATTTCAAGCATACATTTCATATGATGTGACCTTTGTTTTGTTACCAAAATATTTACGCAGTGACCTTGACCTAGTTGATTGACACTATTTTCTGAAAATTTGAGATTGACCATATCTTTCAGTTGGTAAGTAAGAGGTCTGATATTTCACATATGAATTTCATTAGACTTTTATAGTGATATCAGTAATTTAGAACCATGTGATCCACCTCCTAGAATAAGCCGCTTCGCAGGCGACACAAGCATTCCTTGGATTGCTATTTTTATCTAAAAATGACTAGAACAGCACTAAACTCCCAGTATTGTCATACATTCTAAATAGTCATAGATGGAATCGACAAAGTGCCTACTTAGATCATTGAGGACAACCATCTATCAGACTAGTTTAACGCGACCCCAACACAGCATTGTAATTTCAGCCTGCGCCATGCAATTTTATACCATCACCCTACGACGATATCTTTTTCAAACGTATATGTGACTAGCGAAGGGAAGCAACTCGTAGTTTATAACAATCAAGGTCGACTTCGCCGATTTCGTTCTCACAGTTTTGTGGCCTTTAAACACAAATATTTACCTGAGAAGATGAAATAAATACTATGTTGTTTAATTCAGGAAAATTTCATCGTATTTTAATAAAAAAGTGAAAACATTAAATCTTTGGCAATAAGTGAAAACTATTCTACAATTTCGGTCTCAGGACGCCACGATGCCGTGGAATAGTGGTGATGACGCAGGACTATAATTTTCATGATTGCGAGTTCGATCCTCACAATAAGAACTTTTTACGAAGTTCTTGCTTTTTTTGACTCAGTGATCATCATTTTTTTTCACTAATTAAAATCTAAAAGAATACCACGAAGAAAATGCATGTAGTACAGTTATTCATAATTGACAAAGTCCAATCTGAATGTTACGCACGCCACCTTACTTAGTAACTTCCAGCATTTTAATTTTTTAAGCCCTTTTTTTTAAGTTGTCGTCGGTAGTATGTTCTCTCCCCTCTTTAAATTTAGCCTTTATATAGAATTTATTATGATCTTATCATTATTATTTCCTTGCTTTCACTTTGTTTAGATTCAAAGGCTGTATCCTCAGTTAGTTTAACGTCGGTTTAAAAATCGAATCATCTATTTTAAAAAAGAATCCATAAAGCCTTCAAGCTTTTTAAGACTTTGAGTAACATCCGCGCGTGGTTGCTAGGCAAGCATTTTCATCAAATATTTGTATAGTACGTTATGCCATTCAAGTATTTTTACTATAGATAAAAGTTATAACATATATATTCAGTAAAAAAATTCAACCATGTACAAAGATCTAACTCGATGATAAATGACAATAAAGAGTATCAAAAGAGTATCAAAATTTGCAAAGACAACAGACTCCGTGTTGATGACGTCAAAATCTGAGGTTGACGTCATTTCGCGCGATATTTGAAGACGTCATTTCTGAGGAGTGCCTTAACGTAGCTGCGGTTGATTCACTTTCCTGAAAAGGAATAGTGAGGGAAAATACACATTGCGCGACTTTTCGGCTGAAAAGATCGAACACTTTTTTCGATATTTTAAAGAAATAAAACCAGAGGGTGCTACTGATATATACTGTGCTAGTCATGAATCGACATTTGATAATGAAATAAGGAAGATCCTGACGACAATCTAAACAGCATTCACAATGGAACAACGAACTGAGCATTAATGGAACAAGGTGCCTGGGAGGAGTAAACATCCGCTGTTTGTGCTTACAACACCCGCCGTCGAAGGTCATGCACGAAAATGAAAACAATATCTACAATACATGCACTGCCTGAGGTTATTTCTATATAGAAAGTGTCATGGATTCAGAACATTTACTGTCAAATTCCTCGCGGGGAACTCTTTTACGAGCTCCACACGGCAAAGGACATAAGTGTGACACAAATGACATAAAGAAGATCCTGACGACAATCCTAACTTCATTCACAATAGAGCACCGAAATAATCATCGACGGACCCCTAGCAAGCTAGAGGTGGGATCAGGTGCCCAGGAAGAGTAAGCATCCCCTGTTAATAAGTAATAAGTACCACTGATGAGGATTTACTGTCCGAGGCGCGTGTCTGATGCATAAAAATTGGTATGAAATTTTCTTCAAGAAGATAAAGAGTTGGGACGCTTCCGTATAATTAGAATAGTTACCAGTTGGATACAAGAGGACTGCAAATTTGTGGTACCTATTTCCAGCATTAGGAACAAAAAGATCCCAAAGGGAACCACGTTAAATTAATCACAGCAGAATACAGCCGAATTATTGTACATAAATTGGGGGTGCCGAAACAATTATAAAAAATATTTCGATTTGTATTTTCAGGTATTTCACAAATCTTGATTGATTCACTACCGGTCACTACATTCATATTGGCAATAATTAGGATGTTCATCTTCAGTAATACAGGGAGCTCCATGAGAAAGGTGAAAAGGTCGACTGTAGTCATATTATATGCTGGTTGTATTATAGCTATCCTCATTTGCTCCATGATCGTAAATATATCATTTGACGACAGAGAGGTAGATGCTCTACCAGTCCGTGTAAATTCAAGCCGGAAGGATCGCAAAGAATTTCAACGTCTCATGTTTGCCCATTATTTCACCGTCTACATAGCGCCATTGATCGGATCAGGGCTTCTGTACCTTTTCATCGTTTTGAAGGTTCGCAATTATGGCTTAGATTTAGCCTCCCATCGAGAAAGCTTTAGTGTACAGATGCAAAGCAAAGTATCTGCCATTAGGGTTGTGGCAAGGTCTTTGGTGGGGTATATGGCCATGTTTATACTCTTGTGGCTCCCCTACGTTTCCTGCATGATTTACAAAGGATTGGAGGGAGCGTCATATGTTGTGGATTCCATCGAGATGGCCCTAACAGGTTCAATTCTTTTCTGGAATCCGATAGCAGATGGAATGTTTCATGCCTCAAGAAGGAAATGCTTGATCACTTATATCAGAAATTCATTACATATTGGAGATCAAAGTATGGAAGATAATCCACAGCTGTCTGTCATACCCCTCCAGGATATTCAAACACACAATGAACCTTCTATACAAGCATCTTGCAGCTCGGATTTTTCTCATCAGCCTCTTTACGCAAGAAGGCGGGGCAATGTTAGTACAACTCCGCACATATCCATCACAAACACACCAACACAGATTTTCATGTTGGCAACTCCGCCAATGGACAACTTCCATCTTTCACCTCAAGGAAGTTTTGAACTTTTGTCGCCCATATTTTATCGAAGAGAGGAGGGAAGTCCGACAAGAGCTATGAGCTTCCATACGACCCATTCAGGAGATTGCTTGATTGAATCTATCTCTTTTAGATCTTCATTGCTCTCAATGGACCAAATACCCTACAGCAGCAGCACCCCCGGATCGATGCAAGCTACATCTTGCCAGTCTAACAGACGATTTAGCCTTCTTCGATGTGCTAGATCCAGGAGCGCTTCCCTTGGGAATCGGATATTTCGGTCGTCGGTAGCAGGACGTAGCTATCCAGGTACAAGCTTGTCCAGTCACCGAAGTCAGAAATGATTCACATGTAATGATGGGATAAAGGTACTTCAGACTGGTTGAAATAAAATAACCTACACTGTGCTCACCATTTGGACTGTTTCATTTTGTGGTCCTTATTTTCTATTTATTAAAAAAATATGATCTTTAGTTAATAATTTGCAAAATCAACAATTTTGGCTTTTGCGTATGTAGGTTAACGATTATTTCGCGATTGTAATCAAAGGCATAGAAATTCCTTGTGTTAACAACAGGGGAATCTATGTGCAAGGCGTATAATGGAGAATAAATTAACAATTGGTTTATTAGATGCACTTATTCTTTGTTTTGTACATGTTTTACTTATCTCAATTGTGTACTTCTTTGCTACATAAATCTTTCTAAAACTAAATCGTTGTTAATTATATATTTGTTGAAAATACCCAAGTGAGATAAACAAGATCCTGATTATAATCTCAATAGCACTCACAATAGAGCACAACATTGAGCATCGACGGACCCCTAGCAAGCTAGAGGTGGGACCAGGTGCCCGGGAGGAGTGGGCATCACCTGTTGGCTAGCCACACTAAACATAAAATAAGCGTAGAACTTCGTAAAGCTTCTTCGGTTGCAGATTTCATGTTATCCTTGACCAGCAGGAACGCCAGTCAGCACTAGCCTTTGAGGATAATAAAATCGAAGTCATGTGATTAATGTTTTGAATATGACGGCATTGCACCACGTCATAAAACGCGTAATGCTGACTGTGCTGCAATCAATGCGTAATCAAGAAGGACACACGTGATTTTGATGACAATAGGCATACCAAATAACACACACATACTCAGGTTAACTCTGTGAAATATTGAAATGAATATATCGTTGCACCTGCGTTAACATTGAACAAAGCTAGCACAAATGATAAAGCTACATATTTTTGTAGATTGAAATATTTCTTCCAGAGGGAAGGGATGATAACAAATAAAAACACAAACACTCAAATACACAAATTTTTCGAACACTTGGCCTTTATCAAGTGTAAAAAACGACGATACGACGATAGCAGTTTGATCGTCGTTTTTTACACTTGATAAAGGCCAAGTGGCCGAAAATTTGTGTATTTGAGTGTTTGTGTTTTTATTTGTTACAAATTTTTGGATCTTGATATCAAAATTTATTACGGAGAAATTCAAACAAAGATATACGACAAAAGAGAAGACTTTGGCTTCGACATAATTAATTTTCCTTGGCTTGATAACGATGTTCCAAAATTGTCATCGTGCGGCATTTACATCTCTCAGCTCATCAGATACGCTAGAGCTTGCTTCCATTTTTCGGACTTCCATAACAATATACAAATTACGAAAAAGACTTATCAGTCAAGGATTTAGATATCATAAATTTATCAAATCGTTTTGAAATTCTACTATAACTATTCTGAACTTCTTTCAAAATTTGGGACGACTCCGGCATCAGAGTATGTATCATTGGGAATTCCATTGCCTTCATTATACGGTGACCTTATAATAATACATGATATAAATAATAATAAATAATAATAAATAATAATAAATAATAATAAAAAAAAAAAAAACAAAATTTAAAGAATGATAAACAAAATCAGAAGGCAGATCAAACTTAAACCAAAAATGTAAGAAAATAGTCGATCGCCTGCTTTACCAAGGATATGATCCTAAATCATCACAAAAACACTGAGCATGGACTGGACTAATTAACAGTTTTGTACCAGAGTCTATTTCAACGTTGCACACTGGTCAACCTTGACGACGGGACTCCATGATTGGCCTTGTTGAAATCTCGTCAGAGAAGACTTGGTCTTGATTTTCTGTCCTATCCGAAAGTCAGACTTCTCTGGTGATTGATCTTGAGCTCGCGTCAGCCAGCAGAATTAACACAGACCGTAACACGCATGTCATAGCAGTTTTTAGATCCATTTACATAGAATATGTGCAACAAGAGGCCGATGCATTAAACTATCTTGTTTTTGATGTCCATTTCAGTAAGAAGTATTAAGTTTATACAACACTTAAAAATGCCTATTGAGACCTCTGTGTATCTGGAGAAGTGGGAGGATTTTTCGAACGGAGTCGGGATAACCACACCATTTGCTAAAAGTCGGCGCATGGAGGGACATTGGTCTTCTTTCTTCTATGTGTTGTCGTTTCTGTACGTCTGTTGCGATTGTGTCCTGTGATGTTATGGTGGATTTTGTTGTGTCTTTTTGCAAATTGGAGTTTGTGTGATGTCATTTATGTATCACTTTCTTGTGGGTTTATTTCGCTAGGTGAATGCAGGGTGGTCATGCTGGAGATTATTCCTTTTCCTCACGGGCGGTGCGTGTACGTGTAAGATCTGCAACATTTGATTGCTTTTCTTAAAACTTTTAGAACAATGAATGAATCATTGTAAACAATATGAATGTAAACTTAAAATATGATTGAAGACATCAAAACCAACTCCAGTTTGCTGATCTTGGCCCTAAGTTATTTGTGTCATTTTTTAATAGCAATTCTCTGTAAGGACCAAAATAATTTCAATAGCACGTGGAAATAGCATGTCTTCAACTTTGGAGATTTTTGGTATGGAAGGTGTATATGATGTACTGAGACAAAAATAAACTTCCTTTTTACAAATAAAGTTTTCTTTGCCATGGAAACCATGTTTGAAATTTTATGCAACACAAGGCTCGTTTCCATGGTAGCAGCTGTTATAGTCAACTGAAATTTCCTTATTTTTTTTTCTTTATATCTTTCATGATATAAATACTACGCTAGAAGTATGCTTCCACCCGCTATTTTTTTTTCAGTATGCCCAAAATGTAGGCAAAAACCTGTTTTGAAGAGGCCCTTTTTAAGACCGAAAAAGCTCCTAAATTAACATGATTTTACTCAATTTCAAGGACAAATAATCTGAAATGCCATGCTGTTCGGACATCTATCTACCATGATAGGAGGTTAACATCTTAGCACACCCCCTTAAATGCTATTTTTAACAAAGATATTATTTAGTTATGCTACTGAATCGACGCTACGGGAAATTTGAATCCACATACTCTGTGTAAAGTAAACGCAGAAATTTAAATTCTAAAAATGAATCCAGAGGGCGCTAGTGAAATGAATTAAGCCGGCTTATGAAAAGAAAAATAAGGGAGGAGATCTCCAGCAAGACCCCGTTGCAGCATCAACAGTAAAACACCAAAACATCCGATGCAAAAACACAAAAGACGAGTACAGCACGAGACGGAGAAGAGACACACGACATGTAAACATCAAACACAAAAGACTACACATAAACCGACGAGACCAATGGGTAACCGGTGCCGACTTTGGACGGCCATCTGTCACGCAAGAAGCAAATGGTGTGGTTATCCTGGATTACGTGCGCACAACCCTCTCACTTCTCCAATTACCCAGAGGTCTCGAAGAACGTACAATTGTGGTGTAAAACAACCTCCTCACTGTAAGAGACATCACACAAACAAGACCGCGAAACGCAGAGGCCCCATAGACACAGATGAATATGTAAATGGATATAAAAAGAGGGCATGCGTAATACAGTCCGTGCTCTGCCGGCTGTAGCGAGCTCATGTATGTAATCACCCGAGGAGTCCGACTGACATCAGAGAGTGACTTTGACTTTGACTTTGACTATGAACATGACTTTGACTGGAAACATCACTGATGAGAATTTGATATTTATTATTTTACATTGTATTAACACTTATTTCTTGTTGTTGTGTGGAGTAGTTCCCGTAACATTGGATGTGTTTAAGTGTATTTATTACTTCTTTCAAGCTCTGTCGCCTGAAAAAAGCTTTGTTTTGGAACTTTATCAATTTGACATCATAGATATTATTAGGCTATTTCGGAAACTTGTCATTTCAGTCAAAAATATTATCGACATTAAATGAGGTTAACATCTTAACATCACCCCTACAATGCTATTTTGAACATATATTTTATTTCGATATGCTACTTATTGACCCTACAGGAACTTTGGATCCACGTGCTCTCCATAAAGTAAAGACACAAATTTAAATTCTTAAAATAAATCCAGAGGGCGCTAGTGAAATGAATTTGAGTGGCTTATGAAAAACCCTTTGGCTGGAAGCATCACTGATGAGAATTGAATATTCGAGACACGTAGCTGGTGCATTAAAGATTGGTTTGAAAATTTCTTATTTAAGGTTTAGTTTTGGAAGCCTACCGCATTATTAAACCGGTTTGTATACAGAGAGTGCACGGGTTTATGTACACATAGACTAAAGTCAGAGCTACGAAGTGAAAGGAATGGCGAAAATAAAGTATGAATATGTAAAAAACTACTAACAAAGTATTAAAACAACAAACAAAATTAATCTGCAAATAATCATTTCAACTAGAATATTTGTATACGTGTATTTTGTATCCGTAATGATAAATCAAAGACTGGTAATTATGAAAGCTTCTTCATTGCTTTTCTTGGAGCACTAGTTAAATTAAATGTAACCATGTAATAGGTACCATGATTGGGATTCTGTTGAAATGATCAGTTTTGAGTTTTGGCCATAATTACAAAGGAACAAATGTGTATCAGCTTTTAAACCAACGGTTAATGCACGATTTTAGAGGAATCTTTAGCAGTTCTGAAAAAATATCTCAATTGCATCCAAAGGAAATTTCTGTATTTGAAGAGAATAATGTCTCAGTATTTCTTTTATTTTTCTTAATTATTCCTGTGTACTAATACATGTTTTTACAGATGAATCTACTATTTGATATAAATAATTAATGTCATTTAAGGCCAATTAATTCATACTTAGCGAATGTGTGTACTAGGAGTTGTCTGACCTTTACTCAGCGTCTTTTTTTGGAAACTAAGCTTCTAACCATCAAAAAGGGGATTGGCGTTCCTGCTTTGACAGTACTGAAGAGATGTATTCCTGTTATATGAGAACTGTTACGATTCGAACATCAACACTTCTTTTTCTTCAAAACGGGAAAGATCTCCAGCACGATCATCCTGTACTCACCCAGCGAAACAAAGCCACAAGAAAGAAAGTGACACATAAATGACATCATACTAACTCCAAATCACAAAAAGACACAACAACATTCACTAGAACGTTATAGAAAACAATCGTAACAGACGTACAGAAACATTAAACATTGATGACAACACATAAAAGGAAGGAGACCAATGTGCACCGACTTTGGACGGCCATCTGCTTTAAGCAAATTCACCATCACAGCCTTCACTGTCCGTTATTCGTCTTCTTTAACAGTAATTAGTAAATTCTATATCATTAATGATTAATGATTAATTGGAATCTCGTAGAATGCACAGGTATGTCGGTAACTTGCTCTTCGGTACAAATTGTAGACCATTTAAAGAAATTTCGATTTCATATTTTTATTTCACGTTTTCAGATAATTCACTGATGAGACATTATTTTTAAACGCGCCAACGATTAACTTTTATTTCAGGTAATGGCCTATGTGTCATTAGTGTTTGCCGTTTCATTAAAATTAAATAAAAAACAAAGAACGAATAGCCCAGTAAAAAAGATTTGTTGACGCACATCCACTTCTTTTTCTTCAAATGATTCCGATTTTTGAACTAGGACTGACAGTATTTGCTTCAAACGTCATTGATATGAAAATATAAAAATTGAACTTTGTCTGAACTTCCAGTTTACCCAGTATCATGACGTCAAGATTCCAAAATAACCAGTATAATGACGTCAAGATTTGAAAATTGAGCATAAGTGCTAAAAACAAATTATTGTTGAAATTACACAACATGGATTTTTTTTTCACTACATTTCACCTGATCATACGTAGACCTCTTCGTTCTCGGAAAATTGGAGTTTCAAGAAATAAGAACGGTGACCGTGAAGGGCCAAGTAAAAAAATTAAGTATTTCGAGGGAACGAAATTATATGGCCATCTGCCACGCAAGTAGCGTGTGGTTATCCTGGGTTACGTGCACACAACCATCCCACTTTTCCGATTACTCAGAGGTCTCGCAGAACGTACAATTGTGGTGTAAAAGAACCTCCTCACTGTTAGATGACCACACACAAACAAGACAGCAAAATGCAGGGACCCAAGCAACACATATGAATATATAAATGGATATAAAAAGAGGCCGTACGTAAACAGTTCGTGCAGTGCCGGATAAAGCTAGCTCATGTATGTTATCACCCGAGAAATCCGTCTGACATTCAGAGAGGACAGAAGGTCGGAGTCCTGTCTTCTCTAAAGAGGTTTGGACAGGGCCCCGTCGTCACAGTCAGAAGGTTGGAAGTCTTAAGAATGCGCTGGTACAAGACTGTAGATTGGTCAACAACCAAGCCTAGAATGCGTCTGGTGACATTTGGATCATATCCACGGCGTAAAAGGCGTTTGATTATTCTGACGCATTTTCGATGGTTTGCTGTTACCTTTGATCCTTATGTGTTTAAATGAGATAAAGACGATTCTGACGACAATCTCAACAGCACTCACAATCGACGGACCCCTAGTAAGCTAGAGATGGGACCAGGTGCCTGGGAAGAGTAAGCATCTATATCTATATCTATGTCTATATCTATGGAAATGTCTATATCTATGGTGACCACGTCAGGGAAAATATTTAAAACACTTACTGTCAAACCCCTCACGGGGAACTTTTTAAAGAACTCCATACGACAAAAGGCATACGTGTGACTGAAATGAGATAAAGAAGATCATGACGACAATCTCAACAACACTCACAATAGAGCACCAAATGGAGCATCGACGGACCCTTAGCAAGCTAGAGGTGGGACCAGGTGCTCGGGAGGAGTAAGCATCCCCGTTTGACTAGTCGCACCCACCGTCGATGTTCATGCACGAAAAATGAAAACAATATCTAAAAACATGCACTGTCTGAGGAAATTTTATATAGAAATGTGCAATGGTGACCACGTCAGGAAAAATATTTAAAACACTTACTGTCTTTTATTTTCTATTCTCTAAATATTGTATACAAGGCCAAGGTCGAAAGGTCACCATGTTATCAAAATGTAGTACTCCTAACGTATGGCAGGACTGCATTTTATAGAACGAAAGAAGACTTTTTTAAACTTCTTTACCAGAAAGGGACATTCCGATATGCCCCATTAACTTCGATTTCTTATGTTTGAAAAAGAACCACTATTTCAAATAATTCCTTTATATCATGCGCAGACTTTTCCATTTCGATATCTTACATTTTCACCTGGTACAACGCAGCAGTACGGGGGCTTGTTGTGCTGCCATCCTGAGGTTTGTGCTGAAGCGATGAAAAGCAGACTGAGCTGTGTATCGGCTTCTATAACTCGAGAACAAAGATACCTAGGCTCCTAAAACTGATCTTACGGACCTCAAAAAGATATCAAGAAATATCCCCGTGTGATTAATTTCGTTTCACAGTCGTGTGTTCCCTCAAACCCTTCAACACTATTTCGCCATTTGAACGATTAAAATGGGGAAATAATTTCAATAGGACATTAATGTCTTACGCATATCTTCATTCGTTCCCATGAAATAATATTTCGTTTCCCCGAAATAATACTTCGTTCCCTCGATATGATATTTTTCCCTCGAAATATTATTTCAGTCCCTTGAAATATTATTTCGTTCCCTCAAAGTATTGTTTCGTTCCCAAGAAACAATTTTTTTCACACGGCCCTTTATGGCAATCGTAGATAAGGCTTGTCGATTTTTGTACGTGATTGATAAATTTTGTTGATTCCAGCTAGCGAAAATAAAAGACATGACCTAAAATCATAATTCATTTATCCATAGCAAAACTATGAAAAAATAATGGATTAGTGAAAGAAGATCCTGACGACGATAATCTCAACAGCACTCACTGTCAAACCCGCGGGAAACCTTTTTACGAGCTCCACACGGCAAAGGGCATAAGGGTTACACAAATGAGTTTAAGAAGATCCTGACGAAAACTCAACAACACTCACAATAGGACACGAAATTGAGCATCGACGGACCGGAAAACTGTATCTAAAATACATGCACTCTCTGAGGTTATGTCTAGTATATAGAAAGTGCTATGGCGACGTTTTCAAGGAAAATATTCAAATCACTTACTGTCAAACCCCTCGCGGGGAAAACGCAAAACAAAGGTGGAGAGTGAATTCCAAACGGCGCTCAACTAAACACTTAGAAATTACAAATAACCCCCGCAGTTTGCTTCCTTTAATATTCATCAATTATTTATATATGACATCATGACTTATGACATACAAATTTGATTATTGTGTTTTGTTGTTTTACCAAGGAGGCTTTTTATTTTGTCATTACTCCGCTCGTATGAAGCAATGAATAAATAAACTACTTTTATTGATAAATTTGTATATTATCTTCTAGCAATCGATTGCTATTCACGTTGTATCTTCATTTGAGATTCATTTTGGTATATGTCAGTAGTGCTCGTTCATAAAGTTTTTGAACATAGTAGCTGGACAATCTATTTTTCTGAATGAAATATGAGATCCTCGAAATAAGCTTGTTTTTAGAATTGTTGTATTATCCTATAGAAAAACAATATTTAAAACTTTCAAAGTCGATATTGGAAAACGTTCCCCGGGTCACGTGGCAACTTCAATGTTAAGGGCATGACACCGTTTCTCCCATATCTTTTTGTTTGCATTCCTATTCTCTCTTTACGTTTCAAATTTTATCAAATTATGAGAGTTATTTTTTATTGTTTATTCCGGGGTTCGAAAGTGTCCCAATGGAAATTCCTATGATTTTGCCTTACTTTCCCAACTTTGAGACTGAATAATTGGTGGGTACTTCTGCGATGTTTATTTCATAATTTTTTGCAGTTCTCCTTTGACAAAGTTAATAAACTTTTCTAAAATTAAGGGGAACATGTATCTCCCTCAATAAACATCACCCTCCTTAGCTGGTTCTACAGCATAATTGAAAATCAGGCTCATACTTCTGCTCTTCCTAAACATGCAATTATTTCTAAGATTTCATGCATTTTGGCCTTAAACATACCTGATTGGGCATAAAAAACCACACACTGTGCAACAAATGTACGAACTTAGCATATATGACCGTCCTTAGTCAGCATATTCCAGGAAAATTCACTTTGTCTTTATCTAAACTGTTTGAGATGAAGTACTTCTGACGAGGATTTAATATCCGAAACACGTGTCTAGTGCATTAAAATTGATACTATAGAACATATATTTCAATTCTGACAATTCCAACCACTAGACTGGTATCGCTGCTGGTGGACGGTAAGTCCCCGAGAATATCGCTAACCTAGTTTAAGTGTTTACGCACTGCATTGAAATACATAATACATTTCCTGTCATCAAACATTGTCAAATTAGACCTAAATTTCTAAAACAAGGGATATCTCCCACATTGCATAGCTCTTTCCTTAGCTCAGGTTTCGGCGTATTTTTTTTTCGGCCATGTTTAAAATTAAGCTCATTGCGCCTACCCCCAATGTTTTGGCCATATTCTTCACTTAAATACGCTTCTGAATAAACCCTACACGAAATGTGGAGCCGCTCATTTAGGCAAGATGAAAGTCTGAATTGTAGTTGGCGCCAGGAAAAGTCTCTTTGGCATTATTTAAGCTGTTTAACACGAAGTACTACTGACGAGGATTCAATTTCTGAAACACGTGTCTAGTACAGTAACATTGGTACTATAGATATCTCAATATTTACAATATGTTGCTCCGTCTTCCACCGCAACGTCATAGGTTCCTTCCACTACTTTCCACTCTCAATATGACCTTGCCATCACCCCTTAGGTCCCATGTATATTTCAAATTATTTAAAAGGGAAACTACATAAATTAAGATTGAAAATAGGAATAAAGTTAGAATAACTGTTCTAAATTATGGCGCCAAAAATTAAAAGTAATCGCATTTGTTGTTTTCTGACGTTATTAAACTACAATGACGTGACGTCATAATAGGGCCGCCGACAGAAATCCTGTCGAAACTGGGGACCCCTGAATCCAAGGGTACTTTGCGATGAAGCGTCTCGCGGAATGCGATGAAACCCTTGGTGCACCAAGATGTATGTTGCTCATTGATCCCGTTGGTCGTTGTGTATTGTATTGTGGTTAATGTTTTAATGCCTTCTTTAAAATTTGGTCCTACCTGTACTTTGAGTGTCTCTTTCACTCTGTGCTTTCGGATTTTGGTGTTTTAATTTTCTACTGCTGTAGGTGCTGAAAGCGGGTCCTGATTAAAGACCATTCTGTCCTTTACTTTCCTCCTCTCACAACAGATGGGATAAAGTATCGCTGCTGTGCATTCGAGTGTTTGTTTATGTATTTGTTAGTGTGTTGGAGTGTGTGTGGGTGTATGTGTTTCTTGTGAGCGGCATACAAGGAAAGCATCATAGTATTATCAAACCTTCCATAAAGGAACCACATGGGAGAGGATGAACCCTATTGATTTTCAAGGTCAAGGGTCAAAGGTCAAGATCACAGTGGACTTAGGCTTATAATCATTGATAACAACATAGAAGACAATAATCACAGGATCACGAAACATTTCATAAATATTCCCCGTAGGGAGAGGATGAACCCTATTGCGTTTCAGTGTCAAGTGTCAAAGGCCGAGGTCATTGTGGCTTAAAAACCTTGTGAACAGCATAGAAGACAAAACATTCATCACAGCACACCAATCCTTCCACAAATGTTCCCCAAGGGGAGAGGATGAACCCTATTAATTTTCAAGACCAAGAGCCAATGCCAAGGTAACTATGAACTTGATTTTGATATCATTTTGCTGATTGATTAGAACATGTAGTTGCAAGGGGATACAATGCTTGCTTTGCCTTTATTATTATTGAAATGCGTATATATTGCAACCTTTTTTCTTCTTTATATTGTTTCAATAATGGTATTTGAACACTCTTTTATGCTGTAGAAGTACACTCTACTTTTATAAATCATTTAAGTTACACTGAGTCATTTCAGTAGTTCAGGGCTAGATAAAATCAGGGAAAAATAAATAGTGATGAAGAGGAAAGTTTCTTTGTACCTTACCTAATGTGACTTGGTCAGGCATAAGGCATGACATATGACTCAGATTACCAACTCAAACAAACAAACGAAGTGCCCAACTCTATAATCTAAGTACACATACACCAGATCGGCAGACTGAGATGGAAATATATTTAATAAAACACTATCACTGCCATGTGACCAAAATCTATTCACTTAACAAATATTCCTTTACAAGTATCTGCTATCATAATCAGACTCTTCCATTCGATTCAATATAGAGCAGTCTCTTCCGTCGTAAATAGGTAAAACATCCCTCTTTCGTTTCAAACTGTTTCTGAGTATTTCATGGTAACGTCATATTTTATCTCACCGTCGAATGTCTGTTTGAATTTATTTAGCATAAAAAATGGCACATGTAGCTAAGTTCGATTAACTTCGGTTGATCCTTCTTCAAAGCATTCGAAAATTTTGTTATCAAATTTTCGTGACATTTCTAAAACGTGGGTCCTGTAGCATCATATCCCATCCATCCTGCTACGTCTTTCGGTACACTTATGGACATGATAACTTTCAAACTCTAGCTTTAGCACTATTACATTATTTAGATTAAGGACCAATAACGAGAGTTAAGTACCCGAAACGTGCAGGTCGGGTACATGCTGCAAATTTATCTGTTCTCAAATGATTCTATTGCAATTGAAGACATTTAACATCATAAAGAGTGATCCAGCCTTAACCTTGACTGGCTCTTGGATAATGTTTACAATTCACATTTTTGATATTTGGATTTTCTGTTTGATTTTCTTAAATATTCTTTTTTGTTTCGATGAAATCTAATAAAAGTTATAATTAATTCATTTTTATTTCTAAATGCTAATGGGATGAAGGAATTTTATTAACATTCATTATAATGTACCAAAATGTCATTTAATCTCATCTTCTCATATAAGAAGGAGATAGTAACGATCTTCCCTGTACAGCTGGTATGCCCAAACACACTCGCAGAATTCAAAGCATTCGTTTTCATAGTTATTAATCAATATAGAGCATTACCTAGTAAAATAAAAATGTCAGTCAATGACATGCGGATAAATATCAAATTTATTGTTGAAATAGAAAGAGAGACAACTCTTAAAGAACAAAATATCGAAAAATGATAATGGTACAAAATTGCTTTTCTAAACTTAAGTAAGACATTTAAAAAACAACACAAGTCATTATTTTCGAATGCTATTTCTTTATCGAGCCTGTTCCACCTCCACTGCGATGACTTGAGAAGCTTGTACGTGGAATGCTGTTTGTCGCCACGGAAGAACGGACGTATCCATGTCCGATCGATGCATTCGTTGACCTTTTACAGCGAAGAACGCTTAATCGCTTGTTGGACTGGCGAGACGATGCTTGGATTGATCCAGGCGTACTACTGTAGGGTCCTTGGTCAACAGACAGGAGTGATGATCGAAATGAAATGGATTCAATGAAGCAATCATTGGACTGAACTGTATGGAAACTCATTGATCGAGATGGAGAATCCTCCTTCCTTCGATAAAAGATGGGTGAGAGAAGCTCAATACTGCCTTTAGGTGAGAGATGCAGGTTATCCATGGGAGGTGTGGTCATCATGATAATTTGAGTTGGGGTATTGATGATAGAAATGCGCGCTGTATCATTATCACTGCCCCTGCGTCTTGCATACAGCGGTTGCTTCGAATATTCTGAGTTGTAAAAAGGCCTGGAATTTTCTTTAGATTTTGTATGGTTATCCATGTGTGGGTGCGAGGTGAGCTGTGAGTTCTCTTGATTTGTAGAATTTACTTGGTTCGAAGAGTTTCTTATATACTTCAGCAAACATCTCCGTCTTGAAGCCTGGAACATTCCATCTGCAATCGGATTCAATATGAGAATGGAGCCTGTAATGGCCTTCTCTATGATCTCAACAACGTAAGCATTTTCATTTGAACTTTTGTGCAGCTTACAGAATATATAGGGGACCCAAAGCAGAAGGAACGTTGCCATGTACGCTAACATTGGCCTTGCAACGGCCCTGACTGCAGATACTTTGCTTGGTGTCTGTACGTTTAAACGTTCCTGATGTGCCATAAGATTCGATGCAAACTCCCGCATCTTAAGAATGATGAAGGAGTAAAGCATCACGGATCCTATACATGGTGTGATGTAGATCGTGAAGTAATGTGCGCACATGTATTGTAGATTATCAATCCCGGCCTTTCTGCTGAAATTCTTCATGATTGCTGGTAATTCTGGTTGGTTATCGGCTGAGGGAATATGTATTATAGCAGAGGATATGAAAACGTATAGGAAACAGGAACCGTAGAGTACCAGAACTGTAGATATTTTGACTTTTCTTAGAGAACCACCGACATTGCTGAATATCATTATTCTGATCACAGCTAACACAAAAGCTGTGATCGGAAGTGTGTCTACTAAAACATCTGAAATACCTGAAAATACAGATGAGACCATATTATAGAAAATTAGAAAAAAATAGATATCCCATCCCCGCTATAGAAAGCATCTTGTTAGGTGCTTATTTTGGACTTATTATGTACAGAAGCACCATTTTATTCAAAAGAACAATACAACGTATTTACTAATCCTGTTAATTTTTAATTTATTTGTAAATCGTTCATTTCGAAAGTATAGGATCCTTCTCATGCCAATTTTGTTGAGTCGTATATAATATGTTTTTTTTAAATAAATAACACCAAAGACATGTAAACAACACACAGACTAGTTCATTTTTAGTATATTACATTAAACATAGAGAAGTATATGTCGGCCGACCCGTGGTCCTAGTGAGGCTCGAACCAGCGACCTTTCGTTTACTGACCCGACGCCCTAACCACTACACCACGCCAACGACATATAATATGAAAAAAGATAAGTGATTTTTTTTTGCTGAAAGTGTATTATAATTTTAACATTCGTTTGTTTTTTCCTCTTAATACCTAAAAATGAGAGAAATTTTCATCCTCTTTGTCTAATTTGTTCGTATCCTTCCAATTATTCAAAATATTAGTTATTTTATTTTCAAACATATCATTACCAAGAAAGTAAAGTTGACTAAAGTAAATTTTACCTGAAAGAATCCGTTCTCCTGATTTATCGAGTATTTCTTTTGACCAGATGAGTCCTTCTGCTACCAGTAAATAAGTGTAAACAAGTATGTATTGAAAAGTTTTCAAGAATATAGTCAAGTCTGCAGCATTTAGCGTTGTTCTTGGCGATTTTACACAAAGAAGAAATGTGCTGTTCAATATAAGCCCCGGGGCATAGGTAAGTAGACAGAGAAGAAGTGGTATGTTCATAGCGACGTAGAAGGATGAGGTGAAGAATTCTAAAGAATGAAGAACTTTTAGCTTTTATATGTCTGTTGATACGAATGAGTCAACATTGAATCATGACCTTATTTGGAATATGACGTACTCAATACCAATAACTTGTAATACTACAGAATGAGCGAAATAGAAAGAAAGTACAAAGTTAAGAATTGAATTAAGATCGTAAGGCTATAAAATGATAGATATGTTTGAAGGGAAATGATCAGCAGATCTTTAATGATTTTCATATGAGAACCACATCCCGTTTTTGTTACTTTTTTCTTTCTTTCTGAAAAAGTTCGTTCGAAGTTGAAAGTAGAATGACCTTAATTTTTATTTACAAGACTTGAATAAAAAAAGTTCCACGTCTTTTGTGCTCGAGAAATCAATTCTCAGTTCTTTGCAGATGATTAATTTAGAGAGTCATTAACTTCTGTATTTATACATGTTAGATATTTGAAAGCACGTATTCGCTATTTTCGAAAACCAGAGATACTTCATATTTGCGGTGGCATCTGACGATGACTGATTATGTCGTCATCAAATTCTATGAAAATAGTCCTAAACGTCTGGGAGATGACGGTATAAAATGGACGTTACCCTACCATTTTCATGATGTCACAATAGATTTACGTCAGATACCGTCTGTAAGGGGGAAAGACTCTTTATTCCGCAAAGACTCGATACTCTCCACTCTATGATTTTGTTAACTCGGCCGTACGTTTTGAATGAAAAGCAGAAGACGCGTATCTTTATCTTTTCCATTATGGATCAACTTGCTTCTATGCAGAATGTTTAGGTGTCTATTTGTTATTTTGCTATCAGAGGTTATTCTCGTTTACATATACGGAAAATGTTCACATAAAATGATAATTTTCGGATCGGTCCTTTCTTCAGTGTTTACATAAATTACTTCGTTGCTTCAGCTATGAGAATTATTGAATAACATAAAATTGATATTTTTTTGTAAGTTACACTCCTTTTTTTTAGATTGACCAATAAAATCGTCACTTTGAATTCTATTTTCCATGAATCTACTCAAAGTCGAAACAACCAATTAAATTTAAAATTATCAAATTGAACTACTCAAAGTCGAAATAACCAATAGAATTCAAAATTATCAAATTTATCTACTGAAAGTCGAAATAACCAATAACATTTAAAATTATCAAATTAATCTACTCAAAGCCGAAATAACCAATAAAATCGGCCGATCTATCAATGTCGGTAAAGAAAATCGTGAATAAAAAGCTCCAGAATTCGGGATATCGTCACTTATCGAATTTCAGTATGCAGAACCAGATTCATAACTCCCAGGGCGTGGTCTGAAGAAAAAACTCGATAACAAGAGCTACGGCACCAAGTACGATGCCATCCTGGAAGTAGAGAAAGGTTCCATAACGAAGAAGCAAGATGCAGAGAAATTTTGAGATTCAAAATCCAAACTGTCAACATTGCTAAAGAACAGCAAGGCCATCAAGAAAAGATGAGTTCTGGCGAAGTAGGCCCTGAGCGAAGAGGGATAGGGGCGCCCGTTACCCAGAGGTTGAGGAGGCTCTCCTGAAATGGTTCCGCACGGCGAGGTCAAGCAACGTCACAGCCTCCGGTGATACGATGAGAGAGAAGGTAAGATTTTACGCTCAGCGACTTGGAGTACCCGATGACCAGTTTGAGTGTTCATCCGGATGGCTGGGGCGGTTTAAAACCCGTCATTCCATCGTATTAAAGAGAGTTTGCGGGGAGTCCAATGACGTTGAGTTAGATTCTGACTCAATGTCAAATTGGAAATGTGAGCTCCAAAAGCTTCTCGCAGACTACAAGCCAAGCCAGATTTTCAACGCTGATGAGACCGGAATTTTCTACAAATTGCTTCAAGACTTTGGAGTTCAAGGCCGTTGACTGTCATGGTGGAAAGCAGAGGAAAAAACGGCTTACTGCAATGGTGTGCGCCAACATGGACGGGACTGCCACTATTTGTTATCGGAAAATTCACCAAGCCTCGCTGTTTTAAGAATGTTAATACTTTGCCGACCGACTACCGATCGGTCAACAACCTCCAAGGGCTCTGTTTGCTTGATACAGTTTCGACTTCTCCAATGCAAAAAGAAGGGAGGAGATCTCCAACAAGACTCCGTTGCAGCATCAACAGTAAAACACCAAAACACCCGATGCAAAAACACAAAAGACGAGTACAGCACGAGACGGAAAAGAGACACTCGACATGTAAACATCAAACACAAAAGACTACACATAAACCGACGGGACCAATGGGTAACCGGTGCCGACTTTGGACGGCCATTCGTCACGCAAGTAGCAAATGGTGTGGTTATCCTGGATTACGTGCGCACAACCCTCTCACTTCTCCAATTACCCAGAGGTCTCGAAGAACGTACAATTGTGGTGTAAAACAACCTCCTCATTGTAAGATGACATCACACAAACACGACCGCGAAACGCAGAGGCCCCAGAGACACAGATGGATATGTAAATGGATATAAAAAGAGGGCATACTTAATACAGTCCGTGCTCTGCCGGCTGTAGCGAGCTCATGTATGTAATCACCCTTGGAGTCCGACTGACATTCAGAGAGGACAGGTGGTCGGGGCCCTGTCTTCTCTAAAGAGGTTTGCAACCGTTGTACAGAATGTTAAACTCTTCAAATTCGATGGAATCATTCAAGAACAGATAAATTTGCAGCATGGACCAGACATAATTTCACGATACCTTACAGGAAGCAAGTTTACAAGGCCCTCTACCAAGTGTTTGTTTTTGGTGATGATCAGTCAACAAATATGGCTACAAATGGCTCTGATTGGCTGAGGCATTTTCAACATTTCCGAAACTGATGCATAGAATTCCTCAAGGCCTTATAGGAAGCAAGTACTCAAGGCCTCCACCAAATTGTTCACTATCATTCTTCTGTCTTCAACTCAGATGAGCGATGTGGCCGCCTTATTTATTTTTTTTAAACTTTCGTATTTGACTTCCAATCCCTTTTGAAAGATAAGTCAAAACGAGAGAACAAGACTTTTGCATTCCAATGTTTGATCCCTATTAAATTAATCTTTGCTATCTCGGGTTTTAACCGTCCGTGGTTTTCATTTTTCTAGTCTCGAAGGATGTTAATCGCGAGTGACTTCAATACTTCAAAGGGCCTTTCCATCTTTTTCGAAAACCTATCTATTGCTAGGAACATTTAATCCTTGTTCAATTTATGAAAAGCCTAACACATGTATTCATAGTAAACTTTTAGAGAATAAACACTTTTGGGGGCGCTGAATTAGAATTTCGCAAAGTGTTTGCAATTGGATCAACTTTATATTTTTTTTTCCAATTTCGTCAAATTTGTTTCATTTTTGACTCTAACCCGAAAGCCCCTGTCAATACCTACACATACTCTAAAGATGTTCTAACTACATTCTTTGAGACCTGTACATTTTTCATGAACGTAGTGAGAACGTGGCATTTTTCACACGTAAGGAATAATTGACGACTCACGAGCAACACGACCGTTTATGTCCGTAGCACGTTAGTAGTGAGTCCCTCCAGTCTTTTTAAAAATTCCTTCAGTCAAGTGCACACTTGGTTCACACTACGACGGAGACGGTATGTGCAGCGATCATTCTACGTTCTTGAAGTCCTTACTGCCTTCGTGCTACGATCATATCACGTTAAGGATCCCGCACCCTAATAGAGTACTTCCGGTTAAATTCATGCACATTTTCATTTTTCCCGACAAATGCCGATGATTTCATGATCGGGAATCTGCGAGGTGACAGAGTAGTTCATTGCATGAGAAGTGTAATCCCTAAATATACCTAGAAATGTATGCATAGCAATCTTTTTGAAGAGAATGGAAATTCTTATCTCTTGCATTTATTATTGAAAATGCATTAAGGGGAGAATACCTTAAATGACAAATATGGATAATGACCATAGTCCTGTATACAGCACAAAATCGATAATTCAGAAAATCAGAAACCGAAGGCATACAAAATCAGGACAAAACAGGAACCAAAGCAAACAAACAAAAACCTCCACCACAGATATGAATTGTTTGGAAGAGGTCTGTTTGTACTTTTTCGAGCCATCAGACCCAGAACGTTGTAAGAACGGCAGAGACGTATGATTATATAAAATAGTCTTAGCTGTCCGTACTACGCTCGCGACACGTTTCTAGTACATCAATGAAGTTATCAATACGTTCGCAAGTAGTCCTTAACACGTTCCGTCATCAGCTCGTTCTCAACGTGATCGTTTTGAACGGTTCAAACGGTCGTGTTAAGTCGGCGTACGGACACGTTTGTCCGCGTCCTTACTACAATCTCAACACGTATCAGTGAGTTCTTACACCACAATTGTACGTTCTTCGAGACCTCTGGGTAATTGGAGAAGTGAGAGGGTTGTGCGCACGTAATCCAGGATAACCACACCATTTGCTTCTTGCGTGACAGATGGCCGTCCAAAGTCGGCACCGGTTACCCATTGGTCTCGTCGGTTTATGTGTAGTCTTTTGTGTTTGATGTTTACATGTCGTGTGTCTCTTTTCCGTCTCGTGCTGTACTCGTCTTTTGTGCTTTTGCATCGGGTGTTTTGGTGTTTTACTGTTGATACTGCAACGGGGTCTTGTTGGAGATCTCCTCCCTTCTTTTTACAACGTTCCCTACGTCCTGAATACGTTCGCGCCACATTTCGTGCAATTTGGTGTTTGTATGAACGCCATGCCAGAACTTGAAGGTGTGACAGGGGCTTTAGATATGAGAGAAAAATTACTCCTTCATGTTTTTAAGGACCCTCGTGTGGAACCCATTTATCTATCATAGAAGACAATGAGTGACTCTTATAATCTCATGACCTAATCATGAGCTTATACAATGATAATGATAATTTGTGCACGCGATAATTGAACCTCGCTACTCAAAGAGGAAAATTGAAATTGTTTAACAAAAAAAAAGAGAATTGTTTAGGGTTAACAATCGTGAAGAAAGATAGACAAAGTGTCGGGCTGATTCACTAATCATAAGTCAAACGTTTTGCCATAGTTATGAACGTAGCGTACCGAAGGCTGTGCGGGACAAAAAAAAATTCAGTTTCAAATTCTATACTTAATGTTTCATTTTCTCATACCATTTTTTTAGTTAATGATAGTTTATTTAAATCTTAGAAACCAATACACCTTTTTATTAATATTCTTGATTTTTCTTTTGCTTAATATTTCTTAAAAAACTACAGTCATGTTAACAATACACAGATAAGGACATTTTTTATACAAACATAAAGCATAGAAAAAGTATATGTCGGTAGACCTAAGGACCTAACGAGGATCGAACCAGCAACCTTCAGGATACTGTCCCGACACCCTAACCAAACACAAGACTACATTTCTTTTTCGAAAATAAGGATTCAGACATATAATTTGAATGTATATTTTCGTTTTCTCGTTGATGAGTCAAATTGCCTTTCGGATTCAATTTGAAATGAGATAAGGAAGATCCTGACGACAATCTCAACAGCACTCACAATAGAGCACCGAATGGAGCATCGATGGACCCCTAGCAAGCTAGAAGGACCAGGTGCCCAGTTAGGCTAGCCGCACCCGCCGTCGATGTTCATCAAAGAAAATAAAAACAATATCTAAAAACATGCACTGTCTGATGTAAGGTTTATGGATACATCGTACCATAACCAACTCGTACCTTGGTCACTTCGAACCCAAAATGTACCAACTCGTACCATAACCATTTCGTACCATCACCAACTCGTACCAAAATAAAAAGTCATTTCGTACCCATTGTGAATTCATGGGTACAACTCGTACCCAATTTTATTCCAACTCGTGCCATAACATACTCGTACCATAACCAACTCGTACCACACAAAATCTCGTACCCATTGACATTAACTCGTACCAGTATCGTATAAGATATTCGAAACATGCATGACTGGTAGTGCTTAATCAATAAAAATTAATGGAAAAATTTGTCAAGGTCCGAAAAAGTTATTTCAGGTACGAGTTTACAGAGTACAATTTACTGAGTACCATGGTACGAGTTGGTAGGGGTGGGAATTTATGCATGGTACGAGATTATGGTACGGGTATTCGTACCATGATACGAGTTGGTAATGGTGCGAGTTTATGTATGGTACGAGTTGGTAGAATTTATGGTACGAGTTGGTCATGGTACGAAATGGTTTTGATACGAGTTGGTATTAAGGTATGGTACGAAGTGGCAGGTACGAGTTGGTAATGGTACGAATTGACCAAACCCCTGAGCTTATGTCTATATAGAAAGTGCTATGGTGAACACGTCAGGGAAAATATTTAAAACACTTACTGTCAAACAGTTGAAAGATTGGTATTCAAATATTATTCTCAAGGAAAAAGTGTAAATTGAACTTCATTAGATGAACTTCTAAAAAAGTGAATCATCAGCTTTATACCATCTAAATTAATACATTATGAATTCTCCTCTATGAATCACTAAGAAATTTCAAAATATATTTTTTTAAATCAAAATACATTGAGAAGTGCAAAATGACTAAATCGGTTATTAATTTTCTATCTTTTTCGAAAATGTGATGAAATAAATATGATTTTTCAATTTCAAATCTTCGATAACAATATTGCTCAATAGAAATGTTACACGTCTTCAAATTCATAGCATCATTAAAGAACAGATAAATTTGCAGCATGGACCAAACATGCACGTTTCGGGTACTTTACCCTCGTCAGTGATCCTCAATCTAAGCCAAAGACTATGAAAGTTATAATATGTAAACTGATAACACAAGACGTAGGAGGATGGATGGGATATGATACTAAACCTGAATATTTTTGCAAACTAAAGCAACATTTACTAAAATACCAATGCCTTTCTAACATTGAAAGAAAATGCTTCGCGGTAATTTCTATATAAATTGAGCTGGAGATACCCTATTGAACAGTTTGGAGTTCTCTTACGTAAGCAACAACCCATGACCTTCATTTTACGTATGGAATCTTATTGACTTAAACTATTTCATACGGTACAGCTGATGAATACTGAAAAATAATAAATTGTTCAAATTCCAAAGAAATTCTACCGCGCTGAACCTCATAATGGCACCGTTCTTGAGCGTTTGTACTCTCATTTTTCAACACGGACATATTCTTTTCTTCTTTAATTTGGAAAGTATTATTAAAGCATATCAGACCCCCGTATCTAGAATGATCAGTGACATTCTACATTATGATTGAATGGCTGTCGTCATCACCAAACAAGACATTCTTCTCTGAACTGTACATCAAAATGTACATCGAGACAATCACCGAATTTGTCAGTTTTCCATGGAGTTGTTGCGACGGGTGTTGCATGCAATCAAGAGACGCTGACTCTCCCCGGGCACCTAATCTCACTTCGGAATGTTGTTCATTCAGGGGTTCGCAACCGTTTCGATGGGAATTCTCACGATTTTGCTTTGCCTTCTCGTTTTTGAGACTGAATAACGGTTAGGTACTTCTTTCATGTTTATCTTAATAGCACATTATACAGCTTATCTATTTGTTACCCTGTTAAGTTGTTTCCATATAAGCAATAGCGCATATTTCAAAACATTGTTTTTCCCCATTTTTGAGTCCTATGATTATGAAATAGCATACCTGTATTCAAATGAGTTAAAGAAGATCCTGACGAATTACATTTATCATTATCACTTGACATTCAAATCATTTCAAGGTTACCTGTCTAATGTTCAAGGTCATTTCTAACTTTAGTTTCAAATTTACACAAAAATCCGGATTTCCAATTATTTTGAATCGATTTCTCTTATTCATTTCATTAGATGAAAAATATGGATAATGACCATATTCCAATATACACTACAAAATTTATGATTCAGAAAATCATAAACAGAGGGCATACAAAATCAGGACAAAACAGGAACCAAAGCAAATAAAGAAAACCCTCCACCATATGAAAAGAAGCGAAATCCCAATATGGGAGTGAGACCAGGTGCCCAGAAAGAGACAGCATCTCCTGCTTGCATGCAACACCCGTCACATTAATTCGGCGGAATTATCACATCTGGTTACTTCCAGTTCGGATGATACAAGTATATTCGGTGGTTCGATGGTTCAAATGGTCTGAGACAGAATAGCATACTTTCAATGAAAGCATAAAATTCAGATTTTCTTTTTTTTTCTAGTAAAATATGTGATATTTATTTGGGTCTTTGGCTTTGATAATTTTGATATTCATCCCAACAAATAATGCATTTATTATACTTTCATCTCTAATTGATTGTTTTGCCAAAGTTCAGCACTGTTTACTGTTAAGTATGTCTCATTTTAGTGAAAAATCTCAAAATTTGGTCTGAAAATAACAAATATTTCCAATGACCTTGAAAATTGAGCGAATGACCTTGAAATTTTCTCAAGGTCTTGACAGCATTAAATTGCCTTTACCACATCTAAATACCAAGTTTGTAACGATAGCAGGCACACATCTTTAGAAATTAGCCTTTTCCTTATGAAAGGTATTTACACCTTCTTACCAATTGTTGCCTTAGTACACTATGTCAAAAGCATATAAACAGAAAACAATCTCATTTCTACATAAATTTCCTTCGATTCCCATGAAGTCCTAGGACAATACTATTCCGGAAATAGGCAACTGTAATCAAAAAATTAATTAATATTGTGAAACTGCATTATTACTCATGTCAAAAGTAAGTGAAATATAGGTAAAATCAGGTCTAAATGGGATGAAAAATGACATGTTGAATAAGCAATTTATCTTGAAATTGAATCAAATTTACACGACATACAGAAAGAAGAAGCATTGAATAATCAATTTATATCAACTTAGGAGGATTAAGATAATCTGTTCAGAAAAGAAGATGTACATTGAACATTCATTTCCATTGTAACGGGATGCATAATAATGCCTTGTTTAAAGGTTTTTTTTCTTACAAAATCTGTGTTACAATGGCAAAGGAAAGTCAGAGAAAAAATGGAAGGTCAGTTCGTTCTGAGGACATCATATACACCTTGTACCCAAAAGAAATCTGAGACAAGTCATGGCCAAACATATCTGATTTTTTTAAGGTTTTTACAGAGAATACATATAAAATATAGTTTTCATGGAATCGTAGAAATTCCGTGGTTCAGAAATGACATGCCTTAACGTGGCAGATAGCCGTTCGACGTCGGCACCGACTGACAATTGTTATCGTTTTTATGTGTAGTCTTAAGTGTTTAATGTTTTTATTTCTATGTATTGTTTAGTCTTCCTTGTCCGTTATGAGTATATTGTTGTATTTGTCCAATCAGCGTTTCCGCATTTGATTTTTTTCTTTTCGTCCAATCAGCGTTTCCGCATTTGATTTTTTTTGTTTTTTAGGGGTGCTGCAACCGATTCCTGTTCTAGTGTAAGTGATAATTAAACGAAGAAGCGTAGCCTCAACGATAAAAACTCTCAAGAAGACGGAAAATAGACCGTGAAAGAGTTTTTAAATGATGTTCTCTTACGTATGTTAGACTCACTTAATAGTTTTTTTTAAATTTACGCCTTTGCATCTACATCCTTCTTTATATGCCATCACTTTAGAGTGTTTTCTTGTACTATCACTGAATTGCCATTTGATCCGGGGAAAGTTCCCTTCCTTCCAGTGTCATTTAAATCTTTCACTAGTGAAATCTATTGACATGTACATGTTAGCCAACTGCAGTTGTCTAAAATAAAGACTACAATTCAAAGAAAAAGAATGTCATATATTAATTTCTAATATCGATGATTATGTGCTGTTATTTATGATAAAAGCACATTGAAATGTTTCCATTGAACTTCAACAAAGGCAAATTGTGAAAAGTGATCAATGAATAACAGACAACAATCAGAAAATTAATGAAATCCCTGAATTCATCTTATTCTTGTTCACTTGTACTCTCATGTCCGTGGCTGTCCGATGAAATGGTCATACCGAATTTAGACGAGCGGTATTTATGCACAGAACATGAATGCAAGGTACCATTTCTAGTTAAAGTTGATGGTTTTCGTCTCACAATCTGGTAAGGTTTTGATAAAAAGAAAAATATAAACGGATTAACAGAGTAATGAGTTACATGTAATGTCGCTGCCAATGGAATAAAGTAGCAAGTGATATGAAAAACAAGAGTACCATCCTTTTCTTGATTTATTACAACACTAAAAACATATCCATGTGGGTAAAATTGTGAAAATGTTAAGCGTTACGATGACACAAGCATGTTTTGATAAGACCTTTATATGACGTGACGTTCTCGAGTTGAATACGGTCGAACTCTTCAAAAAACATACTTTAACTACGTGGGAAATCAAAAATATAACCTGCGGTATGGCGACATCTCTCAGAATCACAAAAAGGAAATTTTGAGGTTCAGTTTTCAATGACATAACCACGTACAAACTAATTACACCTGTGATCACACCTAACCCCCAGCAAAACAGGAGAATAAATCCAATTTTTCTTGATGTCATGTTTTTGTTGTATCTAAAAGGTCTGCAGACGGCTATGACTCCAATAATGCTAAGAGCGATCACGTGATTGGTTGAATTAGTCATGAGTGATGACGCAAGAAAGATGAGTAGATGAAAGCTGAGTACACTTTTTAAAAATAAATACATCCTGAAAATTATATGAATGACGATGCAAAATACATCAGCCACAGACAAAGAGGATATTACAAAGTACGTAGGTTTCCTGAGAGCCTTGAATCCAATCACTGAACACACAGTCAATATATTTGCAATAACGCCGATCACAAATGATGTCCCAGAAACAATTTTGATAAACAATGCGTATTGTGCCCATACGGATCCAGCATTAGAACACTCGGTAATATTTCCAAATTTTATTCGATTATTATTTTGAATGAGAACTGTTGATAAAATAATTTGTTTTGGCTTGTCCTTAGTCATAAATGTACAGTTTATATTCCATAGACACCGGATTCCAATTTTACTTAATTATGCACGTTTCAATAAGCAATAGCAATCAAGTAAATTGGATGACGAAATTTAAAGAAATGATTTAGAATATGTGAAACAATACAATGTAAATAAATGAAGTAAAATTTCAAGCGATAACAGACATTAAATAAAAGTAAATCCTGGAGATCAGATTAAAACATTTTACACATTAAAGACATTTACTGACCTCGGAGTGAAAATGATTACTTAATCAATACTATTTTTAGCAGGATCCTCTCTAATATTTACAAATATAACAAATGAAAGATCTCAGGGGGTTTCTATTTATCCTGGAGGGAAAATATATGATATAGTAATTATTGTCATGAATACACAAAGAAATTAAAAGTACTGGTGATCCGAGGGAGTGTCTGAAATATCGTAGAAAATCGCGTTTAACGCAGTATATATAACTCTGTACAGAACATTGAGAATACAAAACATTCACATACAAAGAATCTAACTCCGCGCAAATGGTCCTCTGATATTTTGCAATAGAATTGAGTTAAAACAAAGGAGGGGATCTCCAACAACACGAAGTTGCAGCACCTACAGCAAAACCCCAAAACACAAAATGCAAAAACACAGAGCAGACAAGAACAGAAAGAGACGCAAAAGGGACAAAGGAACGTCAACGCACAACACAGAAACATCAAACACAAAGGACTACACATAAACCAACGAGACCAATTGGCAACTGGTGCCGACTTAGGACGGCCATCTGCCACGGAAATAGCAGAAGGTGTGTTAGAGAATGTAATGGAAACACTTCAAACATTGGGTCGCGGGGAATTGTATTACCAACTCCTGAAGGTCCTGCCTGCTGATAATCTCAACAGCACTCACAATAGAGCTCAAAATTGAGCATCGACGAACCCCTAGCAAGCTAGAGGTGGGACAAGGTGCCCGGGAACATACATTTTAAGTTTGACAATTGCATTGCACATTACTATACCTTCGCTTAAGAACGAAAAAGCAAACTTCGCAGCAAGGGCAGACAATATATTCCTTATTGAATAGGATCCATTCATTAGAGTACTTACATCTATTCCATGAAGATAATCATGTAAAGTTTGTATTTAGGCAGATCCAATTCATGTTTTCTTGGTTAAAGCACACATTATCAATTTGACGACGTAAATATTATTTTGCAATTCCGCAAACTTGTCATTTCATTCAAAAATATCATGGAAATTAAAGAAGGTTAACATCTTAGCACCATCCCTCCTGTGATATTTTGAACATAGTTTTATTTGGATATGCTAGTGAATCGACCTTACAGAAAATTTGAAGCCGCACACTCTCTGCAAATTGCACAAAAAAAAAAAAAAAAAATAAGCAGAGGGCGTTACTGAAATGAATTTTGGCTGTGTCTAAAATCGCTTATGATTGAAGCATCACTGATGGGGATTTAATATCCGATACAAGTGTCTGGTGCAAAGTAAATTGTAGTCTGTAATAATATTCCTACTGTAATGTTCTATACACTGTATTTATCAGCTCAACACTCAACGTTGAGAGTTTGAGGGTGGGTTGTTCGCACGTAGTCCAGGATGACCACACCGTCCAACATTGGTGCACATTGATGCACATTGGTCTCCTTCCTCTTATGTGTTGTCATTAATATTTGATGTTTCTGTACGTCTGTTTTGATTGTTTTGTGCGATGTGCTAGTGAATATTCTTGTGTCTTTTTCGACTTGTAGTTTTGTCTGATGTCATGTGTGTGTCTCTTTCTTTAGGGTTTGTTTCGCTTGGTGAGTGCAGGGTGGTCATGCTTGAGATCCTTCCTTTTTCTTGAGCTTATAAATAAAGCAAATAGTTTTTGAATTCTTTTTTGGAGGGTACAGAGTTTTAACACTTCCGTATTATCAAGAATACCCCCACATTATCAACATTAGATATGATAATAAAGGATTGGATGTGTAACGTAACTTAGGGCTGCAGTACCAACAGCAAAACACACAAGAAAAAGTAGGGTCAAGGAAAAGGAAGAATTAATGAAGAACGAGTTTCACATATCTAAGGAGTGTAGCATTCTCTCGCCTAAGTAAATATCTGAGTACAATGATCATACATCATCATTTTGAAATATCAAATGTATCTACCATGTCTACATGATGCATTGATTCCAGACACAGAATAATGTTGTGAAGGATAAAAAAAACCTCAAGGTTGCTTTCTTTTTAACGAAAAACGAAATCCATGAAAGGTCCCCCTTACACCAGAATTCATCCTCTTGACTTTTAATTTAAGGTACTGACGATGAAATTTACGCGCTAATGGACTATTTCAAGAAAGAAGGAATAGTAAAATTTAGCAAGTGATAGAGTATCTCTACGTCTTCACAATGGTCCTGTACATAAGTCATGTATTACATGAGCTACATTTAATGAGAGTAAGTTACAAATCTAAATATTTACATTCCTACTGAGTTTCCCTTATATAAAGGTACCAAACCAAATGTTGCTTTATTTCTCGATAATCGCAAGAGCCTATCACGTGACTTTAGAACTTACGCGGATTAATTTCTGATAAAATGCCCATTTTATTTATTCCTTGAATACAGATTCAAAACATGTATCCATTATCAAACGACGCCTTCTATCCCCAGTGATTAAATGTGTCAAAATCTAGGTCAACCACATGTACACTTCCAAGAAGTGTGACGTAGTAAGTCGATCACTTGTCAGTAGACGAAGTTCAAGGACGAACTGCATCGTTGTCTGCAGAAAGATGCCGTGTTTGGATGAGCGCATATTCAAGCATAAGTGGATCAAATATTCAGTATTTAGGATGAGGATTTGATTCACTTGTGTCATTATCAACAGTGAATTTATCTTTGCTTCTTATGGATTCATAATATCAGAAAGACTTCGAGTATCAGCGAATATTTAGCCATGATGTTGAGGTAAGTCATGAAAATACCGAAAGTTTTCGCGTTTTCGACGGCTGTACTCGACTTTTGCATTATTATAATTACTTCCAGATGAAATAGGGTACTTACAGAATTTTGTATAAAATGATACCGATTGATTTCAAATGTCTAAGCAGTTAACAGTGTGTTAAAAAGAGTTTTCAAAAGTTTTCCCTTCAGTTCTGTGAAATTTCTCCAGTTTAACTCTCCGCCATGTCTGAATTATGTTAGACAAAAGTCACGAATTTTCACGATTCAATTTTCTTCACTTTTAATTGAAATGTTCAAAATACAGCAAGAGGACAAAATTTAGTTTCTCATTTGTCAACAACGTTTCCGTACAGAGGGTACTACTTCGAATCAAGCGAAAAACGTCGAACGTTCGTTTGCTCTTACGTCAAATGGTGTTCTCCCTCCGCAATGATATTTCAAATGTAAAGAAACTGGCTGAAAAATTGGCAGAAATAACTTAGTTAACACGTAAAATGTAAATATAAGGATTGTTTTTCAGCTTTTGCGTTTTATCGGTGTGTATTGACAGTAGGGAATGGAAACAAAATTCATGAATAGCATTTGGTGCTTTACATATTTTGTTTCCATTCCCTACTGCCAATACACACCGATAAAGCGCAAAAGCTGAAAAACAATCCTTAAATGATCTACACTTCATTCTTGATATAGTCCCAAATGTCTGGCGCTTTAAAATTGGTTTGGAATATCATTAACAAAGGTAACCATTGGGAAGATTTTTTTTAATTTTCTGATGACTAGTTATTGAAAAATCATATAATCCCTTCACAAAATCCTTCTAAAAATCTTTATATGAAATTCCATTCAGTTTTATTTTCATATTATATTATATATTTACAAATATTTTGATGATAAAACAGTTCAACACATTCCTTATAAAAAAACTGAAAAGTTAATTTTTAGATTTGCATGGTAGGTTTAATTGCAGTTGACAGTAGGCAAAATCCTGAGACTAGAATCATAGGTACTGCCATGCATGTACTCAAAGACTAAATCTTTCTAGAGAAAAGTGGAATAAGCGACTAGAGGACCAAAGAGAAGTATTCCATAAATATGGGATGATTTCTTTGATTTACCTCAACAATGTATGTATATATATATTTATCATGGACTTTTTGAATGACCCTCGTATAACTAGATCAATCAAAATTAATCTATCAAACAGATGGACCCCTTAACACAAATAGAAACATTTCCCTAATTAATATCTGGCCATAGTTATTAAACATTTTGTTTTATGTCCCGAACTCTTCCGCCAGACATGAAAACACACAAAAACATTATCAATGTGAATGTTAAACGTCTTCAAATTCAATAGCATCATTTAGGAACAGATAAATTTACAGCATGGACCAGACATGCACCTTTTGGATACTTAACCATCGTCAGTGATCCTCAATCTATGCAATGTAATATGGCCGAAGAGTGTGAAAAATATTATGTCCAAATATGTACCGAAAAACGTAGCAGGAAGGTTGGAATATGATGGTACAGGACCAACGTTTTAGAAATTTCAAGCTTTTTGATAAAGGAAATTTCTGAATGCGTTGAAGAGACAAACGATCAATCAAAGTAACTTCGGGGACCCCTGGTCCACCAGCAGTGACACTCACCAAGTGGTTCAAATGTAAAACGTCTTAAAAAACGAATTCGGAAAGTAAAAATTCAAATATAAAAGAAAAATGATAACCTTGACTTTATCTAAGTAAAATCACTATCATCTTTTGATGTCATTTATAGTACAGGCATTTTATAGTATTTCAAATCAATCTAAGTGCACCAGACACGCGTGCCCTTGTTACAAGTGACGCTTCAAGCCAAATAAAATTTCGCATTGCAGCACCCAAAGAAAAACCTCAAAACACCCAATGCAAAAATACAAGGCAGACACTCAAAGAAAAAGACGTCAGATGGAAAGGAACACCAACCCACAACATAAAAACATGATACACAAAGGTCATACATAAACCAACGCGATCAATGGACAACCGGTACTGACTTAGAATGGTCATATGCCATGAAAGTATTAGACGGTGTGGTATCCGGATTACGTGCACACAACATTCTCACTTTTCCGATTGCCCAGATGCCTCGAGGAACGCACCACTTTGGTGTAAAATAACCTGCTTACCGAAAGATGAACTTACAAACAGACAGCCTAACAGAGGGACCCAAGATATACACAGATAGATATGTGAATGGATATTAAAAACATAGGGCGTACAAAATACAGTCCGTGCTCTGCCGGCTGTAGCGAAGTCATGCATCTGATCTCCCGAGGAGTTCGACTGACATCAATCAATCAGAGGGTTACTTTTATCTAGAATTAATCGATTTAAACCAACTGTGAACACCAGATTCGTGTCTATATTTAAAGACCCTGATGTTGTCACAGAACTTACCTTCCTCCAAGAACATTATGTCAACACACCAGCGGACAAAGCCTCAAATAATTACACATTTAATTGCAAAAAGTACTATTTCGACAGTCTAGTTAAAGAGTTGGGTTTAAATTCTACACCTGGAAATTCCACTTACACCCCAACAAACCTTTCTGCCTCTGAAATAAAAGATAACCACAAATCAGCTCTTGCTTCCTTTGGCTTCGACACTACCAATTTAGATTTAGATTTACTATACTTATACTGCATACCTAAAATGCATAAGAATCCGTACAAACAACGTTTCATCGCCGGTTCCTCAAAATGTTCTACCAAATAAGTATCGATCTTACTCACCAAAGTTTTATCTGAAATCAAATCTGGGCTACAAAAATATTGTTCGACAGTATATTCTCGCAGTGGTATCAACCAGATGTGGATTTTAAAGAATTCGAAGGAACTTTTAGAACATCTGAAATCCACTCATTTTAGTAGAGTCCATTCGATCAAAGCCTTTGATTTTTTGACACTTTACACTACAATTCCACATTCTAAATTGAAAGAAAGACTCGCAAAAATTATAAGTAATGCGTTTACAAGTAAGAACGGTAATCGCAAATACAAATTTATTGTTGTTAACTATGACAAAACCTACTTTGTAAAAGAAAAGTCAGATTCTGAAAATAAGTACACTGAAACAGACATTATTCAGATACTAAACTTTCTGATCGACAACATTTTT
The DNA here is from genome assembly GCA_028142955.1 of Pinctada fucata. Lineage (NCBI taxonomy): Eukaryota > Metazoa > Mollusca > Bivalvia > Pterioida > Pteriidae > Pinctada > Pinctada fucata. Next base: position 45,341,464 of record AP027106.1, read on the forward strand.
GTGGTATTTGGAGGAAAGGTCTTCCAGCAAATTGTCGGAATTCCAATTGGGACCAATTGTGCCCCACTCCTTGCCGACATTTTCCTTTACTCGTACGAATCTGAATTCATTCAATCGTTGGTCTCTGAAGGGAAAAGATACTTAGCTTCTGACTTCATGTCTGGTCCACGTGCATGTCTGGTCCACGTTGCCAATTTATTTGTTCTTAAATGATGCTATTTGAATTTGAAGAAGTTTACATTCAACTTCACTTACAGATAGATAGACGATGTGTTGTCCATCAATAATCCAAAATTCGCGGATTACATGAGCAGTATCTATCCTTCGGAGCTTGAAGTCAAAGAAACTTCAGAGACAAATAATTCAGCATCCTATTTGGACATAATGTTGTCCTACGACACTGATGGTCACATGAACACCTCACTCTATGACAAACGTGACGACTTCAATTTCAGCATTACGAACTTTCCTTTTCTGAGTAGCAACATCCCTTCATCGCCTGCTTATGGTGTGTTCATATCTAAGTTGATACGCTATGCCAGAGCAAGTACCAAATATACGGATTTTGTTCTGAGAGCTAGGCGTCTTTCAGATAAGCTTCTCAGTCAGGGATATGTTTGTGACCGACTAACATCGTCACTGGGGAAGTTCTACGGTCGATATGGGGAACTCGTCATACACTATGATGTCCCACTATCCAGAATGGTGGATGATATTCTGTCATAGACCATTTGAACCATCCAACCAAAGATTGTACTCTATATCTTCCAAAATGGAAGTAACCGGATGTGACAGTTCTACCGAATTGAAGCGACGGGTGTTGCATGCAAGCAGGAGATGCTTACTCTTCCTGGGCACCTGGTCTCACTCTCATATCGGGAGTTCGCTTCTTTTCATATGGTGGAGGTTTTTGTTTTTGTTTGCTTTGGTTTCTGTTTTATCCTGATTTTGTATGCCTTCGGTTTCTGATTTTCTGAATTATCGATTTTGTACTGTAGACAGGGATATGGTCATTATCCATATTTGTCATTCAGAGATGACAGGTGAACGGTTTCCTGTCTTCTCTAAAGAGAATTGGACATGACTCGTCCTCGAATCATGTCGTCACAGTTTCTTAAGAATGCGCTGGTACAAGGCTGTAGATTGGTCCAGTACTTAGACAAGTGTCAGAAGGATCATATCCACTGCATAAAAGGCGTTTGATGATTCTAACATAATTTCGATGTTAATTCTGTCAATCTTTGTTCCTTCATTTGTTTATTATGTCATCATAAAATAAAATACCCTATGTAATATATGTTGTTGCTTGTATGGGTCCAAGAATCTGACAATGACAAATATGGGCAAAACCTTATCCCTATTAAGGCGTACAAAATCGTTATTCGAAAAATTATCTAATCAAGGGCATACAAAACAAGATAAACCAGAAGTTAGGAACAGAAATTAAAAAATACCATATGAAGAGAAATGAACTCCTTGCGAAGCGAATATCAAAAATTAAGATTCTTTCAAAGATTTTACTAATGTGTAACAGCCAAAACCATGACCTTAAAGTTTCTTTGTAATTTATTAATTTCTAATTTCAAAATTTAAAACATCAGTACATGTTCTAGCATACCTGATGAGCTGCAAAATATAGATACCGTATGACGATAATCTAGGAACATCACCGTCAAGCCAGGGAAAAACCAAAATGTGGAATCCAAAACCATCTCTTTTGTCATACACACTTGTATGGTTTTCTCCACCGTCAATTTTGATGTTAAGGTTCATAAATGGTGTGTCTGTGTTTTTAACGTTTGCCTTGTTCATTGTCGATTCTTGTGGATAAGTAACATTTTTATATACTGCTAAAAAGTATAGAATCATGCTACCATTTCTCGTATACATTCAGCGAATAGGTACTCTGTTATCATAGGTTCCTCAAAGTTCTACTGAATCTGTATCGATCTTACTCACCAAAGTTTTATCTGAAATCAAATCTGGGCTTCAAAAATATTGTTCGACAGTATATTCTCGCAGTGGTATCAACCAGATGTGGGTTTTAAGGAATTCAAAGGAACTTTTAGAACACCTGAAATCTACTCATTTAAGTAGAGTCCATTCGATTGAAGCCTTTGATTTTTCGACACTTTACACTACAATCCCACATTCTATATTGAAAGAAAGACTCGCAAAAATTATAAGTATTGCGTTTACAAGTAAGAACGGTAATCGCAAATACAAATTTATTGTTGTTAACTATGACAAAACCAACAGTGTAAAAGAAAAGTCCGATTCTGAAAATAAGTACATTGAAAAAGATATTATTCAGATGTTAAACTTTCTGATCGACAACATTTTTGTGGTGTTTGGAGGAAAGGTCTTCCAGCAAATTGTGGGAATTCCAATGTGGACTAATTGTGCCCCACTCCTTGCCGACATTTTCCTTTACTAGTACGAAGCTGAATTCATTCAATCTTTGTTCTCTGAAGGGAAAATATACTTAGCTTCTGACTTCAACTTCACTTACAGATACATAGACGATGTGTTGTCCATTAATAATCCAAAATTCGTGAATTACCTGAGCAGTATTTATCCTTCGGAGCTTGAAGTCAAAGAAACTACAGAGACAAATAATTCAGCATCCTATTTGGACATAATGTTGTCCTACGACACTGATGGTCACATGAACACCTCACTCTATGACAAACGTGACGACTTTAATTTCAGCATTACAAACTTTATTTTTCTGAGTAGCAACTTATGGCGTGTTCATATCTCAGTTGATACGTTATGCCAGAGCAAATGAGTTAAAGAAGATCCTGACGATAATCTCAACAGCACTCACAATAGATCACAAAATTAAACATCAACGGACTCCTAGCAAGCCAGAGGTGGGACCAGGTGCCCGGGAGGAGTAAGCATCCCCTGTTGGCTAGCCGCATCCACCTTCAATGTTTAAGCATGGAAATGAAAATATATAAAATTCATGCACTGTCTGACATTATGTCTATATAAAAAGTGATATGGCGACAATGTCAGTGACATATATTCAAAACAATTACTGTCAAACCCCTCACGGGAAACTTTTTTACGAGCTCCACACGTCAAAGGGCATAAGTGTGACACAAATGAGTTAAAGAAGATCCTGACGGTAATGTCAACAGCACTCAAAATGGATCACAAAATTCAACATCAACGGACCCCTAGCAAGCCAGAGGTGGGACCAGGTCCCCGGGAGGAGTAAGCATCCCCTGCTGGTTAGCCGCACCCGCCGTCAATGTTTAAGCATGGAAATGAAAATATATAAGAATACCAAATATACGGATTTTGTTCTGAAAGCTAGGCGTCTTTCAGATAAGCTTCTCAGTCAGGGATTATTTGTGACCGACTAACATCGTCACTGAGGAGGTTCTACGGTCATACACTATGATGTCCCACTCTCCAGAATGGTGGATGATATTCTGTCATAGACTTTTTGAACCATCCAACCAAAGATTGTACTCTATGTCTTCCGAAATGGAAGAAATCGGATGTGATGGTTCTACCGAATTGAAGTGGCGGGTGTTGCATGCAAGTAGGAGATGCTTACTCTTCCTGGGCACCTGGTCTCACTCTCATATCGGGAGTTCGCTTCTTTTCATGTGGTGGAGGTTTTTGTTTGTTTGCTTTGGTTTCTGTTTTATCCTGATTTTGTATGCCTTCGGTTTGTGATTTTCTGAATTATCGATTTTGTGCTGTATACAGGGATATGGTCATTATCCATATTTGTCATTGGCTTGACAATTTCTAGATATCATTCTGTCAAACACATCCCCTGAATATTTGATTGACAAAAAGTGAGCTTGAAGCTTCTGTTTTGTTCCTGTATGCACAAATGCTATAACCTGCATTATATATGTACAATGAATTATGCGATACTTAAATATGTTTTGACTTTACTAGTTGATACAGCATGTAATTTAACAGCGCAAACCGCAATACATTCTTGAACTGGTCTCCAGAGATGGTGATTGTTCGTTCGATATGTCTTCCTTCATGTTTCTTTTATGCTGTGTTGGTTGTGATTTTGGGATTTTGATTTCGTCCGCTGATTATTATTCTTTATTTACACAATATGGATTATTTTCTCTCATATGATATGTTACATAGGGTGTATCATTTTGTAGAGTGTGTGTTGTACACAAGTGCATGTCTTGTGTCAAAAATGTATGGGTCAAGATAGATTAAATAAATATGTACTAAACATGCATGATATTGAAGTGGACATTTTGTAAACCTTGTTATTTGTATAAATAAATTTAGACTTTTATCTATTTATTCGTTGACAAACTACATGATTGAGGTAAGTATACATGATAGAGAAGACACACGTTTTATACAGTTAGCACCAAAAAAAAGTACCAATCAGTTATCAAGGCTCAAAGTCAATAAGGTAAGGCAAATGCATACGATTTTCCAATAAAACAGCTGCAAACCCAAGAATAAACAATATTCCGAAGTGAGACCAGGTGCCCGTAGAGAGCCAGCGTCTGAAGTTTGCATGCATAGCACCTGTTACATAATTGTCTCAAAGTACGTATTGATATACGGATCAAGTGAAGACGTCTTGTTTGGTGATGTTAACAGCCATTAAATTGTATTCCAAAATGATACCAATCATTCTTGAAAGGGATATATTAAATGTTCTCAAAAGATCCCCGTAGCGACAGAATAACATCCTCGACGATGAATCCAGCCGTTGTGTGCAAGATATTTATTAGAATATTGTCAATTTCCAGCACAAGGGCGTAGCACTGTATATTTTGTTGATTGTCATAAAATTGTCAACACGCTTTCTGTATTTTGCCAATACATTTGTGGACTTATTTAGAACGTCAATAATTCTTTCGAAATCTTTTACATTTCCTCCAAGGTTTCGATACGAAAAAGAAAATGATCGGATTTAAAGAATGATGAAGGAGCAACATCAGAAGAGTTAATGGAACGACATAACACTGAATCGTCTTCCTATTCAACGAGGTTTCTGCTGAAATGAAAGTTGCACATAAGATACTGATTCCTATCCAAAATGGCAAAATAGTAAGCATGTTTGTTAATACAACTGCACACGACACTGCTGACAAAGTCTGTATATGTGGAGAAAGATGTCCTTGAACTTGACCCGATTTTCGTAGCAGACGACATTTCAAAATTTGAAAAACAATGAAACAGGATTGTGGAATAATCGCATCAGTAAATACTAGGATTGCAATGATGATTATGAACGGCACGATTCCCCTGAAAGTGATTGCAATAATACACATGCTTCCCCCAATTAATAATCCAGAAATCCAGCAGGCTGCAATCACTTGAACTGAACGCTTCTTGGTTTTCGTCACAAGTAATTTGAAAGGATCCTTGATGAGGCAATATCTAGTAATGCATAACGCAATGACGTGACATTTCGCGGTTATAACGAAAGTGTAAGTAATTCCTAAGAAAATTTCGAAGTATTTTTCGATGGGCAGTTTTGTTATTCTATGAACTGGGAGGAGGATGTGCATTGAGAGGGAGAACAAGTCCGTCACAGCCAGTGATCCGATAATTTTGTATGTTGTAATGTTAAAAGTCTTAAAACAGCATGTAGTTAGAAAACTTATTATATTGCCTAGAAATCCAATTATAACAATAAAATATGATGTGCACGCCATGTAAATGGAAAAGTCCTGAAACTCATCATTTTGGCAGGATAGATTCCCATATGATAATGTCCGATTTCCATCTGCAAAGTATACTGCAATACGATTCAAAAAGTCATCCATATCTCTTTCAGTACTTCATTAAATCATGAACTGAAGTAATCTTTTGAGTGATCCAAATTGGAACGACCAAGGAATTACATTAGATATGAGAGTTAATTCAATTGTCATCAATTATTCAGTAACTGTAAGTCCCCGAGGATAGTAATCCCCTATTGGCACAGAGATTGATACATTAGTCTTTAAATTAATTTCTTAATTCTAATACGTTGGGATAAGTCCTTGTAGGCATAGCTCTTTCTGAAAATGCAATTCGTACCTTACATACTCTAATACATTGTCTTGTATGAAATAGGTCATAAAATTTGAGGTGAATTCTTTCAATTTGTACTAATCTGAAAAATAGTGGCATGTTAACATCAATTTCCTGTGAGCACCAGAAAGTTAGCATAGGGACCAAGCACGTTATGTCACAAATCTCTACGGGTTTGATGCAAATGATAGACCATAATGAAAGTAATTGAAAATGACGAAAAAATATCACATTTATGCTTATTGCCATGGAAACGGAATGCAAACACTGCTATTTTAGCTTTTTTGAAGCCTCACATGATCTAATTAACACATTTTTCTTCCGAAATATGTGATTAAATCGTAATGTTGAATCCGAATTCTTTGTGATAAAATCATCAAATAACCGGATTTCTAATTAACACATTTTCTTCCGACATATGTGATTAAATCGTAATGTTGGATCCCAATTCTTTGTGATAAAACCATCGAATGACTGGAGAAATTAAACATAGGGAGTTACCATGGCAAACATTTTGCTATTATATGAAGATAGCAATTTATCATTTTTAACTTATATTAAGGTAAATTGATAAGTTCCTAGGAAGTATAAAGTTAAAACTAATCAGATTGCAATTAATGAACTATATTTTTTCTTGGTTGCCAAGATAATGTGGACGGTATACAAGGAAAACTACTCTTTTTACTTCAAATTGTAGACCTTATATCTCACAAAATAAAAGGACAAACTTGATAAAGATTTATTTGATCATAAGCATTTGATGTCATCTTAAATTTTGATTAAAAATATTTTGCTAAATATTTAGAGAAATAAGCCGTTGCTAAGGAATAAATATTAAAGAAGTACCTATCAGTTACTCAGTCTGAACGTCGAGAAGGCAAGGCAAAATTATTAAATTTTCCATGGGAACAGTCGCGAACCTCGGAATGGATAATATTCGGAAGTAAGGAAAAATATTTAACACTAAGGCTCCAAATTTAAAATAGGCTGGTTTGTGTCCTTGGATACGGCCATTTTGAATAAATATAAAGGATGAAACTTTTTCCTTTTAAAGAGTTTACGCAATCTGCTTTATGTAACTTAGATTTCATCTTTGTAACCTTGTAACATATTTGAATGCAAAAGCTTAAATATGTCCAAAAAAGGAAGCATTTCTGTGTAATTTGATCTTGTTTCCAAAGTAACCATGCAAAGTTGTGTCTTGTTTATATCAAAATAAATTCTATTGAAAGGAACCATTCTAATGGAATGTAAAATACAATTATAACAACACTTTATTTTTAAACTTCAATATTTTAAAAATGGTTGCCATGGTAACATTTACCCCGCCAATCTTATTTAGGGTTTTGAAAGAGCGCATTACATGTGAAATTATAAGGTTATCACATTTCATCGATCAAGTGGATATTTTTATTGATCAAACTCAAAAGGCCGAATTTATCAATATTTCATGCCCATGGAAACGGTTGCTATGGAAATTTAGATACTTGGTAACCTACTAAATTAAGATTGAATTTTAAATTCTTTCAAACTAATAGATAAAATCGGTAATTATAACCTTCAAACAATTGAAAACGGAAAATAAAATTTAATATTTTGAAGAATTTCGTCAGAATAAGCAACATTTATCACCATGGTACGTGTAACCATGTGTATTGATAAAATCTGAAAAGATAACGCATCTAGTTATATATCTTGTAGTCTCTATTTAAGAAATTTATAAAGCTTAAAATCGTGAGCCATATGTTATGTGTCGCAGTTAGGCTTCAAAATGTATAATTTTCATATTTTGATATCTAATGACCTATTTACCATGGTAACCGCGTAACTTGGCAAAAATATGTTGATGATTTTCTTTTTCTGACATTTTGCCCTACCCATATGTAAAATTTAATGAAAATCGGAGATCATTTGCGGACAACTTTTTTGGTGCTTACAGATAATTGGTGTTAACAACCTTTATGTTGACATGGATAATATGGAAGCATTGCAACGTTTTACCTTCTTTAAGAAAATGAAACGTCTTTCGGAAAATAAATCCTCATCAGTGATGCTTCCAGTCAAAGTGATTTTCAGACGCATCCAAATTTCATATCAGTAGCACCTTCTGGTTAAACTTAAATTTTGAAATACTTGTTAAGATGCTTTACCAAAGGTTTGCAAAAAGTTTTTTTATTTCCTGACGACTGGTTTAACGTACCGTTGAAAACTTATATAAAAGTAAGAAATGAAGTTAATTTGATGAGTTAAACAACTTCAACACATGTCCATTTGTAATCAACGTTGTTTCGAAACACATAGGTAAAAGTAAGAGAAAATAAGCCTGCTTAGTTGATATTGCCGAGTCCATACATATGTTTTCATAAAACTTCAATTTTTTTAAGGTCCTACTTTATCAAAATGTCAAGGAATGGAGGAAAAGCTTGGTGTTAAAATGCTGCAGAAGAATGGATTATGATGTAAACAAAACGAAAAAGTTTATGGATATTGTTTTATTTTGTTCTATACGTAGATTTCCAATCTACATGTAAACACCAGTAGCCGTAAAGCAACAACACTTCAGAGGCCATGTGTTATGTTACGTTATAGACTCTGCATATCCGGATATTCAAGACCGTCTCTTAATCTTAAGCTATAATCAATTTAACCGAAAATCTTCTTTGAGGTTTCAGGTTCATACAATAACAAATATGGATAATGACCATATCCCTGTATACAACACAAAGTCGATAATTCAGAAAATCAGAAACCGATGTCATACAAAATCAGGATAAAACAGAAACCAAAGCAAACAAACAAAAACCTCCACCACATGAAAAGAAGCGGGCTCCCAATATGAGAGTGAGACCACGTGCCTAGGAAGAATAAGCATATCCTGCTTGCATGCAACACCCGCCGCTTCAATTCGGTAGAACTGTCACATCCGGTAACTTCCATTTCGGAAGACTTAGAGTACAATCTTTGGTTGGATGGTTCAAATGGTCTATGACAGAATATCATTCACCATTCTGGAGATTGGGACATCAAAGTGTATGACGAGTTCCCCATATCGACCATAGAACTTCCTCAGTGACGATGTTAGTCGGTCACGAACATATCCCTGACTGAGAAGCTTCTCTGAAAGACGCATAGCTCTCAGAACAAAATCCGTATATTTGGTACTTGCTCTGGCATAGCGTATCAACTGAGATATGAACACGCCATAAGCAGGCGATGAAGGGATGTTGCTACTCAGAAAAGGAAAGTTTGTAATGCTGAAATTGAAGTCGTCACGTTTGTCATAGAAAGAGGTGTTCATGTGACCATCAGTGTCGTAGGACAACATTATGTCCTAAAAGGATGCAAGATCCGAAGGATAGATACTGCTCAGGTAATCCGCGAAATTTGGACTATTGATGGACAACATATCGTCAATGTATCTGTAAGTGAAGAAGAAGTCAGAAGCTAAGTATCTTTTCGGCAAGGAGTGGGGCACAATTGGTCCCCATTGGAATTCCGACAATTTGCTGGAAGACCTTTCCTTCAAACACAACAAAAATGTTGTCGATCAGAAAGTTTAACATATGAATAATATCAATTTCAGTGTACTTATTTTCAGAATCGGACTTTTCTTTTACAAAGTAGGTTTTGTCATTGTTAATAACAATATTTTGTATTTACAATTACCGTTCTTACTTGTAAACGCATTACTTATAATTTTTGCGAGACTCTCTTTCCATTTAGAATGTGGAAGTGTAGTGTAAAGTGTCGAAAAATCAAAGGCTGTGATCGAATGGTGTCTACTTAAATGAGTGGATCTCAGATGTTCTAAAAGTTCCTTCGAATTCTTTAAAATCCACATCTGGTTGATAACAATGCGAGAATATACTGTCGAATAATAATTTTGAAGCCCAGATTTGATTTCAGATAAAACTTTTGTGAGTAAGATCGATACAGATTTGGTAGAACATTTTGAGGAACCAGCTATTAAACGTTGTTTGTACGGATTCTTATGCATTTTATGTATGCAGTATAAGTATGGCAAATGTTACATTACTTTTGTAAGGTCCCTCACCTCCTGTATACGTAAGTTTTTAACACATATTTTTCAAGAATCAGTGCCAAGTTACATGTAAATTTTAATGAAGTCGTGTTTATTGATGATCTTAACACCTGTCTTTTGGGTCAAGTAAACCACTTTTTATTCCCGAGCGTTTAATTTCACGATATTAGGGGCGGTCCTCTGATTTGCGAAAATAAATTGTCGCGAATATGTCCCAGCACATGTAAAGTAAGACACGTACATATGATGTCACCTCAACCTTGTTCGTGAACTTAAACCGACGAGAATTATAGACGGTTTACAGTGTGTCCCTATTCTTTCATTGATTCGAACCCAAACAGACTCAGCATTAGCATTATATCAGTAATATATTATTGTCCCTCAAATACCAAGGTTATGTGGTTAGGTCGCACTACTTGTATTGATTTTTTTTGTAATTTCATTAGTCCTTGTTCTAAGAACGGTACCAACGTGTGATGCCATTGGTTTAAAAAAAAATGCAGCCAGGGAGGTTTCAATGAGCACGAGGCTTCCTTTTTGTTCCTGCTAGCTTTGATGACTTTTTACTACATTATCTATGTAACATAAATTATACGATACTTTAGCTTGCGGCTAGCCAAGAAGGGATGCTTACCCTTCCCAGACACCTGATTCCACCTCTAGCTTGCTAGGGGTCCGCCGATGTTCAATTAGGTACTCTATTGTGAGTGCTGTTAAGATTGTCGACAGGATCTTCTTTTTACTCATTTGAATATGTTTTACTTTACCAGCACAACAGCACAACTGCAACATATTCTTGCACTTGACTCCAGAGATGGCTATTGTCGTCCTTTGTGTTTCTGTGCTGATTCTGATTTTTGGAGTTTGGCTTTGGCTTCTGGATTTGGCTTTTGTTCACTGATGGTGTTTATTTAACATCTTATTGATAAATCTCACATCAACAATGTAATGATATGTTATCACGTAAAGAATAGAGTGATCGGTACACATCTGCATTTCTTGTGTGACAAGGTTGTACAGGTCAAGATCGTTTAGATAAGAATTACTAAACATGCATGATTTTACAATGAACATTTTGTTAAACCTTGTTATTCGTAAATTGTCTGTTATCTTTTCAGTCATGGATAATCTGCATAATTGAGGTAAGTATACATGGTAGTGAAGAAATACGTTTTATAAAGTAAATACCAAAGAAGAACCCATCAATAATGAAGTCTCAAAGTTGATAAGGTAAGACAAATCATCAGATTTTCAATAAAAACTGCTGCGAACCTCGAAATAAACAATATTCATAAGTTAGACCAGGTGCTCGAAGGGAGTAGCGTCTCCAGTTTGCATGCATTGGAATAGGTTCATGTTTGTCTCTAAGTACATATTGATATGCCTATCAGGTAAAGATGTCTTATTTGGATATGGTGGAGATGTTTGACTACCGTCATACGGTATTTCAAACTATCCGATACGCTAGAGTATCTACTTAAATATTTAGGAGGAATCTTAATAGAAATTTACAAATTACCAAGAAACTTGGGTCAATATTTCCGCTTTCATACCCTAGTTATAGGACTCTCTGGAAATTTGACAAAATAAATACCCTAAGAATATACATGCAACAGAGTATATAACTTTTAGCATCGCTAATGAGTTAAAGAAGATCATGACGACAATCTCAACATCACTCACAATAGAGCACAAAATTGAGCATCGACGGACCCCTAGCACGCTAGAGGTGGGATCAGGTAACCGGGAGGAGTAAGCATCCCCTGTTTGGTTAGCCGCATCCGCCGTCGATGTTCATTCACGAAACTGAAAACAATATCCTCAAAGCATGCACTGGTTGGGGTAATGTCTATATAGAAAGTGCTATGGCGACAATGTTAGTAAAAGACATTCAAAACACTTACTGCCAAACCCCTCGCGGGGAACTCTTTTACGAGCTCCATAGTGCAAAGCATATAAGTTTGACACAAATGAGTTAACGAGGATCCGGACAACAATCCCAACAGCACTCACAACAGAGCGTTAAAATGAGCATCGATGGATCTCTTGCAAGCAAGAGGTGGGACCAGGTGCCCGGGAGGAGTAAGCATCCCCTGTTTGGCTGGCCGCACCCGTCGTCAATGTTCACGCATGAAACTGAAAACAATATCCACAAAGCATGCACTTGCTGGGGTAATGTCTATATAGAAAGTGCTATTGCGATAATGTCAGGGAAAGACATTCAAAACACTTACTGTCAAATACCAGAGAAAGATATTCAAAACACTTACTGTCAAATGTCAGAGAAAGACATACAAAACACTTACTATTAACTTCCTATTGATGGTGACTTGATATAATTTTTTTTTTAAATATATCAAAGGTACGTATAGACCGACATTCTATTGAAAATGCATTATAGTCATCAGTCGAATTATCAACCCTGGATATGATCTGGGTGTGACCAGAAGGACACTCTGCATGGTACCTGACCTTTCTATAGCCTGGTTTCAGTGCATCTGTAAGAGTTGCACATGAACTTAATGAGACAACGAGACTTCATGACGGGTCCTGTCCAACATCGTTAAAAAAGACAGAGTCCACCTTTCCCCATGATAGATGGTTGAATCCTCGATTGATTACATGTATTACTTTGTTCCAATCGGCATAGCAGGGACTGTTTTGAATATCATTTTGCTATCCATATACTCGTGCGTTTGTTATTTCAGTCCCAGTGCTTTGCTGGCTTGTTTGCATCGTAATCTTTCAGTTAGGAGACCATTACATGTATACACAAAAATCATGCATTTTTCCAGATCGATGGACAACCAGACAAGCAGAAGAGTTGCGCGCGCACTTAATTTGGATAACCACACCATTTGTAACTCACGTGGCAGATGGCCGTCTTAAGTCGGCACTGGTTGCTAAATGGTCCCATAGGTTTATGTGTAGTCTTTGATGTCTATCGTTATATGATAATAGAGAGGTTTAGTTACACGTGCTTTCAACGTGTACGTATGACATCGAAATTCGTAAAACCTCGACGTAATGAAAGTTAGAATCCTAAACGTACTTTATAACACCGAAAACTGGAAGTTCAATCAATGATAAGTGTGGAAATTCTCGAAGAAGTTACCCGTTCTGTCATTACGTGTAGAGTGTCGTTTACACGTCCATAACGTGTAGCTATACGTCACGACATGACGTCATTTGATCAAAGACCGCAGGAAGCGATGACGTCATACGTACACGTCGCGCTAAAACTTGTAACTAAACCTCTCTAACGACTGTGCCGTTTGGACTTCCTTGTTTCTTTGATGTCTGTTTTTGAGTGTTTGTGTGTTTTACTTTAGGTGCTGTAACCGAGTCCTAATTATCAGACTTTTTTCACCGTGACGAACTTCGCACTTCGCACTTCGAACTTCGCACTTTAATTTCATAAGTGGGTTGCCGAAAAAAGCGTGCCAGTTGTACAGGAAGTCGAATATACCATTCCATTGAGTATACTAATCAAAATGAAGATCACTCCGCTTATGAGTTTATACTCGAACGGCAGCTACGCCACTTTTTCTTCAATGTTCGAAGTGCGAAGTACGAAGTTCGAAGTTCGTCACGATGAAAAATGTCTAATAGATGCCTATTTCTTTTTTTTTATTCGAATGACATAGAATGCAGATGTCTATGAAATTACGACAGGGATTATTGTGTTTTGTGTTTTGTTTTTTTTTTTTCAAAATGTTAAACATATTGTTGAAAAATATGGAAAATAGGGGAAATGTCTAGCCGCGAATAACTATTGCAAATTCTAACATGACTTTAAATTTTCTCCCTCAGACAGTGCAATGCATGTATTTTATGTATTTTATATATTGTTTTTATGTTCGTGAATGAACTTCGACGGCGGGTGCGACTTGCCAACAAGGGATGCTTACTCCTCCCAGGCACCTGGTTTGCTAGGGGTCCGTCGATGCTCAATTTGGTGCTCTATTATGAGTGATGTTGAGATTATCGTCAGGATCTTCTTTAACTCATTTGAGATTTTCTCCCTATAAGTACTATAGAACTCACCTTGTGTGAAATCTCCTAAACTCCGCCCAAGCACGTGCTATAGAGCTCGAGCAAAACAATATAAGAATAGAAATAACAACTAGCTCGCTGTGATTTGTTGTCCAGTTATTTCCCCCGTCGCCTGAACCAACCATATTATCCGCTTCGATGAATTGCTGGACAAAAAACCACGGTTAGCTTGTTGTTATTTCTTTGGCATTTTATGCAGTTCATACTTTAGCTACAACAATGAGGAATGAAAACTTTGTGACGTACTGTCAAATTATTTTTTCCTTTTGTACATGATATTTATTCAGTGTGTGTTATGAGTGTTGATGGGGCATCATATCAAGCATCTGGCAAACAAGGATACATACAAGGGCTGGTTGATATGTTGTGAGCCTCGTTTTGAAGAATTTGAATTTTATCAGACATTTTGCATTATTTTTCTGCATAATCCCCTTCAGAATCTAAAAACTTTTGCCACCGGTGTTTATGGGTCTCAATACCACTTTGAAAGAACTCCTTAATGATCTTGACTGTCCAGAAAGCCATCCATTGCAAGTATGACATCATCATCGAACTACAGTTCCAACTGCACGCAAAATGCTTATAGCCTTGTGTTTTCGCAAGCTGTAATGACGATACTGTAAAGTTACTTGAATTTAAACGTTAAAAGTAAGGGGATAATCACACAAAAGTACTTATAACTTTCCTTTACAGGGTTAGATTTTATTCATACATGTATAACAAACATCGATATTTTTATAATCATTTTATGTTATATTCAAATCGTACAATTTCATGCAATAAAATCTAACTGAAAAAAAAAAAAAACTTTAAAATATGTTTTTAAATCCTATTATAATAAGAATTCTCAGAGTTAAGAAAGAATAATTTGAAAATTCATTAAAATGAATTACATAATTACTCAAAAGTTCAGAAAAAATTCAGTATATTTTGAACGACTAAATTCGTGACGTCGACAAAGAAAGAAAATAGGACGAGAAGCTATAACATTTTGGGATTTGATTGGTTGTTCTATCTTGATTTTTTCATACTTTTCAAAGTTGAACTTTGAAGTTTATTCACCAAAGTAAAGATTTGAACTGAATTCATGAGTCAAATGATTGGGCCTATGAGTGGAGTCGGAAATAGTTATATCTGATTGAGAATGTTATAAACTTTCTATCAATACTAACTTTACGTTTTTACACCTTTTTTTCTTAATAAATCCTTATTTAAAACGGGCAATATACGGGATCGTATGATCTTTTCCTTCAAGTCAGAATTACATGGTGTGCAATGTGTGCGAGTGTAAGAATGCGAGTTCGAATAGTGTGCGAGTGTGAGTAAGGGTGTTGGTGTAAGTATGTGAGTACTAGTGATGAAAAATCGGAACAATTTAACGAATCGATTATCGGATACTATCGGAAGCACTGTATCGATTGATTTAAAATCGATTAACGGAATTAGTTACATTAATTTACAAGATTTCTTTTATAACTATGGAAAATTTTAAAACATGGAACATGTACATATATCATCATTTTCTCTTATTTCAAACATTAAGTAATGAGCATGTTTTGTTCTTTCTATAACATAAAAAATATATGATAAAATTTTGGAAGACCAATTTATAACTTTAAAATTTTTTTTTCGAAAATCTAACCTCCAAAACACGACTTGTATTACTATTGACCTTTTTATATTTGCATTAACAGTTTTTGTTTTTTTAATTCAAAATATCGAAAATCTTACTTCCAAAACGCTCGGACTACCCTACCTTTGATCGCATAAGACTGCAAACACAATTTACAAATAACTGTTGTCCTGTCCAAATTGGCCTTAGACTGGGAGGTCCATCGCCTTTCTTCCTGAACCCAAAGTACTCCTAGACATATGATTTTGTATTCCCTGGGAAGGGATAGATTTTTCGTTTGGAGTAACGAGATCGTTTGCGCGAAAGAAAAATCGTTCTAAATCTTTATTTTAAAAAAGTCTGAAAATCGATTTGCGAAATCAGTATCGATTGCCGCCGACTTTGACATTTCAACGACGATATCGGCGACAATCGTTTCACCACTAGTGAGTACGTATTGCTGTGTGGTGGTGAGTACGTATTTGTGCAATAGTGAGTACGTACTTGAGTGTAACAATGTTAGATCGTATTATTGTGTGATAGCGAGTACATATTCGCGTGTGTTAGTGAGTACTTATTCGTATTTAAAAGCGCGTGTTCGTACTGATGTACATGTATGATAATGAGTGCGTACTGGTGTGGGAGTGCGAGCTCGTATTGGTGTGTGATAGTGCGTGTATACACGTAATGGTGCGTGGGAGTACAAGTATGTAATGGCGTGTGAAAGTGAGTAGGTTCTTGAATATGAAAGTGTGAGTACGTATAAGTGTGCGAGAGCGTACACATTATTATAAAAGAGTGCGAATTCGAATATCGTGTGATAGTGAGAACGTATTCAATTTGGTGTAACATGGTGCGATTACGTATTGGTACGCATCGGTGATTGGTTGCGAGTTCATACTTGCGTGTGTGAATACGTAATGGTGTTTATAGTGTTAGTACATACTGGTATGTGAGAGTGTGGGTATGTATTGGTGTGAAGGTGCAGAGGTTGTGTTAACGTCTGCTGTCTATTGTTCTTCTTTACTCTTAGTGTAACTTGGAGGAAATAACGATAAATCATTCACTAAATGAAAAAAAATAGAAGAAGAAAAGAAAAAAAAAATGAAATAAAATAAAATTTTAAAGTTTAAATGGCATTTTATCCAGAAGGCTGCCCTTTGACAGCAGAGTTGAGAACCTTCGTTTTTCTGTACACAATAATCAGGGGTAGAACTAAAGACGTCCTCCAACTACCATCAAGTACAGAATTCCAAGAGACAAAGTGAAAGAGAGGATTGAAATAAAGCACATGTTATCAAAGACAATAGCGAAGTCTTTCCATGTAAAATTCTCCTCTTCTTTGCACCATGAATTTTCCTTCGGACTTTGTTTAACCGACTCAGGCTCTGTCACTTTCTGATTTTGTTTCGTATGAGATGTGTCTGTGGATTTGGGAGGCTGCTTTTCATGATGAAGATCAATTGCTTTATGCCACTGCTTTTCCCAACGTGATTCTGATGTCTTTTGTTTCTTTCTCGCTGCTTGTATTTCCTTTATGTCAACAGTTTTAGGGGTGTTAGATGGTGTCAACTGGTCATCGACAATGTTAACATGGATGAGCGAATCCACACGTTCTTGTTTGATACAGTTACGTTTACATGTAATACACAACGCGAAATGCTTCAGTTTGACAGGAACGGGCTTCGAAGTGTCCTTCAAATGGAGTCGAAGACTAGCTATGACCATCAAGACAATGGACGTTGACATAGCCAGACAAAGAAGCAATACAATAGAAAGAACCGGTAACGGACTGGAAATATTCGGAAGACTTTCTGAGACTAGGGTAAGATACACAGCGAGAGCAAGAAGACAAGTCATAGCGAAACCAATTCGTTCTCCGGAATCGGCGGGCAGAAGGAACACCATGCAGTTTAACAAAACAAGGATTATAACTGGAATAAATAGGTTTATCACAATAAATGCTGACCTTCTCTCCAGTTTGACGTTGAAATTGATAGAAACCAAATTTCCTAACCTCGCAGTATCGACGTTTGACTCTTTCAGTATCCATTCACCATGTGGAGAATAATACTTTAAATCGATATAGTTCTGACTTGAATTCAAAACCACCTCTCTCCCAAAATTTCCGGACGTTGGAATAATTCTGATTGAACAGTCCTGTATATCGAAAGGGTAATGGGTCACATCAATGTCACACGATGTTTCCATGAATTCGCCTTCATTCAAATTAGCGAGTCCATTGGCATAGTAACGTACGTTAGAATTGAAAGATCCTAAGTTTCGAAATTTCTTGACGGGATTTGCTAATATTACCTCCGGTTTCCAAACATAATCACCAGGAATAAGTATCTCCGATATATTATTGTAATATGCAGGATCCCAAATCATTCTCGGCTCAAACCAATTCATTCCAACGATCCCCACTGAGGACAGTATCCCGTTTACTTCGTCCAGTCCTAACATAGAAATCATTGTCAACGAGCAGGACACTACGGTGGAGTTAAGATCGATTGTCGGACGGAGCGACTTCTCGTAAGCCGTAGTTAGAGTGTTGTATAACAAGGTCAAATTGTCAAATGTAGCGAGTCCATTCGATGATACTTGTCCCGTACACAAATTGCAGCTTATAAGAAAAACTACAAAAACTAGACATAAATCGCGAAGATAAAATTCTGAACAGCGCATCGTCTGGAATAGTGTTACCTTTGTGACTTGGAGCGAAATGTAAGACGCTCTTTCTTTGTTAACAGATTTAAACTAACTTGACAATAAATTCCATTTAAAAATAAAAATATTTACTAGCTTTAAATCACTAAAAAAGAAATTTAACGTTCATCCTTTTACACTTAACTGTACGTGTTACAGTACGGAGGGCCTCGTACATATTATTATTTGGCTGGACAATTTCCTTTTCAGACATGTTTCTCTTGAAAAATAAGTAAAGACTGAATGATTTTTGCCTAATTGGATTTGAGACAAAAAACCACTGCACCTCCCCCCCCCCAACCAAACAAACATATAAAAAACAAGAGCCCCACTCCTCCCCCTTCTTCTTAAAATGTTAAAGTTTTTGAAAATGAGGTCAAAAATCTAGATCAAGGTCGAAGTCACGAGGTCAAACATTTTGGTATCAATTGAAAGGTCTTGCTACAAGGAATACACATTTGAAGTATCAAAGCCCTATCATTTACCATTCAAAAGTTATGCCGAATGTTAAAGTTTTTAAAAAGTAGGTCAAAGGTCAAGATCTAGGTCATGAGGTCAAAAATTTTGGTATTAATGGAAAAGTCTTGTCACAAGGAATACACATGTGAAATATGAAAGCTCTATAACCTTCCATTCAAAAGTTATGCCCAATGTTAAAGTTTTTCGGACAGACAGACAGACAAACAAACAGACGGACAGGCCAAAATCTATATGTGTATGAACAATTACAAAACATTACAGGTAGGATTTTCAAAACATTTTTGGGAGAGCAATTATATTCGATAAATTTTTCGTAACACTTAATCAAAATACAAATCTCTTTACGTTTAATGACGTAAGCGATAAAACAAAGGTCATCCCAAATATAAATATTTTGCTACTGGACATCGATATCGGCATAGTATACATAAGTAAGGCGTTGAGATGGAGAGAAAAGAGACTTTCCTTTTAAAAGCAAATCCCATACATCAGAAAAGTGGATCAGAAAAAAGAATTACTTTCATCCGAAATGTAAATACATCTTGTATCCAGTACGTAATAAAAGAAATCAACAACAACAACCAGATTCCAAGGAATAGTTCCACTTCCAAGGCTTTGTTGTTCTCTAGAATGACTATATAGATCATTGTTATGCAGTACTGTAGTAAGCGAAATTAAATTGTTGATGTTAGTGCTATAATGTTATTCATGGGCGTGTGAGGGTAGGGAAGGGAGGGGGTAGGAGTTGTAGGGAGGGGGGGGGGGCATTCTAGATCATTTAAACACGATTTCCAATATCCAAATAAAAGTTACTTTTATTAGTGACAGGGTTTGTTCCTGTCATACTTCCTACTCAAATTAGGTGTGCAAATTAGGGTGTGTGTGTGTGGGGGGGGGGGGGGGGGGGGTATGAGGCCGAAGGCCCACCCCTTTGCTTTGAGTAGGAAGTACGACAGGAATAAGCCGTATAAATAATTTAATATCCAGAACCAGTTTTCTTGACTGCCTTCGGTGTCGAGGTAGGACACCACTTTCAAGACCGTTATTCTGCGACGTCACAGGTTGAAATTAGTAGGAGGTATGATAAATTAATATGGCATGTAACGCGAACTATAATATACAGAAAAGTTCAAATCAAGTTTCAGGTGAAAGATACAAGTTATGAATACTTGTTAAATACTATAAAGTCATAGGCCCTATACATGTAACTATTCTGCCGAATTTTCCCTTCGGTCTTCCTAAGTGTATTAACATACACATCAAGATAATTAAGTTTGATTTCAAAATCATATATGAATTGAATTTGTTTCACAGGTAGATATAGTCTTCTAGGACATTTTCAAAACGCATACATGTTAGAGGTATATGAAAACTTGAGCCTTATACGCAAGTCAAGAGACGCGGTGCAGTTATAACATAGTATTACGCATACTCCATATTAATTGCGAATTAGATTCGCTTTGAGTTGAAATATCTGATGCGAATCAAACAAATGGCATGCTCAGATTCTTCTTGTGGGCACAGCTGAAAATGCGAATTTAATGCGCATTAATAACCTCCTCCCCATCCCTCGTCTAAACAGGGCTTTGACCGTTTTGAATTATCATTGGTAAATAAAAATCAATCCCCGTTGCATTGTTTACACGAAATTCATTGTAGGTGGCGCTGTTGAAATTTTGATAACTCCGTTTCCAGGGTCGGTTTCTCTTTTCTCCTTTTTTTAAACATTATTAGGCCATACCATTTTAGTGAAGCGCGAAATAAAAGTAATAAAATGATAAATAGATAAATACAAAAAAATGAATAGATCAAAAAATAAAAAAATAAAAAAGAATTATAATTCATACCTAAAAAGGCTTATTTGAAGATCATTTATAAATATTAAGGAAAGATTTGTCCACAAATCTATACTACTCAAGAAATGGGCCGGTGGGGGGGGGGGGGGGTGAAATTAAAGGGGTAGCCAGTACATGTATACATGTAACGTAGCGTCGACAAAGAATGAAGTTTTACTCTATTACTGGTGAATGGATAATGCATATTTAGACGAGTTCACAGTCAATCACCTCTCCCCTCCCCCACAGTTGTGCTCTGATGGATTAGATACCATTATCTTAAATTTGTGACCTCTTTTGCTACCGTTTCGAAAGTATAGGCAATCTGCACCGTGGGCTGCCTTGACAAAAAAAATAAATAAATAATGATAATAAAAAAAAAAAAAAACAAAAACAAAAACAAAAAAAAAAAAAAAAAAAAAACGTCGTGCGCCGTCAGTTCTCCGGGATTCAGGAGCCGCGGCTCGTCACGGATACCTTGATAGACAGTGCGGAAACGTAACGAGACCTTATCTTCAGAACTTGAATACCAAGATTAGAACGGCCAAAAATCCTACGGTGTGCCACGTTTTGGCCGCCGTGACTGCCGTGGTCGCCGGGAACTTACTGTAAACCTAGGGTTAGGTCATTCCAAATTGATCATGTTCTTCGGATTCCCCGCACCATATATTTTAAAATAAAAAAAAAATACATATATTTTAAAAATGACTTGATCGCCTCTGGCTCAATTTTTTTTTAAGGTGGGTTCTCATTTGTGAAAATTTTAAAGCGTCGAAAAGACTCGGAATGTGCAAAAATTTCCAAGAAAATGATTCTTTTTGTATACGAATTTTTTTCTTGGGAGCAAATTTGTCCCATACAGCCCCGACCAGTCGAAAGTTTAATATTCGCTCGCAATTCGTAAACGAATTGAAAGCTTTTTGAAAGCTTAGCTTTCAAAATTTCGGCAGCGATTGCTTTCAAAATCTTGAATACTCAAGAGATGACGAAATTTCGTCAGCGATTTCTCGTTAAATAATTTTCGTCAGCGATTCCCTAGCTTTCAAAATTTTCGTCAGCGATAGCTTTCAAAAATTTTGAAAGCTATAGTTAACGAAATTTCGTCAGCGATTAGCTTTCAAAAAAATTGAAAGCTATAGTTACAATATGTAACGAAATTTCGTCAGCATCGATGACGAAAATTTCGTTAACTATAGCTTTCAACATTTTTGAAAGCTAATTGCTGACGAAACTTTCGTAAACTAGCTTTCAAAATGTTTGAAAGCTTTTCTCGTAAGCAATTTTGTGTCGAGAAAACCAAGATGGCCGAAATCAAAGCAATAAGCTTTATAATTTGCTTGACTAATAGTATTAATAATGATGTTTATTCAGATTAAATTATGAAAATAGATATTCTAGGATTAAATGAAATGTTGTATCTTGTTTATTTTTATGTGTTTATTTAAAGATTCCGTGTTTCCGAGATCAGACTAGATTTTTATTACACAATTCTTGATATATCCAGTGAAACCCCTGGTTTCTCTGTGACTGTCGGAAGATTTGAAAGATATTTCACAATCGGTGAATTTTTAAAGTGCCACGCCAATAATGAGGCGGCTTCTTTCATCCTCCAAACTGAGAAATTCGCCCAAGGCGTGCCAAGCCATTGCAAAAATAATACGGTGCCATAACGTTCAAAAAGCTTTCTAAATTTTCGTCAGCGATAGCTTTCAAAATTTTCGTCAGCTATAGCTTTCAAAATTTCATCAGCGATAGCTTTCCAAATTTTCGTCAGCGATTGCTTTCAAAATTTTCGTCAGTAATTGCTTTCAAAATTTTCGTCAGCGATAGCTTTCAAAATTTTCGTCAGCTATAGCTTTCCAAATTTTCGTCAGCGATGGCTTTCCAAATTTTCGTCAGCGATTGCTTTCAAAATTTTCGTCAGTGATTGCTTTCAAAATTTCGTCAGCGATTGCTTTCAAATATTTTGAACGCTCCGAGATGACGAAAATTTGAAAGCTCATAGCTTTAAAAGTTTTCGTTAACAAAGATCAGTTAACGAAATTTTAGTCAGCTATTTTTAGAAACCTTTTTATAGCTTTCAAAATTTCGTCATCTCAGTAGATTTCAAAAAAAAAAAAAAAAAAAGCTGACTTAACTATAGTAAACGAAACTTTCGCATTTAGCTTTCAAAATTTCGTCATTTCGGCGTTAAACTTTCGACTGGTCAGGGCTGTACATCAAGCAGGGGGAAAGTTCGAAAATATTTTTCATACTGCTATGTACCAGGCATCCCAGTCAAAAGATTCCTATGCAAATTCCTTTTTGAGTACGGAAGACATAAAACGTAAATGGATTCCTGGAGTAACCCCTTTAAAATTTACTTCACTCGCTCCTCGCCTTAAAAACTTCAATACTTATAAAAAAAAAATGAAATAGTTATATTTTCGCTTGCTCGCACCCTTCTTTTCACAAGAAAATCCGAAGAACATTTTGAAAATCTTCGTCTGATTTACTTTTTTTGTGTCGCCTACGAAGCATAGCGACACTTAGGGATCACTTTGTCCGTTGTCCGTCTGTCTATCACACTTTGATGTCACACCCTATAAAAGTGATTCCTGAGTGTCGCTGTTTTTTTTTTAATTTCGAATTTTTGTCCAACTTGATAGAATACGGAATATGGAAAAAAAAAATATACCGATCATAATTTAAAAGTGCAATTTTAGAAATAAAGGTATAATTGCACAAACGAAAGTTTTCACAATATCTTTGAAATATACATTCATGCTAAATTGAATGTTCAAATACCCATCTTAATCAAATGGCATGTATTTACCGAAGAGACCAAAGGATTGACTCAAGTCCATAACGTTTGATCTTAAATGAATGAGCGTCTAATAAGTTGTTTACACCTCTTTTAAAGGTCGCCCCTTTTACACTGTCAGGTTAGTGATTTTTCCATCTCGTGACAGAATTTGAATCTCTTTAGAAACTCTACAAGGATTTTCAATTAAAAGGAACTGTAAGAGCAAATGAGATTAAATCCGTAATGTATATATTACTTTACAAACTCGAGTCTTTATTTAATGAAAACATTTTTATGAGAGATTCATTATCAAACAGGTTTAAAAGTTTAAAAATCGGAAGTTTCAGATCGGATTTTTTTTCTATAAATTTACAGCATGATCCGATTTTATTTAGTTGCGTCATGCCATGCCGGTATCGTATAGAGAATGCCCCCCCCCCCCCCATAGAGACTCTTCCCCCGGAGGGTTTTCTATAGAAAATAGTCCCCCGGATGGAAGGTTCTCCCTCCCCAAATCCGGAAAGACATACGGGTATTTGAAATCGTCTTTGTATTATACTATTTATCTCCCAATATATCCTATGAATTGCTAGTTAAATACAACGCATAAAATGTTTTCCAATAATCTTTTTTCAGGGTGAGGTACTTTCTCCCATATTGTACTCCCTCTACGTAAATGATTGTGAGATGTAATTTCTTAAGGAACATTGTTTGTCTTTTGAAGTTAATATGATGAATTTGTTTTTGTTGATGTATGCAGATGATATGTGTCTTTTTGCTCAATCTCCTATCGATTTACAAAATATGCTAAATGCTTTACATGCTTACAACAATGAATGGAATCTTACTTTACATGTAGAGAAAATAAACATTGTCATCTTCAGAAACGGAGGTATTATAAGAGAAAATGAAAAATGGTTTTATAATGGACAATTAATAGAAGAAGTAAATCAATTCAAGTATTTGGGAATGCTATTTGATTTTAACTGGAAACATAACATAACCCAGAAACACGTAACAGAACAGGGAAGGAAAGCTTACTTTGCACTCAATGATAAATTAAAAAATCATCATTTCAATATTATATTGATACATATGTTAAAAAAAGTATATTAATTTATGGAGCTGAAATATGGGGATTCCATAAAGCTACGGACGTAGAAAGTGTTCATACTAGATTTTGTAAAAATATTTTGGGCGTGAAGAAAAGTACTTGTAACAATTTTGTTTATTATGAGTTAGGTAGGCTCCCACTGAACATAACAAGGAAATTACAAATTATAAAATACTGGATGAGTTGAAAAAAAAAACCCTGAAAATATCATAATCAAATCATGCCTCGAGGACAGAGAAAATTATGACGATGATTGGATTAAAAAGTATAAAATTAGAACTTGGTTACATTTGGGAAATGGAACAAATAGACTTAAAATTAACTAAATTGATAGAACAGCGATTCCACGATGTCCATGCACAAGAAATGTTTTCGGCAAGACGTGAAACTAGGACAGACAGACGATGTCACTATGTGACCTTGACGACCTAGTGAACGAATCTAACTTTATTCTTAAATGCCCTTTATATAATGATCTGAGAGTATCCTTGATTAAACCGTATTATCTTAGAAGATCCAGTGTATTTAAACTTATAGAATCACTTAGTACGAGAAATTTAAAGGAATTAAGGAATTTAGGCAGATTCTTATACTTAGCAGAAAAAAGAAGAAACGATAATACCAATTAAGTTAACATGAGGGTTTTTTTTATAGATATGTGCCTCTATTTTCTAACATAATATTATGTTTGAATGTGTTTTATTGTAACTGTAACTCTCTCGCTTATTATACATGTATTATATTATTGTTTGATATGTCCACCTTGATGTGCATTGTATATATATTTGTACCAAATGTCTGATATGCCAACAGTCATAAAGAAATAAAGAATTGAATTGAAAAAAAATCTAATTTTAGTATCTCTTTATAATGGAAAATGTTTTTCGACTCAAGTGATATTCTTTCTCATATGTTTTTCAAAATGTTATATTCAGATTTCTGGAGAGTGTCAAAATCACTGAGTTTCATGGGTAACATTTAAAATGGAAACCTCAAGATTGTTGTTCAGATTATTTTCTCACATGATAACACGATCATAGATATAAGATCTCAAATGAATTTTTAATCCATATGCTGTATGGCGTCTTCCTATTTTTCAAATGAGTTGTGTGTTTTATATCCCCGGGCCTTAGCGAGGGGATATAAAACGCGCAACGAGTTTCATAATACATGTACATCGTATGAAATGAAAATTTATTCGAGATTTTTCTGCCTTATACTGTTTATTTCAAACGTTAAATCAACGTTTCCGAGAACTAGTGGGGAACCATGCCGTGACCTAGATGTCGTCTGTTACGCCATGAGAAGTAGCCTTCCCCATCGTATAGAAATTCTGCGCGTAAAGAGAAAAATATTTCAAATCTGTTCAGTATTTTTATGCAATAAATAATTCAACAGCAAAAAATTTATCATCGTCTGAATTTTTAAAACAAACGAGGGTTCAATGTAATTACAACTATCCCAAACCCTGATTGTCCAACAAAAAATTTGCCACATTTTTACCCTTTTTATATAAATGTTGGACAATCAGGATGACATCCAAAATGAGCGTATCGACTTATCAAATATTATTACATCCAAAGTTGACCAATCGCATTCAAGAAGAGCGATATGTAACGTGTTATAACATTATTAGTTATTAGGTTTGTTACTGACCGTCGATAGAGATTTGTCGAGTTGATGAAGCCAATAGAGGGCGAGGCGAAGCCTATGGGTTTGATCTCTGTGGACAGTCAGTAACAAACATAATAACTGTTTTATTTTGTCGAAAACCAAAATCTATGTTTTTTTGCTGAATATTGTCGTTTCATGACTCCTATTACATTCGAATTCATTTATACGACAATTGCGGAATTGCTGACGGTCTTTTGAACAGGTCGAGGAAACTTCCTTATATAGAAGTCAAGCATAGCGGAACGACTGCGTCACATAATCAGTTCATAGTGAGCGCTCCCTCATATTCAACCAATCGCTTCAATGAACTTTGCATTATGGGATTACTATGATAGTAAAATCGTGCGTATATTTTGGCTTTAGTACTGTCTTCAAAATTGCTTCGCTATCGCATAAAAAGCGACTAAATTCTTTGTCACATATACTTTAGATGTATATCTATCGATTCCATATTGCGTTTTTAAAAATTCTAAGTCTAAGACTGTAAATCAAGGTGAGAAGATCATGCACTTTCGAATGGTTCAATGTGAGATCTCAATGAAAATTATGATATATCATTAGTATTATACGTTCTACATTAGCTCAGTTCCTCTCTTTCGCAAATTCAAAATCAGAGAGAGAGAGAACATAAAATTGGTCCTGGATGAGGAAGCAGGGGTACGTCTCGGAGAACTATAAACTAGGATAAAAAGAACAATCCCGGCCTATTCCACTTTCAATAAAACTGTAATATCTCCCATCCCAACCTTACATCGGTACCGATAAATTTATCATGCCAGAATTCTTTGAAAGACAAATAAAAACTCATAAATTTCCCAATTCTGTTCAAATGAATTTGTTTTAAAGTGTGTGGCGCCACCTACATGTACAGACGTTTTGATAAGTTATTATTAATTGTGAGAATGAGATTAATGGATGTATCTATAGTATGCTCTTAACTGAATAATTTGGATCCAGGGGGAGACACCCCCTTCTAGAATACCCAATTTTTATATTTCCCGTTTTTATGTAAATATGTTTTTCAGACTCATATGTTGACCCTCCTGACAGGCTGGACCCCCCCCCTCCTTGGAAAAAAAATCTAGATTTGCTAATGGTGTAGAAAGTGTGGATTTCAACTTCGTATAAATTTTATTGTTCAATAAATTCGATTACTTATTATGCTTTTCCGTGACATATCTGAATTTTTTCAAATAAGTACATAGTACATACAACGAAAAGGGGTGTAAAGCCATGTCTAGAGAAAAAAAAACATACATAATGAAAAATTATGCACTTTCGGCAAATACCAGGGGGTACCTGATGAATTCTTCATCAATTCCTGGCATTACTCTAACAACAGTGTGCAATGTATATGTTACAGGGAATAAGTGTAATCAGGGATTTCATGTAATTCCTGAAAGGTTCAGTGATTACGTGTAATCCCTGGTCATTTTAGTGATTACATGAAATCCCCAAAATTTTAGGGATTACGTGTAATTCCTGAAATATTTTAGCATTTTTACACTGATTTCCTGACGGCCAAAAATCATATAAAAATGATGAAATTGCGATATGATAGACATTTTACATGTTCATAATATAAAATCATATTACTGAAAGAGACAAAATGGTTACGTATGTAATCAGATATGCTTTTAAGGCTGATTATGTTAATTCAAGATTGATAGGAAAACGATATGTTAGGAAAACTCTTGAGCGGACAATTCGGTTGCACAGATAGATTATGGCCCAATGATATGACTGTAAAACATGTACTAGGTAAAATTGTAAGCATGGAATCTTGAATGGACGATGTAACTCAATACACCATTGTGCCAAAGTGCCATGGTGATCGCTTCATCCCAAAATATTTTCTTTGTATCTATTCTATTTCAATGAAACTTGTTGCAATCAAAATATCTTTGTATTTAGATGTACAAAAAGGAAGGGGATATCCAATTATTTTTTACCGGGAAATAGGAATAATTCACATAGATTTTCTTTATGGACCTTCATACTCAGTCTGGTCTCCTATGATATTTTTAACATATATTTTATTTGGATATGCTACTGAATCGACCGTACAGCCAATTTGGAGCCGCGCACTCTCTGTAATGTAAATATACAAATCTAAATTCAAGCATTAAAGAGGGCGCTACTGAAATGAATGTTGGTGGCTTCACTGGAAGCATCACCGAGGAGAATTTGATATTCGAAACACGTGGCTGGTGCAGGAAAATTTTGTTTGGAATTTTCTTCATGTAGGTATAGAGTTTGAACACTTCCGAATTATTATGCATTGCTGTCGGAAGGGGACATCCGTTGCCTCGCCAAAAAAAGTAATTTTGAATATATCTTAAACTTATTTAGACAACACATAATTAATAGTTGAAAATTAGAACATTTTCATCATTTTTTTTGGCCCATTATCAAGATACGTTAATGAGGGTTAAATACTAATTTTCCGATTGAAACTTTTGATATATGTTTTAAAGAAATTTTGTTCGATAAATTCTTTTTCTTTGCGCTCATGGGTTTGTCTTATGTCTATTTAGCATAGATAATGATAAACATGATAAATGAACTTCAAATTTGGGGAATTTTTTTATAAAAAATACCTACTCTAGTTTGAATATTTTCATTTATTTGGCATAACTAGTTCTTGGTATTAGACAGAGAGGATATTCAGCAACAACTGAGCCAAAAATAATAGATTTTAAAACTGAAAATAAGGAGAAATTAAGGTTAGGAAATAAGTGTAAAAATGCATGAAAAATTCAGGAATTACATGAAATACCTGACCAATTTTAGGAATTACATGTAATAACTAATCGAAACAGGGATTACACGAAATCCCTAAATTTCAGGAATTACATGAAATCCCTGATTACACTTATTCCCTGTAACATATACATTAGAAACACATTATTCTTCAATATTCGATGCTTTTATATTCACAAACGTAAATTTATACATGTCTAGTACAGAAAAATCTTTGTATGGATCGATTTCACGAAGGTTATGTGTAGGACCAATGCAAGTCGTTATTAAAAATGTGCCATTTTCTCATCTTAATATCTGAATGTAGAGTTTGAATTTTTAAAAATGCAACATGGAATCGATAAATATACCTTTGAAGTATAAGTGACAAAGAAGTCAAGGATTTTGATTGCGATTTCTGCAATAGCGAAGCAATTTTGAAGACAAAACTAAAGCCAAAATATACACAAGATTTTACTATCATAGTAATCCCATAATGCAAAATTCATTTAAGCGATTGGTTGAATATGAGAGAGCGCTCACTCTGAACTGATTATGTGACGCAGTCGTTCCGCTATGTTTGACTTCCATATAAGGAAGTTTCCCCGACTGTTGAAATTAAGACGGGCGTGCACGTGACGCTTTTTACGCACTCTGATTGGCTCGAGCTAGTCCGAGGCAAAATAATTATTTACTAACTGCACAACGGGTGTAATATGTGATAATAAAAGTTATTAAAACGTTAAAAAAGCATATTCAGTCTACATCAAAACAAAAGAAAAATTCAGTTCTAAGAAAACTATCGGTTGACTGGCCAGGAATACCTTATCGTCATCCATTGACCTATGATGCGGTTCATGATTTTAAAGTGTCCGAGTTCTGTGAAAAGATATACCTATGACTGTACATTATTGAAATAAAACGGGTCTCGATCAGTACTCACTCTGACATAATGTTTTTTTTTTAACTTTTCTCCTCACATCAATATACATAACTAAATATCAAATTGAAAGTACACCATTTTTTATGTATTTAGAGTTAAAATTGCCTCTTTTGTATGGTGGCATACTTCTACCTACTACATGCGATTTGTTTTTCTATAGATTATGTCGACATGCGACCCACTTATTTTAACACGCAATTTTGTCTACATGCAACTTATTTATGTCGACATGCAACTTATGTCAACATGCAACTTATGTCAACATGCATGCAACATATTTTGTCAACATGCGACATAATTTTCTTGCATGTCAACATAATCATCTTGCGTGTCAACATATTTATCTTTCATGTTGACATAAATAAAGTCGCATGACGACATAATTTATAGAAATAATCTCTCATGTAGGAGGCAGAAGTATGCCACCAGCTTTCCACCCAACCGTTCTCCGAAATTTGGATCGCTCCGTTGACATCTTTCCACAACTTGCTATAGGGTCCTATTAACTTTATATAGTGGCATGCTGATTGTATTTGTATGAATATAAAGCTAGGTGGAGAAGAGATTTGACAAAAAAAAGGTTTACATTTTCGATAGCATACCTGTCAACTTTGAATCTTGAAAAGAGGAAGATTTTCCTCCTAAGCACTTGAAAAGAGGGAGATTGCCTGTGAACCCATTTTGCTACATTTTTAATGAATCGCGACATTTTGTGCAAAGGCAATTTTTACATCAATTCATTGTGCTGAGACTTCAAGGCAAAAACATTTATAAACTATGAAACATGTATAATTGTACTCTGTACATCTCTGAATGTAGCTACTAGTATATAGATGTTTAACGTCAGTGATCCTTAATCTAAACAATGTAATATGGCCAAAGAGTGTGAAAATTATTATGTCCAACAATGTACCGAAAATGTAGCTGGATGGGTGGAATATGATGCTACAGGACCCATGTTTGAGAAATTTCAAGATTTTGGATAGCAGAAATTTTCGAATGCGTACTTTCCCTGATTCTAACGTTGGTTTCCATAGAGTTCGATGATGTCACAATAGGTTTACGTCATATACCGTCCCGAACGGGAAGTAACTCTGTATAACGAAAATCCCCAATAATCTCTCATAATATCACCATATCTCATTCAGTGTGTGTTTCATTCAAAATATAAAGCCTCTTATATATACTTCTTAAAATGAGAAAATTCCACAACGTCCCACAACAGAACTCTCTAGAAGTTAGTACTGAAAATAGAACATCTATCATAAGATCATTACATAACAATGAATGTACCTGAAGCATTTTCTAGAAACATGGAGAAAAGGAAAATACATAAGTTCGAAATAACTACAAATGTACTTACTATCAGAACTATATACACATTTCTAAACAGGGATTCATACCCCCCCCCCCCCCCCTTAAGAAAGTTAAATTGAAGATGCATATAAATTATACCCATATAATGAAAAATCCCAACTCTAAGACCAATTATTACTCTCCCGAAAGAGCATCCGCATTGACATTATCTTTGCCCTTAATGTGCTTAATAACATGTCCTACTATTGGAATAACAAACTCCACCTTGTCAATCTTTGATTGTTTTGTGCATAACAATGATAGAGGCTTGTGATCTGTATAAACAAGAATGGGGCGTACTGTAACATACAGATATACATCAAAGTGTTGCAGCGCTAACAGCAGAAGAAGAAGTCTTTCTTAATAGTAGGATAGTTCTTTTAACACTTTGCAACTTTTCTATGAAAAATATGAAACAACTTTATCTACATCATCATTTTCCTGGAATAAAACTGCCCCAATTCCTACAGGACTGACATCCAGAGTAAGTTTGAACTGTTAAGTAAAATGTGGGATAGAAAGGACTGGACGACTCATGAGAACTGATTTAGAGTCCCCGAGGGCACATGTAGCCAAGTTCGATCAACTTAAGTTGATCGTCTGTCTCTTCAACGCATTTGAAATTACAAAATTTCTTGAAATTTCTAAAACGTGGGTCCTGTAGCATCATATCCCACCCATTCTGCTACGTCTTTTGGTACATTTTTGGAAATAATAATTTTCATACGTTTTGGCCATATTACGTTGTTTAGACTGAGAATCACTGACGAGGGTTTAGTACCCGAAACGTGCATGTCTGGTCCATGCTGTAAATGTATCAGGTTTTAAATGATGCTATTGACTTTAAAGACGTTTATTATTAATGTTTTGGAAGCATACATCGCAGTCTTTGGTCCAATCAAAATTATCTCTCTTTCGCAAAATGTTGGCATGGTCAAAAGACAGAAGTATAAAATTTTCCGTTAAATCAAGCCATTCCGAAAAATCTAATCAATTCTCTCTTGTTTGTAGGAACCGGAAATTTAGAGATAGTCTAAGAGGTTGAGATCACTGGTCTCAGTAAGCCATTTCTCCTTCAATAACTTCAAAGGTCCTCTGACCGTATTACCAAACACAAGTTCAAATGCACCGAATACAGGGGACTCCCGAACGGCTTCTTTTCGTACAGCAAAGGGCATAAGAGGGACCCCCGTCATCAAATTTTTGGGTACTGGTAACAGTATTTTATCAAAAAAGTTTTAAGGGTCTGATGAAAGAAAGCGTTCAAGGGCTTCCCGAGACTCAGGTTGGTAAGAAGAAGACTTATATACTGTTTTATACCTAACTCATGCAAGACCGTATTAGCATTGATATTCCTTATAAGAGGTATAGCTGCAGGGATTCGAGTGCAGGTACACGTAAGGGCAAGTAATTACAGGTTCCCTGACATAGTCCTTGCCAAAGGTCACACACAATCAACTAAAACTCGACTAAAGGCTCCACAAAAGCTGTAATAGGTTAAAGAGGAGAAGATGGAACTTTCTGATTGGATTAATCTACCTTCTGACAAACGTGACACGACTAATAGATTATCAGACACATCCTTTCTTAACTTAGGCCACTATAATGACTCAAAATTTCTTTCATGTCTTTTTGATACCTAAAAGACCTGCCATAGATATGTCGTGAGCTTAACTCATGATGTACTCACTGGCACCACTGTTTGATGAACGACAGGTCACACTTCAGTACGGGTTGAATCTGGTGGTTGGCATTTCCGCATAATGATGCCTTCTTCTACGTAGAGGCACTTTTTAGCTTCTTCCGGCGGAAGTGTCCTTTTACTGAGCTGAATGAGATCCGGGTCGCCACTCTGTTCGGAAAGTTGCAGGTCACGACAGAGGGTATACTTACCTTGTCTTATGGCGAATGGGATGCATGTCGGAAACGTGTCATTCCATTCAAAAATATCATCGACATTTAAGGAGATTAACATATTAGCACCATCCCTCCAATGCTATTTTGAACATATATATTAGGATAAGCTACTGAATCGACCCTACAAGGAATTGAAAGCCGAGCAGTCTCTGGAAGCAAATGTACAAATTCAAATTCAAAAACTGAAAGAAGAGGGTGCTACTAAAATGAATTATGGTGGCTCCGATGGAAGCATCCCTGATGAGAATTGAATATTCGAAACACGTGTCTGGTGCAGAAAAAGTGGTTTGAAATTTTCTTCAAGAGGGTAAAGAGTTCGAACACTTCCGTATTATCATCATTGTGTACCTTCGAAAACATAACAGCAACGCCTGACACTCACTTGATTCGGCGGTATAAATATCATCTAACATTGACATGAAAGTATCACTAAGATCTATCTTCTTTAAAGAACCGCCTTTGTCAGTATTAGGATAATGCGGATGTGTTCCTACTACATGTATATACCTTTGCAAAGAAAATTTCAAACCAATTTACCATGCACCAGCCACGAGTTTCGAATATTAAATCCTCATCAGTGATTCTTTCAGCCTTAATGATTTTTAGAGAAAAGTAAAAAAATATTTCTAGTAGCGCACTCTGTAATATATTCTGAAATTAAAATTGTGTAAACTATCATTTTGCAGAAAGTGCGCGGCTCCAAATTTCAAGTAGGGTCGATTTAGTCGCATATCCAAATAAAATATATGTGTACAATAGCATTGGAGGGATGGTGCTAAGATGTTAACTTCCTTTCATTCCGGTAATATTTATGAATGAGTTTCCGAAATAGCAAAATAATATTTATGACGTCAAATTGATAAACTGCCGAAACAAAACTTCTTTCAGGCGACATAGCTTGGAAGGAGTAATAAATACACTTCAAAACATCCATTTCACAGGGAACGAGTTTAACTGCTCCATACTGCAACAGGAAATAAGTGTTTATGCTAAAGTTCCAAAAACAGAGCTTCTTTCAGGCGATAGAGCTGGAATAAAGTAATTTCATATTATACTACATTTTATACATAGCAGTACTCTCAACCTGGATCTTGAGTTTTCTCATCATAACCCTGGTAGCCACACAGGCTGGGTAGAAGTCGTCGTCCTCATCATCGGACTCGACGGCGGAAGTGATTTTCGCACAAACTATTGGATCGTCCAACGCTAGATCGTTGCCCAACAACAAGGAAATGCACCGAACAGGAAGAGTTGGTCGAAGATTTGGTACTGTGTGGCTATTTAACATTTATTTGGCAATTTTGTAATTTCTTTTCATGCAGCAACTTGTGTGAAAAACATTTGAAAACATTCTGAAAAAAAACATCATTGGTATTTGAATATTTCGTCACACATATTTCTGTAAGTATAACTTACTGTGTACGTATATTCAGACTAAGCTTAAGAGATGCAAACATTTTTATACAAGCAATGAAAACAACATAGTACATTGGTACATTATTTTCATGTTCGCCCTTTTTCATCATTCAACTTACGTACGAACTGATATCATAGTTTACAAGTGTCCAAACTTTTCACATAAAGTTAATCTATTATTCAGCTTTGCAGTAACAGTGTAACTAAAGTAAAACGCGTTGCAATTCTGCCATTTACCCATACATCTCACAAATGTCGCATGTCTCTTGTTTATCCATACTGCATTTTGTGTGAATTTCCTTGAATAAATTGAATCTATGATGAATTGTACTAATTCTAAGATATTTCCTTTATACTGCACATGGGTCCATTTATTTAATTTTGATACCAGTTATACTTACTTGCTTTTTTGTTTACCCCGCTCTGCAAACTGTTGATTCGCACCTGTTCAAGCTTCTCAGTAACGCTGATTCGCATGAAAAACTAATCGGCTAAACAGACGGCGACAATGACACAGTTTCAAAGAACAGCGAACGACAACTTTTGGCGTTATCTGAAAATCAATCTGGCATTAATAATGCGGAAGGGTTTCGACTCTATACATTCTTGAGGAAAATTTCAAACCAATTTATTATGCACTAGTATTTAGAATGTTTTGAATATCAAATTCTCATCAGTGATGCCTCTAACAAAACTGCCGCCCAAATTGATTTCACTAGCGTCGAAAGTACTATTACTGAGGAGGATTTTCTATCCGAACCCCGTGTCTGCTGCATATAAATTGGTTTGAAATTTTCTTCAAGAACGCAAAGAGTCGAATTTCTTTATTATTATTTAAGAAATGACTGTCTTACTTTTGGTGTTCATGGGTGTATAATTCTGGTTGGTCACGTGCAAAAAAAAACCCGGAAAATTTGCACGTGTGCCAACCAGAATTATACACCCATGAACACCAAAAGTAAGACAGTCATTTCTTATATTTACGTTTTTGTTAAATATAAGAGACCCCATTTTTGCAAGAGCATTGCTTATACAGCGAATCACAGCACCAAAAGTATTCTAACGTTGGTAAATTCTCCCAAATTCAAAACATGCGCGTTACGTCACATTAGGCAACCCAAGTTATTGGAATATAATTGCCTAATGGGAGTTCAACATGGGAAATCTACTGGTAATGTAAATATTATGCATTTAATAAGGAATCTCCAGAGTCAAGTGCAATTGTGCAATACACTCTTGATGGCACTGTTAAAATACGCCGTGCTAATTCAAAAAAAGTTCAAACATATTCAGGTATCAATTGAACAGTGATTACATATTACGGGTTATCAACTATGGATTTTTAATTAAGTCAAGATGCATGTAGCATTTAGCCCTTTCTTATCTCCGAAGATACGTTTATTTTTTAAGTCACAAAATTAGATATACTTCTATTTATGTATTGTTTTTATAAGAAAGCAAGGTGCACATTTCACATTAGAAGGTGTGGGGAAAATTCTTATAACGCTCTGTAGATGGAAGCAAAAGTTCACTGTTTAATTTAATTTTTCAATGTATTTCCCTTTGATATAAACACGCTTACCCCACAAATGAGAACACGTTGTTGTGGATGAAGTAAAATTTCCTTGTCTTCCCTTAAAAAGAGGAAGTTATTTACTGAAGTATTATTTTGTTAAAGATTTGTAACCAGTAACATGTAAACAGTATTGTAAATCTGAGGATAGGTTAATCAATTAGAAAAACCGTGGACTTGCAGGACCATGGTCACATAAGGTGAGTAATGTTAGTTTAGAAATTCGAATCAACCAATGAAAATGGCTCATAAGAAATTGTAAATAAGAAAGATGTGCCTCGTTCCCGAGGAAAGGATTTCGGAAATTGAAAATGACTTATTGAATCTTTTGAAGAAACCCTATAAGAGAAGAAAACCCTAAAAATTCCGTTTTTGTAGTTTTTATTTAAATGCATAAGTATCTTTTTTTATTTTCATTTTGAATACGCGTAATGCTTCTTCGAATTTGTCCAGTTCAATGATATATAATTACAAATAACCGTCCGTTTTCGGTAACACAATTTCTTGACCCACAACAAAACACTATTTTCGACCCGCTTTGATATCAAGACGGTTATTGGACTCTTGATTCATGAAAAAGAATTTCATAATTGTCTCCTCCCTTCGCTAAGGAGGATCATGAAATTCATTAGCATAATTGAATTGTTATGTGACATTGTCCTTCTTTATGGTTTATTTAGATTGGGCGGCCTTACCAAAACGGATCATCATCATCCTCTAAATCATGCTATATCAAGTTTGTTTGATGATGC
The DNA here is from genome assembly GCA_028142955.1 of Pinctada fucata. Classification (NCBI taxonomy): domain Eukaryota; kingdom Metazoa; phylum Mollusca; class Bivalvia; order Pterioida; family Pteriidae; genus Pinctada; species Pinctada fucata. Next base: position 45,378,506 of record AP027106.1, read on the forward strand.
TGACTTTGCAGATCTAATTCAAACGGTAGCCTCATCAAAATCAATATTGATTATCAAAAGAAGTCTAAAATGCCGAGATTATACCACGAAAATTGTCTAAGACATGTTTTTCTTGCTTCTCAATCGACATGTGGTTTTCTTGGTTGTTCGAAGCCGTTCCGATGGGAATTGTACGATTTGGACTAGCCTTCTACACTTAGAGACTGAATAACTATTTGATGTTTAATTATCATAATTCATTACACTGCACATTTATATTGACTGTAGTTTCATATTTCTAAATGAGTTAAAGAAGATCCTGACAATAATCTCAACAGCACTCACAATAGAGCACAAAATTAAACATCGACGGACCCCTATCAAGCTAGAGGTGGGACCAGGTGCCCGGGAGGAGTAAGCATCCCCTGTTGGCTAGCCGCACCCGCCGTCGATGTTTATGAAGCAAAGAAAGAAACGTTCCATAATAAATCCCAATAAGAACACAGAATAAAGATAGGAAAGAACGATCACGGGTAACGAAAAGTACAATAAGTATAAAGTGACATACAATTACAAAATATAAGATCTTTAACTGTAAGATAAACATCCGTTATCAAGCTATGGACGGAGAAGGAAAGAGTAAACTAATGAGTCAGATTGGTTTTACTGAAAGGAGGTGACGCTTCATCAAATCTGTGTAATCCCACTACTGAAAAGAGAACAAGAACAGGAAGGGTTTGATGACTCTTTGTCATGTTTGCCATAGACAGAGGTGGATCTAGAACAAGTATGTATGACCCTTGTGTATCGTTGTATGTATATGTTGCATATATGGTTATGTAAATGATTTACTTGCTCAGGGTTATATTGCACAACGGCTGAAATCATCATTTGGGGAGTTCTTCGGTCGGTACGGGGATACTATAAAAGCAAATCAGATCCCCCTTTTCAGAATGATTCCTGACATTCTGGATTGCGATTAAATGGCTGTCATCATCACTAAACAAGAAATATTTATGTTATTCATTCCGAAGTTCGCAATCGTTCCAGTTGAAATTCTAATGATTTTGCCTTGCCTTCTCGACTTTGAGAGGTATTCTTTTACCTAAATTCTATATAACTCACAGAAATAAGTCAAATGTGATTCTTTCACACAATTCACTTTTTTCCCAAAATAGCATAGAGATTGAATTAAATCATCAAATGACAAATATATTCAATACTAAAAAGAAACAGCATCCTACCAAAAACTAGAATGTGTCAATTTCGGCAAAAAAATCAACTTGTTATTATTATCTCAAAATAAGTACTTTTGGCACAAAAGTGCACGTTTTACCCAAAAATGTTGATTTTAAAGAATAATCATATTTCGTTTTACTTACATATGATCAGATTTCTCATTTCTATATTAGAATGGCTTTAAATCTATTATTTGAGCGAAGATAATTGATAGATTTTCCAGAAATTTAATATGTTTAACGAAAAACAGGCATTTGATCCAAAATGAAATAGAAAAATCAAGTTCAAGGAATTGTGGTCCCCCACTTATTGATATTTGTCTTTAAAGAAATGTTTGCAGGCACCCCTATTATCCTTAAGTTTTCATAATATATATCTCATGTATTATCAAAATTCAAAATATAAAAAGATTAAACTCTAAGAAAAGGTCAAAAGGTCCAGACATTTGTTACTGACGGAAAGGTCTTGTGAAAAGGAATGCACATGCGAAAGTTTTTGTTCCCAGAATTTTCTTAGAATTTCTGAATAGTGGGTTCTGTAGCATCATATCTCACTAATCCTGTTACGTCTTTCGGACTATTTTGGACATAACTTTCATATTTGGCGATATAGAATTGTTGAAATTGAGGATCACTGACGACGGTTAGGTACCCGATAGTTCACATCTAGATAGTCTACCTTCGTACGAGTCCTTCGATTTGAGGCCCTTCCTTTGACCTAATGACCTAGACCGAGGACTTGCCCCATTTCCTAAAACTTTAACCTGGGCTTTATCTCTATTTATAATCATTTCCTACGAACCAATTAAGAATCAACATTCAGATAGTTTTGCTTTTCTATCAGTTAAGAATCCCAGAAAACAATAAGGGGACAGTTTCGAAATCGGCATTCGTTTGGTTACGTGTTCCTTTATCTTTATTAGTCTATCGAATAACAAAATGGTAATGCATTTTTCATTACTTGAGATATTCTTTCTTTCGATTAAGAATGTGGAATAGTTGCGTAAAGAGTAGAAAAATCGAAAGATTTAATCGATAATATACTCTGAGATTTGCCGAATTCAGGTGCTCTAAAAGTAATTTGATTTTTTTTTCAATATCAACATTTGGCTGATACTGCTTCTAGAGATAATAGTTGTAAATTTCAAAATCCCCAAACACCAATTTGGCAAAAGAAATAAAAAGGCAAAAGTGAACAAACAAACAAAATAAGACAAACAAACACAACGAATCAAATAGGAAGATTAAAGCCTCCTGTGAAGCTTTTGATAATATGTTCTTGGATAGTACAACTTGCCTCATGATAAAGCACTTAATATCAGGAAGTGTTAATCGTATCTACAATCTTTCATCTGAAGTACAGGCTTATACTTAGTGTGATATTACACTTCAATTATCAAGAGATACTTTGTACATATTAACAGCAAATTGAATGTACTATTTTAGGTATATTTTCTCTCTCATTTAATACCAAGGCGAAGTCCATCTTCATAAAGCTTCTTCGTGTACAAGTTTCTCAGTTTGATAGCTTGATAAAGTCAATGTACGCTATATTCGATAATTTCGAAGACCTGAGTTACTTCCCATTTGGAACGGTATCAGCGCAACCGAGCACAAAAAAGGGCAAATTGACGTGTAAGTGTAATCGTGAATTAGCGCGAAAGACATATTTTCAACTTTAATCTATAAAAGTTCAATACCTTAGCGTATCTTGAATATGCGCAGTCTTTATAGCGTTCACTTCGCTAAAATATGAATCCCGCTTGAATGATGTTTCGTCATGTTTTGCCGCCGGATGTTTAGCCGCATTCTAATCATAATATTTCATATATATCAATAGTACTTTGTATTGTCGTGGATGGTGTAACTGTACTTTACATTTGTTTGTTAACATTATCTATAACAATGATTAATCACTACAAGTAGTTCATGTGGATGCAATATTTATTTTGGAGGGTGAATTACGATGATGTCCAATGAAGTAAAATTATCTTACAATCGTTAGCAACTCGACTTTAATATACATGTACCGTATTCGATGTTAATGAAAAATCTTAAATTCCATAAACTGATTTTAATTTAAGTCAAGTCCATTTTCATATCTACATTTAAGGCATATGTTGACTGCACAACAAGTATGTCATCTTTGAATACTTTTATATTTACTTTTATACTATTGTTTTGCATATGTAATTAATCTTTGTAAATTACAATTAGCTCGATTTATTTTCGAATACTACCTACTTTTCTGTTTTGTTTATCCATCAATTTGTATTTGAATGTAAATGTTTGAGTATAATCAAAACTTTAAAACAGTGGCCTCACATAAAGGTTATAAACGTAAGGGACACATGATAAAATGCTCAATAGACTTTCTTAAACCATGAATTTGTCAGTTAGAATTTGATATCAAGCACTATTAATGGAATGCATACAAATGATCTATAATACTTTAAGATTATTCATAATGTTCCAGTAATTATAGATTCGGGAGTATATTTTTGCGTTTGCCCTTTGTCAATCGTCTGCAAAAATTATAATAATGGCGAAATATAAGGGAAGTGAAATGCTTTCAAGTTCCACAAGTGATCTTCTTGAATCAAACACTTTTGATACGACATATGTTTAATCTTTGCAAAAGTACCTTTCATTGGTATCACAAATTCTTATTCTGAAGCAATGACAAAATCCTTTTTACCTACGAAGATGTAAACAGAAAATTAATGTTTTTGGTCATTTGATTTTAGGAGGGTAATCGGAAAAGGTGAAGGGTTGTGCGAACGTTATCCGGATAACCAAACCGTCTACTACTGGCGTGGCAGATAGCCGTCCTAAGTCGGCAACGATTGGAAATTGGTTTCGTTGTTTCATAGTTGTGATTTTGTGTTCCTTGTCCCTTTTGCGTCTCTATCGGTGCGTTTCTGCCCTGTTTTTGCATGGGGTATTTTGGGGGTTTGCTGTTGGCGCTGCCTACCATTCTTTTGTTTCAGTTTGAGGAAGCGGATCCAGTAGACGTCCATAGGGGTGCTGATATCTATAACGTATACAGTTCGTTTCTTATTTTAATACAGCGTTCTTTGAGAGGCTCTTGAGGATATGGAAATGGATAAAGACATCCACAAAGCTGCCGCTGAAGGATATTTAGATATCGTCAGGGTCTATATCAATAGTGGGCGTGATATTAATATACAGGATAATGTAAGTATTCAATACTCAAGCTCTCGATCACAAATACAAATGTAAAGAGAAGGATGAAATATCTCCAAATATTTACATTACTAGTAAATTCCCCATGTTGAAAGCCCATTAGAAAACTTAAATTATATTCTGATAACTTGGGTTGCTATTGTGACGTCACGTTCAAGTTTTGCATGAAGGGAGAATTTACCAAAGTTAAGATACATTTGACGTTGTTACAAAATGTGCGATGTTCATGCAAAAAAATGACCGATAATTAGAATAAATGTAAATATCAGTAACGACTGTCTTACTTTTGGTGTTCATGGGTATATAATTCTGGTTGGACACGTGCAAATTTTCCGAGAATAGCGAATTTTACTCGTGACCAACCAGAATTATACACCCATTAACACCAAAAGTACGACAATCATTTCTCAATTATACTCAGTTGCAGCAGTATATGTAACCAGAATCTAAAACTCACTTTAAGATGGAAGCATCACTGATGAGGATTAAATATCCGAAACACGTGTCTGGTGCATAATAGATTGGTTTGCGATTTTCTTTTGGAATGTATAGAGTTGGAACACTTCCGTATTATCCGACGGCGGGTGCGGCTAGCCAACAAGGGATGCTTATTCCTCCCGGGCACCTGGTTCCACCTCTGGCTTGCTAGGGGTCCGTCGATGCTCAATTTTATGCTCTATTGTGATTGCTGTCGAGATTATTGTCAGGATCTTCTTTAACTCATTTGTGTTACACATATGCCCTTTGTCTTTTGGAGCTCGTAAAAAGTTCCCCGCGAGGGGTCTGACAGTAAGTGTTTTGAATATTTTCCCTGACATTGTCGCCATAACATTTTCTATAAAGAGGTGACTTAGATAGTGCATGTATTTGATATTGTTTCATTTTCGTGCGTGAACATCGACGGCGGGTGCGGCTAGCTAACAGGGGATGCTTACACCTCCCGGGCACCTGGTCACACCTCTGGCTTGCTAGGGGTCCGTCGATGCTCAATTTTGTGCTCTATTGTGATTGCTGTCGAGATTATTGTCAGGATCTTCTTAACTCATTTGTGTTACACTTATGCTCTTTGTCTTTTGAAGCTTGTAAAAACGTTCCCCGCGAGGGGTCTGACAGTAAGTGTTTTGAATATTTTCATTGACATAGTCGCCATAACACTTTCTATATAGAGGTGACTTAGATAGTGCATGTATTTGATATTGTTTCATTTTCGTGCGTGAACATCGACGGCGGGTGCGGCTAGATAAAAGGGGATGCTTACACCTCCCGGACACCTGGTCCAACCTCTGGCTTGCTAGGGGTCCGTCGATTCTCAATTTTATCAAATGTGCCTTATTGTTAGTGCTGTCGAGATTATTGTCAGGATCTTCTTTAACTCATTTGTGTCACACTTATGCCCTTTGCCGTGTGGAGCTCGTAAAAAAGTTCCCCGCAAGGGGTTTGACAGTAAGTGTTTTTGATATTTTCCCTGACATAGTCGCCATAACACTTTCTATGTAGAGGTAACTTAGACAGTGAATGTATTTGATATTGTTTCATTTTCGTGCGTGAACATCGACGGCGGGTGCGGCTAGCCAACAGGGGATGATTACTCCTCCCGAACACCTGGTCCCACCTCTTGTTTACTACGGGTCTGTCGATGCTCAATGTTGTGCTCTATTGTGATTGCTGTCGAGATTATTGTCAGGGTCTTCTTTAACTCATTGGATGCTTGGATGCCCTCCTCTTTGGCATCTAGCATTACTGATGAGAAATAAATTGTTAAAATGCGCATATGGTGCACTAACATATGGTAGAATACATACTTCAATACCGACAATTATTCTGTGGTGGAATACTTCTGTACTTCTGTCCCTTACATTATTACATTGTTAATTTTCCTCAGATCATGTCAACATGCAAGTTAGATGCATTAACATGCAACTTATTTTATGTCAATATGCAACTTATTTATGCCGACATGCAACTTATTTATGTCGACATGCAACTTATTTATGTCAAGATGCATCTTAATTATCTTGCATGTCGACAGAATGATCTTGCATGTTAACATAATCTGTACTAAAGATCACGCATATAGGGAGCAGAAGTATGCCACTATATTATTGATATATTCATTTGCATTTTTAATGTATGCATCTTTCTTGTGTTGAAAGGGTGGTTTGACACCATTATATCATGCAGCCAGAGGAGGTCACAAGGATGTCGTAGACGCCCTCATCCTGTCTGGGGCACATACTGACATTCAGTCAAAAGTGAGTATTGGTGATTTGTCAATAACGAAAAAAGATAAAAATAAATAATTCAAGGCTAGTTTTTAACTTCATCCGATATTATAAAACATTTGAATCATTTGCAAAAAAAGAAATATTCATATATGTATATGCACTTGTATGTGATCCGGATAATGACACCATGTCCTACCTGCGTGACTGTGGATGGAAGTACGCAGTAAGCCATATATAACAAATATGGATAATCACCGTATCCCTGTATACAACACAAAATCGATAATTCAGAAAATCAGAAACCGAAGGCATACAAAATCAGGAAAAAACAGGAACCAAACCAAACAAACAAAAACCTCCACCATATGAAAAGATGAAACTCACGATATAGGAGTGAGACCAGGTGCCCAGGAAGAGTAAGCTCCTGCTTGTATGCAACACCCGCCGCTTCAATTCGGTAGAACTGTCACATCCGGTCACTTCCATTTTGGAAGACATATACTTAACTAACATAAATAGTTTATTTTTTGAATTTCAATTTATGCATTGTTCAAAGAGTGCGCAACTCGAAATTTCCTTTTGCGTCGATCAGTAGTATAATTAAATAAAATCTATGTTCAAAATGGCATTAGATCGATGGTGCTAGGATACTTCGATGCTATTTTTATGGAATGACAAGTTTCTGAAGTAGCAATAATGATAATAATGTATGATGCCCTATGAATAAAGGCTTCTTTCTTGAAACAGAGCTAGAGTAATAGAAAATTGACTTTGCATGCATGTTTATTCATTTGAGAACAATTATTTTGGCACCGGAAATTTTAAGCGCCGCAAAAATTGAAAAAGGTAACTTTAATAGCTGATTAATCCTATGCAATACATTCGTCTAAAAATTTCAAACTTATTAACATGTACTTCATAAATGAAAATAAGAGGAGGGCATGCAAACTTTTTTAGCAAAATGAGTTTTTCTCTGTGGCTATGCATCTTTATACAGATTGAATTATTGGTAAAATGCGGCATGTACACCTCTGCAGTCACGTCAAATTCTTTTTTAAATGTCTGTATTTTATGGTGACATTATTAATAAGATAAGAAGGATCAAAGATAGACAACATCACTATCGAAAATGCGTCAGAATCATCAAACGCCTTTTATACCGTGGGTATGATCCAAATGTCACCAGACGGACACTAGGCTTGGTACTTGACCAATCTACAATCTTGTACAAGCGCATTCTTAAAACTTGCACTCTGACTGACTGTGACGACGGGACTCCATGACGGGCCCTGTCCAAACCTCTTTAGAGAAGACAGGACCCCGAGCACCTGTCCTCTCTGAATGTCAGTCGGACTCCTCGGGTGATAACATACATGAGCTCGCGGCGGCAGAGCACGGATTGTATTACGTACGCCCTCTTTTAATATCCATTTTCATATTCATTTGCGTTGCTTGGGCCCCTGCGTTTTGCGGTCTTGTGTGTGTGTGGTCATCTGACAGTGAGGAGGTTGTTTAACACCACAATTGTACGTTCTTCGAGACCTCTGGGTAATCGCAAAAGTGGGAGGGTTGTGCGCACGTAATCCAGGATAACCATACCTTCTGCTATTTCCGTGGCAGATGGCCGTCCTAAGTCGGCACCGGTTGCCCATTGGTCTCGTTGGTTTATGTGTAGTCCTTTGTGTTTGATGTTTCTGTGTTGTGCGTTGACGTTCCTTGTCCCTTACGCGTCTCTCACTGTGCTTGTCTGCTTTGTGTATTTGCATTGGGTGTTTTGGGGATTTGCTGTGGGTGCTACAACCTGGTGTTGTTGGAGATCCCCTCCTTTGCTTTAGAATTACAGATTTACTTATGTACACTGATTTATGTAACTCAATATATTTTCAAAACCGAAGAGAGATTTTCATCAATTTGGACATCATAGCAAAAACGTTGAACCCCCGGTTCCTTTGCCCATGAAATTGTATCATTGTATTCATGTTGAATAGCATCATTTAAGAACAGATAAATTCGCAACATGGACCAGACATGCACGTTTCGGGTACTTAACCCTCGTCAGTGATCCTCAAAACTAAACAATGTTATATGCCAAAAAAAAGTATGAAAGTTACTATGTCGAAAAGGCGTACCGAAAGACGTAGCAGAATGGGTGGGATATGATGCTACAGGACCCTCGTTTTAGAAATTTTCAAGAAATTTTGATAACAAATTTTAGAAAACGTTGAAGGAACGATCAACCGAAATTGGTCGAACTTGGCTACATGTGCCCTCGGGCACTCCTTGTCCACTAGCAGTGACACTCACCAAGTGGTATAAATGTATATTATATGTTTTTTAAAATGTTTTTTTACAATTTTTAAATGTATATATATGTTATCCCTTTGACATTGTAAAGCTTACAGAAGTCGGTTTGCCGTCTTCATCAGCTAAATTTGGTTTGAAATTAATTTGGCAAAAGGAATACTCTCATAGGTATTGTAAATATCATTCAAAAGACATGTAATCAACAAAAATCTACACATGTATGGGCTTATGATGTCGCAATTCCTGCATCAATGACACCAATGACAAGACCGGATTTTAAACTAGCTAGGAATTTATGAAAAAAAAATTATCTCTATTGTCATTTGGATTGATTTAAACTTCTAAAACCCATCTGAAATAAAAGTAATTCATTTCTGTTGTTCTTTTTGCGCTATGGATTTACGTACATGTAGCACTTGCTGTGTATAAGGCGGGAAAACATCTTGTTCTATTTGTTACACGACGTCAAAAAATGTCATAACATCGTAACATACAGCAATTCCATGGACCATTTTCAAATTCTCGAATTGACCGATTAGAACCTTGACTTAACACTATAGAGTATGGATCTCTAGTGCCTTGGCAAACTTTTCAATTGTTACGTCATAATCAATCGAAGGTTCTACTTTATGTTTCCATTGCTTCGTGTGTGACGTCACAATTAAAAATGTCATCATTCATCGAATAACACTGAAGAGTAAGCAAAACTGTTATACTATATTCTATAAATAACTGAAACTCTAAGGCCTTTATTACGATATAATTGATTAGAAGTTAACAAATAATATTTTACTATTTAGATGTTGACTTGATGTAGCAAATTTATGCCCTTTGATCGTTTAAATCACATCAACGCTGCTTCTCATCGAGATACTATCATTTTCATTTCCTGTAACTATCATCATCCGCTGTAGGACATTTCCGAATTACTATCCTTGATCACGGATTTCCTCGAATCTAATGTGGTACATATCAGCGCTGATGATGTAATTATAATATCATATTAGACTTAGTTTCACCGTGACAATTTTCGCACTTCGTACTTCGAACTTCGCACTATAATTTCATAAGTTGGTTACCGAAAAAAGCGCGCCAGTTGAACAGGAAGTCCAATATACCATTCCATTGAGTTTACTAATCAAAATGTAGATGACTCTGCTGATGAGTTTATACGCGAATGGCAGCTACGCCACTTATTCTTCAATGTTCGAAGTGCGAGGTACGAAGTTCGAAGTGCGAAGTTCGTCACGATGAATGTCTAATTATCTTCATTTCCCTCGCTTAAACGTCTTGATGTACATCGAATAAATGACCACATATTGGAGAAAAATTTTGCTGCCTATATTTTTGTCTGCCATATTTGGATGGTATGTATGTTTGTGTCACACTTATTCCCTTTGTCGTGTGGAACTCGTAAAAGTTCCCCGCGAGAGGTTGGACAGTAGGTGTTTTGAATATTTTCCCTGACATGGTCGCCATAACACTTTCTATATAAAAATAATCTCAGACAGTGCATGCATTTCATATATTGTTTTCATTTTCGTGCATGACAATCGACGGCGAGTGCGGCTAGCCAACAGAGGATGCTTACTTCTCACGGGCACCAGGTCCCAACTCTAGCTTGCTAGGAATCCGTCGATTCTCACTTTTGTGCTCTATTGTGAGTGCTATTGAGATTATCGCCATGGTCTTAGTACCTGAAGTAACTATCATCGGCTTAACAATACTAATTCCAGTTTGGGAGAAATAGGTACTATACTGACCGCCGATATTTCAATATAGATGTACTTAGGTATATAGATTACTATTTTTGAAAATTTTTGTTTAGGAATAAGGTTAAGAAAATGTCACATTTGAGAACACTTGATTTATGTTCGTTCTTTATCTTCGCAGATGGGTTTTACTGCTCTATACATAGCTACTCAACAGGCTCACACAGATGTAGTAGAGAGTCTGATAAAATCTGGGGCAGCTGTAAATATACAGACAAATGTATGTATTATGTTAAGTTAAGAATAAGAATAATATTCATTTTATAAATTAGATGTTAAATGATTAGAAGTTATACTGTGAAGAGATACATCAACATCTAATGTTTTGAGTAATAAACTATAAAATAGATAGCACAGCATATAAACCCAAATCCACACATTATTCCAAATGGCTTATTCTGTTCATAATACAAATTGCTTGGGACTGCTGCTTGAGGCTGTTTCGACGGGTGTTGTTTGCAATCAGGAGACGCTGACTCTCCCCGGGCACCTGGTCTCACTTCCGAATGTTATTCATTCCGTTCAAATGGAAATTCCTATGATGTTGAATTGCATACTCGACTTTTAGACTAAGTAACTAATAGGTACTTCTTTGCTGTTTATTTCCCCCTCTAGAATATGACGAACTCTCAAGATAAAGATATTAAACTCAGACAAATTCAAATACTGTAATGAATATAATTGGTATAATGCCTTCATTTCTAGCTTTCACTTCTGACACTCGCCACTTGGTAAGTGCACTGCTGGTGGACCGGGAACATGTAGAAAAAATTCGATCAACCTCGGTATATAATTCTTCGGCGGATTCGAAAATGTCTGTTGTCAAAATGTCTTGCGAAGTCTATAACTTGGGTCCTATAGCACCGTATCCCACCTATACTACCTTTCGGTACATTTGTTGACATTCAAGGAAAACGTTTTTCATCTCTGCATTCATATCTTTTAATCTCTTGGTCTACAGGTTCAAATCTCGTGATTCAAATTCAATAGCATAATTTAAGAACAGATAAATTTGCAACAAGGACCAGACATACACTTTTGGGTTATTAACCCTCTTCAGTGATCTTCAATCAAAACAATTTATTATGGCCAACGAATGTGAAAGTTATAATGTCCAATATGAGTCAACTTCGGCGTTGCCGGTAGGGGACTAAAATGTACCGAAAGACGTGTCGGGAATTATCATACGTGATGCCGGAGGACCAATGTGCCGGAAATTTCAAGAAATTTTGTCAACAGAATTTTTTCAATGCGTCGATGAAACTATAAACAAAAGTTGATTAAACTTGGCTACATATGCCCACGGGGACTTCTGCTCCATCAGCAGTTACTCTGTCTAGGAGGTACACATGTTAAATGCCATAAAATTCAATAGCATTATTTTACAACAGATGCATTTGCAGCATGGACCAGATATGCACGTTTCAGTTACTTAACCCTCGTCAGTGATCGAAATATTGTAATGTCACCACGGAGTGTGAAAGTTATTATATTCAAATTGCAATATGATTTCCGTTGTTAACGCCTTTTCAATTTTTACGTTCATTCAAAGATGAACGAAGGGTGACCCCAATCACACGTGCGCGCATGAATTTCAAAGAGTGGGCGGGGCATGGTGATGCTGAATTTGCATGAGGATACACCCCAAAATAGAATGAGACGATAAAAATTGAAGAGAAAGATAAAGACAACCAAAATAATTCCCTCAAATCACGGACTCTTTGTATGTGCCTCAAGAGAATCCATTTGTAAATATGAACTTAAATGAAGATCTATGGCTCTACAGAAACGAATTGATGCATCATTGACTACTCTTATGAAATACGTTCTTTTGTTTTCTTCAAATTATATATAAAAGGTTAAAACATAAATGTTGATGAATTGATGCAGCATTGACACTCTTATAAACATGTTTTTATCTTCTTCTTCAAATTAGATATAAGAGGTTAAAATTCATGCGCGGATGCAGCATTTTTGGTCAGAGGGGGTCCAAAATTTAAGGATGTCTACCTATGTAGGTACATATATATCGGTACACCTGATGGAAGGGGGCAATTTTGAGAGGGTATTGTTAGCTTCACGTTTATTCTTATGAGGAATTGGCGAGCGTAGCGAGCCTGAAATGTTTTTAGATATGCAATATTAATATGTCTTGATTCGATTGAGATAATTATTTATAATAATGAATATTTTACTCCTTATATCGGCGAGCGGAGCGAGACGCAATTTTTTTTAATTAATTCACATTTTGTCTATATTTCATGAGAATAAATAGATAAGAGATGTGTCATTTTTCCAAATAATCAGATATCTTAAAAAAAGGACAAAACCTTGAAAAAGATGAAGGAGGTTACATTCTATGAAGTAAGGGACTGTTGAGAATATGAGTTCCTGAGACCCAAGACAATTGTATAGAATTCTGTGGTATGGACAATTGAAAATAATTAAGGGATTTTATAGAAAAAAAAATTGTATTTGTAAATGGCGAGCGAAGCGAGCCGAAATTTTAGGTTTAAAAGCCCTTTCGTGCATTTTCAGACCAATTTCAATTAGAAGTGGGCCAAAGCTCCCACCTCCGAAAATCTCAGGGGGGTCGGGGGGGGGGGGGGGGGGGGGTCCGAACCCCCCTCTCGATCCGCGCATGAAATTCGTCGTTAAATCAGTTAAACAGATAATTACAGATATTTTCTTTTACATTTATTAACATTTACATTTTTATTTATTTTTTTTTAATTTTATTTACATTTACATATTTACATTTTACATTTTAACAGTCAATTTGTAATTATAAACGTTCATGTAGATGGAGAAACCGAATTTATGCAGCTCCGACTACTCTCATGGTGAATATGACCTTCTTGTTTCATATTGTTTATATAAAGATAATCCGCATCGTGAAAACGTTTTCAAAATCAAAAAATGTTCAGTAATTTTAAACATAAAACCGCGTATTTTTGATATTTTGAAATCGACTATTTTTACCGCCTTGTCGACGCCGCGGTCTAGTGGATAGGGTGTCGGGCCAAAAGGCCGACTTTGACGTTTACAACGTTTACAATCAGGAAACTACGCTTTCAAAGCGTCTTTAGAACTCTGAAGACCAGTTTATCGAATTTTCGTGATATTGATACATACTTTCTTCTAGATTTCTGGGTAACGGAAACGTGGGAGGGTTGTGCGTACGTAATCAAGGATAACCACACATTCTGCTATTTTCGTGGCAGATGGCCGTCCTCAGTCCGCATCGGTTGCCCATTGGTTTCGTTGGTTTATGTGTAGTCATCTGTATTTGATGTTTCTTTGATATGCGTTGACGTTCCTTGTCCTTATTACGTCTCTTTTAGACCTGTGCTTGTCTGCTGTGTGTTTTTGCATTGGATGTTTTGGGGTTTTGATGCAGGTGCTGCAACTTAGTGTTGTTAGATTGTCCCACCCTTTGTTTGACGTAATGCTTATGACGCTTATATTATTTTACACGTCTCGTTATTTTCAAGTCAAATGGGGACACATACCTCACAGACAATTCATTTTTTACTATCTTTAATAAATGATTAACCTGTTGACGACAGTATGGATCAACCCCTCTTCACTGGGCAGCACTAAAGGGGCACTACGCAATAGTGGAGTTATTGTTAAAGTCCGAAGCAGACGTCAATATCAGAGAAAAGGTATGAATACACTTTCAACGATTAGATTAACATAAATTATTGACTTTTTTAGGTAAACATTTTTCTTTTGTTATTCAGTTTGTTCATCCTAAGCCTAATTTAATTCATGTCGACAATGTCGACATTTATGTTCAGACAGAAGAAGATTTAGGGCGAAGTTTGTCGATCAAAACATGTTTTTGAAATCGTTCAAAACTACGTACTTTCTTTATTACAAAGACAATTAGTTGAAAGAGAAAGTGTTACAATGAAAAAAAAAAGAAAAAAGAAATAAGATGAACTTTGTAACGTTAAAAGTTTAGCGTATTTAAAACAGAGAAGCGATTGTTTGGCATTAAGATGGAAACGGTGGGGTATAGAGTGCAAGATGTAGAATTGAAAGAACATAGCAAAATAGTGGTATTTGGTATTCAACTATGGTGCCATTTGTTGTAAATAGAAATTTCCGCAATTCGTTTTACAATATTCAATCAATGAAATATAAGGGATGATTGATATGTTATGATCCTCGGTTTTCTTGGATGCAGAAGGTATTCTGCCGATAGATTATCTCCAATGGCACATACTATGCTTCATCACTTCTCACACAGTTACGGAAATATGTTCAAGTTTAGTATCTCGAATTATCTTTGATCATAAGAATTTTCTGCAATTTTGTAAACCGTCGTACTTTGCACGGACATGTTATCGAATAAAGTTTCTCTGTTTGAAAACTTTGAGCGAGTGAATTTTAGTATCAACTCTGCTTTGTTCAAAGATGTAACCATTCTACAGGTAATCGCACGCATTATCCAGAACGAGCGAGATGAATGACGTTCATTTCTTGACCTGTAACGTCAAAATTGAAAACGCTTACGTTTACTTTTTTCTCTCTCTCTATTTCTTGTTTCCGTATCTCTAAATTGATTCATGGAGCTAGATGTGAGCTTTTTTTCATTCACACTCGTACCAAAAAAAAAAAAAAAATAAAAAAAAAAAAAAAAAAATAATACATGTTATAAATTAAATAAAATAAATTGGGGGGTTTTCAAATCTGACACAAGAAATTGTTATAAATGAAAAGGGAAAATAATGCTTGACCAGGAATTTAGATTTACTTGGTTTATTGTTTCCTTACATCATTTTTAAACTTGGTTATTTTCATTTTATCCCGATGATAAACTATCGTAGAACTTTGTGTTTATAAGAAAAAAAGTCAAAAGTATAAATCGATCATGCTTGTACCAGAATTTGTATGTTTCACTGAAAAACAATTCTTGAATCGGAGTCACTGACTCCATCCCCCCCCTTTTTTTGGTTTCATATGCGCGTTCTACAATGTTTTATGTTTGCATTCGTAGTAAATGTATGCATGTAAACATGAAATTCAGAATTAATGAGAAATGATATAGATAAAGGATATGCACAATAATGCATATTTAGATGAGGGAACTCTCCGGTCGCAAAATAATTTTCTTCAGTAAATGAATACCAAAAGACTATCAAAAATGGATGATATTCAAAGTAAATAAACCAGTAACAAATATTCATTGCAATTGTATAACTCTCTTTCCATGTTGTAGATAAAAGAACATGTAATTCGTTTATGTACAATTTTTTCATAAATTCATAACGACTGATATTTGGGTCCCTGTAAAGTGCGAAACGAAACGAAACGAAAAGTAACAAATCGAAACTAAACGAAACCTTTAGGAAAAAAAAGAACTCTCTCTCTCTCTCTCTCTCTCTCTCTCTCTCTCTCTCTCTCTCTCTCTCAACATCATGTGATGATATCAAAGTATGTCATCGTCATCTATAAGAGAAAAGAATGATTTATTACTTCAACATGTTTCGTTGCGTTCTAGTTGCTTTTGACTACTCTCGGGGAATCTTTTCCCGTGTTATTTTACACTCAAATCCAAATATACATTCTTTGTTTAAAACATTGTATATATCTTTATCTTTTAAATTTATTCAATTTAAAGAAAGAAATCAAATATTAAATGCAGCATCCCTGCCCTGCAGCGTAACTGCTCTTTTACACATT
Source organism: Pinctada fucata (assembly GCA_028142955.1). Taxonomy (NCBI): domain Eukaryota; kingdom Metazoa; phylum Mollusca; class Bivalvia; order Pterioida; family Pteriidae; genus Pinctada; species Pinctada fucata. Next base: position 45,394,925 of record AP027106.1, read on the forward strand.
GCGGTATGGGCGAACGTTATTTTCGGTGCGTGACGTAAAAATTCTTGCCCCAATAGTAAATTACGCATTATTTTGAAACGGCTCCTGAAAGTAATCTAGATGAAGGATTCTTTTTTTCTGAAAATCTCTCAAAATGATTACCATTTGATTTAGAACGTTATATAAAGTAATAAAGGGATTAATCTTTCTATTATGGTTTTTGAGTTATGATGACTCATGAAGACCATTATCAGGCTCACATTTGATTTATTAATTTTGAGATTACCCCCACCCTTCCTCGCATATTTTTTTCTTTGCTTTTGTGTTTCATAATTTTGAAGTTAGAAATGAGGGTTTACAAATATCGAATACTGGTACAGCATTTTGAGGAAAATTCTTTATTTTTTCTTTCAACATTTTCTATCAAAATTTTACAGTTTTGATAGATTTTCAAACATTTAAATGCCCCCAATTGCATAACAATCGGTCTTTTTTTTCTTGTCGTTACATTGTGTTAATCATTCATAAAGTAATAGTATATTGCAATTTCAATCAAATCTCTATTATAGTATTCTTGAAAATTGGCATTTTATGGGAAAAAACGATAAATTTCCATATACCCCCATAGTAAAATAGGCGTTATTTTGAGACGGCCCCTACAACTATACCAATCGGTCGATTTTTCTAGAAATCTGTCAAAATGTGAATAATTCAGAAAGTAATAATTCGTGTAAAAATAATCAATTTTTCTATTATAGTTTTTGAGATATGAAACCGAACTCGGCCTCCTTAAACACCGGTGGCAAAATTGTATAGACACTGAAGGAGATTATGTAGAAAAATAAAACAAAATGTCTGATGATATTGAATTCTTCAATAGGAGGCTCATAGCATAACAATCAACACTCGTATCTGTTGTTTACAGTTTGGAACAACTCCTCTTCATGTGGCAGCACTTAACGGGCATTGCGCAATAATAGAGTTATTGTTGCAGTCTGGAGCAGATATCAATAAAAGGGATATGGTATGGTAACCCTTTTAAACATTTATTAAAAATCAAACATTGATGTCTTCTAGATAAATTACTGTTCTTTTAACGTGCATGTCATAAACTATGATGCAATACATATGTGTAAGATCGATATTTACTTTGAGACAGAAGGAGACGTACCAGGCAATTTATGGATGATGCCAAATCTATCAAAACAATGTACTATTTAGTTAACCCGATACACGTAATTGCTGGAAAAAGTATTACAATAACAAGGAAGAAGATGATTTTTTTTTCATATCCTATCATAGACTATTTCAATGCAGATTTATCAAATCCATCATTCTATATTCATCTCGTAACAATTTTATAATCCTAAATTTGCTACAATGACAAATAAGGACAATGACGATATCCCAATATACATATCAAAATCTATAATTCAGAAAATCGTAAACCAGAGGTATGCAAATATTCCACGTCTTCAAATTCAATACCATCATTTAAGAAGAGATAGATTTGCAGCATGGGCCAGACATACACATTTCGGGTACTTAACCCTCGTTAGTGATCCTCAATCTTAACATTGTAAGATGGCCAAAGAGTGTAAAAGTTGTTATGTCTAAAAATGTACCGAAACATGTAGCAAGATGAGTGGGATATGATGCGACAGGACCTACGTTTTAGAAATTCAAAGAAATTTTGATTACAGAAAATTACGAATGCGTTAAAGAAACGATCAGCCGAAGTTGATCAAAGTTGGCTACATGTGCCCCTATTAGGATAAAACAGGAATAAAAAACCTCCGCCATTAGGAAAGAAGCGGACTCCCATGTGCACAGAAAGAGTGAGTATCTCCTGCTTGATGCACCACCCGTCGCTTCGATTTAACAAGGACAAAAATCTGAAGTGTATGAATTTGATTCATCATTTTTATCTGAGTAAATAAGTCTCAATTTCCACTGGAATGCTTTATCAAATGCAAGAACCTGTCGGGATATAAGCCATCGAGGATCAATAGAATTTATGTTCTATGAATAAATACATCATGCGTTGAAAATATATTACTCTATCATTGACAAGTTCTCTCATTAGCTTTTTGAGTTGCCTTTCTTTGCGATAATTAAAAGATGTTTAATCAGAGAAGGAAGTACTTACCTGCAATTCTTCAATTTATAGCCATACTTCATTAAACAAAAGATTCTGAAGCTTTCTTTTTGCGACAAATTGATTAAACAATGTAAATTTCTTGCAAAGACCTGTTTTAATTCTTTTTTACTTTGTCACTCCATTATACATTTCGTTCAATGTACGGTTAATTAAAACCCTAGCAGCATCGTGGTAATACGTTTTCCATTTACTTATCAAGCAACATATTTACTCTACTACTAAAATTTCTAACAAAATTGCTGCGCCTTATTAAGAAGGAAAATAAAGGTTGCATCATTGAATGATTAAGGTTGCTCACTAATGTTGGAAATTTAAAATGAAATGTCACAAGCCGTTCGAAATTTAAAATTCTTAATTTGAAATCCGGCAAGGGGGAGTAACATATTATGTATACTTGTTTAGTTTAGTTTAAACATATTTTATTTCCGAAAACGAAATGGGATCGTGCAAAAGTTTTAACAACATTACAAACGCCCTCTCCCTGTATACTTGTCTCGAGAAGATCACACACGCATGCGCTTAGAAATAAGGGGCACGTTAAGATAAAAATTAAACATTATAAAAAGATAGAAAGTGAACAAATAGATTTAAGCTACCAACCACCATTGAGGATTCATATCGATCACAGGACTTTGAATTTGTCTGAATGGTCGGTAAATTATTCCACTCAAATATTCAACAATAGAGTGCTACATATACGTCTTTGAATTCAGATAATTGTTCATTCTTACCTTCTGTTTTAATTATAGACTGTTGCGTACTACTATTACTACATCAGACACATAAATAATCCATTCGTTGAAACCTGTATACATGTAATAATCATTTAATCTATTTAACTATATGTTCTATTTTAGAATATCGTAAATGATAATTGATTATTCAATTTGTTACATACAATATTCGGTTAAAGATGAATGAAAATATTTTGGGTTGAGAGAAAACCTTTGTTTAAAGATGGCATATATATCTGATTTCAGAATGAAAAATAATTGATTGAAAGACTTACCGTTTGACATGTTTTTATACTTAACTCTACTCTCTCTACTATTTCAGTGGTTTCAGACTCCAATGTTATTTGCATCCGGTGAGGCAGCAAAGGTAATGACATTGGCATATCCTTGGAATAATGATTATCCATTTTTATTCAATTCTTTATTTAATATTAAATGTAATAGGTAAATGATATCCTACAAGATTGATATCGTCATAAAAAAATGCAAAATAGTCATTTCTTTATTATCGTTGCTTCCGATATTTCATGATGTTTCCTATAGTCTTTTACAGTTTTTCCTACTCACTAAAGATGCCAATTATAAGAAAAATCCAAGATGGTTTGCATCTGCATTTCTTTCCTATATCTTTTTTCATACATTGAGATTACCGGCGTCTGCATGTCAAAATGTCAGATGTGCTAAATGAAGTTAGGGTTTAATTTCAGACAACAATTTCTTACGATATTCCTTCAGATTTGGGAATAACGTTACAGGGAGTGGCTGAGGTCTTATATGATACCGCTTTTTGTTGTGCCTAACGAGGCCGAGTACAATTAGAAATAATTGATGACGGTGAAATTTCAATTTCTTTTTCTTAAAACGATATTTGATGTACAACAAATAAATAACATGAATTTAATTAAAATCTCTTGCGCAGAAACATGAAAAATTTGAGAAAAATCATTATTTTGCAGTAAAACCCCGTAAGGTCTCATTGTAAGATACCATTATCTTTGAGATGACCCCTACATAATACTGAACTGTCAACTTCTATTTTTTTCCCATAACATGAAATATATCATACTGCAATTATATGATCCGAATTTAGTCAAAATACCTTGGGTAGAAGTTCATCATTTTCTAATTAGACACATCCTCGTTAAATATAGCTTGTTAATTCTGCTGTTCATAATTGTAATTTGCATTTGCGATGACCAGTACTTAGTATACCGAATGTTATTTGTCATTAGTCATAGAAATCAATTGCAGGTTTTAATTATAGAAATTGCGGTCATTGGAAACCAACATGAAATTCAGGGAAACTGTGTTAGATGTACATTTATGACGTTTTCAAAGGAATTAAATGATGTCACTATACTTTTACGTCAGATACCTGCACAAATCAAACATAGGAGTGTAAATTCAATTTTACGATGATGTATCATCATAACTGACGAATCCGCAATACGGAAATTCAAAGTCTTTCTATTTTATATAAATTTGCCACTATTAGATTTTTTGGAGTACAATATACACTACGATATTACAGATAACTTTCAATTTTATTTTATAGACAACTGCATGTTTGAATGGTAAAAAGTTATCCAGAATCGATTGATAATGATGTAAAAGAAATTTCCATACAAATTGCAACTTTGAACAAGAGACTGATCACCCTATTTCATTTTCTTTCTGCCTGGGGGACAGTGACCCCACCCCATCCGAGATAAAGAAAGCCATTTATATCCCGATGAGGGAGGCAATGCAGAAAAAAATATGTTCCGTATACAATTGATTTCTACAGGAAAATCTCTCACTTTGTTTCAGTTTATAAATATATTTATTCTCATTATCAGAAAAGGGATTAGGCAAAAGTTATTACAACATAACGCATGCCCCTTCCCTCTTTGACCAAAATATCCGTTTCATCATAAGTAATTAATTCAACCTGACCTTAATATATGGACCATGTTAGCGGTCCTCAATTGTGCAAACTTTTCTTAATTCTGGCATATAAAAATTCGACTTACAGGTGAGATTTTATGTCTTGTCTTAAAAGCTTCTTTAACATTGTGAGTATTGAATTATATGTTTTATTAAAAGGCAAACTGCACAACATATGCGCATTTCAGCAAGTTGTGTATCATCAGTGATGCTCGAGGCCGAGAAAGAAGATCCAAATTTGTAACGAAAATTTACCCTTGCGAACGCGGAAAAAAGTTGAGAAATTCCATTACGTCACAATTTAATTTCGATGTTTGACCGAAGTTCGAAGCTTGTTTGTCCGAGGTAAAAGCATTGTGACGTCACGAAATTCTGCGGTTTTTTCCCCCGCAATCTGAAGGGTCAATTAATTGAAGCAATTTGAAATTATGAAGAGCATAAGATTGAACTTGACCAAAATATCTGCTTATACTAGACTATGTAATCAGGGAGATACTCCATGGTTTTATTTCATTTGAATAGGTTACGGAGCATTTCCAAATATATTTTATGTCGTACTTGCAGATCTCCTTCCTTCTTGCATTTTGACTTGCCAAAACAGATTCCCCTTCATGAATGTAGGTTAGAAAATTCTTATGCCTTTTTTTATTTTTGTTTGACAGGTAATTCGAGGTAAGATACTCTCATATCACTATTAAACGATAATTATAATAATCACCGCTCATGGCAGAGAACTGGGATTTTTTTCATTTTCAAGATTACTTTTAAAAGACAGGTACAGCAAATATAATATGGAGCGTAAGCTTTCACGTTTTCTTTGGTTTCTCGTATTTTGCATTTTGCGAAGTTCAATATTGATACCTCTATCTATGAATGCATCCGCAAACCAATGCGATACAGAGGAACGAAATGAGGGTATCTACAACAGGTCATTTTTCGATTCGGATACTACCCGTATATATACACATTAAAGAAGTACCAAGAAGTATCAGTTATTTAGTCTCATAGTCGAGAAGAATAACCACATCAGGATAACCACACCTTCTGCCATTTCCGTTGCAGATGGCCGTCCTAAGTCGGCACCGGTTGCCCATTGGCCTCGTTGGTTTATGTGGAGTCCTTTGTGTTTGATGTTTCTGTGTTGTGCGTTGACGTTCCTTGTCCCTTATGCGTCTCATTCTGTGCTTGTCTGCTTTGTGTTTTTGCATTGGGTGTTTTGGGGTTTTGCTGTTGGTGCTACAACCGGGTGTTGTTGGAGATCCCCTTCTTTGTTTCATAGTCGCGCAGAATAGGCAGAAGCATTATTATCTTTATCTATAGTATCGGTTACGAATCTCGGAATCAATAACTTCCGAAGTGATACCATGAGCTCGGGGAGTGTCAGCATGTAACACCCGTCACAACACCTACATGGAAACTTGTCAGATTCGGTGATTGTCTCCATGACAATTGTACATATTGATGTACACATGATATATCATTCTAAAAATCCATGAATAATCTTTGATTATGATTGCAAGTATATAAATTAAGAGATAACATACTTATGCCCTAATATTTCGAATAATATATAGAAATTAACAGAAGTCACTCTTACGGTTTCTAACAATTTACAGAAATTACAGAAATCGATCGATTATTTCTCGTGCGCTGTTCTTCTATTAAGGGAAATGTTGGCTAATATGAAAATACATAATTCCTAGTTGAACTTGTTATCGAATTTAATTTTAAATTGGTAAAATATGACAGACATGTAAGCATGGGTTGGAGAGGAAGGGGGTACTGATGACAGAAATTGTCAAATACGGAGAGAAAATTTGCAAAAATGCATTGTTTTAACAAATTCGGTTCTGCATCCGTCCAAAGGGCATGCCCCCATCCCTTCAATCGATTCAGAATCCCACTTGGCCAGAATTGTGTTTTAATGCTATACATCTTTGATAAAAGTGGTATTCTGAACCGTGAGCGAGCGGGGAACAATTTCGTACAAAAAAATCCATTTCCTTGAATTCTATGGGAAAAACGCTTATTTTGAACCACATCTCTGTCTGATTTTGAATAGTTAATCCAACCTGAAAGAAGATTTATATATGATTCAAGTTGCGTTTCATCTAGTATGAATATTTCGAATTTTTACAGCATATTTTCGCCTTATCTTAACAACTCCAGACCCTTCTTTTTTTTGTTTGAAAAGACAAAAAAAAAAAAAAACGGGTTTGTGCAACCGTTACATATACAACTCCATGAAAAATTCAATCACAAAAGCCAAAATCATATTTTGTTAAAAATTACCGCCAAAAGGCTTATAAATTCTTTAAACATTTACTCACGAGAAAAGAAAGAGTGACAAAACCACAGCCCGACAGAAACACAAATGACAACTAAATCTAATGAACAATTTCTTCAGTCCATTACAAGTCGGAATGCATTGCGCTTTAAACGCTGTGCCATGCTTATTTTTACAGTTTAAACATATTCAAATATTAAACCATGCTACACATATAATGCCAGATATAAAGTTATAGCATCCAAGTTAGAAGGAAGCGTAAAGATGATTCGATCTCTCCGTATAATTTAATACAAACGAGACTTTTCGTTCATTTGCCGTGGGATGTTTCGCTACTCATAGTTTCCCGTCTATCACAGTTGGTGGGTGAAGTAAAATACAGATGTTGAAAATGCGAAGACTGTTTATAAAGTATCATGTTCAAGAAGGTATAGAGTTGGAACCCTTCCGTATTATGTATATTCCTAAGGACAAGCCGTACCTAAATACAGCGAAAGATCAGAAACGAAAACCTCCGGAAATAATCAATGCTCTCTTAAGAAGCTGGTCATTTTCGTCTTTCGTCTAATCAATGAAAAAATAGAATAATAAGTTTTAAGAATATAGATAGTACAGATAAGCTTATCTACTTTCTTCAAAATGTTCTTGCATGTTCTATTCATTATTGTTTTTATTATTGAAATTCTTAGTCATTTCATACAAATTTCCACTTCATTACTACAATGAAAAACAAGGAAATAAAGTAATAAATTATTTTATCAGATTGATTATTATATAAAATGTAGATGAACTGCATCGATTTCTTTTGATCTTTTTCTGCTGTACAATCAGTATTTGGTGATATGCTGTCATTCTAACATTATACATCGACTTTGTGCATGTTGTTTGTACCTGGGATATACCATTTGTATTTCTGTATCTTTCATTGTTACAATAAACGGCTTTATAAAATACCACATAAATCCTTTTTGAATATTTGTTCCGTTGGTTGCGTGCACGGTGGTCATGCTGGAGATTCTTTTCTTTCCTTTGAGTAACAAAAAGATTGCTGTAATGTTTTTAGCTCGGATCTTCATGGTCATTGCTTCCTAAACGGGTCCTTTTCGTAAATACAAAACTTTCGTGTGAGATTTCTTTAACACATTAAAAAATAGCTCGGTTGTTTTTCTTGAATTAAGCTTTTCATTTTCGTTTTTTTTTTTGTTTTACTTCCAGTTTCTTAAACATCTTCCTGCGTAATTTGTACATGACAAAATTAAAATTCTTCATGATTACAGGTTATGAAGATGCGATGAAAAAAATTCCAAAGGAAGTAAAGGCACCAGGATCGCAAGCAACCTCAAAATTTTACAACGCTTTACAAAAAGATACAGCCGTTTCAAACGTTATCAGATTGATGCTAGTGGGCCATAGCGGAGTTGGTAAAACAACAATCGCACTGAACTTGCTGGGAAAAATGACGGGAAAAGTAGATAGCACAGATGGCATTGAAGTTTACATAAACCAATGTTTTTACAACATGGAGTCTGCAACATGGCATACAGGAGGTACCTGTACATGTCTTATTTCATAGATTCTCTAGCTTTACGAAAAATGAAAATAACATGGAAATGCTTATTATACAGACATTTGTCTGAAAACAACTGTACTGTATGTCTCTTTGGAACAGCACAGATACCTTTAATAAGCAAAGAGTAACCAAGAAACATAATAATTGCTCTCTAAATTATGATGTATCGATTTGAATTCATGTTTATAGTACATAAATTGGTACATGAACGTTAATGATCATTTTTACATAATGTTTCAAATGTGAATTTCAATTGACAAGATTTTCCTACTGATAAAGTTATTTTGAATCAAGTGACCTTTACCTACATATTTGATCCACTTTTTAAAAATAAGCCGCTTTGCAGGCGACACAAGCATTCTATGGATTGCTATTTCTAAGGAGGTATTGAACACTTGGACGCCAAATTCAATTTTTCTAAAAATTTCTGAAATTATATATTTTCTGTCTGTCCTTGACTATACAAACTTACATTTGATTCTATCCACAGGAACATTTTCTATGAGACTTTGAAATATGCGTGAATTTCTTGATGACGTCATAATATTGAAAGTGTCATTCCAGTTCTCGTAAAGCTATTGGAAATTAACTTTGATTGAACTTCCAAAACATCCATAAATATATTGCACTTACATACGGAAAACTTTAAGGTAAAATTAATTACGTCTTTAACGCAGGCAGGATACTTGAATAAAAGATGACACTGTCGCTAAAAAGAATGCAATTCCGAGCCAATTTACGGTAATTGCTAGTTAATTATTAGGAATCCTGTGGATGCATCTTTGTCAAAAACTATCAAAATTATCAAGAATGTCCAGAGATGATTTCATGATTAAATTGGTAAAATTGAATTTAGGATTAAAATATTACAAGGCTTAAAATTTTCCATTTTTTTTCTTCCAAAATCGTCCATTTTCAATGAAGTGACATCCGCTTTCCTGTAACGTAAATTTGTCATCGAATACACTGTGATGCAGATTAGATTTTCTATTCTATACATGCTAAGTTTCAATGCAATGTATTTTGTAATAATTTTTTATTGCATTTTGAATGTGAAGGTTTGTGACGCCATTATTCCCGATAACGTCGAAATGACGTCGTGGTTTCCTCATAGATAAAACTCCTAACTACATTTCGAAAATCGCCATAATTTCTTCAAATGATGCTGGAAATTATTCACACTTCATCAGGATACTCAAATGCGTATATCAATCAGAGTATCAAATATCTTAAGGGAGTTAAGACTGTACTTTTCCTAGGAAGCGAGAAAACAAATAATGCCGCCGCCATCTTGGTGTTCAAACCCTCCTTAAGTTCTTGGTGATATAACTCCTATGTTTCTTATTTTTTGTGTCAAGGCCTTTATGCTGTTTTTTTTTGTTTGCTTTGGTTCCTGTATTATCCCGATTTTGTAAGCCTTCGAGTTTATGATTTTATGAATTATCGATTTTGTACTGTTTATGGGGATATGGTCATTGTCCAAATTTGTCACCAATATTTTTTATCTTGTGACATTGATCTGGTCCTTCAAAGTACTTTTTAAAAAACAATTACAGTGTGATTTGAATAGTAGGTGATGGGACGATCATATTTTTCATGTGTTTTCTTTATGAAGAGATCTGCATGCTGGCATGCAAACGTTGGACCATGTGACCTGCATTTGAAAACAACTTTACATTTGGACATATTGCAATATATTAAACTCCTGGTGATCATGCACTTTTGTTTTGTTAAGAATAATTTACTTTATTCGCTATAGAAAATAATATAACATTTTGATGGCATCAAAGTGTACTTAAGATAAGCTGCCGCAGGCGACTCATGAACAAACGTTCTATTTTTCCTGAAAAAATCAATATTTCATTTAAGCTGTATTGACATGAGTTTAGTATTTAATCTTTTTATATACAATAATACATGTCTGGTCCATGCTGCAAATTGATCTTTTCTTAAATGATGCTATTTTGAATAGAAGACGTATAACAGTTCATGGCCATCCACTTATTTGGAATCCATTTTATCATCTCGTTAACCTTATTGACCCGATTTTACTTGTTTTCCTTTTTTCATAGGTCGAAAGTTTCACTTCCTTATCCATTTTTTGATTCACTTTGCGTTATCCAATTTGGATCTTCTGTTGGATTTTTTTTTTGTTTGTTTTCTTTCTTACATGTATTTTTGTACCTTTTATACTCCGAACATTGCCATGGAAAGAAACTTACGATCAATTACAATGTAACAATTATAGACAATGATGTCAGCGCGTTATTTCCAAAGTGTTCAGGGAAACTTGCTGAAAAGTAACTAGCATCAACACTGTTGGTATTCAAGCATTCGTAAGATTTGAACTCCGACTAAAAATGACGACTGGACTCCATGATGGGCCCTAGCAAATTACATATTAATGCTTGTTTGTGTGGGTACTCTGCCTTTGGAAGGATTAGTACCCGGGCGTCAGCATTTAGTGCATCACGTGTCGTGGAAAAGAATTTAAAAAGGACCTAACCAACTTTATATATTCTGGAGTTTAGGTCGCCGGGCACCATTCTCTTATAGTCCCCGCATGCTCAACCAATGGAATTCCGAGGTTTATCGTGTGATGCAATCTCTGAATTCCATTGCATTATATTCATTCGGAGAAACAGTTCCAAATTCATAAAAGTAAATGTGTGCTATATATATTTTTGTATATATTTAGTTCTATGTCGAGTTCTATTTTAATTATGTAGCTTGTTAACGTCTTCAAATTAAATAGCATCATTTTAGAACAGAGTTATTGGCAACATGGACCAGATATGCACGTTTCGGGTACTTAACCCTCGTCAATGATCCTCAAATCTAAACAATGTAATATTACCTTTTTCTATCGATGGGGTAATAGCTAGAAAAAAATCTCATTAGACATGTTATATAAAACGATGTTTTTATATAAATGCCTATAATAAACATCGAAGAAGTGCCCGTCAGTTATTCGGTCTCAAAGTCGAAAGGAAAGGCAAAGTCATTTGAATATTTATTGGAACAATTCGAACCCTGGAAGTGAGACCAGGCATCAAAATGTCATTGTTTCCTATATGCATGGGTCACCCGTCGCAATTACGTAAGATTGTTCAATACTTGTACAGGATGTAAAGCTTGGATAGTGATGGAAAAGACTTTATGTGTTACAATTTGAACAAGATGCATAAGAAAAGATAGTCAATGGCAACACCTTATTGAAATTTGAAAAAGCGCGCACTCTTTTGAACAAGGTAATATCTTTATAGGTAAATATGAAAAGACTTTAATAGGCATCAAGGACCTGATTCGGATTGACCTGGTGGATTTTGCTGGCCAGCTGATATTCTACACAACTCATCAGACTTATCTTACCGTTCGAGGTCTGTACCTCCTTGTTTTCAACCTGACAATGGGTCTACATGGAAAAGTAGCTGAGGATGATATCCTTCAAGGAGATAAATCTAGACAACGAAGTGTCATCGGTATGTTGATATTAGTTGAGGTACTTGTACATGTAATAATTAATAGGTTAATAGTGGTTGAGGCAAGCAATTACGTAAATGTACGCGTTGATTAAACGTTTAGGTACAGAAACGACATAAAACAAGACAATAATTGGTTATTTATGTAGCAATGATAAACCGGATTTGAAGAAACAGAAACAAATTAAGAGAGGGCCCATTGTAATCTTCAATATGTGATGAGTGAACGAAAGTTTACTTTATTCATAAATCAATGTTAAAATCTGGTTCATATCAGGTAAGAAGGAAATCGTTTAACAGAAACTGGTTGTAGTCTTTTTAATATGTATCATATTCTTGAGTGAATAAGATATCATTCTTTAATAATGACAAGTATGGATAATGACCATATCCCTGTATACAGCACAAAATCGATAATTCAGAAAATCAGAAACCGAAGGCATACAATATCAGGATAAAACAGGAACCAAAGGAAACAAACAAAAACCTCCATCACATGAAAAGATTCGAACCATCGATATGGGAGTGAGACCAGGTGCCCAGGAAGAGTAAGCATCTCCTGCTTGCATGCAACACCCGCAGCTTCAATTCGGTAGAACTGTCACATCCGGTTACTTCCATTTCGGAAGACATAGAGTACAATCTTTGGTTGGATGGTTCAAATGGTCTATGACAGAATACCATCCACCATTCTGGAGAGTGGGACATCATAGTGTATGACGAGTTCCCCATATCGACCGTAGAACTTCCTCAGTGACGATGTTAGTCGGTCACAAACATATCCCTGACTGAGAGGCTTATCTGAAAGACGCCTAGCTCTCAGAACAAAAATCGTATATTTGGTACTTGCTCTGGCATAGCGTATCAACTGAGATATGAACACGCCATAAGCAGGCGATGAAGGGATGTTGCTACTCAGAAAAGGAAAGTTTGTAATGCTGAAATTGAAGTTGTCACGTTTGTCATAGAGTGAGGTGTTCAAGTGACCATCGCCAAACTGATCGCCACTTCGTAAAAGTAAAACTATGAAAAAATATACTCAAAGGATATAGGACATGCCCACTCCCCGTCCCTTCTCTGTTTAGCCAGCAAATATTCAAGTATAGTTGGCCATTATAGCAGAAAGCTGTTTATAATTACAGTTCACAGTGAGGATACATTTTGTATATCAGTTACGCTAGCATGGCAGATGACCATATTGCCTATCAGTCTGGTTGGTTTATATTTAGTATTCTGAGTTTAACGTTTGATGTCGCCTTTGGTGTTTAGTCATTCTTGTCTTTTTGTTTCACTACTTGCGATTGTTTTCCCCCCCCCCCCCTTATTTGTTTACTATGCCATTATGTACAAATATGGGTGCTTTAGGATCGGTGCATCCGAATTTAGTTTAAGATCATTTCTCTCATTGATGGCTTCTTTAGCACAATTTGACGAACCAATAACAAACACTACATGTACATGTATGTGTTTCTCTGATTTCTAGATATGTGATATCTGGTTGTTTTGTAAGTGAGATTTTTTTCATTTTGGCCACTTTCGAAAGTTCATTTGTCCAACCTATTTACGGATGTCAAAATTCGAATCATTCAGAAGATAAATATTTTTTTCTGTAGTTATTATGATACTTAGAATGTGTACGAAACCACATTGATTAATGTCAATACCACGATCATAAACATATTTTGTACGAAGGTTATTCAAATACATAGTGTAGTCCTTTGTGCATATATGATTGTTCTTATTACGTTCGTGTCTTTGTTAAAAGGCCATTAGGAGCGCTGGCAATTTTACTAACCTGACGCGTGTATGACGTGTATACTCCTTTTTGATTACTGCGACGATACGATATATAGAATCTTAATGTTATAATTGATTTTCGTCGATTATTAAACATGAGGTTAATAAACTTATTAATAAACAACATCTCTTCGACATTATTGTCAAGCAAACTTCACATACTTTGATGACCGGAGCTTATTTAACGGAAGGAATGCAACAAGGCATTAAATTTTAGGGAAGATAAATTATGAATTACATGCAAAGCCATTAAGGTATTCACATTAACATTTTGAGTTTCCTAAACGAAAAGCTCTATTGAGCGTCGTTCGTCCGTCCGTCGTCCTAAACTTTCCCCTTTTCGACTTCTTCTCCAAAACAACTCGGGAAATTTTGATGAATCTTGGTTTGCTTGAAGTGCGAAAACGTCTCTACCTAGTCTGTTCATTTTGGCCGTATTCGATTAGCGATGAATCAGGGTTGGATTAAATATGTCAAAAAGGGTATCCCTCTTTAAATAATATTCTCCAGAACCGTACATGGACTGAAAAACTTAAGGCATCTGGTCAGGATCAGGAAGGGTGTATTATTCTATTCTGTCAAGTTTGTTCATTTGGTTAAAATCCCATAACTTATTTTTGACGCGTTTTTATGTCTTTTTGGACTTAATTATTTCAATGCAAGAATGTTTTTTTTTCTTTCTTTTGTCTCTTGGTTAAATTTACTTTCATTTTGGTCATAATAACCTAGAAAGAAAATGTTTTATCATCTTGTACTATTGATATTTTTGACTTCAAAAAGGGAAGAGTGTTTTTAGTTTTAACTTCTCTCCTGAAATCACATACTATTTAAATTTTTTATCAAAAGAAAATTTACTTTAAAAGAATTTGTAAAATATCAACTTTTGGATATTTAATGGTTTTAAAATTTGTTTTATAGGTATCTTTTCCAATTTCAATGGACCGAAAGATAGTGGGACAATTCTCATCGGGACAAATTTTTTTTTTATTTCATTTCTGTTACAATGTGTTGTTGCACTTCAAAAATGTCGAGTTATGTCACTTTTATTACCATGTTGTTTCAAGCATTATACAGGTTTAAATCACATAAGTCTAAGCCTCAGGTGAGAAATGTCGCCCCCAGGGCCTCTTGTTTTCTATATATTATATCATCTGGACATAATCAAAATACTTTTGATGGCATTCTGAAAAAAAATTCTTCTCCGTCTTTGATGTTTACGACAATAGAGCCTACAGATTTTTTTTAAAACTTTATTCCCTCTTCATCAAGTTGCATAATAGAATGTATTTCGGTTATTATATACATGATAATTGATACTTTATCTTTTACAGATTATCTTGAGTACTGGATATCGACTATTGTAACATATGCAACGGGGGAACATGGCAGTTTTCCCAGGATTATTCTTATTGGAACCCATAGGGACAAAGTCAAGGTAGGAAGATAAAGTTAAGATTGCTCAGTATTGTGCATTCTTCGAGACCTCTTGATAATGGGAAAAAATAAGGGTTGTGCGCACGTAATCTGGATACCCACATCAGTGCTACTGACATGGCAGATCACCCGCCAAAGTAAAAACCGATTGCATATTGATCTCTTTGCGTAATAGGAAATGTGAGAAGGTTGTGCACACATAATCCGGATAACCACACCGTCTGCTTCTGTCGGCTCCGATTACCCATTGATCTTCTTGATTTATGTGTAGTCATTATTGTGTGATGTTTCTATGTAACGCGGCTTTCCTTGAACCAATTTTGTCTCTTTCTGTGCATGTCTGCTTTGTGTTTTAGCAGTGGGTGTATTGGAGTTTTGTATGCGCTGCAACCGTGTCTTGCTGGAGATCCGCTCCTTTTGGTTTATATGTAGGGTCATTTTGTTTGGTGTTTCGATGCTGTAATTGTAGCTCCTCGTCCCTTTGTTTTCCATAAATGAGTGGGTTAAGAAATAAGAACTAGCCAGTCTCGGTTTATTGTCCAGTAATTTCCCCGAGTCGCATAAACCAATCAAATTATCACTGAGCCGCGAAGGCGCGAGGTGATTATTTGATTGGTTGGTGCGAGGATAGTAATTATTGGACAATAAACCACGGCTACCTAGTTGTTATTTCTATCTAATATATTCTGATTATAACAGACGACAAGTATATTGCTGCTGTAATATATATGTAGTTTTCAGAAAATGAGCGCTTGGGAGTATGCGCGTGAGAAGGTGTGGCTTATCTTACCATGGATATGTTGGAGAATAGACAATGAAGAGCTCTACATAACATTTAAATTCTTTTGTATCTTAATTTTCCCGGCGAATTGATGCTTTGCATCAATAGTTTTCTTATGTCTTCTCTAAAGAGGATTGGACAGGGCCCATCATGGAGTCCCGTCGTCAGTTCGAGTGCAAGTCTTAATAATGCGCTGGTAAAAGTCTAGATTTGTCAATTACCAAGCATAGTGTCCGTCTGGTGACATTTGGATCATATTCACGATAAAAAAGGCGTTTGATGATTTTGACGTATTTTCGATGGCGATGCTGTCTACCTTTGATCCTTCCAATTTTGTTTATTATGTGATAAACGTCTTCAAATTTAATAGCATCATTTAAGATCTGATAAATTTACAGCATGGACCAGGCATGCACGTTTCGGGTACTGAACCCTCGTCAGTGATCCTAAGTCTAAACAATGTAATATACATCACCATAAAAGGCAGTTTGAGTCATACCCAAAGTAATGTACTCTGTTGCTTGTAAAGATCCTAATTTTAAAAAGGGTTGATTGTATATTTTGTCAAATTTCCAGAAACTCTGAACTTGTTTATGAAAGCGGATACCTTGACTTAAAAGTTTCTTGGTATTTTGTAAATTTCTGCCATGAAAATCCAAAATATTAGTACATGCTCTAGCGAATCGGATGAGCTGTACTATGCAAATGCCGTATGACGGTAATCTTGGAACATCACCGTCAAGCCAGTGGAAACTTACTATGTTGAGTCCAAAATCATCCCTTTTTTCATATACACTTGTGTGAATCTTTCTGTTTACAATTTTGATATTAGGTGCAAAAATGGTGTTTCTGTGTTTGTAACGTTTGCCTTGTTAAGCGTAAATTCTTGTGGATACATTTCATTCTTATATAATTCAAAAACAGTATTGTCAATAGTAAGAATAATATCCAGATACCTAGAAGAAGGGAGGAAATCTCCAACAAGACCCCGTTGCAGCATCAACAGCAAAACACCAAAACACCCGATGCAAAAACACAAAAGACGAGTACAGCACGACAAGTATTATTGAAAAATTGAAATCATTAAATTTTCTTTGCTTTTGACGATTTTGAATAAATTCTTTTTCTCAAGGGTTTAAAAATAAAATTATGATCGCTGAGCGATATAAGTCCTTTACCGGCATAAATTTATGTCTTGCATCTCTGCCTAAAACTCTTCAATTAAACATGAATTCAAAGTTACTGTCGATGCAGCTCAATTCAGAAATGAGAAAACTGAGTTTTAATTTCCTTTATCGACATTTTTTCCACTAAAAAATCATATTGTGGATAGATCTCGATCTCTTGTAAATGTATGTCTGTAATACTCAATTCTACAAGTCATGAATTTTGCAAGAAAGTAGGGGAGAAATCAATTAATCAAGGGGCATAACTCTTCGGAAAATAGGTCAAGCATGAATAAATAAAATTTCGCTCTATATCTATCTAAGACTAAGCTGTGAATCACATTTCACCTGAATATCCCTATTTGTTGCAGAAATAAATCAGGAAAACTGAATTTTGAAAGTCATCAAGAGGCATAACTCCTCCCAAAAATAGGTCAAGCGTGACGAGAGTCTAACTTACTTTGTAAATATCCAAGACTGTGTATCAAATTTCACCCGAATATCTCTATTTGTTAGAGAAAAAAGTCCGTAAAACTGAGAAAAACTTAATTTTGCATGTCATCAAGGGGTATAACTCCTCGAAAAATAAGTCAAGCGTGACTAAAGTCAAATTCGCTCTGAAACTATCCCAAGCCAAACTGTGTATCAAATTGCGCTTTAATATTCGTATATGTTGCAGAAAAATTCCGGAAAACTGTCAAAAACTGCATTTTGGAAGTCAGCAAACCTCATAACTCCTCATTAAATAGACCAAGTGGGACGAAAGTCGATCTCGCTTTGTAACTATTGCAAACCAAGCTTTGTATCAAATTTCACATTTCATATCTGTAAGTGTTGCAGAAAACGTCCGGAAAACTTACAAAAACTGAAATTTGCCAGTCATCAAGGGTCATAACTCTTCGAAAATTAGGTCAAGCATAACGAAAGTCGAACTTGCTCTGTAACTATCCAAGGCCAAGCTGTGTTTCAGCGCCGTGTGTCAAATTTCATCTGAATATATCTATTTGTTGCAGAAAAAAAAGTCCGGAAAATTGAAAATTCGACAGACACTCTGACGGACGGACGGACAGACCGAGAGGAAACTAAGAGTCCCCATCGGCGTTGCCAGTAGGGGACTAATACATCTGCAACAAGAGGCGCATAGTTAGTACCCATAGGAATTCCTACAACCTGTTTGTCAAGATCCTCACCAAATCTAACATAAATATAGACAAGGCATTAGACAGGTCACTACATGTCCATGATTTGCATGATTTGTAGTCTAGTTGCTTGATGTTTGTATTGATGTATAAACTTTAACTTTCTTTCATTATAGGATGAGTCAGATTTGCAAGCAATTAAAGAAAGCATACTGACAAAATTTGACCAAATGGTAAGGTCAAATCAGCTTGTAGTTCGTTCAGACCTTTTCATTAGCTCCGAACCAATGACCGAGAAAACAAGGTCAACGATACGAAACGTTATATTGGAACAGGGTATGCTATACCCAGAGTTTGGTGAAAGGGTTCCTAGATCATGGATCGCATTGCAGGAGCAGCTGAATAAGCTCAAGAGAAAGGGTTACTGTATAGTAACGATGACTGATCTACAACACCTGAATAGCGAATTGCTTAGTCCTCTTGAAGAGGAAGAAATAGATATCTTCCTAAGGTATCTACACAGTATCGGCTATATTCTTCATTTTCCATCCCCATCTCTCAGGGAAAATATCATTCTTGATCCAAAGGTAGTCATTGATGCCATGAGGTCCTTCATCACGTGCAAGCGATTTATACAACGCACGAAAACAAGCGAAATTTATTTGCGTATGAGAGAATCTGGATACGTCCGAAAGGCAGATATCCTCAGAATGTGGAAAGAAAAGGAAGTATCACAGTATGGTGATCATTTGCTTGCGGTGATGAAAAAGCTTGATCTACTGTGTGAGCCTACGATCTACCAAGGCGGACAAAAAATGCCATCAGATGTTTTTGTCGTACCAAGCATGATCACAGCTGTTGCTCCGGTCGTTCCAGTGGCGGGAGTCTCCGAAGACAGACAACTGAAAATTGTTCTTTCTTCTGAAGCGATTCTTCCACCTGCAATTTTCCATCGACTTGTATGTTCTTGCCTGGCACTGTGGACGATATACCAAGGTAGTTTTTACCAAGGATTGGTTGTTCTCAATGCTGGAAGGCAACACATCATGGAAATCAAAGATGGAGATAATCAGATATGTATCACATTCTCACATCTTCATACGACAAGAAGCCCTGACGTTCAGCTGTGTTTCGCCATAAAACAATTTCTTTCCGAGACAATGGATCGCATTCTAGACATCTACAGCACATCGTATAGAAGGCCGATCACTTGCAAAGCTCTAGGCCTGGATGCACTCACCGATCGCTTACGTGTTGTAAGTTTTATTAATTACAATTTCAAATAATTAAAGAAAATCCTCGCAAATCACTTAATTGCAACGAAAGCACGAATACAAAAATGGTGATAATGATTCTGAAAATACAAAGTGGAATTTGAATTAAAAGCTTAAGGCGGCAAATATATACAAACCTATTTAAGATCGAGGGTAGACTGTTTTTACTTCATGTCTATATGTACCTTACATCAAATACCAATGTTCAATAATACCGAAAGCACCACGTGGAATCGAATATTTTGGCCTTTTGTCATTTTTTAAATTCTATTTTACAAAACTGATGAGCTGTTGTAGTAGGACAATGTCTAATTAATCAATCAATATCGTCTTGGTATAGGAAAAGTTCATAGTTTCTGCAAACACTTCAAAAGTTCGTCGTTGAAAGAAACTTGCTTGATCCATCATTTATTTTGACGAACTCTTAAAGTGTTTGCAAGAACTTTACACTTTTCAGATATATAAACGATTTGAACTCACATATTAGGCATTGCCCTACTGCAACGTCGCATTTGTTTTGTGCAGTATCACTTTAATGATGGAACAAACAAGCAAAGCCTCTGTAAGGAATCATAACATAATACATTTTGATTCCTCGCGGTGAAAAGACGTAGCAGGATGGGCGGATTATGATTTCAAAGTTCCCACTTTCAGAAAATTCCAGAATATTTTGTGTCATAAATTTTCGAAAGCATTTGAAGAAATGATCAAACGAAGTTTATCTTACTCGGCTGGATGTGCCAACGGAGACTTCTGGCCCACTAGCAGTGACACTCATCAAGTTAGATTATATAAGATAAAGGTAACTTGATCCCTGTAATAACTAACTTCAAATACACAATCTTATCTATTCTGTAAAATGTCACGCGAACCAATTATTGTAACATACACAGCGGCCTGGTAAACACAAATGGACCAAAATCAATTTCTCAAAACTAAGTACTGTTTAAATTTGAATAATAAAGAACATACCTAAATTGACCTTTAATTTTACGGATTTTGATCTGGGTTTTTTTTTGGTGATAGGTATACCTATTTTTTAAATTAAATTTATTACCAATTAGCAATACTAAATTTAATGAAATACCACACAAACTCTCTATTTTGAAAATAGAGAATCGATGGTTCGATCATTTTGTTTTCGTCAATCCATCTGTCGCGAAGATTGGGATTGTTTAACAGTAAATTTTCAACAGGCTACTAAGTGTGTGGCCATGCAACAGGAGAAAACACAACAATATGTCTTAAACTTTATCAGCTTTTTACCAAAAAATAAGAATTACCGAAACGTGTTTCATTTGAGATTAAAAAATGGAATCTTCAACAAGAATCGGTTGCAGCATTTACCGCAAAACACTGAAACACTGAAACATCGTCTTTTATGAAAACATAGAAAAGACATATACAGCAAGGCACAGCGAACTGAATATTAAACCATATTCTAATGCAACGTCTATGTAACGTCGATTTTCATTGGTTGTTTGCTCCTTAGTTACGGCTGTAAAACGAAAACATACTATGCTTTGACGTTGCTATCGTCACATTTCGACTTAAATAGATTGCAATAGAATAGGAATAACTAGATATTGACGTTACGGTAAATGCTGATTTTACGGTCGCAAACGTTTTTCTAGCAAACATAACGTCAAAAACGACGTATTTACCTATTTTGAATCTTCGACGATTTTATTTTGAATTTAAATAAAAAAGATATGTGACATGAGGAGTGTTTCTTTTTTCGTCGGGTGTATATTTCATACAAGAAATGTTATAATATTTATTATTGGTATATTAATGTAAACGTTTTCAAATTGAATAGCATCATTTAAGATCAGATAAATTGGCAACGTGGACCAGACATGATTATCGATTTTGTACTTTGTATGGGGGAGACAACAATGTACATCTATGAATCTGTCATTTTCTAATATTAGGACACTTCGGAAAACAAGAATGACGAAAGAGTAAAACCCTGCACATGTATCGGTGAGTAAAATTCTGCTTGTCTCTCTGTCTGTATTTCAATCCTACTACATGTTAGTTTCTTTATATATTTCAGAATGGCGAAACATTATAAAAAAAAAAAACAAATTAAGCATCCAAATCAGCTAAAGAAGCAAACAAGCAAAGTTCCGGAGAACGTTACATCTGAAGCAGTCATGAACCAATTCAATTATGTATTGAATTCAGTCAAAAACCAATTCAATTATACATTGAATTCAGTCATTAACCAATTCAATTAATATATTGAATATTACTAAATTAAATAAAAACGGAAGGATAACGTTTACCATCATTTAGAATTCAAACTATATTCTGCATTCAAAAGTGTATGACAGAACGATAAATAACAATATAATTATGTAATGAACATATTTAAGTTTGTTCAAGATATACACTTGATTTATATGTTGTTATTCTGGCCTGAAATCTAGATTTTTCTTATTTATGAATTAGCACTTCTAATCATTTACTTTGTAGAGAATCCTGATGAACCACTCAAGGATATTCATTTGATGAGAATTGCAGACAAGTTACAAAGAGTTCCCTTGACTGTACTCTGCTCAGCTTTTTTAAACGACGCTTCTTTTGATCAGGAGATAGAAAACAACTACAGAGGTTTCCAACAGGACGTAAAATCGTTCTACGTACTCCTAGAATGGAGAAGGCGACAGAAAAGCAGATCTAGCTTTGACGAGCTTGGAAATCTGTTTGAGGAACATTTGGAATATGTTGACAAGCATATTATTTGTCAGGTAAAACATAGCATTATAGAAATAAAGCAACACAACAGAAATCAATATGTTAAATTTTATAACTAAGTACACGTTCAAGTACTTACGATGAATGTAACTCTTACATCAAAATACAGAATATCATGTACATGTATTACGCACTGTTTATACCTTTTCCTACCTACTACGGCAGTCACGTCGGTCAATAACGTAGAACGCCGTATGATTTAGTTCAGTTTTTATCTTGGTATTCAAGTTATGTTAAGTCCACGTACATCCAAGGTATCTGGAAACTGCTGAACCTCATACGCTTGACGGCACAAGTAACGTTTAAACCCACGGCTTATTATGTTCTGATAGGACCTGTCACGCTTTTCTAAGTTCCAGTTGAGTTTGCCACGTGCATCACTTTTTGTTTATGCCCATTGCGACAAACCGTGACCGTCGGGAAGAGGAGGTTCAAACAGCTGCAGAAAAGGGTTTGGCGTGTTGTAGATGTACTTTTTTGCTAGCTATAGCAACAATTGAAACAAACCGTTTTAATTCCGAGAAACACCATTATTGAACATGACGAACGACTTATAATTTACTTATCTCTCAATGAGAAACCGCGGTAAACCGTAGTTAAACGCGCATCTACCATAAACTTAACAACGCAGTAGTAGCTAAACTAAAAGAAACCTGAGAGACCTTACCGCAACTTAACTAGGGACGTAAGTTACCGGTAACACTTTTGGTTTCCGTCCCGCTACGGATGCTGTCCCGTTTTGTCACTTACTGTCATATTTCGTTGCGTTCGACCTTTTTAATACCGTCTTTTAGAAGGTCACATGCGCCCAAGGCTGCCGTTGCAAATGTTATGACAGTTTAAACATATGCCCTGTCAGCCCCGGCAATCTCGGCTAGTTACGTTTGTCGAATCCGTTCTGTTCTGAAGAAAAATCAGAAACCACTTTCAGGAATGAATTACATGATGTTACGTAACTTCCATTTGCTAAGAAAGTTGTTG
Organism: Pinctada fucata; assembly: GCA_028142955.1. NCBI lineage: Eukaryota > Metazoa > Mollusca > Bivalvia > Pterioida > Pteriidae > Pinctada > Pinctada fucata. Next base: position 45,418,399 of record AP027106.1, read on the forward strand.
ATTTTTTTAAGATAGTAAGATAATCAGTGTCATAATAACGTGAAGTAATTACAGCGGAGCACACACCTACGAGACAAGGAAATGAAAGAGACAGGCCAGGCAATAAAAACGCTTATAAGTTAGCATATTTCATTTCAGTAGCAAACTCGATTTTTACTTTTATATACATGTATGGGAGTGTCTAAACGTTCCACTTTAATCGCATAATTATGACTGTATTGTTTTCATTTTTCATTGCTTTCCTTAAATGTAATGTAAACTTTATTCTCAGAGTGGACTTTAGTAAGCATTGAAAAAAAATTATGAATCATCAATTTCAATCACGTCTTTGTAAAGGCAGGAGGGTCATCAAGTATAATGGACAATTTATAAAGGAATTTGTAAAGGAATCTGAAACATAATGACTGTGTTTTGTATTCGGTTTTGGTAGTGATTTATTGATTATTTTTATATGGATTTTTTGAACGAATATCTACCAGATTGCATGTTATCCGTTGCTTGTTTTTACATGCAGAGCAAATGTATAAGTTCGCGTCCATTTACAATTGTGATTTGTCTAGTTTCAATTATGTTTGCTGGAGGATCTCATGTTGCTGCTCTGATGTAAAGTAATAGTCATCGACAATCGCAAAATCGTCGCCTACGCGTCACAATTCTAATGACTTGAAACTGGATAACTAACGGGTAATTCTTCGATGTTTATCGAAAGAATGTCATTGTATTACAATCAACTTAAGTTTGCAAGTACGCACCAATGTTAAATATTTCAAATTCTATTTGCTACGCTTCTAAAATACCCAACATAAAATCCAAAACCATTGATATGAAACCTTTTAAAATGAGAAATAGAGCGAGACAAATTAAACTAAAATCAGCTGATATGGTAATTATCCATATTTGTCATTAAATTCGTTTCCCTTATGTTTCTGTTCCTTTTCATTAAATTCCTTAGATAAACTTTCTTGTACTAATGCGTCTCTTTCTCTGCGTGTCTTTTTTGTGTTTTACAGTGGGTGATTTGGGAGGTTGCTGTTGGTGCTGCAACTAGGTGTTGTTGGAGATCCCCTCCTTTCTTTAATAATGTCGAAGGGTTCCAACTCTATACCTTCATGTAGAAAATAAAGTTTCGTTTCAATCGCACTTACTTTTTTTTGTCTCTTTAGAATCATTTGTTTTGTATTTTGTTCAAATTTCCAAAACTCTTAAGCCTCTCCATTGTGATTTTTGGAATCTGGTTTCGGCGTCTGTGTTTGACTTTCATTCACTCATAATATGTTTGGTACTTGACTGATAAATATAACCCGTTATCTAAATTTGTCACCTTTTTACACTCAGTCTGGTCTTTACAAGTTATTCATTAGAAGGGAAGGGGATCTCCAACCAGACCTGGTTTCAGTACCAACAACAAAACAACAAAACACCAAAAACAACTGAAGCGAAAATGAAAAATGAGAAGACGCGTACAGCAAGAGACGAAAAAGAGGCATACGGCATAGAAACATTCATAACAAAAGACTACACTTAAAGCAACACAACCAATGGGCAACCGGTGCCGACTTCGGACGACCATCTGCTACGCAAGTAACAGATGGTGTTGTTATACATTAATAGATAGTGTTGCCCTTTCTTATCTCATTATGCTGTGTTAATGTCACCTTCCACTCATGATTTTTTTTTTGGTTATTTCTGGTTTGAAAGTGTTTTTGCACTGGGTATTTTGGGGTTTTGCTGTTGGTACTGCAACGATTGTTGTTGGAGATTCCCTCCATTTTGTATTTTTTCATGAATTTATACATTTTTGTCTTTTGATTATGATTTTCGTGATTCCCAGTTTGGATTTTGTGTTTAAGTAAAGCTTTCATATATTGAAGCAAACTTTCAAAATTCAGTTTGAGGAGTTTGGATATATATTATTTGGTAGCAGCCCATTTTCAAGTGATGTAACGTTCAGTCTTTTTTTTATTCATGTATTTTTCATGAATTTATACATGCATTCCTTTTGATTGTGACTCTCTTGATTCTGATTTCTTAGTTTGTGTTTGACTTTCATTCATTAAAGTAAACTTTCAAACTTCATTTCCAGTAGTATATATATCTTATTTGGCAATAGTCAATTTTCATGTTCTCGAAATAGACCGTTAAAAACCTTTGATTTTACACATCAGAATACGGACATAAAGTACCTTCGTAAATTTTAAATTGTTGCGTCATTATCGAAGGTATTATTCTATATTCCAGCGCTTTGTATGTGACGTCAAAATAGAAAACGTCGCAATACTTTGGTGACGTCAAAATAGAAAACGTCGCCAAAGTATGTGATGTCTAGCTATCACATGAAACATCTTGGAAATCATCTATTGAAATGGATTTACGCAAAGCTTCGACAATATTGAAAAAAAAAAACATAATTTAACTTCAGATATATATTTATCTGTCCATTTCAGGCAATGAGAGAAGAGCCATGCAAAGGTAGGGTTATTTCACAGTTATAGTACTGAATGAAAAGCAAACTAAAGATACATGAATGTTGTTTTAATTTGTAATATGCATCCGAGGCTTGCTGGATTTCCCCGTCTTTCTTTTCTGGGCTTCTGGCATTAAACTGTGAGTTTCTTGTTTTTGATGTTCCTTTCATTGTCCTGAAGCATCATACCCCACCCATTCTGCTACATTGTACGTCTTTCAGTACATGTTTGGACTTAATAATTCTCAACCTCTTTGGTAATATTACATTGCTTAGATTGAGGATAACTGATGTGGGTTAGGTATCTGAAACGTCTGATTCATGCTGTAAAGGAGTAGGTGCGGTTACCTGCCATATCGGCCCTATTTCAAAGTTGATCTTATATCCATAATATTCTAGCTTATAAAAGGTCAAATGTATGGTAAATCCAAATCAGAGAAGCCTTTTTTGATTTCACTGTCCTATACAGAATAATACGTCGCTTAAAACGTTGGAAATATCAACAAATGAGCGAGAATTCGATACAAATTTATAAATTCAAGTATCTACCCAGGCCTTGCCCATGATAAAGTTTGATCGGCCTTTTAATTTGCATAAAAAAAATTGGTTGGCGAGGCCTGCATCGTAGATGAATTGTGAAGATTTGTGTATAAATTGCGATGATTTTTCCTTGTTTTGCGCCATTCAGGGCAAATGACGTCAGAACATGACGTCATACATCATGCGCGTGACGTTATTAGGGCTCAAAATTATGACGCCGTATTTACTCAAACATTAAACATTGCAAAAAGTGATAATTATTAGTTCGCTTATCAAATGTATTTTCCGTCATTATAGGGCCGATATGAGGGATTAGCGCACGTAGTCCTTTATTTAGTCTTAAATGATGCTATTGAATTTGAAGACGTTTAACATTTGTACAACTTGTAAAGTGTCACTGATGGTGGAACAGGAGTCCCCTATGATGCTATTGAGTGCTGGAATCCATTACATTAAATTGATTTCTTAACATATAATACCAGAAAAATATTGATGCAAAGCATCAATTCTACGGGGAAATTAAGATACAAAATAACTGTAATTACTCATGTGTAAATACTGTAGAATCTAAATATGGAATATTTTTATACATGAATGGATGTTAACACTCCCCCCCCCCAACACACACACATATACTCCCCAAACGCTCTGAATATGTCTTCCGTCCCTTCCGTCCCTTTCTAACATGCTGGTGGACCGGGAGTCCCCGAGGGCACATGTAGCCAAGTTCGATCAATTTTCTTTTGATCGTTTCTTCAACGCATTCTATAATTTCTGTTATCAAAATTTCTTGGGGTTTCAGTGGCATGGGTCCTGTAACATCATGTCCCACCCATCCAGCTACGTCTTTTGGTACCCTTTTTCGACATAGTAACTTTCACACATTTTTGGTATATTACATTGTTTAGATTTAAGGATCACTGGAGAGGGTTGAGTACCCGAAGCGTGCATGTCTGGTCCATGCTGCCAATTTATGTGTTCTTAAATGATGCTATTCAATTTAAAGATGTTTAACATGCACAAATTATATATTTACCTCGTAGTCCCCCTACATATTGACTTGATCGGGACTATGAGAAAATGAAACAACCAGAGCCGCCTCTGTTGTTTTACCTAGTTATTAAGCAGAAAATCAGTATCCTTTAATCTACCACAGTATATTATGTACCATAATCTCATTTGTAATGTATACTAAACAAAACGAAACGAAACAAAAACATGCATAATGTAAACAATTGCAGTTTTCGTCATGGTCATTCATAGATTACTTGACCTCTAGGAAAATTCCATTTTATCATAAATTAACTTGACCAATCAAAATCCATTCTCAAGGTATATTTGCGGGAAAAGAAAATCAATAACTGCTACTTCCGAAGGGGGGAATAAGGGGAAACTTCTAAAAAGTCCCCATCAAATTCTGTTACCATGTACAATCTTGTCGTTTTTGTATTGCATTTATGATTAGATGACAACTAATCAAACGAATATTGCAAAATGGGTGCGAACTCGAGACTGCTTCTCGTATCAGTCAATTAAGTATCCCGATATTGTCTCCCACTTTTACTATACACAATCGGAAAAGCCGAGGCCATCTCAGAATTGTTCATGCGGATTACCTTTTATTTCCATATGTAGCATGATAAAGCTAAAGATATTCCGCAAGACCCTGTGCGGAAGCACAAAGGGATAAAAAATGAACGCCGGGCTCGTGCCTGCCCTTAACAATAAATTAGGAAGCCTATGTCTATGAATGAGCTTAACTACTTAGGCCAAAGTATGCATTGAGAGTTGGTAATACTATATAGGAAAACAATCCATCTGATGCAGCAATCCATCGTCAGATAATAAGAGTTTGTTTGATAAGGTACCTGGTCCTAATAAGGCAAATGATAGTGATAAGGTACCTGGTCCTGATAGGGTGTCTTATTGAATCTGAAGACATTAAACATCTGATAATATTACCGGTACAAATAAAGTATCTTGTCGTCAATTAGGAACCTTGTCCTGATAAGATACGTGGTCCTGGTAAGTTGTTAGGTTCTGATAAGGTACATTTGTAACTGGTCCTGATAAGGTACCTTGTCCGGATACGGTACATTGTCTTGATAAGGTATTTGTTCCTGATAAGGTATTTTTCCTGAAAAGGTACCTCGGTCTGATAATGTAAACTGTCCCTGATAAGGTACCTTGACCACATAAGGTACCTTGTCCTCGTGAGGTGCATGGTCTTGATAAGGTTTTTGGTCTTGATAAGGTAAGTATTCCTGATAAGGCATTTGATCTTGATACGATACCTGGTCATAATAAAGTACCTGGTCCTGGTGAGATACCTGATAATCATAAGGTTTCTGGTCCTTGGTAAGGTTGCTGGTCCTGATAAGGTAGCCGGTCCTAATAAGGTATTGGCTCTGATTAGGTACCTGGTTCTGATAAGGCATCTTGTAATGATAAGGAAACTGGCGACGTAATAAGGTAGCTAGTTCTGATAATGTACCTGATCCTAATAAGGTACCTGGTCCTGATTAGGTATATGTACCTGGTCCTGATAATCATGTCGAAGGGTTCCAGTTCAATAAGGTACCTGGTCCTTATAATGTACCTGGTCGTTATAAGGTACCTAGTCCTGATAATGTACCTGGTCCTAATAAAGTACCTAGTCCTGATAAGGTAACTGGCGACGTAATAAGGTACCTTGTCCTGATAATGTACCTGATCCTAATAAGGTACCTAATCCTGATAAGGTATATGTACCTGGTCCTGATAGAGATGTCGAAGGATTCCAATTCTATAAGGTACCTGGTCCTGATAATGTACCTGGTCCTAATAAGGTACCTAGTTCTGATAAGGTAACTGGTGACGTAATAAGGTACCTGGTCCTTATAAGGTACCTAGTCCTGATAAGGTATATGTGCATGGTCCATATAGGGTGCCTGGTCCTGATAATGAACCGGTCCTGATACATATAACATTCTTGGTCCTAATGAGTGGTCCTGTCTCCATTTGGGGCTAGTGGTTGCCTTGCTAATCGAGAGTTACACAATTTTGCCATATTATTTGACATTTTATCTCCTGAACAACGAATGGTACCTCGTCTCTAGTATATTTTTTCAAACATTCTAAGGATAAAACTAAGATGAGTCCTATTGTAGAAATTAAAACATTCTCTTAACCGTCTTTCATTTGCGGCGTCTGAAACTCTCGAACGAGAGTGAAGCAACTGGTTATCAGCGATTTATTTTCGTTACATCGTATGTTCGTACCTTACTACACCTGTCTAAGGACACATTCGAGGCGTTTTATATTCGCGAATCGAAAGACCTCGCTCGCAAATATCGCGAAAATAAGAAAGTTTACAGTATTCTCCTTCTATCGTCAGCAGTTCTTAGAGCATACTTAATCGACACGTTTTTTCTGCGATCACTAGAGCCGAGCTCGCTTCGCGAAACTCGCCAAAAAAGGTTTACAGTATTCTCCTTCTATCGCAGCAGTTTTATAGCATATTTAATCGACACGCATGTAATGGAAAATAATAAAAAGATCATGTGTTCTACGTGTAAATGGAAAAAAGCATATCCTGCTTTCGTGATGAGGATTCCTAAAAAAAAAATAGTCATACATAAAATGAAATAAATTTGTACTTCTTGAATATAAAGTGATCGTATACATAAATGTTAAATGATGCAATATGTGCAAATGCATGGTCTATTTTGTGTTTGTGTATGTTTATTATCCTTTCTACTTTTGCAGTTGAAAACCTGGATCATGCCGTCTCCCTTTCGAAGGTGTATCCGGAGTTTCTCGACTCGATTTCACAAAGAATAACGTTCAAGTACATACACTTCGGCTTAGAGCTAGGAGTTCAACTGAACGACATAGAACGTCTACGATTGGACAAGAATTCTACTCTGGAAATATTTCGAGGTATACTTTATCAATGGTACCATGATCAAAAAGAAGATGCCACAGTCTTACAGCTCGCAAGAGCTTTTTGCCGATGTGGCGATAGAGATATGTCATGGATGAACGGTGAATATGAATTCCAAAGTGTCATGCAAGAAGAAGAAGAGACCAAATCTCAATCAGCAAAGTCAAAATGTAAGGTATCATGAAAGAATCATTTAATAAGTCGAAGGCACTTGTAGTTATAAAGAGGGAAATCTAACACAGTTCATATACCATGTTCACGACAGAGATAGACGGTGTAGAATATCTGAAAAGTCGATCATAGTGTATATTTGTTTCTGCCTTGTATGAATGTCGTCCACGTCTCATTGAAAAGTGTTCCCTTCGCTTCTTCATATTTTTCTTGATGTATGTGTATTTTTATACATGCAATTGTAATGCTGAGTCAATTACATTGTTCTGTCTTATATGTATCAAACATTTTAAACATTTGAAGGGCTTATAACCATTACTAAAAAGGGTCTATTGCGACTATTTGTTCCAAACGTACAGCAAATTTACTGCAATCATCCTGTATTACACTCACAATTACAACTTAGACTGTTGAGTTTGTGTCAGACCTTCCTCGAGTATGCAGCAGACCTGCAGAGAACCTTTACCATGCAAAGTAGATTTGCTGTAGGTTTGCAGGAAACATCCTTTTGTCCATATATGGATACACTACTGCAGACTTTCCATGAATATTGCCGCCAACTTGCTAGGAACGTTGCTGCAGTAGTATATGCTGCAAACTTGCTGCAACAACCATTTACGACTTAACGAGGTCTAAAATGAATCAATTGTGTTTAGTTTTTTTTTCTTTTTGCATGGTAAAATTTCATAAATCGTGTCAATAAGTGTCCGAATTGAGTCACACAGACGTCGGGGTTATTTTTTTTTATTTTTCTGCAACAATGATAATAAGATCAAGAGTTTACATATATCCTTTATGAGCATAGGTCATTACTTTTTTTCAATAAAACTTGTAATATTGATTTAATGATTTTGTTCATAATACACAAGATCGCAACTACATGTACAACTTGTCCGCTCTGATTTGCATTTAGAACCCTACCTTACCCATTGTTCAAACCTTTGCAACTTTTCTGTCCATGTAAATTGATAACCTCAAGATAATGGTGATAAATCAAAACGTGCACAAAAATATCCGTTTAATTTTGGTTAGAAGTATTTGCGATTTTCTGTGTTAACTTAATAAATTATGTAAATATCTGTCATGAGTAAAAAACAAATTTCTTGGATTTATGCATTCAAAACTTGCATTGTTATAAAACGTGGTAAGAAGATGTCTTAAAGACGAACAGATCCTATTTTACATATTTAAAGTTGACGTACTTCGGACCTCGCACTTTAGGGGTCATATTAAAGAAAAAAGGGGCAATTAGAATTGTGGAATCTGAACACGCAATAGACGAAATGAGATTGGGGAGTTTAATTATACAATAACTCTCTTTATGAATGTGATTATACAGTGATAAGGTACCTTAAACCGACTTTTATTCGCGAGCGTTTTATTTTCGTGATATTCGTGACGTCCTTTAATTCGAGAATATAAAACGCCGCGAATATGTCCCAACAAATGTGCAATAAGTCACTATATACAATGTCTCAGAAATACAACGCCGCGAACCAGTGAATTCGTTCGTTTTTATGAACGTTTAAAAGACGCCGCGATAAAAGACGATATACAGCATTGTACGTCGCATTATGGTACACATTATTCCTTGATCTGTTGTAGGTTATCACAGTAAAATCAAATTCAAATTAGACATTTTTCATATCAGTTTCCGTTCCATTTTTCATGCTTAAATGAATTAAATGACTTTCATGCTTAAATGACATGTAGATGCGTTTCAAACTACGTTGCTAAGGTTCCATTACTACGTACCGGTATAAGTCATAGTTCAATTCATACCAATGCTGTTATACTCCTATAATCACAATGTCAATATAAAAAAATGGGCATATGTAAATATAGATGTGTATTCACACATGAAAACATATAAATTCTACACATAGTATTCTAGGTTAATTTGGCTCTAATGAACATCCCTTCATAGTGCGATTTCCAAAGTGGGAAGTTCGCATTCATAAATAAAATATCTAGTCTGACCTTGAAGAAAAACCAAGGTCATTTGATCAACTGTCAAGGTCATTGGAAACTATAAGCCCTTTTCGGTTTAAAGTTTATGAAATTTCTGGAAAAAGGAGATGTGATTAACAGTTAATTATACAGATATGTCATTAACAAGCTATTATAGATTTAAGTATGAAAAGTGCCCTATTTGTTGAAATGAAAAGTTCATTAAAGAAATAAAGAAATGTTAAGTATCTTATGTTAACATTTAGAAAATCTCAATATCATGCTCCTCCTGTAAGGTTGTCATAGATAGAAGTAACATACATTTTATAAAACTGTAATATACAATTATTGACTGGGAATGAGGGCAATATATGATTTGTTGGACCTGAAGATAAAATATTGCCCGAGGTCGAAGGCAACGGTATATCGTCAGCGTTCATTTCTATATATATAATATGTTTGATCAAAAATAGATCAATTGAAAAAAAAAATTTGAGGAGTAAGATAAGAAAGAAATAATTCAAAATAATTGTAGAATTTCCATTTTTAGAAATGACCTCGAACTTTGGAACATGAGCTTTTAAATATATTAATGGTGACTTGATGATAAATACAATTTGCATACAGGTATATTATTCCATAATCTAAGGACATGATAACGGAAAGAACAATACTTTAAGAAAGACAGGGATCTACAACAACATTCAGTTGCAGCATTTATAGCAAACCACCATAACAACCCTACAAAAGAAAGATTGCAGCACCCACAGCAAAACCCGAAAACACCCAATAAAAAGACAGAGCAGACAAGCATAGAAAGAGACGGAAAATGGACAAGGAACTTCAACGCACAAAACAGAAACAAATAAACCATCGAGACCAATGGGCAACCGGAACCGACATAGGACGGCCATCTGCCACGAAAATAGCAGAAGGTGTGGTTATCCTGAATTACGTGCGCACAAATCTCCCACTTTCCCAATCTCCCATATGTCTCAAAGATCATACAATTGTGATGTAAAACAACCTCCTTTCTGGCAGATGACCAAACACAAACAAGGAGGCAAAAACACATAGTTGACATCCACAGCAAATGCCGCAAAAGGGACAAGGTACACCAAAACCAACATAGAATCACCAAACACAAACATGAACCAAAGAGACAAATGCCAACCGGTTCGATTAACGACAGCAATCTGCTTTGCCAAATGTTAAATTAATTCGGAAAATGCGCAAAACCCTCCCGATCTCCCGGTTCAAAAAAGATTTCCAAGGACGCACAATAGTGTTGAAAAATAAAATAAGTTGTTGCAACGGTATATGATCAGCGTTCATTATAATGTAGTGAATTCCTCCAAAAAATCATTGCTAAATATTTTCATAAAAAATATCTATTTCGCCAATACGACTTTAAAAATCGGTGCAAAAAAATTGTTTGAAATAGTTTGCATTCCCATTGGTACGAATTGCGCCCAACCGCGGACTTATTCTTATATTCATACGAAGCTGACTTCATTCAGACACTGCGCTCAAATGGGCAAAAGAGCCTCGCATCTCAGTTCAATTTTACCTCCAGATACATGATGACGTGTTGTCCATCGATAATCCGAACTTTAAGGATAATCTACATGAAAACCGAGAGCGACAGATCCGCTTCTAATTTGATATACGTCTATCTGTCGACGCAAACACCAATTCGAACACCTCACTTTATGATAAGCGTGATGATTTCAGCTTCAACAAAACTAACGTCCTTTTCATGAGAAGCAACATTCCGTCTTCTCCTGCTTATGGCGTTTTTGTTTCCCAGATCAGGGCATGGTCCAAATCTGAAGATTTCATCGTTAGGGCCAGACTTCTTGCAAGTAAGCTACTTGTTTAGGGTTATATTGCACAACGGCTGAAATTATCTGAGGAAGTTCTTCGGTCGCTAAGGGGATATAATAAAAGCATATCAGATCCCCCTTTCCAGAAAGATCGATGACTCTCTGGATTATGATGGAATGGTTGTCATCATCAACAAATTGAAACAAGAAAGACTTACCTGATGTGTACATCATCGAGATAATCAGAAGCATCAACGTTTCCCCACAGCAAAATAGTGTGTTACGGAGTTTTGAGATACATGCCGAATGAATAATTTGCTTCGTCAATTCCCCCGTAAAAGCAATTCTTGTACATATGTCATGGAACCTGCATGGACTCCTCGGGTGATTACATACATGCATGAGCTCGCTACAGCCGGCAGAGCACGGACTGTGTTACGCATGCCCTCTTTTTATATCCATTTACATATTCATTTGTGTCTCTGGGGCTTCTACGTTTCGCGGTCTTGTTTTTGCGATGTCATCTTACAGTGAGGAGGTTGTTTTACGCCACAATTGTACGTTCTACGAGACCTATGGGTAGTTGGAGATGTTAGAGGGTTGTGCGCACGTAATCCAGAATAATCACACCATTTGCTAGTTGTGTGACAAATGGCCGTCCAAAGTCGGCACCGGTTGCCCATTGATCTCGTCGGTTTATGTGTAGTCTTTTGTGTTTGATGTTTACATGTCGTGTGTCTCTTTTCCACCTCGTGCTGTACTCGTCTTTTGTGTTTTTGCATCGGGTGTTTTGGTGTTTTGCTGTTGATGCTGCAACGGGGTCTTGTTGGAGATCTCCTCCCTTCTGCAAAGAGCTTAAAGAACAACAAATTGAAATTGATAGGAATTTGATTTATTACTGAAGAAAAAGTTCATTAACTGTTTATACATGGTTATGATTTTGTTATATGAATTGATCCTTGTTAGTTTTACATTAATCAAATACACATAAGTGTAGGAATTCATCTTGATCAATATAATCGTTGTATCTCATAGTCAAATGGAATTTCAACATTGCATTCTCATATAGAAAACATGACAGATCCAGAAAAATTATAAAGACAGGAACATTTAAATGGTTATTGATACCATCTAAATTACTGTAACATTCTATCAATACTTGTTTTTATCAAACAGTTACCTCTAATCTATGAGGTTTACCATCTGGGCTGATTGCCAGCAACTTCATGCAAGATCCCCTAGACAATGTCTCATCCAATTATTAGTCAACTGCACGGACGTACAGTTATTTCCCTTTTTGAAAGAAAGATTGTTACTGATGGGCAGTGTTCTTTTTTGTGACAAAAATAAATAGTATGATGCAAGATTTAAATACTGATAAAAAAGTAAGTTCTGATCTTTTTACAGATCACATAATAAACATATGCAACTTCAAATTCTTGAATCATATTCAATGAATGACTAAAGACACTTAATTTTTGTTAACTTCAACATTGAATCCATTTAGGCGTATCGTAGCATAGAGTTTTTGCCTTGTAACGTTAAAATGCAACACGTCTTTGTTCTAGATGTCTGCTGTGGATTGGAGAGTGTCTGTAAAAAATCTAGACAGACTCCCTGACAATAGAATCAATTATAACTCAGAAACATATATTGTAAAAATCAGAAGAATGACACACAAATCAGGAGGCCCAGCTTTAAATAATTGGAGGTACTAAGAATGTCATGCTTGGCACCGACAATCCATACCACGAGGTAATATGATTCCATAAAATTGTGCAAGTCTAACTCGATTGAAACAAGAAGAAATGGAACTAGAGGATACCCAGTAGGCATAAACATTTTGATTTCAACCATTTAAGATGGCGCCACATGTGCGTCAGTTTATCAGAAGCTTGACAAAATCGATAAAGTTATAAAAGTCCCCTACATTGTACCGGCATACATTTATGTCCTGCATCTCTGCCTAGAACTCCTCGATCAAACATGAATCTAAACTAACTGTAGAGCACTTTAGAAATAAGGAAACAGGTTGCATCTCCTTTATCGACTTTTTTCCGATAAAACAATTCATATTGTGAATGGATCTTGTGCACTTTCTTCATGTAAGTTTCGTGAAATTCTGTTCAGCGGTTGTACAGAGAGGAGTCGAAAATGTGTAAGCCAATCAGAGCCATCGGTGGCCATATTAGGTGACCGATCGGTACAAAAACCCAAGCTTAGTAGAGGACCTTGAGTAATTTCTTCCTGTTTGGTTTCGTGAAATTCTGTGCAGCAGTTGCAGGGGAGAAGACGAAAATGCGTCAGCCAATCAGAGACATCGACGGCCATAATTGTTGACCGATAAACACAAAAACACAAACTTGGTAGAAAATATTGAGTATTCCCTTCCTGTAAGGTTTCATGACATTCTGTGCAGTGGTTGCAGAGGAGAAGTCAAAAATATGCTTCAGCCAATCAGAGCCATCGGTGGCCATATTTCTTGACCGATCGACACAAAAACACAAGCTAGGTTGAGGAGCTTGATTACTTGCTTCCTGTAAGAATTCGTGAAATTCTGTTTATCGGTTGCAGGGAAGGAGTCGAAAATGTGTAGGCCAATCATAGACCTCGGCGGCCAGATTTGTTGACCGATCGTCACAAAAAGCATCGATTTGGAAGACTATCTTGAGTACGTGCTTCCTGTACATTTTCGTGATATTCTGTTTAGCGGTTGCAGAGGAGCAGTCGAAAATCAGTCAGCCAATGAGAGCCATCGTCGGCCATTATTGTTGACCGATCGGCATAAAGAAACCCAAACGTGGTAGAGCACCTTCCATACCTGCTTCCTGTAAGGCTTGTGAAATTCTGTGCAGCGGTTGCAGAGGATAAATCGAAAATGTTACAAGTATACGAGGTTTTATGAACGTTCAGTGGAATGTGGAGGTCAATAAAAAACAATTAGGGGCGTACAAAAGAAAATTATTTCGGTCGCGGGTGTGAATTGTTTTGATTATTAAGAGTATTCGGCCCTAATATCGAAATATTGTGTTTGAAGTCCTTTTATGAGAAATGTTAACAGACTCTTCTATCCCGAAAAGCTCAAAATGCCATCTCAAATCAATCTAGATCCCTTTAGCGATTCTTGAAGACCAAAAATTCTAAATGCTCTTCAAATAAATGTATATTAAGGAAATTGATAGACATAATTAAGAAATATTGTCCTTGCTTGATTAGAAAACCTTTCCTTATGTTTCAGAAAATTTCATACAAAAAATCATACGGATGTATAACAAACCTTTTACTACTATGGCCTGATAATCGTTACCGTCAACCCGATGATTTGCATGGTCAGTTTCATTTTGAAAAGCAGGGATGTACTAAATATTTGGATTTTTTAATTTTCTAAAAAATGAAAAAAAAATCTGCGGTTTGTACGTCGGATAAAGACCTCGTTGAGGTCTGTATGAAGGTTTGATGCCCTCGGCCTTAAGCCTCGACCTTTAAACATCACCTTGGTCTTTCCTTGGGCATCTATCCTTCATACAGACCTCAACTCGGTCTTTATCCTATACATAAAACGTCCAATTTGTTTATGCTCTATGATATAATTCTGCGGCCTACCATTTATACTTTTTGTTTTTGTGGTTTTTTTTCAATTCTTTGTGTGATATTTAGCTTCCGGATTTATATATTTTTTCTTCTAGTTCGTAGTTCCATTTTTCCATTATCAACATTACCACATTTCACAACTTCTAAAAATTGTGTCTTACTCTCTTGCCTTTCAGACAGAATAACTAAAAGATGTTTATTAAATGTTTATTCCAATAGTTTCAACACCATTTTTGATTTGAAGACAGTATAAAAATCCACTTGGAGCTTTCGATTTCCATATTTGAAGCCTTTATCCTCCTTTATTTAAGAACGGAATAAACCGAATTACCAGGAGCCAGGATGTGCGATATACGTCCCACATAAGACTGGTGACTTTGAGAAGAAACGGTACCACTATTCCAAGCGCGGATCTGAGGAGGAGTGTAAAGGGGTTTAGTCTTCTCCTGGAAGTTGAAGATCATTCTTTTTTTGCACATTTTGTAAATCCGCCGCTTAACCCCTACTAGACTGGATTCCCCTGTAAAGATTCTGAACTCGTCCGTATAAGTGTACCAGTACTGGTCTTATATAGACGTAGTTGATAATATTTGTTATGGATTAAAATATCTGCCATGGTATTGAGACCAAATCTTTTCTTCAAATTCTAGTTTACGTTCAATCTGAACGATAAATAAGCTGAGGCTTGATTTTAATACCCTATTATAGATACTGAATAAATTTTCTCATTGTAAATGTCAACGATAAAAAGATGTACAAAATTGTACATGCTACAACTTAAAATCAAAAGGGTAAAGTCTCCAACGAGACCACAGCGCAGAGTGAAACAAGACACATGGAGCCTAGCAGTAGTATTCCCCAGAAGAACTGGGTTTGACAAAACTACAAGATTTACAATGATAAATATCCTATAATTTGCAAATTCTACGATTTTGTGTAAACATTGAACTTAACAACATAATTATGTTATTTCTCTAATTTCCTTTTTAAGATGTTCCCTAATTTATCGGTTTCGTTGTCGTTAACTCATAGTTCTTATACTGAAAAATGTCCATTAAAGGCAACGAAATCTCTGTATGCAATGTATGTAATCAATTAAGTCTCAAACATTGGATCACTTCAATTTTTACCTCCGTTTCATAAAGATTCAATTTTTTCTACAAACATATATGGACATGAATAACTTTGCATTCTTCCCTCTTTGATACTTCCGGTCACGGCCTTTTCAGGAAATGAGTTCAGGGTGGAGTCAAATGGATCTGTTCAACAAATATATATAAAGTTTGCATAATTAATTTAATTAAAGATGACATGCAACCTCGTAACAAGTTTCAGCTCGTTTGGGTATAATACATAATAAAAACTCAATTAAGGCTTCTTCTTGGTGTTTGCATACATCTATGAATCTTGCCTATAAAAATTTACTTTAACAAGAGCATTGCTCAAATGTGATATTCACTCTGAACAATGATCATGAATACATTGAAAACTTTCAACATGGGTCAAAAACACATCAGGACACTCTCATTAATGGCGAAATATACAATTCAATTTCGAAAAAAAAAAAAATACGTAGTACACTCCGAACAATAATAACAAATACATCAGAAATTCTGAACAATTTCATAGCATACATCAGACATTCTTAGGAATTGTGAAGATCATATTGCATTCTCAACAACGGTCATGAATACATCAGACATTCTCAATCTTAGAAATATAAAGACACCCTCCACATTAATAAAAAATAAATCAGACATACACAATTAAGGTAAAAAATGCATCGGATTCACTCAACAAGGGAACGAAAATTGTCAGACACCTACAAAAATGGCCCAGAGAAAAAATGAATCAGATACTCTCAAAAATAGTAGAAAATGACAAATTTAACAATTGTCATATGAACAGCTCTACAAAAGTAGTGAGAATTTAATCAGACAATCCTACCATTGATAAAAATTGATGATCTTAACAAAGGTCAAAAATACACCAGACATTCTTACCATATGCTTTATATGAAACAAAATGACTGGTGCTGTACTTCCTTCGATCCAACTTTTATGAAATTCAATGTATGCGTTAAAATAATTTAGATTATGTATGCAATTTTAACTTTGTTTCATGATGTACAAAGTAAATTCTATTTAAATTTTTAGAGTACCGTAAATTGATTTATAGTCGTCAGTACCAATTTTCGTCGATTCCTTAAAAATGACCATTTCGTCAGTACGTATATACGTCATCCTAGGGTACCTGAAACGTAAATTCGTCTGTTCAAATGACAGCTCAACATTTAGATCCGCTGTCAAATCCGCTGTACTCGTATGTGCTTGTATCCATTGTTTAACAATTATAGGTAATCTAACAATAAGAGTCATCGATAACACCAAGCTAGGTTGCTGTCTAAACATAGTATTAAGTAATTAGAAGTACATTCTATGCGACTTTGCATGCATATTCAGTTTTCATTGATTTGCCACTTGCCTGTCGTGATAACACTAAAAACTCGGAACCTTCAGCATGCTCAGCTTCTAACTCCCTCCTCCGCAGTGCGCCCAGTTTATATTTATAATTACCTTTGAATTTTCCTTACTACACTTTTTTGTCAGGAGTTCTTATTTTCATCGGTTCGTAATTTTGTCAAGGAAGGCACTGACAAAAATTGACGTAAATTGGTACATAAAGAATTTAAACCAATTGACAGTACAGGTTTTCTCTATCATAATGGCCCTGTGAATGAAGAAGTAAGGATGTTTTAGATAGTCAGACAAACGTTTAGATTTTCGGATGACGAGGATTTATACTATAAGCAAAATATTCAGAAATCTAGAGGTATAAGAAAAAAGGCTTAGATAACTAAAATCTATTTTGCTACATTCTGTTGATTGATATGGGAACGATCGATAGAAAAGGGGGAGGGGACTATCATGTATTCCGGAAAATAAGTTGTTAGCCCATACAAATGTACGATACATCAAATACAGTAAAATGTAATATCAAAAATGCATTTAATGATTGATTCGAAACAGACGAAAGTTGGGCTTCCACTGTCGCGAATGCAGAGTCGATAGAACTACAATTAGGTGAATTTGTTAAATCTTAGCACATCATACTCTCAATCGCAAACATTCTTGTTTCATCGTGTCACATGTTCTTGCTTTTCCCTGTGTTCGCAGCACCGACGCGATTGTTTCAAACTGTTATTATTGAATATTAGTGTCAGAATTTCTATTCGCCCCACTTCCTCGGCGCAAGCGCAGCGCATTCGCGTTGCATTATTCTTAGTTATCCGTGGGCATCCTTGATCCCATGAGACGTTGGGCGAGAATGAGCCACGGTAATTAAGCATCTGATATAAATGTGAAGCAATTGCACCAAGAATATGACGCGAAAGAAAATAACAAACTCGAACCAGCCACGAGCTTGACTCTATGGTGACATGATATTGCAATTATATTACTACAAACGACACATGACAGTGACAAAAATAATTATCTCAGAGTGGATTAATCGTTTGCGGATCAATATTTTTGAAATCTTCGACAAAGCCTCCAAAGAGAAACAACATGGAAAAGGGGTATACATGTATTATTGGTATTGGTGTTCCTAGATATGTAAATGATTTTGGTTTTTTTCTTGTCTGATTCTTTTTTTCATGATAGCAGCGCTATCGGGTTAACGTCGTGTCTCAATCTCCTGCATTCACCTCTCATTCCACTCAGTGTCTTTTTATCATGACACAATCGGGTCTCATTCTTCTATATTTTTATCACTATCGCCTCACCAACGTAGCGGACTCGTAGCATATTCGTACATTAATGGCACTATCGTGTGACTATCGTACTAAGAGACAAGAATGTATCACGATTGTTCATTCACATCTTACCATAGCACCCCTATATTCGCGACAGTGGAGGCCTTGCTTAACAACTACAATAACAAACATCAAGAAAATAATGTTCAAGAAAACAAGAAAATATTTCACATAGCCGTAGTTGTGAAAGTGAATTAATAAAGCCTGTGTTTGTAAAACACGAATGCACCCGTTGGTATCTTTGTAAGTATAAACTTCATTTTCTGTTAAGTGTGTGAAAGGTCAAGGTCAACAACTATGCTATCAACAAACGGTTTTATAAAAAAAATACAATGTGAATATGAAAGCCCTATCACTTACCATTCAAAAGTTATGCCCAATGTTTAAGTTTTTGAAAAGTAAGTCTATGGTCAAGGGTCATGGTCAGGAGGTCAAACATTTTGGTATCAACTGAAAGATCTTGTCACAAGAAACACACATGTAAAATATAAAAGCCCTATCACTTACCATTTAAAAGTTATGCCAAATCTTAAAAACAGTTTTTGAAAAGTAGGTTAAAGGTCAAAGTCTATGTCATGAGGTCAACAAGTTTGGTATCAATGGAAAGGTCTTGTCACAAGGAATACACATGTGAAATATGAGAGCCATGTCACATACCTTTCAAAAGTTATCCCCAATATCAAAGTGTTTGAAAAGTATGTCAAAGGTCAAGGTCAAGAGGTAAAAAATATTAGTATCAATGGAAAGGTCTTGTCACAAGGAACACACATGTGAAATATGAAAGCCCTATCACTTACCATTCAAAAGTAATTGCCCAGTGTTAAAGTTTTTGAAAAGTAGGTCAAAGGTCAAGGTCCATGTAACGAGGTAAAACAATTCGGTATCAATGGAAGAAATACACAGTCATGTGAAATCTGAAAGCTCTATCACCTTCCATTCAAAAGTT
Source organism: Pinctada fucata (assembly GCA_028142955.1). Taxonomy (NCBI): domain Eukaryota; kingdom Metazoa; phylum Mollusca; class Bivalvia; order Pterioida; family Pteriidae; genus Pinctada; species Pinctada fucata. The sequence goes on from AP027106.1 coordinate 45,437,626, forward strand.
ATGCCCAATGTGAAAGGTTTTTATGACAAACAGACAGACAGACAAACAGACAGACGGACAGGAAAAAAACTATATGCCCCCGGAATCAAAGTATATGCCCCCGAATCTGTGATTCTGGGGGCATACAAATGCCAGGTCATCTCTTGGGTTTTGTTTTTGGATGACCGAACTTGTAATGTTGCTAAACGATTTATGTGAAATCAGACCCATACTTCACCACGGCGATAGTGCTTAAGAAAAGCAATTTGGCTGGAAACATCACTGATGAGAATTCAATATTCGATATATTCGATACACATGTCTGGTGCATGAAAATTGGTTTGAAATTTTCTTCAAGATGGTATTGAGATGGAACCCTACAGCGCTATGTACTTTCTGTTACTTTCATAAAACAAGAGGCCCAAGGGGGCCACATCGCTCACCAGAGATGCAGACAAAGGGTTAAAAGTCACAGAAATACTTCTACAGAGCAAAGCCCTTGACATCAATATTTGTTGACCCATCAACAAGAAAAACAAACTTGGCAGAGGACCTTGAGTACTTGCTAGCTGCAAGGTTTCGTGAAATTCTGTGCAGTTGTGTTTTTGCAGAGAAGATGTTGAAAATGTGTCAACCAATCAGAGCCCTCGGCGGCCATATTTGTTGACCGATCGGCACGAAAAACACAAACTTGTTGGAGGACCTTGAATACTTCCTTCCTGTAAAGTTTCATGAAATTCTGTGCAGTGGTTGCAGAGAAGATGTTGAAAATGTGTTAGCCAATCAGAGCCGTCGGCGGCCATATTTGTTGACTGATCGGCACGAAAAACTTAAACTAATTAGAGGACCTTGAGTACTTCCTTCCTGTAAAGTTTCATGAAATTCTGTGCAGCGGTTGCAGAGGAGATGTCGAAAATGTGTCAGCCAATCACAGCCCTCGGCGACAATATTTGTTGACCGATCTGCACGAAAAAACACAAACTTGGTAGAGAACCTTGAGTACTTCCTTCCTGTAAAGTTTCATGAAATTCTGTGCAGCGGTTGCAGAGGAGATGTCGAAAATGTGTCGGCCAATCACAGCCCTCGGCGGCCATCTTTGATTTCAGATCGGCTCGAGAAACACAAAATTGGTGGAGGGCATTAAGTACTTGCTTCCTGTGAAGTTTCTTGAAATTCTGTGCAGCGGTTGCAGAGCAGATGTCGAAAATGTTTAACGTTTACGCCGGACGGACCGACGGACGGACGGACGACGACGATGACGGACGGACGGACGACGGACGGCACGCTATGACAATAGCTCACTTTAGCTTCGCTCAGGTGAGCTAAAAAGTATATACAGAGAAAAAAAATAAGGCTGAAATACATCTACAAGAGGGATCGAGTAACAAGTGAAGAAACATAAACGACAAAACATAAACGGAGAATGACAAACAAGCATCCATTAACGATAACATTTAAGTTTGATATATAATACATTGTTTCTTTTTGCTCTGAGCAAGTTTCCGTGTCACTAATCCACGTATTACAATCGACTTACTATCTGTTTATGATAATCTGCATCCTGACTTTGCAGATTTGGGTTGGGTCTCTTCCTCTCTTTTCATGACCCTTTTGGTTTCATATTCGTTGTTGATCCATGACATTTCTGTTTCACCACAACGGTTAAAAGCCGTTACAAGTTGTAAGACTGTGGCATCTCCTTTTTGTGCAGTGTGCCAATGACCCAAAATTCCCCTGAATATTTCCAGTGTAGAGTTCTTGTCCAACCTCAAGCATTCTATAACGCTCAAAGGAACACCGAGCTCCAATCCGAGATGTATGTATTTGTATGAAATCCTCTGAGCAGTGGCATCGAGGAACTCTGGGTAAACTTGTTTAAGTTTCACCACCTGATCCAAGGCATCGTCTGTAAGAAGGACAATAACATGAAAACAAGAACACAAGAAGGTATCTCAATGAGCAATTAAAGTTGGAAGAAAGTGGATATCCATGAATGATTAATATCTTTACGGATGACTAAATCGTCACAGTTAGTACATCGAAATTACCTTGGTTTAATTTTAAAAGAAACAAAGGGGAGGAATGTTTGATCCGAAACAAAGACGCTGTCTTTGATGCATAAGTATTCTATTAATAGTAAATTATTGCTCGAGTATCCCCTCCCAATTTACATGTTTTATCAATAATTGGAATAGATGAAAACAAAAGAGAAAAGAAATATTATTCTCTTATTTTCGCCTTTTTCTATGAATTTCTGTTAACTTCTTGAATTTTCATCAGGAAAAGATACATCTCCCCAGAATATGGTTTCTTTAAGTTTGGGTAACTTTTAAATGTCGATTCGATGTGTCGCAAACGGCCGTTTTAAGTCCGCACTGTTAAGCGTTGGTCTCCTTGGTTCATGTGTTGACTTTTATGTTTAATGTTTCATTGTCGTATGTTCCTTTTTTGTCTCTTGTTGTGTTCGTCTATGTGTTTCGGGTGCTTTTGGTGTTTTGTTGTTGGTGCTGCAGCCGGGTCTGGTTGGGGATTTATTTTGTTTGTTTCTATGGTATGACTGGTGTTCAAATTCTCTTGCGTCTCTTGCTATGTCGTATCTGCCCTTTGTTTTTGTATTGGGTGTTTTGAGGTTTTGCTATGTGTGCTTCAACCGTGTGTTGTTGTAGATCCCCTCCTTATTTTCTTACACATACTATGCGCATACCATGAGAGGGTAACGGGGGTAATACCTCTTTATTAGCTTTGGAAATTCAAATTCTGATTTTCATTCCAAAGAAAAAAAATAATATTCCCCTCACCTTAGATTGGAAAGATTCCAATGTATATGACGCATTCTTATCTCTTGCAAAAAGTACTGTCACTTGAAAAAAGTACTGTTTCGACAGTCTAGTTAAAGAGTTGGGTTTAAATTTGACACCTGGAAATCCCACTTACACCCAAACAACCCTTTCTGCCTCTGAAATAATAGATAACCACAAATCAGCTCTTGCTTCCTTTGGCTTCAACACGAACAAATTAGATTTAGATTTACCATACTTATACTGCATAACTAAAATGCATAAGAATCCGTACAAACAACGTTTCATCATTGGTTCCTCAAAATGTTCTACCAAATCTGTATCGATCTTACTCACCAAAGTTTTATCTGAAATCAAATCTGGGCTTCAAAAATATTGTTCGACAGTATATTCTCGCAGTGGAATCAACCAGATGTGGATTTTCAAGAATTCGAAGGAACTTTTAGATTGAAAGAAAGAATCGCAAAAATCATATTAAGTAATGCGTTTACAAATAAGAACGGTAATCGCAAATAGAAATTTATTGTTGTTAACTATGGCAAAACCTACTTTGAAAAAAAAATCCGATTCTGAAAATAAGTACACTGAAACAGATATTATTCAGATGTTAAACTTTCTGATCGAGAACATTTTTGTGGTGTTTGGAGGAAAGGTCCTCCAGCAAATTGTCGGAATTCCAGTGGGGACCAATTGTGCCCCGCTCCTTGCCGAAATTTTCCTTTACTCCTACGAAGCTGAATTCATTCAATCTTTGGTCTCTGAAGGGAAAAGATACTAAGCTTCTGACTTCAACTTCACTTACAGATACATAGACGATGTATTGTCCATCAATAATCCTAAATTCGCGGATTACCTCAGCAGTATCTAACCTTCGGAGCTTGAAGTCAAAGAAACTACAGAGACAAATAATTCAGCATCCTATTTGGACATACGACACTGATGGTCACATGAACACCCCACTCTATGACAAACGTGACGACTTCAATTTCAGCATTACAAACTTTCCATTTCTGAGTAGCAACATCCCTTCATCGCCTGCTTATGGCGTGTTCATATCTCAGTTGATACGCTATGCCAGAGCAAGTACCAAATAAACTGATTTTGTTCTGAGAGCTAGACGTCTTTCAGATAAGCTTCTCAGTCAGGGATATGTTTGTGACCGACTAACATCGTCACTGAGGAAGTTCTACGGTCGATATTGGGAACTCGTCATACACTATGATGTCCCACTCTCCAGAAAGGTGGATGATATTCTGTCATAGACCATTTGAACCATCCAACCAAAGATTGTACTCTATGTCTTCCGAAATGGAAGTAACCGGATGTGACAGTTCTACCGAATTGAAGCGGCGAGTGTTGCATGCAAGCAGGAGATGCATACTCTTCCTAGGTACCTGGTCTTGCTACCATATCGGGATTTCGCTTCTTTTCATGTGGTGGAGGTTTTTGTTTATTTCCTTTGGTTCCTGTTTTATCCTGATTTTGTATGTTTTCGGTTTCTGATTTTCTGAATTATCGATTTTGTGTTGTATACATATTGTCATTATCCATATTTGTCATCTCAATCGAATTTATGAACTCATTTTAATGAAAGTCATAATTTCTAAATATTGTATTGAAAATATCATCATTCCCGTAATAAGTGATTTTCAAACAAATTCATTTAAGTGGTACAAATTGAATATTGTTTTGCTGATTACTTAAGTTAAACACTGAATAAAGAATGAAAATATTGTAATCTGTGATAATCAATATACCTTATTTTTAGGAATCATTAATAGAAGTGTACTCGTAGGTTCACACTATGTTCCCGGCGACCACGGCAGTCACGGCGGCCCAAAACGTAGCACACCGTAGGATTTTGTCAGTTTTTATCTTGTTATTCAAGTTCTGTTAAGTCTCTTTACATTTTGCATGGTCTATCAAGGTATCCATAACGAGCCGCGGTTCCTTGATTCTGGAGACCTTATGTTTCAACCTACGGCTCGTTACGGACGTTTGTACGTTTTGTTACGACCTGCATTGTTCTGATAAGGTCTATCACGCTTTTTTTACAATCCAATCAAGGTGACCACGTTTCGTAACGGATAATGCCGAGAATTTGGTTACAGTCTGTAACGTTATGTCACATTTCGTTGCATTCGACAGGTTTTGCTACAGTTTCTAAAGATCATCTACATTTGTTACGATCCAATCAAGTTGGTCACGTTTACCAAGTTCTTTCAAGACCCGCTGCTATTAACCGTGACTGCCGGGAAAAGGAGAAACAAAATGCTGCAATATAAAAAGGTTTGGCTTGTGACACATCTTGCGTGACCGTGCTTAACGTGTAAGGCCGTAACAAGCCGGGACATACCGTGATTGAACGTGATGAAACGGCTAATACACACCTTAGCTCGCCGTGAGAAATCTTGGCACATCTTGATAAAATGCATCCCTGCCCTAAAGTAGCCGCAGCTGAATGGGATATAAACGTGACAGACCGTTACTCAATTTCGCTAAGATCGTAAAATGCCGAGTCATACTTTTGCTTGCCGGTCCGTAACAGATATTGCCCCAAGTTTTGTTACAGTCTGTAACGCTCTGTCAATTTTCCTTGCGTTCGACACGTTTTGCTACAGTTTCTAGAAGAAGATCATATGCACCATTGGCTGCCGTGACAAATGTTTTGATCATTCGCCCCATTAGCCATTGCATGTTTATCGATCTCAAGGTCATCACTTTTTGGTCCACGTTGGCTTGAAATGTGGCCTCCTTGACTGCCGGAAAAATGGTATAAACGAGGGAACTTCTATTAACAATACAATCAATAGTAAGAATTTAGAATGTTAAACTTACCACTGCATGGCATGGTCTTCATGGCCTACAAGTATACGATCAGTTATATAATTTCTACAGTTAAGGAATGTCCAAATACGCAGTGGCATAAACTTTTTTTTTTCCTCTTTGACTAAACTTTTTTAATGAATTTAAGCAATTTACTGACAAGTATGTTTAGTCAGATAAAGAATAACGGTGGTAATCGAGAGACAATTTGCCACATCGCTCTCTTAGTCTTCTTTAAAGTTAACACTGCATATATTTTACATTTTCAATGGTTCAAAATTCAATACCCATTCATGCAAAATAGTATATAACATTTGGAAGTTCAAAACCAATAAAAACAAAATAATGAAAAGGCCTTTTCATGCAAAATAGTATATAGCATTTCATGCAAAATAGTATATAACATTTGGAAGTTCACAGCCTGCTTTTTTGGTGGCATAACAAAAAAAGATAGAAGGATTAAGGTTGGAGAAATCTCCATCAATTGAAAATACGCAAGAATAATGAAAAGGCCTTTTGTACGGTGGATATGATCATGGTATAACATTACAGACATTCAGCGTGGTACAAGGCAAATGCACAGCCTTGTATCAGCACATTCTACAGAATTGCACTCTGAATGATTTTGATGACAGGCCTTCTTGATGTCTCGCAGGAGCGGGACCACCTGTCCTCTCTGAATGTCTGTCGGGCTCTTCGGGTAATAATGAGTTAAAGAAGATCCTGATGATAATCTCAATAGCACTCACAATAGAGTACCAAACTGAGCATTGACGGACCCCTAGCAACCTAGAGATGGGACCATGTGCCCGGGAGGAGTACGCATCCCCTTTTTGCTAGCCGCATCCGCCGTCGATGTTCAAGCACGAAAATGAAAACAATATATAAAATACATGAACTGTCTGAGGTCACGCCTATATAGAAAGTGCTATGGCGACCATGTCAGGGAAACATTCAAAACACTTACTGTAAACCCCTCGCGGGAACTTTTTTACGAGCATGAGGTCGCTTGAGTCGGCAGATCACAGACTGTTTTTGTATGTCACTTTCACATTATTTATCCATTTACATATTCATCTGTGTAATGCTTAGGCCATTTGTTTTTCTGTGTATCTTGATTGTGTGTTCATCTGTCATAGTTTACAACAACTGTACGTTCTTCAAGACCTCGGATCTACATAACAAGACAAGTCTAAAAGGTTTCGATGGACAAGTAACATAAAAATCCTCCTCCACATCATAATGATGCTTATGTTTTGAAAAAGATGTTTCAAAAGGAAGGTTCACCCGAGTGTCATACTTTTCGTTGTAGGGCGTCATCATTTCACTAACCAGAACGATAAACAACGAAACTATTCAGAGATAATAATAGATTAAAGAAGATCCTGACGATAACAGCCTGAACAGCACTCACAATAGAGCAACGAATTGAGCGTCGACTGACTTCTAGCAATATGTTTGTGACCGACTAACATCGTCACTGAGGTCGATGGAGGGAACACGCCATACACTATAATGTCCCACTCTCCAGAATGGTGGATGATATTCTGTCATAGACCATTTGAACCATCCAACCAACGATTGTACGCTATGTCTTCCGAAATGGAAGTAACCGGATGTGACAGTTCGACCGAATTGAAGCGGCGAGTGTTGCATGCAAGCAGAAGATACTTACTCTTCCTTGGATGCTGGTCTCCTCCCATATCAGGAGTTCGCTTCTTTTCATTTGCTAGTTTTTTGTTTGTTTGCTTTGGTTCTGTTTTATCCCGATTTTACATAATTTCCACAGATTTATGCCATATTACATTTTTAGATTGAGGATCACTGACGAGGGTTAAATACCCGAAACGTGCATGTCTGATCCATGCTGTAAATTTATCTGCTCTAAAATGATGCAAAAGAATTTAAAGACTTTAAACATTTGTATCATGTGGTGAGTGTAACTGCTGGTTGACATGTACATGTAGCCAAGTTCGATCAATTTTGGTTGGTCATTTCTTAAAACGCATTTGAAAATTTCTGTATACAAAATTGTCTCAACTTTCTAAAATCTGGGTCCTATAGCATCATATTCAAACCATATTGTTAGATTGGACAAGTAACATAAAAATCCTCCTCCACATCATAATGATGCTTATGTTTTGAAAAAGATGTTTCAAAAGGAAGGTTCACCCGAGTGTCATACTTTTCGTTGTAGGGCGTCATCATTTCACTAACCAGAACGATAAACAACGAAACTATTCAGAGATAATAATGAATTAAAGAAGATCCTGACGATAACAGCCTGAACAGCACTCACAATAGAGCAACGAATTGAGCGTCGACTGACTTCTAGCAATATGTTTGTGACCGACTAACATCGTCACTGAGGTCGATAGGGGGAACTCGCCATACACTATAATGTCCCACTCTCCAGAATGGTGGATGATATTCTGTCATAGACCATTTGAACCATCCAACCAACGATTGTACTCTTTGTCATCCGAAATGGAAGTTACTAGTTGTGACAGTTCTACCGAACTGAAGCGGCGGATGTTGCACAAAAGCAGAAGATACTTACTCTTCCTTGGATGCTGGTCTCACTCCCATATCAGGAGTTCGCTTCTTTTCATTTGGTAGTTTTTTGTTTGTTTGCTTTGGTTTCTGTTTTATCCCGATTTTACATAATTTCCACAGATTTATGCCATATTACATCTTTAGATTGAGGATCACTGACGAGGGTCAAATACCCGAAACGTGCATGTCTGATCCATGCTGTAAATTCATCTGCTCTAAAATGATGCAAAAGAATTTAAAGACTTTAAACATTTGTATCATGTGGTGAGTGTAACTGCTGGTTGACATGTACATGTAGCCAAGTTCGATCAATTTTGGTTGGTCATTTCTTAAAACGCATTTGAAAATTTCTGTATACAAAATTGTCTCAACTTTCTAAAATCTGGGTCCTATAGCATCATATTCAAACCATATTGCTAGATTGTAGATTGAGGATCCCTGTCGAGGGTTAAAAACCCGAAACGTGCATGCCTGGTCAGTGCTGTAAAATTATCTGCTCTAAAATGATGCTAAGGAAATTGAAGACGTTAAACATTTGTATGCCTTCGGTTTCTGATTTTCTGAATTATCGATTTTGTGCTGTATTCAGGAATAAAGTCATTATCCATATTTGTCTTTAAGAAAAAAAAGTTAAGCGTTTGCTTTCTCTTTAGGTCACTCTGTTTTCATATATATATGCCTGAGGGAGATCAGTGTCAAAGAAATGTATCCCTTGTCACCTACTTTTCCCTGTAGTAGTGTCATCTGTCGACAGATCAAGCCAAACATACTTATCAAAAAAACATTCAAAAAGAGGGGTATATCTATAATATTCCTACAAGATTTCATAGAATCGTTGTACTATCCTTAGAGGAGAAGGAATCAAATATGTGAAATTACGATTTACGGACGAGACGCTATGAAAATAAAAAAAGATGCAATACTGATATGAAGTATGAATCTTGAACTTATATACCTGACAAATTAAGTGCTTGTTGACATGCTCCAAATGATTCTCGAACAGTTGTCGCAGTCTCATCACGGTGGAGTTGCCTTCCTTTTTCCATTTTTGCAGCACGTAGAATAATTTGACGTCATAGTTGAACGACCCGTAATTGTTTTGTATTTGTAATGCAAACCCAGCGTTATTCAGGAGAACGGAACAGAAAATGCTCAAATCTATCTCTTGAAGGTGTTCAGCAATTCTGATCAGGTTGACATCGTTCAGCTCTAAGTTTGAGAACTCTGAAAGGAAATGAAGGGTAAACTCTACATGCCTATAATCTTAAAAATTTTAGGTCTTCAAAAGGAACTATTGAGATGACTCTATTACTTTGAATTCTTGTTTGAAAAGCTTTAAATTTATTGATATCAAATTAAATTCAACGAACGCATTTTTGAAAAAAAAATTAAATTACAAAATTCTTCATATATCAGCTTACAAAGGGGAAATGACATTTTGGGGAAAAAAACGAAATATATAGTTTAATTTTGCTAAACTTTTACAAAGACTATCACCATAAGAGCAAAGATCTCATTTTGACGTTCAAAACAGGAATTCAAAATAAGTGGAACTTAAGATTTTGATTAAAGAAATAAATGTTATCCGACCTGACGATCTGGTGCAATAAAACTCTCCGTGACTCAATTTGATCGTCTCTTCAACGCAATTGAAAATTTCTGTCATCAGAACTTCTTAAAAATTCTGAAACAATGGGCCTGAAGCATCCCAAACCATCCTGCTACGTCTTTCGGTACATTTTTAGACATACGTACTTTTACACTCTTTGGTCATGTTACATTGTTTAGATTAAGGATCACTGACGAGGGTAAGGTTGTCAAAACGTGCATGTCTGGTTCATGCTGCAAATTTATCTGTTCTTAAATTATGCTATTGAATTTGAAGACGTTTAACAATTGTTACGTTAAAGCAAAGGGTTCTCCCTGACGGTTTATTGCCATGTGTAAAATTTGCCTTTCACAAATTCACACTTCAGATTCCCTCTTTTTTTTAAGATCTTCACTAATGAGGCAATACTTGTTGAAACTGCAAATTATGATACAACAGCATTATTACAATCCAAGTAAGATTTCAAAATTAATCAATTTTACGATAAGTTTGATATCTTCGAGGGTTGAGGTTTATCGATTACTCAGCTTCATAATCTTTCGGTCCTTAACATGATGTATATTAGCATGTTTTCCATCAACTAATTTGATAAATAACTCTAAACCTTTGTCGATAGCTGCTCTTTAAGCGGTCTCATAAATTTTTTCTCTCGTCAAATTTTACCATTTGGATCCTTTATATCTTATTCGAGCACAGATTTAAATATTGCAATTTAGCTCTTCGCTATGAACCATGCGTGTAAAATCAATTTTGTTTTAGTTTATGTCGGCAATGACAATCAGAAATATATACATGTACATTTAAAGATTTTTCAGGATATCTGCAACTTCAATTTAAGGAGGTAGGTTGTCGACATGCAATCTGAGAATACGAGATGTAACATTTAGTATCGAGGTAAAGACTTGTAAAAACTTGTGTCTAGTACTTACCATCACAGTTGCAGACTGTATTTCTGTCATCCGTATTCCCCGAGGTGCTCTGTCGAATGTATGGTACCATTAAAAAGAAGAATAATTTCAAACTGTGAAAGTTTAATATTCATTCTCCTTTGTCTTAATGTTTGGAAATACAATATCAAGTTAGACCAAATGAAATGCTGAAATATATACGGAGTTCCTTAAGACGGAGACATAGATCCACGACTTGACTTGTAAAATCTAGTTAACCAATGTCCCGATTGGCTTGATGACAATTCGGAGATAACTGTGTTTTATTACAATATACCCATTTTTCCATCCTTAACCTTATCTCTTTATTTGATGTTTTGATTGTATTAGAAAAAAATCCACCTATTATTAAATTTTGATTCGTAACTGTATCTACTACATCATCAAGATCATATTGTTGAAGATGAACCAAGAACAAGTATATGATAACGGAAATAAATTCATCCCATGTCTTTTTTACTTATAGGCCAGTGAAATTGTGTTAATGTCGGTTGATTTTTACCCTACCGAACCGATTTACTACCAGTTTAAAGAGTTTATATCTTTCATTTCTTATCTTTCCTTGTAATTCGTCAGATGCATTTTCTCATTCAAATCTCTGCGGCTTTAATTCGTTTCCAATCCTTTTACTGGAATTTCAGGAAAGATGAATCATTGATATTCATTGTTATTTTCACATAAAAGGAGGGTACCGTTACTTTTATTGTTCTGCATATACTATCCATATCCAAAACCCGTGCAAAATTTTGATTTTTTCCCAAACAAAAAGAATTATATCTCGTTCCCGTTGTACAAAAAAGGATCTTTTATTGATTAAATTTCTTCCAGCCCTTACGGTTTAACAACTATTGATAGAACTTTTGAAAAGATACTCGACACTGCAGGAAATATTAAGCAGTAAACTCTGCGAAGTACATGCACAAATTTGAATCGAAAAAAATATACAAAAACTAGAGGATATCAATAAAATACATAAGGATGTGTCTTTAAATCACATCGACATCAAATTAAGTACCACTTATAAGGAGCTACTATCCGAAACACGTGTCTGGTGCATTGATATAGATTAGATTTTTTTCAAGCAGGTAAGGAGAACACTCCCATTCATATCATGAACATATATTTCCTTTTACAGAGTGAAACAGTGAAACTAGTCCCCCGTGATTGAATTTTTAAATTGTAATGATTACTACTTCCCCGTGATTGAATATTTGAATTACATATCCATTCTTTCGCGTGACCGAGCTAGAAAGAAGTAATAATTTCAATGATAACTTTTTCTAGCTCAGACATGTGAAATAATGGTTGTATTTGCCCCTAATCAGTTTTATCATTTATTTCATTATCATGCTAATTTGGAGAAATGTCATTTGACCTAAAGCTATAATTCACATTAAAGGAGTTTGACATCTACGCACGATCCCGTATTACTATTCTGGTCACATGTTTAATTTAATTATGTTACTGAGTCGACTCCACAAGAAATTTTGAGCCCTACACGTTTTGCGAAGTAAATGCACAAATTCAAATTAAAAAAAGAAATTATATAAAAAAGTAAAGGCGCTACTAAATTACAATTAGGTGTGTCTTTAAACCATTTAGGCATTCGAAAAAGTTCCGCTAATGAGGATTCACTTTCCAAAACACGTGTCTGGTGCATTGAAATTGCTTTGAAACTTTCTTCAAGCAGGTAAAGGGTTTGACCACTTCCTCTTCAAAAGTAGAATTATAAAACAATTCATAAAATTTACAAAAAATGTCATTAAACAAAATTGATATATTATTTATAAGAATATTGAATATACTGACTCAACTTACAGGACAATGTGTATCAAGTTCAGCATCAAGACCAGGAGAGCTGCAAGATAAATGATCCTTCGAAGATGAACTGTAGATTTTCAAGATTCGATCGATCGTCTCGGACAGGAATAGTTTGATGGTCAAGCACAGGTGGACATCGGGCTTTTTTGTTGCCTCAGCATGTGAGAAGGTGATGAGTATCTTGTTTTGGTGTCTTCTGAGTTCCATTATGTGTTGTCTACCAACTCTGAGAGCAACAAATCCATGGTAAATATGCCCTTCAAATAACGTCCACAGAGCCAGACAAGAGCAAACAAGTCGATGGAAAATTGCTGGAGGGAGGATCGTTAGAGAAGAGAAGACAACCACCAGTTGTGATTCTGCAGAAGCGTTAGTGACTGAACCATCTGGGGCGATGGATTTGATCATGCTAGGTACGACATAAAAATCGGCCGATATTTTCTGTCCTCCTTTGTAGATGGTGGGCTCACATATGATGTCAAGTTTTTGCATTACTGCAAGTAAATGGTCGCTATGATTGGCAACTTCCTTCCCTTTCCACATGTTGCAGATATCCGAAATTTTTACTTCTCCACATCTCTGCATTCGGTCAAAAATCCCTCTAATTCTTTTGCTTTTTATGAAACTGTCGCATGTAATGAATGACTTCATAGCATTGATGACGACTATTGGGTCTAGGATTATTTTCTCTTGAAGTACTGGCGAAGGGAAATGTAGGATGTAGCCGATGTTGTGTAAATACTTCAAGAAGATTTCCATTTCTTCCTCATCCAATGGATTTTCCAATGTGCGATTCATTTGCATGACTTCCTCTTTTGTTGCAATGCAACGGCCTTTTTTCTTCATCTTCATCAGTTTCTCTTGCAAGGCTATCCAAGATCTTGGTATCGGTTCGCCAAATTCCCTATAAGCCATACCCTGCTCCAATATTACACCTCTGATTGTTGCTTTTGTCTTGTCCGTCATAGGTAGAGCGCTGATGAGGAGATCTTCCCGAACGATAAGTTGGCTTGATCTGATCATTTGGGGAAAATGTGCCTCAATATCTGATTTTATACTGAGTAATTGAGATGCATCCTGAAGAACAAAATGATGCTAAAATAATGTTCATGCAATTTATCTGTCGGAGCAGTTAAAAAGATTTAAGGGAGGAATTTCAAAGACAGAGGCGACGACTGAAGCTGTGTCTCATATACCTCTTCATATGATGTTTAGACATCAAACAATCCCGTAACATTTTATAGAGGAAGTATTACACAACGAATGCTACATTGATTTTTTGTTTTTTTTTTTTACTTTTCATTTAAGGACACCTTGACAGGATTTCGGAATTTAGACTCTTCCTAATTTATCTGAAAGACAACAATAACCTTATTTTTACAATGTGGGGGTTAAAATGAGGAGGCAATCCCACTCTTTGAAAATGATTATCATACATTTCATAATGAAAAGAGATGAAAAGAGATGAAATCCTAACTGCAAATTCATTCTTTCAAAAAAGTATTTTGTTATATCCAAATAATGAACAATTGTGACACCATGTGGAAATCCGAAGATACTAGGGGACACATGATAATTAGACGTTATTTGCATTTTATTAAGTATAATTCTTAAGAATAATTCGTACACGTTCAATCTTCTTATTTCTCACGAATATTCCGTCTGATATTGTTTATCATTCTTCTTGTTTTTTTACGTAGATTTATTAAACGTATATTAAAAATTATATATAGATAGTTACAGTAAACTGTCTTTTATTCTCGGCGTCTTTAGTTCACGAACATGAGTAATGTTACTGGTTTGCGGCGATTTATTTTCGCTATATCGTATGTACGTAGCTTACTAATCATGTATTAGGACATTTTCGCGTTTTATATTCGCGAATCCAAGGACCTCGCGAATACCGTGAAGATAAAACGCTCGCGAATGAAAGGCGGTTTGATTTTCTTATTTATCATGACCTTTCCGTCTGAAATTGTGTATCATTATTTTTTTTATATTTGACGTAGATTTTCTTATTTATCATGAGCTTTCCGTCTGAAATTGTGTATCATTATTTTTTTTATATTTGACGTAGATTTATTAAAAGTATATTATATACTATATGAGCAGTTATTTAAACTCATTGCCGTCAGATTCATATTTAATAGTAATTACAGTTTGTGCTGTTAACACTACATTAATTAAAGACTTTGCCAAAGCATTTAACTCTTTCAGATAATTAGATAAGTGTACTAATTATTGACTCTGATAGTTTGCCAGTTCGTAAAATGCTTTCCTCTAGCAATTATTTAATCTTTAATTGAAACATGCAAATATAATTTAACAATAAAAGCTACATGTCAATGTCTATGCATTCGGTTATCTTTTTTCTATCGTAGCGATCTTCTAATTATTTGGTGCTTAATCAATACATAACGAAAGAGAAAAAAGATTACTTTGTACCTCTCATTTTATGTAGGAAAAATCAAAAAAGTAAATTTCGTTTTACGAAGACAGGAAAGGCAAGATGTCCGTGCAACGGAAAATTACAATCTGCTTACTTTCACTTTATCTCTGTGTGTCCCAATGAGGATAATTTTTGGGAAACTGTTGTCTTCACTTCTTGCATATGTGACAATAGTTGAAATCCAGAACTTCAAGAAGTCTGTAAAAAAGTCAATTTAGTTATACAAGATTCAAAATCTACTTATATGATGTCTTACAAGCTTACAATTTCTAAAAAAAAAATACAAAAGAGAACTTTCTAATTCAAAAAATAAACAATGGACTAACAGACGGAACAATGACAGAAATGCACAGAGATACGGAGGACAATTTATCAAATAGACTATTTCCAGAGCAAGTCTGGAGGGCTTGGTATAATGCGTTATTAGCGTCACTGTCAAAACTGATAATAAACATGAATTAAGTTGCAAATCTAATGCAAGTATTTTATCCAAGTACATAGAATCGAAAAAGGCCTAAAAGCCTTAACCTAATATTAGTTTTTGTCTTCGTGTAAGGCAATTTCTTTTTTTATTCTTTTTGTGTCCTTTTGAATATGAAAAAGCTACCCATTAGCCAGGATGAAAAACAAACGAGGTTATAAATCAAGTTGCAATTTCATATCATTATAAAGTAAAAAATGACAGAAACTTGTTTCATTTGGCTATTAACAAATTCGAGTTAATAGAAGAATGATAGAGCACTCAAGTCTTGTATCAGTGCATAACCTTTTACGTTTTTTAATGAAATATTTAGAAAATAAGACATTTAAATATTCCGTTTGTAGAAAGCATATTAATTTGCAAAATATTTTCATTGTTTTGATATCGATTTGTTATGCGAGATGAGACTCAAAACTCAGTATAAGAACGCAAAGTAGAAAATAACAAAGGAATGGCCATACCAAAATTTCACTAATGGGCCACGATACTTGCAAACGTACATGCAAGCTTATGAATATATACTTTTCAAATGAGTTAATGTAACAAAAAGACACTTGAAAATGGTCACCAGCATGAAGATAATATTATTTATTTCTTGTGTACCATCATACATCGTACAAT
The DNA here is from genome assembly GCA_028142955.1 of Pinctada fucata. Lineage (NCBI taxonomy): Eukaryota > Metazoa > Mollusca > Bivalvia > Pterioida > Pteriidae > Pinctada > Pinctada fucata. The sequence goes on from AP027106.1 coordinate 45,453,713, forward strand.
TATACACCAGACTTTAAAGAAATACACATTTTTGTTTAGAATCAATAGGATTGATTTCGAATGTTATTAAGGATTCCTCCTTCCGTCGGTATCCTTTCTGTTCATCTATTGTCTTCTTTTATTCTTATAATTACTCTTATAATTATTCTTCTTAGTCCCTAATCGTTTCGGACACTTTTTGTTGTCGAAAAAATCACAAATGCCCCCGCTAAAGGTACGCGGGTATGTTAAGGCGTCCCATGGAAATACCATCACCTTTATCGCACCTTTGTAATGGACACCTCTTTCCCTCAATAAAATATACTTTAACCAAAAGTATGATTATGTACTTTACAGAAGGAAAGTCGAGGGTCACTGGCGAGTTCTGCAGGTGTGTTGAAAGTCACGTGATCGCTATTTATAGCACATGTACACAGTACGAAAAAGAAGCATTGAGCGCAAGTTGTTCCACTAATTTCTCAGTGAACTTTTGGTTTATGTTGTGTAGAGAAATGTTCAAATTTCATATATCTTGCTACGACAAGTCGTGAATTCCATATATTTATGGATTAAATTAAGGAATTTTACGGCGCACCATGGTTTTTGCGTTACACCTTCAATGACTACGTCACTGTATAGGTTTGATATGAAAAAAATCAAGTTGTCGTAGCAAGAACTATATAGATAAATCATGGAAGATTCGATTTACACCAAACTTCTTTCAATTTATTTAGAGGAACAACTTGCGCTAATCTATTTTCTATGAGTACCCCCAAAATATCTCCTCCCGAGAACCATTTCAAACGTTCAAGTGATGTGCGATTGACAGGGGGCTATAATTTCTCAAAAACGTTTCATTACAGGTACATTTCAACGAAAATCCATATTCTTCTGTCTCAAAATCGGCATGATCAAGTGAATTCGGCAAGAATTTAATTTTTCCTGAAGAATTTGAAGTGTAACTTGTCAATATTTATTATAATATGTTGATGAAGACATATCCAATAGAAGTCACAATGATAGCCAATGCAGTACTTAGATTCTACGCTTCATTCAAGAACCCTTTGTGCGCTCCTCTGCTTTCCTATATTGCAATATTTATCTGCGACAATGTATTTCAAGTTTCTATTGATTTTCAAACAAATTCATAATTTGATTTTAAAAGCATCATTTTAATTAAAGGTACGGTGTCCCTGAAAATTAATTAATTTTACAAAATTTTATTATGCAAAACCTTTCTTCTCAAATTAAATTTTACATTCTCATTTGTATAAATTCAAATTTTCATACGATTCTTATGCATTCAGTCGCAGTTATAACCGTTTGAAAACGTTATTTTTAATTTTGGGTGCGCAGCTCTAATTCTTTTCATTACAGTAGCGCCACCTACAATGTATTGCGTTTTTACTACAGAGGTATATGGAGATTTAATTTTACAAATTGGACAATATTATGGTCGTTACCATATATATATATATATATACCATGTATATTTCTGAAATAACACTTTTTGTGGCTTCTTTTTTCCTCAATCTATATCCTTCGAAATAAGTTTTACGTTTTCAATAATTTTTTTCAGGGACACTGTATCTTTAACGGTTTTATTATTTTATCACTATATTTACAGCTTTTATCACTAAATATTCATGTCTTTCTGTTACATTGTACTATCCATTCATTTAATTTTTTTTTCTTTCTGCTAGTCAGAATGCTTCAGTGGAGGAGGGGTCAGATGCAGCGTCAAGTCTTCTGAAATTATTTTTCGTCACCCAGGAAACCTTTTTATTTTTTTTATTTAAACTTTTAAATTATGCTGGTGATAATACAGGTCCATAATCGAGTGCACAGGTGTTCACGACGGAGAGAGAAAGAGGGAGGGAGTGGGGGGGGGGGGGGGTATTACTAGCTTATATATTTGTAGGTGGCAACAAGTTGTAAATGAAGCATATTCATTTCGTAATTCCTTCATTCAGTTACATACATGTATGATAGAAATACAACAAGGGTTCGAAGGAGCCTTATCGGGGGGGGGGGGGGGTCAAGCCTGCCCATGCAGGGTGATATAGCCTATACATGTATAGTTATATATATAGTTATACATGTATGTTATACTGCTCTTTTTTGAAGTTCAAACTTACCTAATTTTCCCTCCGAAAGAAATTTTCAATCTACTGCTTATCGGGAAGATTAACAAAAAAAAAAGGAAAGAAAAGAAAAACAAAACAAAACAAAACAAAAAACCCGCATCCAGATTCGAGGAAAAGGATATGATCAGTACTACTATAATGTACCAATCTCGCATAATCAAGACAGGCCATGCCCTTGACAATGGATGTAAGTGACGTGTAACTGCAATTACCTCTCCTCTCAGAAAAAAGCCGGAAAATACAATTTTATGCAAATGTGCAATGTTCAACGTCAGGGGCACCGAAAGGAGAAACCTCCACTCTGTCGAGATAAATCTATATTTACATGTATACTTAATTGAAACCTGTATCTCGCCATCATCGACAAAATTTTGACTTTGTCTGCCAATAATATTCCTGAGAGGAGGTGGGGGGTTGTTCCATCTTTCAGCTTTGTATAAAATCATTCGGTCATTTTTTTTTCCTCAATTTAATATGAAATCCATGGTCATATTTAGACCAACAGCCTAGTATTATATACTTGTATAATAGGCTATATTTAGATACAAAAAACTGAAGATTTGCTAAGATCGATATTAAAGTTTAAAATAAATAAAAAAAAAAACAAAAACAAAAACAAAAACAAAATAAATAAATCAGACGTGAACTCCTTTGTACATGTACATTTAGAATGGCATCCTTTATCACAAGAATTGAATATCTCTGTGAAAACCATAATGCGTTAGGACTGTAACTTTGTGAGAGTAACATGTCAGTCTTGTATAACAAAGTATCTTTGAGTAGACAGTGGCGTAGCTACCATGTATGCTAAAGCATCCACTTTTCCTCTAAAATTCCTCAATTCAGTAAAAAAAATTTCCTCACTCTGGAGGTTTTTTTTATTTGGTGAGCTGCTGGAGGTAAATCTTTATTTGCATTCTACCTCCTTCATTGCCATTCGAATATCCTCAGCTTCTGAACTCATTTTCCTTGTATCATGAAAGGATTAACTTAGTTTTGCCAAAGCTACGCCACTGATAGAGTGGCTAGAGCCCATGTTTGAAATAAAACACCATGATATCCCTATGTTTATAGACATCAGAAAGACTCCAAATGTAGGCTTTTATAGTTTAGGATTAAATATATTACAAATACATGTACTTCTGTACAATAAAAGATCTTTATTGACACATTTCTTCACATTTGACAGACACTTGACGTGACATCTTCTTGCTGGCATTCGGGTAAAGTTATTTTTTCTTCCAAAGGCAAATCTCTGAAATTAGAATAAAATTCAAATTTAGGTGAATAAATAAGTTTTTTTAATTAAAATGTAATTTCTTATGGTTTTTAGTGTACTGTTAATTTAACTTCTTCACAATATTCATAGATAGATCTAGATTTTTATCAAATTTCAACTATGTATATTTTTGGGAAAATATTTTTACACTCAAGTCTCGAAAAAAAAAAATTCAATATCATATATATACCTGGTGATTGAAAAGTTCTTTCAATTATGATTCTGGGCTAATGCAGCATCCAACACCGATCCAGCGCCAAAATATTTCTGTTTTGTTTTGTTAATGACTCAGAGATGAATAAATATGTAATTTTCATCAGTCTGAAATACAAATGAATAAAAAATAAGTGTTATAAAGTGTATTATACAAAGTAGTTTCATTGTTACATGCTTAAACAGTACACATCATGTCACATGCATGTCCCACATCCACCTCACCCCACCCCATGCCACCCCCTTCCCCATTTTTTTCTCCTCGTAAAGTTTACTTTTGTCATGAATATGCTTGTATCTAAATTTATATATCGTAGCAGACACTGATGATATGGAAAATAAAGTAATACATGTAACAATAGAGTTACAACCATACTTTTTTCACAGCTTTGCTGCAATCATTCCTACACGACACATGCATCATGCATCATATGACACACGTGTACTCCGCCAGTACTGTAAACAATGTACATAAAAAGAATGATTTTGTACTCTTTTAAATAGTTTTGTCTTTGATTACATATATGATTGAGTATATTAGGATATTTTCTTTTTGCAGGATCTCTGTTTTCATGTAATTTTAATAAATACCTACCGTTTTCTTAATTTTTCTTATCACCCGCTCTGTAAACTGTCGGATCGCACCTGCCATCGCTTCTCAAGCTTCTCAGTAACGCAGAGTTCCCTAACAACGCAAGGGGGTCACAAAGTGCACTCAATAGATTGGGGGTCTTCTCAAAGGTATATTGAATAGACGGAGTGTCAGCGATTGAGATAGTACATGACTTTTTATAACTGATAACTTTCATCCTTTGAATTTTCAAAATATCATAAAAATTAATTGAACTACTGTGTTGCTACCGTACTTGACGACACGGGGTCTATGACGTCAAATGACGTTACATTATTTCGCGGCAAATTTTTGACGTAATATTCCATGGGACGCCTTAACATACCTGCGTAATCAAATGTCAAATCTTTTAAGTCTTATGACTCCTAAATGAACTGGTACGTTTTCATCGACATTTGTTTCATTTTGATCTTCGGGAAAGTTGCAAACGTTTATACGCTTACATACTTCATAAAAGATTTACGTTTTCGCACTATTTCAAGTTGAAAATGGAACTTTGAATTGACAAAGTGCAAATATCTACAGTAGTTGAGATTTTGAATTGAAGCTTAGATGTTAAACGTCTTCAAATTAAATAGAATCATTTAAGAGCAGATGTATTTTCAGCATTGACAAACATGCACGTTTAGGGTACTTTACCCTCGACGGTAATCCTCAACATTAACAATGTAATATTGCGAAAGAGTGTGGAAGGGTTGGATATGATGCTACAAGACCAACGTTTTAAAATTTCACGACATTTTTATAACCCTCTATTTAGGGAAATCCCCTAATATGCAAATGAGGAAGCCTCGCATTGATTGACAAGAAGACTGAAAGCGGAATGAAAGCAAAATATTTCGCTTTCGTTTCTTTCTGTTTACGCTTTGCGTTTCTCTTTCCTTTGACGTTTTGCTTCTGTTTCTCAAAAAATCGTGTTCATTTTTCTCTTCCAACACTGAAAGCGAAATTTTGAGGCGAAATAAAGGAGGAAAATTAGAAGAGAAATTTTTGAGGGAAAAGGAAGACGAAAAAATAGAAGCGAAATTTGGAGAGATGAAGGAAGAAAAAATGTTAAAGGGGGGACAATTAACGTATTCGGGACTGTACCAATGAAATCTACAGGAAATCTTTCCTTTGATATATCATTTCTATATAAGTCATTTCTATTTAAATGACGTCAGCTTTTAGGTGTAGAACACTAGTTTTTTAGGTCAAAGAGTTATGCTGTTGTAACCTTTAGAAATCAAATAAAGGAAGACGCATAATCATATGATTCAAAGGTTTATGTTTTCAACAGCACATTTTGCAAACCAGTAATGAAGTAATGACTTAAAAGTATTTCACAGGTAAATAAAGTCGCCAAACACCGAATAGGAAAGCGTTTACTACGAATATAAAAGCGACAAAATAAAGAATAAATTACAAAATCTAGTTCCACTGGCTTGAGGAAATTATCAAGTTAAAAATTGCGCGATTCAATGAAAATAAATGGACAAATTGGAAAGATATAATAGAATCATAATTTGTTTTCGTAAAGATATCTTCAGACAACCTGATCATAAATTCAATGCTTTCATTTTGTCGTTAAGTAATTTGATTATGTTTAAAATTCTCGAAAGCGAAGAAACCGGTACTTATATTGAAGCTACCAACTGAAGTACCCTGTCTGCTCCATGCTGCAAATTTACTAGTTCTTGAATGATGCTATGAGTTTGAAGACGTGTAACATACTATGTATACACAGTCAATTATTCCAATAAAAATTCAAATTATTTCATTATTTTCCGGATCCTGATCTAGGAGGTCTCCTTTTCATCTTGATATTCAATTCATATTTAATACCAATAATGAAGTAAATGAATAACCAATCTTATGCATATAATTTTTTGAAAGAAAGGAAACTTGTCAATGGATCTATAGAATGAAGATATACGCACCTATCACACGTCTTTGAATACTTTCTCCAGCATGTACGTCATCGTCCATAACTTCCCCATCCAATCCCATGGCCAAATTAAACACCAGAAGATACAGTCCACGACTTGTAAGGTAGGCTTGATGTGTTGTATAAAAGATGAATTGCCCCGCAAAATCAACGAGATCAAGTCTCACGTACCCGCTCATTCCAAGTATGGATTTTCCGCTTTGGACTTATGTCAAAAGAAATCAGAAAGGAATCAAGAAACACATTCATTGATCACATCGACTTTAGTCATAGATTATGATAGCTACATGTATCAGTTTAATACACATGCAAATGTAGATCAAATTGTAAGTGTGTGATTCTGAAAGTATCATAAAGACTTGACATTGAAAAAGAAATTGTCATTAGAATTTGTCATTAGAATTTGATATTGAGAATAATAAAATATATCCCCAGATGTTATCTTGGACAAGGAGATCAAACCCGAATGTCAAGGATTTGCTTGTATCACGACGAGGCTTGCCGAGTGGCGGACAAAAGTAATTCCTGGTCATGAGGGTTGGATTTCCGTGTCCCTGATCACATCTGGGGATTGATTATTTTTCTCCCACTGTCTAAAAGCGCTAAAAAATTAGATTTTATGTATTCGTTTCCATAGTTTTGATCGGCCAGCGCAGAAATCGTGTATGACGTCACAATTGACGTTACTGTCAAATGGCACATGAGAATGTTATCATACCCCATAGGGTAAGACAAGGATATCTTTTCCCATCGTTTCCATGGATATTCCAGTCCATAGTGGCAGAAAAATATCATTAGAATTAGGAAATTTTATCTCCTGGTTACGAGATATTATTTCCTCATTTGGAGATACTATCTCGTCATTAGGAGATACTATCTCCTAATAAGGAGATTACTATCTCCTAACTAGGACTTAGGTATCACCTAATAAGGAGATACTATCACCTAATTAGGACGAAGTTATCACCTTATAATAGAATTTTTCATCGTGACGAACTTCGCACTTCGAACTTCGCACTTTAATTTCATTAGTGGGTTGCCGAAAAAAGCGTGCCAGTTGTACAGGAAGTCCAATATACAATTCCATTGAGTATACTTATCAAAATGAAGATTACTCCGCTTATGAGTTTATATGCGAACGGCAGCTACGCCACTTTTACTTCAATGTTCGAAGTGCGAAGTACGAAGTTCGACATGATGGAAAATGTCTAATCAGGATATACTATTACCCAATTCGGAAATACAATCACCTAATTTTGAGGTACTATCAACTCATTAAGACTTATAGATCTATCACCTAATTTGGAGATACTATCATCTAATTATGTCTCAGCTATCTCCTAATTAGGAGATATTATGTCCTGATAAGGTGAAAGCCTAGTCCTAATTATGTGATAGTATCTCCTAATTAGGTGAAAGCTTAGCACTAATTAGGTGATAAAAAAAATCCAGAATGTGTCATAACGACGCTTACGTAATAGTAAACGCAATAAATATTTATCTTTGAAATTGATTTCAAAACATTCTTCTAACCTTTCGTGTACCATTTTCCAGATTTTATGTCAATGGTACATTGATTAATGTAAACCTCTATTCCTTCAGTACTCTGTGTAGTTTTGTCTTTTTTGTCAAGAATATTGACGGCTATTGTTGTTTTTCCTACACCAAAATGACCAACAAGCATTACTCTGATTACATTTGATACAGCTGCATCTTTTTTCAGAGCTCTGAGGTATTTGCATATTGCTTCCTTCCCTATAATCCTAATTTCTTTTGGAACCTTTTTCATTGCAACTTCATATTCTGTAACATGTATAGAAAATAGACTGCAAATATAATAAGGAAGTAAAGATGAAATATGCATTTATAAAAATCATAATTTAAATTCCATCAGACTGATAAGCGGTTAAACGTCTTCAATTTTAATAACATCATTTAAGAATAGAGAAATTTGTAGCATGGACCAGACTTGCACGTTTCGGGTTCTAAACCCTCGTCAGTGATCCCCAATCCAACTAATGTAAAATGGCCAAAACAGAAGTTGCTGAAATGATACCATAAACGCACAGGCCTAAGCATTGCACAAGTCAAAATTTCAAAGATTAGAATGATCATCTTTACTAAATCTTTAAAATGTAACTACTGTCCAACTACACAGCAGCATCAACATGAAAAAAAACCCCAAAATACCCAGTTTAAAAAACGTAAAAAACAGCGCAGACATTCACAGAAAGAGACGTAAAAGGGGCAGGGAATACCAACTCACGTCATAGAAACATAAAGCACTAAATACCACACACAAAAAGACGAGACCAATGTGCAACCGGTGCCAACGTATGGCGGTCATCTGCCACGCAAGTAGCTGACGGTGTACATATCCGGATTACGTGCACACAACCCTACCACTTTTCGAATTACCCAGAGGTCTCGATAAACGCACAATGATGGTGTAAAATAACCTTATCATTGTACTATGAACATTCAAACAGACATCTTGACGCAGGGACCCAAATGAACACACAGATAAATATGTTAATGGATATAGTAAAATAGAATTGTTACAATTTAGTAAAAATCGGTTAAGACATGAAAATATGTCTTCGTGCCTGAAGATAAGTTCTCACTATACCAACAAATATATTAACACTCATCTATGAGAGCAAAATTTTTAATTTTTCATTTCTGCTTCCATGGTACCTATTTGTCACAAATACGTTTTTGTTAAATTGAAAGTTAGTATGTAACAGTATTTAAATATACATTAACATATCAGCTACTTGCTTTTTTCATTATGTTGGAATTGTATATAACAAGAGCCATTCTTGCCTTAAATAATCACCGAAAAGGATGAAAACCTAGCCATGTTCAGCTACATCAGATTTCATTATATGACTTATTTACAGTAGGAAGACAAGCTTCAGCTTGCAGACAATATCTTACAGTTTTCGAAAAGGTTTCATATATGCAATAGGTCCATAGATTCATTTTCAAGAAAAAATACCACACGTGGATAGCATGCTACTTTACAGGCTAATAAGGATTCAGATTCACATTCTTTATTGTCTTTATGACCTATGGCACATCAGATTCCCCATTTGACACAGATGCCATAGCGCACACATTTGAATCCAATTAATTAACTTTTTTTCACTGCAGAATGGCCTCCTCTATACATTGAATTACAAAAATATAACATTAAAACAATTTTATTTCAGAAACAAAAAAAAAAAACCAAATAATAATAAACGCAACTCCCATATCACCCTGGTAACATTAGTGACGTATTTTCAAAGCGCACGGTATATTGATACTTTAAGTAGCCAAAAACACCATAACCATTTGAAAATATAATAAAACGTGCAAACCAACTTTAGATTCTGAAGTTTCGTCTAAAAGTACTTACATGTATACCAAAAGCAAAAAATGTCCCTACCATTCAAATATTTCAGTGATATTTCTTCATTTAACATCCATATTTCGAAATTGGATCTTCTAACAATATACTGAAAACCAATACTGCACAAGTGTCTTTAGAATTTTAGATACATTGCCAATTTTAGCAACTGCTCAACTACAATTTTGTCTAGAAATCTGACGTCAGCACTCATGGTAAAAAAGGAACACGTTGCAAAATATTGTGAAACTGATCGAAATACGAATGATGTTAAGTTCCTTTGGTCTATTATTAAGTTTAGGGGATATGATTGACAAAATGACAAGCCAATTTCAATTTCTTCATACGACATTTTTATATGTACACCATGCTTCCTCATACTATGGTGGTAGGATCTAGGGGAAATCTTACATTTGTACATCTGAATCCAAGGGTTTATTTTCCGCTGCAGAATAAAAAATTATACAAATCATGGACTTGTATTGTCTTGTCCTTTCTCTTGGACAGCATTTATGTAACATTTGTTGAGAATCTCTACAGATACGTCAAAGGGATCCCAATGGGTACAAATTGTGCCCATCTTGTTGCAGATATATTCTATGAAAAAAAAATATCCGAAAGTTTCAATAGAGAACAAACTTCTAAGTACGTAGATATTCTTGCTATCAACAATCCTGTTTTTGAAAGGTATAAAAGTTCTTTTTATCCACAAGAATTGACTCTGAAGAAGGCAAGCGCCATACATACAGAAACACAATTTTTGACCTAAATATCTAAATTATTAATGAAAAAATCACTGACAAGGGTTAAGTACCCGAAATGTGCATGTCTGGTCCATGCTGAAATTGTCAATGTTGAAATAACAAATATGGACAATGACCATATCCCTGTATACAGCACAAAATCGATAATTCAGAAACCGAAGGCATACAAAAAATCAGGATAAAACAGGAACCAAAGCAATCAAACAAAACCAAAAAAATTATATGATCTATAGTACCAATTTTATTGTACTAGACATGCGAGTCGGATAATTGAATCCTCGTCAGTAGTACTTCATGCCGAAGAGCTTCAATAAAGCCAAAGTGAATTTTGTGTAGGGTTTATTCAGAAGCTTATTCAAGTGAAAAATATCGCCTAAAATCCTTGAAGGATAGGTGCTAGGAACTTAAATTTATAAATAACCAATAAGTTTAAGACGATAACCAAGAACAGTTTATGTAATGTTTTCGCTGTCACAAAGTAGTAAAGACTTTCTGGAATTTTTACAAAAATCATTGTCAACTACTTTTTAAATTCGGACCCATACAGGCAATAGAGTATATTACTTTGGATATTTCATAACCTGCATTTAATGGTGACATAATTAACACAATAAGAAGGATCAATGGTAGACTTATTTGACATCGAAACGGTGTTAGAATCATTCCAATTACTGCCGTGGATAGGAACCTTCTGCCACTAGACGGACACTTGGCTTCCTACTGGACCAATCTAAAGCATTGTACCAGCGCATTCTATAGAATATGACTTTGTCTGACTGTGACAACGGGACTCCATAACGGGCCATGTCCAAACTTATTTATAAAAGGCAGGGACCCGACCATCTGTCCGCTCTGAATCTTAATCGGACTCTTCGGATGTTTAAATGGATTATATCACTACAGCCGACAGAGCTTGGACTGTATTTCGTATGCCTTCTGTTTTTTATGTTAACGTCTTCAAATTCAATAGCATCATTTAAGAACGGATGGATTTTCAGCATGGACCAGACATGCATGTTTCGGGTACTTATTCCTCGCCAAAGATCCTTAATCTAAACCATGTAATATGATCAAAGAATGTGAAAGTGATTATGTCCAAAAATGCACCGAAACACGTAACAGGATGTGTGGGATATGATGCTACGGGATGCTACAGGACCCACGTTTTAAAAATTTCAAGAAATTTTGATAACAGAAACATTCGAATGTGCTGAAGAAACGATCTACCTAAGTTGATCGAACTTGGCTACATGTGCAGGGACCTCCTCGTCCACAAGCAGTGACACTCACCAAGTGGTACACATGTTAAACGTGTTCATATACAATAGCATCATTTAAGAACGGATACATTTGCAGCATGGACCAGACATGCACGTTTCGGGTACTTAACCCTCATCAGTGATTTATCCATTTACTGTGTTTCTTTTGCTCCTGTGTAATGTTGTCTGTTTGTATAATTTCTTCTATGTACTGGTCATTTTACACTACTATTATGCGTTCTGAGAAATATCTTTGTAATCGGAAATGTAGGAGTATTGTGCGCACGCACTACAGATAAGAAAGAAAGGAAGGAATCTCCAACAACACTGAGAAATATCTTGGTAATCGGAAATGTAGGAGTATTGTGCGCACGCACTACAGATAAGAAAGAAAGGAGGGAATCTCCAACAACACTTAGTTGCGGCACATAGGGCAGCCTCCCAAAACACCCACTGTAAAACACAAAGAAGACACGCACAGAAAGAGACACAGTGGTACAAGAAACGTCGAATTACAGAAAAACAACAAGACCAAATGACAAACAGTGCCGACTAAGGACGGAAATCTGCCACGTCAGTAGCAGACGGTTTGGTTATCATGGATTACGTGCACACAGCCCTCCCACTTTTCCGATTATCCGAAGTACGTACAATTGTGGTGTAAAACAACCTCCTCATTGTCAGATGGCATGCGAAATCTGTGCTCTGCCGGCTGTAGCGAGCTCATGTATGTTATCACCCGAGGAGTCCGACTGACATTCAGGGAGGTGGTAGGGGCCCAGTCTTCTCTAAATAGGTTTGGACAGGGCCCGCCATGGAGTCCCATCGTCATAGTCAGTCAGAGTTCAAGTATTAAGGATGCGCAGGTACAAGACTGTAAATTGGTCTTGCACCAAGCCCAGTGTCCGTTTCGTGACATTAGGATCATATCCACGGTATAAAAGGCGTTTGATAATTATGACCACACCAATTACTACTTGCCTGGCAGATTGCCGTCGTAAGTCGGCATGGATTACCCATTGGTCTCGTTGGTTTGTGTAGTCTTTTGTGTTTCATGTTTCTATGGTGAGAGTTGATGTTCCGTGTCAATCTTATCTCTATCTGTAAGTGTATGCTCTGTGGTTTTGCATTGGGTATATGAAGGTTTTGCTGTGGATGCTGCTGCCGAGTGTTGTTAGAGATCTCCTTCCTTTCCATTATATATATAATATATATGTAATAAGAGGGAAGAAACGAATTGAAAACTTAAAAGTTCAAGGGCAATAACTCATGTAAAAATAGGTCAATCGAAATCGAGCTCATACTAGATCTGTGTCACATTGAGATATATTCATATTCCAAAAATGGGTTAAATACCTGCAACATAAGCGAAAAAAATATCTGGAAAACTAAAGTGTGACAGACGTAGGGACGGACGATCACACAGACAAACGGATGGGAAACTATAAGTCCACTCAGGCAAGCTGGTACGGAACTCAAAAACATCACGACATATACTTGATATATAAGCTTCTCTCCCTGACAGTGTTTAATCCTACTTTATAACATACTTTTTCTCGAATGGTATACGTGAATGATTCTTGAAATATTTGAATTAGCCAAATACTTTATAAATGTTACAGCACATATTTCAACATGTTTCATGTGATATTTGGATATCTGTAAACCGAACAAATTGATACAGTGCATTATCTAAGAGTGCCTCCTCCGTTCTCTTAATGGAATTTATTTATCAGTCAGCTTTGTCCTTTGTATTTCTATTGTACTGTATTATTTTGTCCGTCTGTTTGTCCGTTTGACCTCTTCTTGATAAAAGGTTTATTTTATATTATTTTTCATGAATTTTTAAGTTTATTGATTGTAATATTTGCATTCTGGTTTTGGAATTTGTGCTTGTCTTTCATTCAATAATTTCATTAATATATTTTTGAAGAGGGGGAACCCTTTTTGACACTTTTGCCTACCCCGGAAGGGATCCTGATGCCTAAAAGAGCTTCAACGGGACCGAATATAGATTGTGTATATCATGTGCTATCAGATTCCTTCAACACTCACTGAAGAAGAACGGAAGACTACCGGACTGACAACTGACTTTTCCTTATGTGAACATACACATTTATTTGCGCGCGTAATGTACATAATACATATATCAAGTAAAGTGTAATAAAAAGATCTTACCCTTGATGCATATAAATAGAGAATTATATCAAAGATATTCCTTAAAATAGTGAAATCAAATTTACCGAAGGTAACCTACCTTCTATAACCTGTAAAGGAAAAAGAAGATGTTACAAAATTCTTGGCTTTAGATACATTCAATTTGGAAATAAACTCTTCGATAATTAAGTAAAATTTCATGATCGCCCTACTCACGCTAACATTTATCAAGTGCGTACTGTTTAGCTTTTGTAGGATGCAGGAACAATGAAAACGGTTTCTTTACAGATTCGTCACATTTTAGACTAGTAATTTGAGAGCATGTGATTGGCTTAGCTCAAATGTTGCCTTCTAATTAAATTTATATTGATCATATCGCGGCTTATGCAGGAAGATGCGTACTATTATTCTTTACATTTATGAATTGCAAGAGTAATTGTTGTCCAATTCTCATTCTGGTGTTTCCTATGGAGGTAGAGTACAGTAAGAAGGCACTGAAGCCTTTAAATAAAATACATCTAAGAAAAGAAATGTACCTTCAGATTTTATTTAATTTTAGTCTTCATACTAGCAATATTTAACACTTTATCACGCCTCGTACTAATTTCAGCCAATGACAAAGCAGTTACATAGTGTTCTACCTTGACGCCGAGGTAGGTAACTAGATTTTCAAACGTTAGAAATTACACAGAAAACGTTACGGTATGATTTTCGGCATTATAAATTCGTTATAGGGTTAATTTCTACTTCCTACTCAAAGTAGTTGTGTATATATGTAGGGGGTTCGGCCTTCGGGCTTACCCCCCCCCCACACACACACACATTTACACACCTTCTTTGAGTCTGAAGGATGACAGCAACAAACCCCATAACTAATTAAAGCATCTGAATTTCTTTCATTATTAAGTGATTGACTTTTGAATTAATAAGTGCAATTGAAATTTCTTAAATATATCACCATGTTGAAATATCCCTTAAAAGTAAGCTTGCCAGCGTTATTAATTTTACCAACACCGTAACCGTTCTGACTTTCAATTTTTGCATTCTGTATCTATACAGTTACTTTGATTTAAATCTCCATTCAAAAAAAAAACATTGAAGAGAATTTTAACTGATAACTATTGGTCTATCTGTGAGGAAAAATCAGACAAAAGACGAACGTAAACGTGAGTTTTATACAGATATGAACTCGATTTCCTATTGTCTTTGTAATTTTTTTTATGGAAACAAAGTAACAGGTAGACAGACATGCTTAAATTGCAAACAGTTCATTGTGTATTAGTTTTAGAATGAGTGTGATTAAGGCTTAACCGTAACATTGACAAGTGCTAATTGACAAAATGCAATATGATATGTTGAAGTATCTGATGAATCTAGGCTGTATTTGTATTTCATTTTTCAATTATATTGTTTTATAGAGAAAAGTTTCAAGTTCATTTTTTACATGCTTAAGCTGCAGTGTTGGCCATTTTTTTTTTGAAAACCCATCTCACATGAGTCTTTGTGTTAATAGTATTAATACATGAATCTTACCTTTTTTGCCACATCCCCAGCTACATCTTTTGCAGTTTTTCCATTCTAAACAAGATACAAAAGAAGAACGTACAAACTAGAAAACTTTTTTGAGATAAGAAACGAAAAGCATTATACTTAATAATATAGGGTTGTTTAATGTATGACAAATATGAGTAATGACCATATCCAAATACAGAGTACAAAAATCGATAATTAAGAAAATCATAAAGTGAAGGCATACAAAATCAAGATAAGACAGGAACCATAGAAAACAAAGAAAAACCTCAACTACATGAAAAAAAGTAAACTTCCAATATGGATATGAGTCCAGCTGCCCGGGGAGAGTCAGCGACTCCTGCTTGCACGCAACACACATTGCTTCAATTCGGTAGAACATCCATTACATTGTCCCATCTCTCATTTATAATGACTACTAATGATTAAATGAGCCAATTCTGATTATAATTATCATGATTTAAAAAAAAACTCAAATCGTAAAGAAATATACAGAGAAAACCACGAGAAAACCCCCACTGAGGATCTAAACCTCACTCCAGGTAACTTTAGATCCGACCGTATTAATATTTGAAATTTACCGTTCTTGAGGCACGTTATATGTTCAATTGCATGTTAAACATCTATATATACAATAGCATAATTTTTAAAAACCTGATAAATTTACAGCATGGACCAGCCATGCACGTTTCGGGTATGGTCAAAAAGTATGAAAATTATCATGACCAAATATGTACCAAAAGACGTAGCAGAATGGGTGGGATATGATGCTACAGGACCAACGTTTTAGAAATTTTAAGAAGTTTTGTAACAGAAAATTTCAAATGCGTTGAAGAGACAGACGATCAACAAAAGATTATCGAACTTGGCTACATGTGCCCTCGGGGACTCTTGGTTCCCCAGCAGTGACACTCACCAAGTAGTTCAAATGTTAAACGGCTCTATATACGATACATTCATTTAAAACCTGATAAATTTATAGCATGGACCAGATATGCACGTTTCGGGTACTAAACCCTCGTCAGTGATCATCAGTCTTAACGATGTAATATGGCCAAAAAGTATGAAAATTTTCATGTCCAAAAATGTACCAAAAGACGTAGCAGAATGGGTGGGATATGATGCTACATGACCCACGTTTTTTGAAATTTCAAGAAATTTTTTAACAGAAAATTTCAAATGTGTTGAAGACACAGACGATCAACCAAAGTTGATCGAACTTGGCTACATGTGCCCTCCGGGACTCTACTCCAAGTAGTTCAAATGATAAACGTGTTTAAATTCAATAGCATCATTTACGTGGTTATTCTAAAATAATTAATTTAAACTTGCATATATTTTAAAATGTATCAAGAAGGAACTTTTTTCCTTTGTTTGATAATAAAACCCGATCAGATTCATGTTATGCAAAAATACGTCTTAACTTCGACCTTGTCTTCGAAATTAAGTAAAGAATTGGAGTTTAAATGAATGTGGAAAAAGATACGAGAACTGACAAGTAAGTTTACATAATAATTCTGATAATTGTTATTGTTTTGTTTTTGTTTTTTTTTGCTATGAACAAATGAGTTAAAGAAGATTCTGACGATAATGTCTAATACATTGCTCACAAAAGAGTACCAAACTAAGCATTGACGGACCCCTAGCAAGCTAGAGGTGGGATCAGGTTCCAGGGAGGAGTAAACATCATCTGTTTGGTTAGCCGCACCTCCTGTTGATGTCCATGCACTAAGATATGTTATAATTATCTAAAATACATGCACTGTCTAAGGTTATGTCTATATAGAAAGTGCTATGGCGACCATTTCATGGAAAATATTCAAACACTTATTGTCAAACTCCTCGCGGGGAAAATGTTTTCACGGCAAAGGGCATAAGTGTGACACAAATGAGTTAAAGAAGATCCTGACGATAATCTCTACAACACTCACAATACAGCACAAAATTGAGCATCGACGGATCCCTAACAAGCTAGTGGTGGGACCAGGTAACCGGGGGGGGGGGGGGTAATCATCCCTTGTTTGGCCAGCCGCGCCCGCCGTCGATTTCCATGCAAAAAATGAAAGCAAGTCGTCTTATCTTTGTTGTTTTGAATACTTTTATAAAGTCATATATACTATTTATTAGTCATATATTAACTTTTAATATGGCTAAAATATCTTGCAAGTAAAAAGTTTATTCTGTTAACACGGCCACATAAAATATAATACGCAGATAATGTAGGACAAGGGAACTTTCTTCGATTTAAAAATGCAATGATCGCTGTGCGATATAAGTCCCCTACCAGTGGCATAAATTTATGACTTGCATCTCTGTTCATCAGTTCATCTTCTGCAACAACAGCCAAGAAAAGTCAGGAAAACTGAATTCACGAAATTTGCTAAGTCCAAGGGCCATAACTCTTGTGAAAATTAGTCAATCTAAATTAAACTCAAATCTGCATCACACTTTAATGTATTCACATACAACAAATCAGCTCATTATCTGCAATAACAGGCATGAAAAAGTCCGGGAAACTAAAAATTTCATGTAATTTGCTAAGTCAAAGGGCCATAACTCTTGTAAAAATAGGCCAATGGAAACCAAACTCAAACTTGGTCTGTATCACACTGAGATGTATTCATTTACCAAAAATCAGTACATTATTTGCAATAGAACCAAAGAAATGTCCGGAAACTGAAATTTTCAAAACATTTGCTAAGTCCAAGGGCCATAACTGTTGTAAAATAATGAATCTAAAGCAAACTCAAACTTGATCTGTATCCCATTGAGAAATATCCACATACCAAAAATGAGTTCAATTTATCCAACAACAGCGGAAAAAAGTCCGGAAACTAAGAGTCCCCTTCGGCGTTGCCGGTAGGGGACTAACAAGGCAAATATTGTCATAATCTTCATTATAAGTATTTACTTTATTCTATTTTTCTTGTAGCAAATTTACATGACATACAGTAAGAAAGAGCATTGCATAATCAAATTATATTAACTTAAAGGGATTAAAATAATCTGTTCAGAAAATCACATATATATTCATCATTCGTTTCTATGGTAATGGGATGCATAAAAATGCCTACTTTTAAGGGTTATGTATACAAAACATTGGTTACCATGGCAACGGAACGTCAGAGATAAAAATGGATGGTCATTTCTTTCTGAGAACATCATACACACCTCGTACACAAAAAAGATCCAAAATCTGAGACATGTCTTGGCCAAACATGTCTGCATTTTTTTTAGGTTTTAACACAGAATCATCCATATTTATTTATTTATTCATATTTGCGAAAAAAAAAAATCATTAACCATGTGAAGTACAGAGTGTCTGTTGACCTGGACAATTCGATATGGTATTAGCAAATTAATTACGAATAATGAAACAATAAGATCGATTTATGATATATGATATATGATTTTTCCTGAGCTTATTTATAGAGAGGGCCAGGCTAAATTGCTATACCTTGCATAACTCTTACGAGTGCACTCAGTGTAGGAATTTGGACATTTGAATTTTGGATTCCGCATTTCAACAAGGAAAAATACATTTTTCTCTCACGTCAAATTTTCAAATATGACGCTTTATATATTTTATCATATGTCTATTTTTTCGAATTTAAAAAAAAAAGAGGATTGTTAAAATAACTTTCTGTCGATTATGAAATAATTTACATCCTGTATATCGGCAAAGGGGAACATCAAGTAATTCATTTTCGTCTATTTTCCCATCGGCCGCAATGCTGGCGTGTCAAAATTATATCAGAATAGTAGCGTCGAGAAGACAGGAAATATAGTTCAATGTACCCTAAAATCTGCACTTAATGGAGCAGTTAATGTTCTACCCTAAAATAGCATAATTTCTACAGCATAGATATTAATGAATGAGTTTTCAGGAATTTTCTCTGTATTTATGTAAAGCATGTTTCAATTCTAAATGACAATTTTTTTAATTAATGTCCCATCAGAACATCCGAAACATAATTATTTACAGGCTCGCATGTACCCTACACAAAATTAAAAAATGAAAAAGAATTTCCACTGTTTTACTTGACTTTACTCTTTCTCCCTCTTTTAATATCAACCAAATCTTGGTAATGTCACATATGCAATGTACCAAGTATCTACATTTGTTTTGACTAATTCAGCTGAAATGAAGCTCTTTTTTAGCTATTTTCAAGCACACAATTATTGGTAATTTTCATTACTTTCTCATATCCTCCTTCTCCAAAACAGACCTGTTCTCCTCAAAGAACAGAAATTTCCATGAAACAGGCTGTTTTGTCTTCCTTTTAGCCTTGTTGTAGCTTTATTTCAAATGAAAAAACTTCAACGATTTTCTATAGAATTTATATGAGTTTTTTTCATAATGCCAGAAAAGGGTTAAAAATCAATAAAATTTTTCGTGAAAGCAACCTGAAAAAATGTTTTAAGCTTTTAATACAAGTAGTTTCTGATTTTTCTATGAGTATGATCTATATTCAACTAAATGAACAGAAAAAAAGTACGAATTTACTGTTATAACGACTCGTAATGAGACAAAGACGCACGCCATCCCCAAAATTTTGCAAAATTTTTCTCTCCGTATTTTATATTTGCCTAAAATGAAGCTTTAACTGTTAATAGTATATCCTTCTTTGATAGATTCACCTGTATGAATCGTTTTGTATTGAATATTTATCAAATGTAAACTTTAAGATAAATCGTCTAAATGCTGAAAAAAGAACGCATTGGGGGGGGGGGGGGGTGGTAACCAGGTCTGAAAACAACGGAAATGAACGAGTTATTGGTATATGAAATGTGTATTTGGTGTATATGACAGAAAGTGAGCACTAAAATACCCAAACTCCGTAAATACGAACGATTTTTGGTACAATGGACAAAACTAGTGCTTTTAGTACGCGTGACATACATAGCATGGGGAACAAAGGAGGGAATCTCCAACAACACCAGGTTGCAGCACCGACAACAAAACCCCAAAACATCCGATGCAAAATCACAGAGCAGAAACGCACAGAAAATGACACAAAAGGGACAAGGAACATCACAGCACAAGTCAAAAACATCAACCACAAAGGACTACATATAAACCAACGAGACATATTATCTGTTTTGATTTTTCTATGTAGTTATAAATTAGTTTATTTATAATCTACGCTACACGGTTTTATTGTATCACACTCTTTTTTAAGATTTGTTTTTGATAAAAGTGATTCAAGAGTTCAATTTATTTTGTATATACAAGTTTAATCCTATACAAAGATTCTAAGTGTTGTGTACTGGACCATCCTTGGTCTTATTTCGACCTGTTCGAGTGTGAAGTTCGTAAGTAGGAGTTGTTAGTTGTCTTTTTATGGTACCAACACTTTTCATGGATGGGGTTGTATCTGTGCTGTCACTCGACTTGAAGAAGGAATCTAATTGTCCTTGCTTCTTCGATGCATACTTTTTGCTGCTTTTTTTGTTAAGTTCTTGTTTTGTTTTACTGAGCTTTGCTCTAGCATTAGTGGAATTCTCCTCACTATTAGTAGTGTCAGTTGAGGTAATGTTCGCTAGTGCTTCACTTGTGTTACCACTAGCTAGGGCATCAGCGTCGCTTTGCTGGGTTAAGCACTCATTTCAAACGTCTTCGTTTTTTTTTTCAGGTACTTGTTTTAGAATGGATGGAGATGGCTCCTAGTGTTCAGACTCGAATTTTGACGATTCATCTTCTGTTTCCTCACAGGAATAGCCAAGTGGGCATTCTTCTTGCTCATGACCGGATTCATGACAGGTGTGACAAACCAAGTCATTGGGCATTCACTTAGACGATGACCTACTGTGAAGCATTTGTGGCAAACGATGGTGTTTTTATCGTTTCTTGGTCTCTGTGGTAGATAGCCGCTCGATACTTTTAAATGATGAGACATTTTGGAAGTCAGTTTTGAATGAGGTCACACATAAGGATTCGATCACCTGCCTGGCAATTAGTCATCTATTCGAAGTCGTTCTTTGAGCAACTGTGTATCTTGCAGCCTAACTGCTCAAGTGCACGCACTATTTTGCCGTCTTCGGTCGAACAGGGAATGTTTTGACATTACTTTGAGGTGTTCAGGGTTATTGCATTGCGCATTTCTGGGATTTTTTGAGTATATACTATTAGGTATTATATCCTCCATATCCCTCGTATTCTTTGAAGTCCCTTTTGATGAATTCCAGGAAATTTTATGTCAATGGCTTTATATAACTCATGTGTTAGGATGTTAAACGTCTTCAAATTCAATAGCATCATTTCAGAAGAACTGATCCTTGTTGGGTCTGCTGTCTCGAAAGAGGTCAGATTCGGATATGAAGACAGGTTTAACAGTACTAATAGACTGTTCTTCGTGATTCATTTACGATGCTTTAGCATAGGACCTGTGCCTACCACCAGATCTGGGGCCCTTGTCGGCCATATTGTTTTTATCCGCCACGGTTGTAAGGGGTAGGGTATTTTGGACAGGTTCTACAGTATCAAGGCTCATTTTTCAGAATTTGAATCGCAACGCAGCTACGTTAAGGTGCTCAACGATAAGACGTTAGAGAAAATTCCGCGAAAATGTTGTGTGACGTTATGAATTTAGCATGTTTGAAGGGATAAATTGTACTGGATCGAATTTGAACATAATTGAGCTTTCATCATATTCCTTACATCAATTTTAAAAGTTCCCAATATTTTATTTACAAGAAATAATGAAAGAATGCGTGTTTTCCGAAGTCTTGCACATCGGGTTATTGTAGGTCAAGTATGCGCAGTCTGAAATCAGGGTTAAAGGGAAGCTTAGACATCACTTCTTATTAACAAAGGAATCGCTTATTTTCAATTAATAAATCAATATACAGAATTAAAAGGGCAAGGGGCGGTAAGGGTCAAAATCGGCCCAATTTCAAAACTAGGACAAATATTGATCATTGAAAATACAGGATTTACAGAGTATAAATCAATTTAAATTTTGAGAATAGGACATCCCGTTGCGATTCTACACTAATTTGAAGACGGGATGGTCAGCTATATTTTACACTGATTTTGACGTCATATGACGTTACGATCACATTGTAATTGTAATGTAACGTTGTCTGTAGGTAATTTGCCATTATATTCTAATACCATTTATGCTATTAATTGTTTAGATATGCTATCAATATCACTATATAATAATTTCAGAATTCTATCAAATCTATTGGGAGACAATTAAAACAGAATTAACTCTAGTAATACAAAAAATCTTTGAAAATGGTAACCTCACAGAATCACAAAGTAAAGGCATATTAACTCTAATACATAAGAAAGGAGAGAGGGAAGAAATTAAAAACTGGAGACCACTCACATTATTAAATGTAGATTACAAGATCATCGCAAAATCTCTAGCAAATAGAATAAAACCATTATTACCCAAATTAGTACACACAAATCAAAAAGGATTTATCCCGGGCCGTAACATTCAAGAGGCAAACAGACTAATACAAGATATCATTGAGTATGCTAAGATAAATAAAATTGACGGGGCTATTATATTTTTAGATCAAGAAAAAGCTTTTGATCGGGTAGAATGGGGTTGGATAGACATTTGCTTAAAGAAATTTAATTTCGGGGAAAAATTTAGACATTGGATAAAAATGATCCTTAAAGACGCAAAGACATGTATTAAAACAAATGGTTTTATATCCTCGTATTTTGATATTTCAAGATCAGCCAGACAAGGGTGCCCGATCTCGCCGTTACTCTATATTTTACAAATTGAGCCGTTGGCAGCGGCTATTAGAAAAAATGAGGATATTCAAGGTATCAAAATTAATAATAATTCTGAGTTAAAGATATTAATGTTTGCTGACGATACTCAACTTTTTTGCGGCGATGAAAACTCTATTAGAATTAATTTTGATATATTGAAAATATATGAAAAAGCATCGGGATCAAGAATCAATCTTAAAAAAACAGTAGGGATAACTATTGGGGGGTGGATAGATAAAGAACCCAACTTCTCTGAAATTCTTTGGTCCAAAACATGCGTTAAAACACTCGGAATTTGGCACGGTAATGAAATAGATAATGATTTGATTTGGAAAGAAAAGATTGATAAAATGAAATCATGCCTGCAAATCTGGAAGACAAGAAATCTCTCTCTGAAAGGTAAAAGTCTTATTATCCAATCACTTATCATATCAAAATTAAGTTTTGAAATTGAAGCGAGAGGTATTCCGGATAGATATATAAATGAAATCAATAAAATAATCTGGGCTTTTATATGGGATGGTAAAAGGGAATTAGTTGAGCAAAAAACGATGGTTGGGGATGTGCTATCTGGAGGCATGAAAATCATAGATATCGGTCTCTACACAAATTGTATACATATCAAAACAGTATACAAAATCATACACAGTCCCAATGCTCTATGGAATAGTATTGGTAAGGGTTGGTTAAAGTCACTTGATGAGAAATTTGGAATAGAATTTTTTCTATGCAGAATTTCTGAGACTAAGGGACTCGACTTACCAATTATATCAACTTTCTATTTACAGCTGTTAAGTGCTTGGAGGCGAATATATCAAATATGTGGTCCCATGAATAACTTGAATATTCAAAAACAATATATTTTCGGAAACAAGAAAATTCTTTTTAATAATAGACCTCTATTTCTCCCAGCGTTTACCAAAAGCGGAATATTAACCATAAAAGACATTTGGAATGAGAATACGAAATCGTTAAAACAGGATTCAGAAATATATGATCTTTTGATAGACAAAAGAAATTGCATCTCTGAATTAGCTAGAATTAAAAGAGCTTTACCAAAAGATTTTCTGGACAATTTAAAGAATGATGAAATTACAGACACTAACTGCTTTAAAGTGGATGAGGAACTTTACATTTTAGACAAAAGTAACAAAAAGATAAAATACGACAAAATAAAACTGTTTTACATTATGACAAAACTTATCCAACTGAATTTTAAAACACCAAACTCTCAACTTAAATGGGAGAGAAATTTAGATTATATACCATATTGGCAGCATATTTGGAAAAATGCTAACAATGTTCTTATCCCTAATAAAATTAAAGTATTTCAATGGCGATGTATACATGACATATTGTATCTAGAAAACATTATCATAAAATTTGGAAATTCGAATGGAAAGTGTCACTTTTGTAAAACCTGTCTGGAGACAATCAAACATTTGTTTGTTGAATGTCCTCACACAAAACTTTTATTAGACTTTTTTTGGACCAAATTATCTGTTTCTATAGAAAATATCAATATTGCAGTGTTTGAAAATGCAAAAATAATACTTTTTGGTGTAACCGATGAAGCGGAAAATACATATATAAAAGAGGTTTTAAATTTTCTTATATTTACTATGAAATGGCATTTATGGAAATTCAGAAATGAAATAAAATTCAAAACGAAAACGTTTAGCCAGCATGACATGATAAACCGAATTAACATAAATCTATTTTATGAAATCCAATTATTCTGAAATGTAGAATCGATCGACAAAATATAAGAAATATTCTTAATTCAATACAAGAAAAATGGTAACGTTCGACGTAGTCGTGTACTTTAGTTTTGGTGTTTTGTTTTTCTTCATTCTTCCATCAGACTAATAACTAATCACGCACACTAAATAGTATTGTTATCTAAACTTTATTTTCTTATGATGTACTTTGTTAGATATAGATATTGACAATAAATAAGAAAAAAAAAGGAGAAGAAAAAAAAAAAGAATTTGTGCGATGATGACATGGCTCAATCAAATGTATACATATGGATAGGATTTAAATGACTAACAAACTGACAAAACGCACTGCGCCGCACTGCACATTAGAAATACTAGTGTACAATGCATTTTGATAATGTTAATGAGCTTATGGAGTGAGCCATTTAGCTGAGCACAAAAGAAAAAAAAATATCACTATATAATACTAGTATATGTACATGGTAGGTTTCACTATAATATAATGAGGGTTAATTGGGACATCCCTTTGTTGACTTATGGAAATCTTAAGTGACATATAAATGTTTTAATGATACTTTTCACCAAAGCCTTAAAAAGTATATGTATTTCTGGTAACCCAGCAGACCCTATTTTAATCCTCCACCTTTTCCGGCTCAATTTTTTTCTCGTCCGATTCATTCCCAGAAGATCAGCCCAGATGAAGCAAAAAAACGAAGCCCCCCCCCCCTCGCACAAAGACATTGATTCAGAATGGTTGGCACTATTTTATGCTTTTTTCAGCTTACATTGCATCGTGATGTCTTTTCTAATGTGCTTTGATTGCGACTTTAGAGGGGTGTGAGCGGGCTCTGATTCCCCCTTTGTGGTGGTCAACATTGTTTTTTCTTGTAGAAATCTTTTTTTTTTTTTCTATTCAAAAAAATTCGTGGCTAGCTGCCGCTAGCAAGATTCAGGAAGTACCTCGCATGTCTCAACTTTAACAAAACCTTTTGATGCACCCCTTATGAAAAAATAGAAAAAAAAAATATTGAAATAAATAATTCAATTATGCTTACAGTACCGCTCAATAAGACTTTTCTTGATTTTCTATGAACAATTCTCTTTAAAACTTGACTTTCCCCCTTTTTCTCTGAGACCCTAGATTCGCCACCGCAAGATTATATAATTACACACGTTGTTTTTACAAAGAAAAGGAATTCAAAGGTATGCTAATAAAGTTTATTAGTAATCAATAATTTAAACATAAAATTGTGTATCATAGCGCCACCTATACTACCTTCCAGTTCAGCACTCAATAATTTCTACTGTATTTTTGCATCATTTTACAGTCTAATTAAAATTTCTCTGTCTTTATTTCGTAAACTACATAGATTACGAAATAAGGAGAGATGAATTTTAATTAGATTAATTATTTCATAATGTACGTTTTGATGTTCGTAAATTGCCCTGATTATATGCTGACGCCTCGCAGTAAAACTCAATTTCTGACATGGGATTCGCCGATACCCTGTCAGTTTTTGTAAAACACACAAATGTTGAAATAAAACTCCCCGAATTAAAATGATGATTCTTTACTTTTTTATGTATACATTTCGTGGATTGCATTTTTAATGATTTAGATAAACTTTATTGAAAAAAAAATGAAGGAAAAAGTTATGAAGATACAGAATGTGCTACTGTAAATGATTTGTGTACAACTACAAGGCGTGAACAATATCGATATACATGTATGTACACAATACTCGCAGAATGTCCGTTACCGTGAAATCGACACGCCGTGTTCGTTTGGACAATTTTCGTTTCAAATATTGACAACAGTCGAAAATGAGACACGGCAGATATTTTTCCCCTGAATTTGCAAAAACAAGTACATCTCGTGGACAGCAAATCATACGCGGTGGTGTCTATTTTACATGGCCTTCATTTCTCAATTTGATATGAAATATTTTTCTTTTTAAACGGAGGGTTGTACATTGTATTTCACATCTTCGTTGAATATAATAGTTTGTTTGGTTGATTTTTGTGTGTGCTGGGGGTGTTGATGTTGTTTGTTTAGTTTTTCTTCTTTTTCTTGTTCCTTGTTCATAGTTTTTTTTTATTTTAAGATATTTTAATTCGTTGATTTGGGCTAAAAGTTTGTCAGTTTTTAAATGCCGACTGTACCCTTTCAGATACTCTGTCATTTCGATTCAATATGCATATGAAATGACCACTTTGACTTTAATTTTTTCGCAAAATACAAGCAATATCAAGCAAACAAATATGACGTCATATATTCAGTATGACGTCATTTTGTCGTCCTGAATATCCGTTACGTTACGAGGATTATAAACATTTGAAAGACATTTTTGTTTGTATTATTTGATTTCGTGCATGTGGGAATAAAAAATCAATATCACCAATAACAACAGAACAAAATCTATTGAATTGTATCGATTTACTCAAATAATTCTTGTATTATAGAACTTAAAAGGCGTTTTTCTGTTTACAAAACGACCCGCTCGCATGGTAACAGTCATTGATTTTCTTCCATTTTCGATGTGGCCATATGAAAACAACAGATTCATACTTTCACAGCAATTACAAAATACTTATACGGATATACAGAAAAAATATGAACTTGTTGTTTTGCCAAGTCTAATTTTGCTATCAAATGTGAAAATATATTGATTTTTAGTTCATTTCTTGTTTCATTGTTGATTTCAAAGGGGGGATAACTCTAACGAAAAAATGAAATTAACATTTTTCATGTTGAATCCATTAAAGACAAGCTTCCTTTTACCAAATTTAGTATCAATTTCAATATTTAAAAATCTTCGGCATAGGCAACAATTTTGGGCCTAGAAACCCCCTTACCGCCCCTTGCCCTTAACATGTCAAATAAAAATACGGTATCCTAAAGTAGTACAACTTTTATTCAAATTTGATCAGTAAGCAGATTTTAATTGATTTACTAAGATCATTATTTCTTATAAATTTGTTCGTTAATTGTCAGGTTTTTTTTCTTTTCTTCTTTTTTTTTGCGATAAAGATGGCGCCAAATCTAATGCATTCTATACAGTTTATCATTTCAGTTTTTAATATATATCCGTCAATATACCGGCTATCGAATTCAGAAGAAATGTAATTATCTATTCCCAAAATTTTCAGCCTCGCTTCGAGAGATTTTATATAATAAAATTATATACGATTTTGATGTCTTGATGTTAACAAAATAAATACTTCATATCTTAAAATTTCCAGCTCGCTGCGCTCACCTGTATCCCCCTCCACGCGTTAACGTCTGCGTGTTTTATTTTATTTTATCTTTTATTCGTTTTGTTTGGTTTTGGTTTTATTTACTTGTCAGCATTTCTGTGAACAATTTTCTTTGAAGCTCGACTTTGGGGTCCGCTTTTTTGAAACCTTAGGCCCACCACTGTTGCCGGTATGTATATAGTATAACACTGAGACCAGTAATACACTTTGTACACATATTAAAACTCACTTTGATTTAATAATAATAATATCACATTGTGATCAGCAGGAGATTTAAGTTAAAACTGCCCATGATAACTTGATAAGCCTGGACCCGGAAAGAAACCCCCCCCCTTTTTTTTTTTGTCAATGATAACTTCTCATGAAAACACTGTGACAAGTTTAAAAACAAACATGAAATATCGACAAAATTAGAAGACGGATGAAAGATTTCAGACCGCCAAAGTCGGATCGGGAAACTTGTATTGGAACCTGGCTACAAAACATTGATACATAGATTTTAATACTTGAACAGAAGTTCTAGCGGCAACCTTTGTCAACAGACTCATTCCCTATCACAAACTTTTTTCTCAAAGAAAATGTACTGTTAAATAACTAAAATATCCGGGAGAGGATTAACCAATGAGCCCCCGCACGACTTGCAGCTGTCTTTCACTCTGTCGATGGATATTACATTCTGATCGTTATAACAATAAACCACTTTGTCATGTAACATTATTACATGTTACATGCCCTGTACTTTTCCCGCTTATTGTCATTCTGATCGTTATAAAAAGACACCACTTTGAGTCCAGTCATATAATCCCCCCCCCCCCCCCCAAAAAAAAAATGGGCTGAAATCGAAGTAATTGCAAAAGAATTTTTAAGATCTGAGTTAATGTCTAAAAACAGGAACAAAACTCATTTTAAAAGTCCTCACTGGATACTTCATGGGAAGTGCAGTATTTAGACCCCACTTCATTTTAGTCAAAATGCAAAATGACGTAATGTGGCATATTTAGTTTATCAGAACAACAAATTGAAAGATTCAGTTTCAGCCTAAAATTGTTTTCATGACATTTTAGTAGCTATATAAGACATTTAACAAAATTCAAGCTTGTAGTTTTCAGCAAAACAGAAAACGGACCAATCAAAAACGGTAAAAATGGCAATTTTCAGTCAACAAAACCGCCTTTAGCACGTGTTTGTGGCCTTTGTTAGGAATCACGACAAACAACAAAAAGCTTTATTTGCTATTAATTGAACATTTGTGCTTCATATTTTTATACTTCTCATAAAAAAAAGTGAAATAATATCTTTGATGTCGGAGTTATTAATCTCAGAATTCGGTCGAGACCATACTTATGAAGAAAGTATTCAATGAGAATGAATATTTTGTCAATTTGATTAAGATAATTCTCTAAAATGAAATAGGTAAGCATAGATTTTTTAATTGATCTCATAATTATGCTCAAGATACTTTAGGAATATTATAAAAGAAAAAGTAAATTTTTTGTCATGTAGGAAAAAAATAAGTATGAAATTGAATCAGAATGATATTTTGACTTAATGTGAGGAAATTGACAAAGTCCTGGCTTTTTAAACACATTTTTTAGGAGGACTTTTTTATTTCAAGACTATGCATGGTCATTTTAGTTTTTATATATTCTTTATACCATCTGAAAGATCTTCAAAAATGTCCTCTAACATTTTCTAATCTAGAAAAAAAATATGGAGAATTTTTAGTCAGTTCCCCATGCCCCTATTATGAAAATAAAACAATGTTCGATTTTTGAAATATAATACTTCGGCATACACATGAAATTCTAGCTTCAGATAACTTTTTTCACCAATGACTGTCATGCAAAATTTATAGCAAATTGGTCAACATATTTTTGAAATATTAGGAATTTTAACCTAAAAAAAACCTTGGACTTAGCCATTTTTTCAACAATTCTCCAAAAAGATCAAAATTGTCTTCTTTGATACTAAATTTTGACAAAATCAGCAGTCAAAACAGTATACATGTTTCCATGTAATCTTATTCTGAAAATGGGGGATACGCTCGTTTTATCAAATTTTGACACTACTTTTGGCAATTTCAAGCCAATAAAAATGCTCAATTATATTCATAATCATAAAAAATTTTTGCTTCAGCAGATAATATTATAGCCAGTCTTTCCAAGAAAGAAAAAAAGTTATGCTTTGAGTAATGATTTATGGAGAAATTAACCTAAAAAAAATGACAATTTCTCAAACTTGCGCAATAAATCGTATTTTTGTGAGGCCAAAAAATCATATTTCCACTAAGAGGACTTTAGAGGACTTTTGATATGTTGTTCCAAGTGTCTCAAAAAGAAAGGAGGGGATCTCCAACAACACCTAGTTGCAGCATCAACAGCAACCTCCCAAAACACCCACTGTAAAACACAAAAATGACACGCACAGAAAGAGACGCAGTAGTACAATGAACGTCAAATCACAGAAAAACATAAAACACAAATGACTACACATAAAGGTACAGCAAGGTACAGCATAACATCAAAAACATTTCTTTTGCAATTAATTCGATTTAAAATCGTGATATGACTGGACTATTTGTCATGTAACATTATTGTTAAATTTATGCCCTTTGCTTTTCCCGCTAAATTTCTATGACGTTATCTTGATCACTTGTGCGTTTATGTCCAATCTGAAAATAGACTGATAAAGGGTCGTTGTAAAATCAAAGAACGAAAAGTACTGAGTGCGAATAGCCAGAATGTGTATTATTTATAATGTATTCCAAAATATTGTGTTTTCAAACTTATATTTATACCCGAAAACCTCCGTAGGTGAGTTTATGGAAGTATTAAGATACATTCTGATGCCATAATAAATTGAAAGATTGAAAGATGATGTCAGACACTGAAAATGAAAAATAACTGTTCTTCAAATTATATAACATATTTTATTTTTTTGCAACAGGGCACTATACAATTACTAGAAGTTCGTTTTACGTTTCAATTATTCAACTTAATAAAGTCCTATGATACATCATCCTAAAAATACATCTATACAGCTATTCAATTTTTATCGATAGCACCGTTTCATTATTATATTGTCCACTAAATCGGTTGATAGTGGATAGGGTTTCCAACACACACTCTCTGTTCATCTAAGTACATACACACAATTTTTCATTCGGCCATGCACATGATGCATGTTTCATATAGCGTAATTCATTGATACAGACAGTGATCAGAAAACGTTGAAGCAGACCAAGGTAAACAGAGTAACATCGTTTATACATACTCAGTAGACGGGGCACCCCTGCGTGAAGAAATCAGGCAATCGCTATGTGCTATTCGCACAAAAATGTAAATTGCAGGTGACTACCCTTGTACGATTTCAATCGTTTTATGCAGAATCTGTAAAGGACACTTCAATTTACCAGGATTTTGCTGGGCATTTAAAGGAAATTGTAATAGTTATGCAAAATGATTTAGATGTCTTTTCTCCTTTTAATGAATTTAAGAATGGCAATGCCCAGCTCATTTCTAAATCTACAGAATAAACCGAAGAAAACGATATAATATTTTTATCATTTTATCCTTGATTAACACTTGCAAAATATGATGGAAAACTGGTTATATTAGGGGCAGTCATGCGACAGAGGGAAATCCCCCCTGGATATTTTTTCTTGGCAACTAGACACCTACTAGATTTCATTAATATACAGCTTTGAACTAAAGAAAGAATGTTTTAATGTTTAATTGAACGCCAGGCACTGTCAAAATAGAATATCATCGGTGCGACGTCAGCGTGAAGCACCTTAACGTATCTGCGAAATGTCACCTCTGCGATTTTATTATTAAACACCTTCGTCGATATATACAGATATGTATTGATCACGTGCACTTTATATGGAGCCCTGAGATTTACCATGGTAGATCAAAGGGCCTTTTCTATCATTTTCAATCCACTTATGCAAGTTTGGTCACTGTATCCAGTGTGCGTGTCTCTTTTTTTTTTCTTTTCTTTGTTTTGGGCCAAGTTTCGGTCCCTATCCAATGCCCAATTTCCTCTATGGCTTGCAAAACTTTCTGTTTATACGATTTCATGTACTGGTTTAATACAATCATAACTGTTCTTTTCATTTATGCTTTACTTCTGTCCTAGATTTATTTCAAGCTGGTCACAATGACTACCCCTTACATTTTAACCCAAAGTATGACTCCCTACATAGTGAGAAAATAAAAACCTCATTAAGATATGTTGTAGAAACAACAAAAAGTTTCTTTTAGATGTACATTGTGTCTATAAATAGATCTCAGGTTCAGGATGGTTTACTATTCCTTTCTTCTCTAAGAAATGGTTCATTTCGTCATTCCCTTTATAGCTAAACATAGTGCATACAACTCAATTCAAAACAGTTACACTCATGGATCGTTGTTTAGAAAATATCAATCACATTTTATCACATGTTTGCCGATAGGAAAAAAACAAAGCCAAGCACAAAAAGGATTGTCATTATTGAGTTATTTAAAGATTACCTTGAGTTACCTGCGTATTCTAGATTGCCCTGTGTAATTCTAAATGACATTGTATCAATAGGTAGACTGTATTGGGCTACCGCTTTTAATCAATAGATAAGCACGACTATCAGTCTTTGTGATGCATTACGACTATTCAAAGTCTGCTAAGTTTGAGACCATCATATCTCATATGTAAGTTGTATACGTTTTTAGTGAAGTTTCTTAAGCGTCTTCAAATTGAAGGGCGATATTTAAGAAAAGATAACTTTGCAGAATGGAGTTGACATGCATAAAATACTAGAATCTACGCAATGATTTATTAAATCACTTTGAAATCACCATATACGAGGGCTGTTCGATAAAATCGTAGACAAGTTTGATCAATTTTTTATCGTTATCGTTAAACATTTTGATTATATACTAATTTATTCCTTAAGATTGCATATTCTTATTGTACAAAATTCAAAGCAATTGGTCCATAAGCAAAGAAATACGGTGTTTTTCTTTAGGAGTCATTCCGGAGAGCGGCGCAGTAAATGGCGTCCAAAACGACGCTATGCAAAGTACGGAGTAATTAGAATTTTCTGCTTTTGTTATGTCTTTAAATTTGAAATCATTTTGGGGGAAAAGTCGTTTATTTTATTTCAATCGGTTAAAAAATAAACCATACAGATAAAATAAGGCAATAATGCGCTAGAACTATTCCCTGGTCTTTTCTATCTGTTCACATATAATGCATGAACAATTTCATTTCAGAACGTTTGGATCGGTCAGTTTTGTTCTTTCAGGATGTTCAAACCATTCTATTTGAACGAATTTTTATCACTTTTTCATCTTCGTTGCAAATTGTATGCATACCGATGTGCGCTCTATACATTTTTCTTGCAGTCCATTGCCATGAGTACAAACTACCTAATGTATAAGATCTTTTATGGAATTTGTATTAGCTTGAATAAAAGTTCAGTTATTCCACGTCAATTAAGAATTGTAGGAAAACGTCGTTTTTACCACTCTTACGTCTTGATGGCGCTTCTTGTAATAGTGATATCTAATTACCAGTGTATCATAACAAGCTCAAATTTCAGTATGACAACTTTCAAATACTGTAAAACAATAAAGTGTATACATTGACTTTTTCTGCATACTAATTTAGAAATAATAAAGGAAGCATCTGCGTGTACACAATTTAAGATATCTCAATTTTCGTATTGCGCCGCTAAACGCCAAGACACATAATTAAAGACATTGGTTTAAATGACAGAATATTTCAATTACCTTGGTATTGTATAGATTGATTGCAATAAACCTCATGAATGTTTGGTAAGAAAATTGCACACTTACTGTCACGCATTTCTGAAATATTACGGTTGTCTACGAACTTTTCGAACAACCCTCGTATTGGCTGAAGTCTTTGTGAACATTTTTCAAGTTGATGTACTTCGGACTTCGCACTCCGAACTTCCTACTTCAGGTATTAGGGAATTATCGTGGAAAATGTCTAATGTCTATCTATATTGAAATATATGTTCTATAGTACAAATTTTGTTGTAATGGACACGTGTTTCGGATATCTTAATCCTCGTCAGTATAACTCCATTCCAAACAGTAAAAAAAAAGCCAAAGTGACTTTTTCTGGTGCCATCTACAATACAAAGCTAGAAATTATGTACTTCCATATCTCACATATTTTTATATAGTTGAGATTTTTTTTATTTTCACTCAACTCACCATGAAAATGTATGTTCCTGAAAATTGCCGAAGTCGTGCGTCTTTCGTTCGGCCACCTTCGTGGTATTTAATTTGTCTATTATCAGATCAACCGGAAGTAGAGTATTATACCCCTAATACCCCAAGGATTCGTATGAAAGTAATGAGGTGCAATTAGAATATTGAAATCTGAACACACAATAGACAAAATGATCCTCAAGACCTTTGCATATACATATTCACACATGAATATCAATAAATTCTCACACGAGTTCTTCTAGGTTTATTTGGTTGTAATCAACCGTTAATGTTTGTGACATAGTCCCTTCAAAGTGCGATGTCCGACGTCCGCAGACATGAATAATGTCCATTAATAGCAAGGTTCCTGCGAAGGAATACTACGACCCTTATAACTACAGCATGATATGTTGTCCTTACTATTTCTTAAAACAAAGTCACAGGACGAAAAAACAGGTTTCCATACCTTGGAAACCTGGTGGAAACCACATGGAAACCCGGGGTTTCCATGTGGTTTCCACCAGGTTTCCATAATGGAAACCAGTGGTTTCCATGTGTTTGGAAAGCGCTAACCGCCCGGTTTCCACGATGGAAACCACTTGGAATCGGGTTGGAAACCTCAGGTTTCCTTTTGGTTTCCATACCTTGTAAACCTGTATAAGAGCTGGTTTCCACGATGGAAACCACTTGGAATCGGGTTGGAAACCTCAAGTTTCCTTTTGGTTTCCACATCTTGTAAGCCTGTGTAAGAGCTGGTTTCCATGTTGAAAATTAGTTGGAAACTTGGTGTTTCCTTTTGGTTTCCATATCTTGTAAAATTGTAAACTGGTTTCCATATACTGTAACTGTATGAAAAAGGAAATAATATCTCTTTATGTGTTAGTATATACAGTGAATTTGACAGTTTTGAATCCTGTACTTTTCGTATTCCTTTATATCAGTATCAAGGCTACATGTATATTCTTCTATGTACTCTTTACATGTATGTCATGATAAAAAACCCTAAAACATGCTTATCATACTGTGTAATATTTATTCAGAATACATGCTTATTCAACATCAGATGTACAAGATTCCATGAAATCATAAATATACAATTTTGAGCTTTCAAATTTAAAAATTACATCTTCCATTCTTCATTGATATTAATATGTCATGTTTTTTAAGATGGAAATGAAATTTAGGAAAAGATGGACGTGTCCCTTGAAACCACTACAGAAATAAAATGTACTTGTATTTTTTGAAAAAAAAACCCAGATACTTTTAAACAAGTGTTTATAAATGATAGACAAATTTCATCCTTGCCAAAAACAGACAAAGCCACAAAGAGATCTCTTTCAGATAAAATTTGTTATTCTGCAGAGATTGACACTCGACGGAAATCCCAGTTCATGATGTTTCAGACCACTGTTACAAAACTTTTTCTTCTGTCCTCTACTTTTTCTTCTGTCCTCTACTTTTTCTTCTGTCTTCTGTCTCACCTGGAATGAATGAAAAAAAAACACGATACAGTAAGTGGCAACAGAATTACAAACTACAGTTGTAGAGAACTAATATTGCTGTTTCGGATGTCACAAGAAGCTTATGTCAACAATTTGTGAATTATAAGAAAGTGGAAGTTCCAAAAAGGCACACATTTATCCCCCCATAGAATCAAAATTAAAGAGAGGTTGAGAAAACCCAACTTGTACGTGTACTAGAACTTGTACGTGTACGAGAACTTGTACGTGTATTTACATGTTATCTGTTTACACGTTGAAGTTATGTGGTTGAGCAGTGTCACAACACGTACTGCTATGTGTAAATCATATATACGTTTTGTGACATAATTTATATTTTGTTTACAACTGCTTATTCGTCAATAACTTGCAATCTAGATTCTAAAGGTAAGGTGCATTCAGCATTGACAGTGAATTGATTTATCTATTCCAAGTAATCAGATTTATATAACATAAAAATTAAACTTCAAGAGTAAAATTTTTGGTCAAATTTGAGGGTTCTTCTTTAAAATGTGATACATTTTATTTGCAATCCCTTCTAATATTCAGAAAGGACATACGTTCCCAAATAAATTGAATATAGGTTTTCACAGGTTATCTGCATTCAGTTGCTTATAAAATCTACAAGTACATTTAATCATAAACGTGTACTTACAGCTTTACATGTTTTACCGAACGTGTAACACAGGTGTGTGGAGCGCAAAATGTTATGACGTCATAAACAACTTTTTGACGTACGTGTACAAATTCGGTTTGCTCAACCTCTCTATTATACCACGGTGATAGTGAAATATCAACCCGAGTGTGTAAAATTATGCAAGTCAAGAACGAGGCTTGCCGAGTTGTGGACAAGCAAAATTTTGTACATGAGGGTTGAGATTTAGCCATCCTTCCCTCATGGTTTTGTTTGATTGTTTTTCTCCCACAACTTATCTGTCTGTGTCTGTTATAAATAGTTATTTGTTGTTTGACCAAAAATGTGTGACCTCTTCCTTCAGTGATTGGGAAGGACGTGCGCCATGCGCCATACGCGCATCGGCGATGAAAATGTCCCATTGTTTTTGTAAACAGTGCGCCTTAAGCTATACAAATGGCGCAAGGAAAATTCGTCCTTTGTGTTTACAAACCTTGTGTCAAAATAAAACGAAAGTGAAAATAAAACTCCTCGGACGTCTCTCTATACTTTCGTGGCTATATTAAGTAAACCTTGCTGTTGGGTGATCAATAATATCGATAGCGGGGATTTTCAAACTACGGTTTTCGTCAAACAGACTATTATGCCGCCGAAGAAGCGGTTTCGTCTCGAAAAGGGACAGCAAACGCTGTTCTCGGCGCTATCTGACAAGGGCAAGAAAGGGGCTTCTGATGAAGGGAATACCGAGACTGGCGAGAGCGCTACGTCTGCCCCGTCCCTTAACCCTTTGTCGGACCCTACCAACGAATTATCAAATCTTGAAAAGCTTAACAACTTAAATGAACAGTGCGTGTATCAGTACATGTACATGTAGAATCTGGTTGAAAACAGTAGTGTTGACTTTACTAGAACAGTTTGAAGTGGTGAAATCAATATGTTGCATTCTCAAGAAGAGAATCCTATATTCTGTAATTGAACTACAAAAATAATGTGTTTTTATGCAGTTAACTTGTTTTGTTAACATCACGCATTAAAGATGTTTTGTTTTGATACATTTACGTTGTAAATCTCTGTCTTTTATAAAAATGTCCCATGAAAAAGTTTAAATGTCCCATTACAACAAAAAATGTCCCATTGATATCGAAAACTATGGGGCCATTGGCCCATCAACCCTTTCGTCCTTCCTAATCACTGTCCTTGAAAATGACCAAGATCTGATTTGGGTAAAAATTTAGTCCAATCATGCTGTACCATCCCTGCAAATTTGAAAGATGTATGATGTATGGCCAAAAATGTAAAAGTGTGACTACCAGACAGATTGACAGACAGACAGACAGACAGGCAGACGCCTGACAAATGATCCCTTTATGTCGCTCTTATGTTGCAGGCGACATAAATGAAGTGTCTCAACTCAATATAGTAAGAAGCTTACATTGACATCATTTGATGCTAATTTTTCATGCAGTCCTTCTAGTTCTTCAATGGTTACAGTACAATATTGACCTGAAAGTGAAAATGAAGATTTAATATGTTGAAATTTATCAAATAAGTCTTCAGAGTTTACGAAAAGTGCCGGATTGCCGGCAATCTCCAGTGGATTTTTCGAATGTCCGACAGTTTCTAGTTTCGAGCCAGACAAAATGTCAGACAAAATGCCTGACGAAATGTCCGATGGTTTTTTGTTCCAAGTCCAAAATAACGACACACAATTTACAAGATTTGATTTCAAATAAAGACATTTAAGTATTTAAGATATTTCACAAAATTACAGGACATGATGATATACATAATGTATTACAATTGTTAATATAATACATGTTTAACTTTTAGTCATACCAATCCTTGATCCATGTCTATGGCAACTTTTGGTTACAGTACTCTACATCTTTTGAATATGTCCATCATTCTTTTCCACATTCAGCATCAGATATATAGTTAAGATGTCGTAGATGGCCTCTGATCGTGCACCGTACACATGCTTGGATAAGAAAGTAATGTCAAGGCTACACCAGGTATACTGAAAGAAAAATTGAAAAATTAAATTAAATCAGCTTAATAAGAGAGTAAAAGTTCAGGGAATTAATCTGCCATTGCGACCTGCACCCAGGACCCATAGATTTCCAATCACTGTGTTTTCTAGTCAATACAATAATTCTCAACGCATTCAAGTTATGAATGATCTTAATTTGTTGTTGTTGAACTTGTTTTATTAGAATATCTGACGAATTGCAGAAATGCCTACATATCTACCATAAAAATGATGTATCGTGATACAAATCCTATCCAAGGTTCTCATTAAGAGCCGACGACCGGCGATTTCTCACCTCAAACTCTGGGTAAAATCGCCGTCTACTTTCCATAAAAAAAGTGTTGTATTTCAATGTCAGTTTCTTTAAGTACGAAAATTGAACGTCTACTAAATTAAAGGAAATTACGTTGTCCTTTAAAAAGCTGTCACTATACAAGGTACGCGTTAAATATTTCTGTAACTACAGTGAGAAAACATTGATTTCAACGCAGCGTGACGGGTCATTTTACGGCAATGTATATTAAAGAAGCACAATGGGACGATTAGATCTCGACTTTTCACGCCTGTAAATAAGATTTTTTTTAAATACAGAAATTGTATTGTTATTTACCAATCAACGGCCGGTCTTTCGCGTGTAAACATCAAACGCAAGTTCATATAATTTTCTACCTCGGTCTATTTTCTGTATGTAAACAACGTACTAGTAATAAATTATACAAACAATATCAACAATTCGTTGTAATATTGAGTCTGTTGATGCATCCGCAAAAAGATGTGAGCCGACTGTAACTGCTGAGTGCGTGATCCCCCTTGCAGAATTCAAAACGTCACATACACGTTTAATATCTAACATCCGTGGACCAAACGATCTATATTAAAACTCATTGCTCTCAAAAAATGCGAGAAGAAAATGTTTTTTATTTCAAAAAAATCAGAATTGTTCACAATGAGGAGAGCCATAAAAATACATCAAAGTACCAATATTATGACTGATAGTTCAAAGCTTCCATGGGCGAAAGTTGGGGGGGGGGGGGGAGGTGACTAAACGTAAGATTTATTTTTCATGTACATGATGTAGGAATCAGAAAGCTATTGAGTTAGTTTACAATCTATTTGGATAGAAAGAAAACAACTATTTCCCAGTATAACAGGAAATTCCAAGTATTTCTGATGAGGATGCTAGTGGTGAAAATTGTTCACAAAACTTGCAACACATCTTATAAAAGTACTTTTCAAGGAAAAAATATCTATAGTATTTTTTTTACTGTCTAGATGGCTGGAAGAAATGCCCTCCATTGCCTTGTAAATTTCAAAAATATTTACTTGATTTAATGATATTTTATAGGGTCTAAATGGTGGGAAATGCCCTCTATTGCCTTTTAAATTTCAAAAATTTTCCGGGGGAACATGCCCCGCACCCCCTAGAGGTCTCGCGCCCTCGGTGCACGCATCCTTTGATCGCCTCCTACTTTTTCTTGATTCACCTCCTACTTCCAAATTTAATGAGAACCCTGCCTATCATGAGTAAATATCGTGATACGTATCGTATCGTGAGCTTAGCGTATCGGGACAGCCCTACAAAATGTAGAACTTTTAATGGTGAATGTGTATGAGATATGAATGTCCTACCATAAATAGTATAAAAGAAATCTGCTTTCAAAACACCTTAACATAAAATGTTGTATAGGGTGAAGGTCACAGGGTAAAAGTCATGGTGATTGTGAGTATGAAATATGAAAGTCCTACCATTAATAGTGTAAAAGAAATCTGCTTTCAAAACTTCTTAACATAAAATGTTGTATAGGCTGAAGGTCAAGGTCACAGGGTCAAAAGTCATGGTATCAAAATGTAGTACTCTTTATGGTGAATGTGTATATGAAATATGAAAGGCCTACCAAAGGCTACCATTAATATTATAAAAGAAATCTGCTTTCGAAACTTCTTCACCGGATGGCAGACAGACAGACAGACGGACCGATAGGGTGATTCCTAATTTCCTATAGGCAGTGGCTCCGGATACGAACGTTCGTATCTTCAGACCTATGTCTCAGCGTACGAACACAAATCGTAGTGAGCTTCTGCATATATCTTTCAATTTGGTTCGTTTTTTTTTTCAATGAATCTAGTGTTCAAATTGTATCTTTTTTGTGACATATTCTGAAAAGTTAATTAAGTAAAAAGCACAGAGTTTCAGCTACATGTACGTATTTGTTATCGTCTCAAAACTTTCAAAAACTTCAAATTCTGCTGGAGCGACGGAACGTCAGTACGTGCACACAACAGCTGACAAGTGCGGGTCTATTACTGATCAGTGATCACTATTATGATTGATTGCATAGAAAATAGCCTCTTGTCCCGGTTGCTAAATTACAGATAATGCAGAATAAAATCGTATACCTTGATATGATTACAAAAATCAACTTTTTTTATTTTATTATGGACACATGACCCGAGTCACGTTACAGTTACAGACCAATCGGAAACATGTTCATACGCCGAGACATAGGTCTAAAGATACGAATGTTCGTAACCGGAGCCACTGCCTTTCCTATATACAAAATGTACCCCCAAAACTTCCTTTGCGGGGTGGGGGGTATAATAACAGTGTTTTGACATAGATGGCTTTTCCATGAGTTCATATTACACATTCAATAGAACTGTAAAACAATACAATTGACAACAGAATAACTCTGAACATGACTATCAGGAAGGGGGGGGGGGGCAGCTAATCACTGTCCATCTGACCATAAATAATGGGATTTTAATTGCCGATTCAAATCAAATTAATTTAACAGTAACTAAGAAATGTGAATGATTCCTTATAAGAAAAGGTTAAATAACGGCAACGTTACAGATTTCTGGTTCGAACAGACACTGGACAAAATTCTGAAAACAATGCAACGCGTGGGCCGGGCCGAGCCAGCAATATTGACATACATACATCTGTTAAAAAGAAGCAAATACTATATAATAGCGAGCGGAGCTCGCTGCAAAGGCCCGAAGGTCCTTTGCGAGCGAAGCTCGCCCTTATGGTAACGCGTATACACATATCTTATTGAGAAAATATGCTGAATCAAAGAATGAGAATGTACTACTATGCTTTCAAAAATTTTCGTCCCCTCGCAGACAGAGTTACTGCGGAGATGCTGGATATTGCCATTTAATTTTTTTTTCGACTCCAAGTAGACGTATATGTTATACTCAATTTTTGTTTATAAGTTAAATTTATTGAAAATATTTTTCGTAAATCAGGTAACGATAAAGCATCAACAAGGCGGCGTAACCACGGGAAATCCGACATTTCCGGTTTTAAACGAGACGTTTCGCACTGATTGCTTTTCTCGTCTCGGGTGGTTTCGTACTGTCAGAAGTCGGAATATGTTTTTTTTCTTTTGTTCTTAAGTAATTTATTTTCATCTAGCTTAAACATTATTCTTACAAAATAAAAATGAATTATAAAGAATCATATTTTTAAAGAACCGTATTTTAAGCCCCCCCCCCCCCCCATTAAAATGTTCATCTGCTGGTCTAGATCAATTTTACAAATGCTTTCGTTTTTCCACTCGCCTTATATACTACCTTTTTTGGCAATCATCAAACAGAAAGTTTTGTCTGATAAGATAAATCGTCATAGTCAAAATAAAAAAGAAAAATCTTTTTTTATTTTATATAATCATATCTATTTTCTCTCCGCTCGCACAAAAAGGCTTTGCCTTGATTCATATTACTTAATTTTCAACATTGGTATTCTCATCTTACCTATCCATTGCAATCGAATGCGTGTTTTCTTTAGTTTATGTGTTGAATTTTGGTGAACAGTCCGTTCCAGCGTTTCCTCTGCTCAAAAAATAAATGCTCGCTTCTGATTGGTCAAAATTTATTTTGAAATTCTGAGCCCGCAAAATCATCCTGAACGATTAATTTTTTTTCCGGTAATCATCATTTAAATTCTTGGTAGATTTTAATATCATTATTTTATTTTCACATATACGAATTCATGTAAATTTCGAAAGTCTTATCTCTTTTAACCTTGGAGAAATTAAAGAGCACCATCTGGCATCAAGCAGGGAAGACCGCTAGCCCAGTGCTCTCTGTCTGACTCTCTGATATTTCATTCAAAGAAGTATGGAAACTTTTTATTTGCTTTGTACAGGCGCGTATCCAGAGAGTCGGGGGGGGGGGGTGTCGGGGGATCCGACCCCTCCCCCTGGAATTTTGATAAAGTTCATATATATAAATATTTTAATTTTCAAATAAGATTAACACGATTCCCCTTTTGTTGTCATAATATTTGGAAAAATAACGTGAATTTGAAATTGAAAATCTTTCATTCTAATTAAGTTTTTAACGGTGAGCATTTCAATATATTCCTGGGCTCACTTACGCTTGTCAGATTTTATCAAATACATAATAATTTATTATCAATTTCAAATGATGCCCTTATAATGCATTACACCTTTGTAAATAAACTGAAAAATACCGTATATAGAGGATGCGAGACCACAAGGAAAAAAATCTCGATCCTCCAAAATCCTGGATCCTCCCATGTTGTACCATGACAATTAAAGCTAATCAATGTAGATTAACTGACTTTTGAATTGCACTAGGAACGGTCCATTTGATATCCGGGGGGGGGGGGGGCTTGGGTTTTTTTCGAAAAAAATAATGTCGATGAAAAAAAATAATTTGCTTATGATGTGTCAGAAATAGAATCATGTTCTTACAAGAAATCTGAATTTGAAGAATAACGTACTAAATAAAATTTTGCTTAAAATTCCCCAAAAAATCCCGGTTCTATCAATAAAACACAAACATTCTAATCTTAATATATTGCACACAATGTATATGTCTGAAAAAAATTTCTTGCTCCAACTCTGCGAGAATTTTTTTTTTTTTGCTCCGGGCCGAGGCGAAAATGATCTTGCTCTGACAAAAACCCCAAGCCCCCCCCCCCCCCCCCCCACCCCGAATATCAAATGGACCGTGCCTTATTTCTTTCAAAACCGATTTCAAAAAAAAAAATTTCTTATGTTGTTATAAATCGTTTTATCTTTATTATTGTTAGGTTTTTTTCTTCATTTTGTATAGATACTAGTATGCAGATCTATAAGCGGGTCACAATACAAAAAAACAGACAAACATACTTACATTGATCTTAAATTATACTCTTTTATTTATATTCAGTTTGAATGAGATACATGTAGTGGGAAATAACCATATTTCTAATATGTATCCTTTCAGTCTTTTTATTGCATTTTTTTTTCACTTTATGCATATATGAGCCGGCTTAATTCTCATTCAATTCGTTAAGTTCTGCACGATGTACAATGTACATGTTTACTATAATGTATATGTATATTATATATATATATATGAGATGGGACTTATTTGGAATATTTCGTTACCTGCATGTCGAGTCATTTACGCTCTGTGTGGCTCTGATTATTAAAAAACTCCGCTCGACCCCTCTCTCTTTCTCTCTCGCTGCTGGCAGTATGAGCTTCAGTATGA
This sequence comes from Pinctada fucata, assembly GCA_028142955.1. Taxonomy (NCBI): domain Eukaryota; kingdom Metazoa; phylum Mollusca; class Bivalvia; order Pterioida; family Pteriidae; genus Pinctada; species Pinctada fucata. The sequence goes on from AP027106.1 coordinate 45,497,607, forward strand.
ACTTCAGTCCTCTTAGCAGTGGCAAATTCGGGGGGGGGGGGGGGGGGCGGATGGGCGTCCACCCCAAGCACTGACCACAATTTTCCAAAATAAGACATTTTCCCTATAAATCGACAAAATTAGCCCCTTAATTGACCCCCAGTAAAGGGGGCATTGGATCCACCACTGCCTAGTCTACCCTTTTCTAAGCTTTATTAACTGATTAAACTATACATTACACAATGTTGAAACGTATATATATATGTACATACGTCATGTACGTATAACTTCATATTTTTAATAGATGCATGACTGATTACGTATATTTGTGTAAAGTACATTCAAGCTGATTTTTCGAATTTTATTGAAATTATAAACATGACGAAAATTCTCTCTCTCTCCATGCAAGATATTTCCTAGCGGCGTTACAAACTAACATGCTGCGTCATGCAGTAACCGTGTACTTGTCACAGTGTCGCACCGCCCCCGACTTTAGAACTGAATTCCATTTGACATGCAATTTGCATGGGGTCAAACGTTAATAACATGCCGCGATTGCATGCTTCAACTGTGTACTTGTCACAGCGTCGCACCGCCCCCGACTATAGAACTGAATTCCAATTGACATGCAATTTGCATGGGGTCATACGTTACATAACCGGTGTCTGTGTATATACTTGAAATGAAAACCACAGTATATCACTCCGCTGGCTTTAGAGGATAAATGCTCTATGGAATTTATGAATAAAAACATTTTGCATATTAATTTTATAAAGTTTTTTTTTCTAGAAATGTATTATTATAAATACTAGAAAAAAATTAATTAGAACAAACAGTCTTTTCTAATATACGTTACATAGTTGATATATTATGGTTTATAATTAGTAGAAGAAACCAAGAAAAAAAAGATGCGTAAATAGATAGATAAATAAGTAGATGAATAATAAAAATAAATAGATAGATAGATAGATAGATAGATAAATAAATGAAAAAAATTAATTAATTTTGTATAACAAACGAATGTGTTGTACATAAATAGATATAAATAGATAAATAAATGAATAAATAAATAAATAAATAAATAAATAAAAATAATAATCCACCGTGCCGTTTTGGTATGTATGTAAAGTCGCCGTATGGAGCTAGTGTACCGAATTTGCATAGCACCTGAGATATCGAAGGCCGTCCGCATGTCGATTATGGGCCGGATCCGTCAACTTCCCCAAAATCAAAGTGAAAAATAAATGAATAATATTGCTTCTTTAATTTTGCCTAGTAGTTTACAAAATGGAAACCTAATGGAAACCACTCAACCAAGTTTCCAAAATGGAAACCCCATGGAAACTACGTGGAAACCTGATCCAGGTTTCCATGCCTTGGAAACCACTGGGAAACTGTCAACCTCAGGTTTCCATGCAGTTTCCACGTGGTTTCCAAAACATGGAAACTCGGCTTTTCGTGCTGTGAGTTGAATAGAGATTGATATGCTTGCATTAAAGCTTTAGTTTAGCCTCAGTTTGGAATTTTCAGCCTTAAATGAACTCATATTAAAACAATTGCACATGTGATGGATTTTGTCACCCTCAAAACCACAGAATATGTAAATGTGCACTTGTAGCACACCTGACATACATAATGAATTAAGTTAACATTTTACTCAATGGAAGGATATTACTTAGCGGTCATTTCGAATTTCCCCCAGAACTAGAGTTGTCATATAAGCATGTGTCTACTGGAAATTGACAGAACAATAAATTTTTTCAAGGACAAATATATCTTCAAATAAGATGTGTAAAAGGAACTTGCAATTGAAATGTAAACATTGCCCTGGATGAACTCAAATATCAAAAATACGTATACAGTGGATTGGTTGACCCTTCAATCCTCTGATAAGATGAACCACTTTTGATATTCATAGAAATAATTAAATTTCACCTTTTTGTGGATGGCATTTTGTTGTCATTTTGAATATCAGCTGATAAAAACAAACATTACCATAGGTTATGTGGGAAGCACGTTACATATATTTCTTTTCTTGTATCCCATTGATGGGAATGATAAAAAAGTTCATAGGAAACATCGTTGTCGACCACATGTTATATCTATACAAATCGACTATAGTGCATCATATGGAAACTATATTCGTCTGTACCTATTGTGATGATTTCATATAGCACAATTATGCATTTACAATTGTTTGGTACCTTGTCGTCTTGAGTTCTGACTGAAATGGAATATGTTTTTATCACGTAATTTATTACATTTTTTGCCATCAAACTATGTTAAAAATAAGTTATGGATATTCTTTCTTTTTAGGAGAACGTAGTTTTTGGTTTTTTCTTCAAATGTATTAACTTTTTTCAACAGATTTAGTTGAAGGAACTTGTACTTCTTATCTTGATTCCACACATTTTTTTTTGATTTGTTATCTCACTGATTGAATATTCTACACTTCTGTTTTAGAACAGTTATTCTTTTAATGGTCAAATATGCATTTTGTAGAAATGATCCAACTCTTTAAACCTATTTAATGCCAAAGAGACGTGTTGGGCTGCACTTAAAGGGTAAAAAGAAATAGATTCCTTAGATGAAGTTAGAAGAACTGTTACCACACACATGACAATATCTGAGCAACAGTACAATTTGAAAATTTTTCGTCATGAGATTCATAGTCAAGACGAAGAATAAAGATGCTTGAATAAACATAGGCGATTTGCTATTTTATATGTTCATATCATGTAGAAACACTCACCTTATCTCGAATGTCCATCTCTGTGCCATGTAATACAAGTTCCTCAACGATGACAGAGTGATTATATTCAGCCGCGTAGTGAAGTGGAGTTTCTCCAAACTTTAAAAGAACAATATGTATGTTTGTATTGTAACGAATAGCACTGTATATGAATTTAAGTTCGATGAAGTGCTGACGAATTGTTCATTACTTATACAATATAAGTATTTATAGGAAGCAGAAAAGGGGTGAATAAAAGTTCTGACTAGCATGATAGTTTGAATGTTTATTATGTACTTGTGTCCGAACGGAATAGGTAGGTATTGTCCCACATTCCGTCTGGAAACAAGGAGAACAACACTATACTTATAACAAATATTGATAATGTCAAGGGAACAATCAGACGGAGACAAGGATAACAATAACATCACATCATGGAAACAAGGAGCAAAACACGACAGAAACTAGAGCACTGACAAAGTCAGAAAGGGCCCCGCCGGCCACTTCTTTAAGAAGTTGAATGTGAAGGCAACAAGGTCAACATGGTTGGCAACAAAAGAATTGCTGCCAGAGGAATAGAGGCAAACATACAATGCAGTATTCCAATGTCATCGATTTTTTACAAAGTTATGGCAAATGTTAAAATTTTTACTGACGGACAGACGGACAGACAGACGGACGGACAGACGGACAGAGTGATATGTCAAATATCAAAGCCCCATCTCTTATGGTACAATAGTTATGGCCAATGTTAAAGTTTTTCAAATGTAGGTCAAAGGTCACGGTCAAGGTCACATGATGAAAAATGTTGGTACCAACGGAAAGGTCTTGTCACAAGGCACACTCATGTAAAATAAAAAAGCTCTACCTCTTACAGTGCAGAAGTTATGGCCAATGTTAAAGTTTTTGCTGACGGACAGACAGACAGACGGATAGACGAACGGACAGACGGACATAGTGATTACTATAGGGCACCCGCCTAGTGGCGAGCCCTAATAACAAATACTAGTAATGTTAAGGGAAAAGTCAGATGGAAACAACGATAACAATAACATCACATCATGGAAACATTGATAACAACACGACATAAATAATAAATACTAGTAATATCAAGGGAAAAGTCAGATGGAAACAACGATAACAATAACATCACATCATGGAAACATTGATAACAACACGACATAAATAATAAATACTAGTAATATCAAGGGAACTATCAGACGGAGACAAGGATAACAATAACATCGCATAATGGAAACATTGAACACAACACGACATAAATAACAAATACTAGTGATATCAAGGGAAAAGTCAGATGGAAACAACAATAACAATAACATCACATCATGGAAACATGGAAAACAATACGACATAAATAACACATTTTTCCACATTTAAAAAGTTCATAACTTTAGCATCTTAGACAATCCCGTGCATTATTTGATACACTTAAAAAGAAGGTTCTTCATCTGCTGCAAGTACTTCCTTTGCTATCAAAAGTTATAAAATGCCTCAATCTTGTCTAAAAGTGAATATGGCATTCAGGTGAGCGATGGGGCCCTCTTGTTCAAGATAACCGACTTTACTACATCTATATCGCTTGAGACATATTAAATGGGGTTTTTTTTACGTTTTCTTTTACGGTAAGCTGACAGATGAGTGAGATAGATAGAGAGAGAGAGAGAGAGAGAGAGAGAGAGAGAGAGAGAGAGAGAGAGAGATCATTACCCTTGTGGTTAGCACTGAATCGTTTGTCATTTTAAAGACATGGTACATGTATATTGTATTTGTAGCTATACGTATAAGAAGAGTATATTTTCTTAGAAAGGGATTTAAATAATGCAGATTTTTCGTGCAAATTTTTGTTGGAAAAAAAATTATTTCATTCACTAGTATTCGCAAAATACAATCCTATATTCGCCGAATTACGCAAGTAAATTATCTTAATATCCTACAAGGCCTGAAATAAGATATTAAACTTGAAAATTTTTGGTTCGCCGCGCTACCAGTTTTACATGTAAATTTTTAAAAATTGACAGGAAATTTAACACAATTTTGAATTTTAACATTTTGAGCATTATATTTCCCTTTAAAAAAGTCTGGATCCGCCTATGTTTGATTACTCGATACCTGTATAGCAGTGATAAATAAAATACATGTTTAATTTAAACTTCAGCCCCCCCCCCGAATCTATTTAGAAGTCATCAAAATCGTTTATTTCTCCAATACAATGGATTCAATTGGAATTTTAAGTGTAATCTCATTAACATGCACTAGTATATTACGAAGTCAGAATAAGAAGAGCTAGGGCATGATATATTCTAACCATCATCTAAATCTTTGCAGTCAAGCGTTACTTTTAAACAAAATTCTGCTTAAATTACACATTTCTCATGAAAAATTATTTTGTCTACTGCCGTTATCTGTTTAAAGTATCTCAAAATGATTAGTTATTATTTGTGTTCTTCTCTTACACGATGTACGACTGTAGCACTTGCGACGTATATGGCGGGAAGAATGAACATCAGTTTTGTTGCATGACGTCAACAAATCTCGTAACGTCGTAACATACATGAATTCAATTTTAGCAATTTTTTTTATTGAAAGGCGATGTTTGAAAAGTATGTCAAATTGTATAAGTCATATATACCTGAAACTTCAAGGCCTTAATAACGACATAATAGATCAGAATTTTGAAATAAAGTGTTTCACGATTTACATGTAGATGCAATGCAGCTTGATTCAGGCTTTTGAACAGAATAAATCAATTAATTCTATCACAAAAGGCGATTTTCAACATTGCTGCTCATCGAGTTACTATCATTTTCATTTCCTGTTACTATCGTCATGCGTTGTCAGGCATTTTTGCGTTTCTATCATCATCTTTTTGATCTGACATTTTCTCGAAAATAACGTTGAAACAATAAGCTCTAATGGTAAAATTAGAATGTTATATCAATTCTCTTCAAATTCGCCGCTTCAACGTTTTGTTATACATCGCATAAAAGACAATACAGTTCTGTTTTTGGAAAAAAATCGGTTCGGCCTATTTTTGCGTCCGCCATCTTGGGATGATAGTAACTTAAGTTACTATCATCGGTTTAACACCAGTGAATTAGACGGAAACACCGACAACAGCACAACATAGAAACATTGAGAACAACACTATCTGAATAACAAATATTAATAATGTGAAGGGAACAGTCACACGGAAACTACGATAGCATTAACATCACATTATGGAAACATGGATACATTTAACAACACTATATAAATAACAAATATTGATAATGTCAAGGAAACAATCACACTAAAAGAAAAACGAGAAGAAAAACACCACATCATGGAAACATGGAGAACAACACTATTTAAATAACAAATAAATATAATGTCAATGGAACAGTCATATGGAAGCAACAACGATAACAATAACATCATGTCAAGGAAACATGGAGAGCAACACCATATAGATAACAAATATTTATAATGTCCAGGGAACAGAAAAATGAATACCGTATAACCAGAAATTTTCGTGAGTATCAAAATTCGCGATTTAATGGTAAAATATGGTGTCTTTATTTTCGCGAGTCAATTTTTAGCGATTCCTAAATTTGAAACAAATATGTACATATGATGTTACTGTTTTGTACCTTTTGTTATTGAAGTTTCATTTATTTCTATCATGGAAACAACGATAACAATAACCTCACATCATGAAAACATGGAGAACAACTCTTAATAAAAAACAAATATATATAATGTCAAAGGAACTCTCAGACGGAGACAACGATAACAATGACATCACAGCAATGAGACATAACGGATTGTATATTATATAATTGACACATTAATAATTAATAATAATTATTATTTCTATATAATTAACACATACCCAGAGTTTCAGTAGAACAGTCAGAAAAAAGACAACGCTCACAATAACATCACATAATGGAAACATGGTGGAAAAACTATATAAATAACAGATATCCATAATATCAGGGGAATACTTAGACGGAGAGAACGATAACATCACACCATTGAAACATGGGGGAGGGTATACCATAAAGATAACAAATATTCATGAGGTGAAGGGAATTACATCAATTCCCGTTATGTCAGCTGAACAGTCAGATAGAGGCAACAATAGCAATTACATTACATCTACATAATTAAAACACGGGAACTACATAAATAATGAATACCTATAATGTCAAGGGAATTATCAGTGTGAGACAATGATAACAATAACATGACACCATGGCAACATGGAGAACAAAATCATATAGATAACAAACATTCATAATTTCAGGGCAACAGTCAGACGGAGGCAATGATAATAACATCATAACAGTATGGAAACATGCTAGATGAACTATATAAATAACAAATATCCATAATGTAAGAGGAAGACCACGAAAACAATAAGATCACACCATGGCAACATGGAAAACAAAACTATGTGAATAAAAATTATCCATGATTTCAGGGGAACAGTCATACGGAGGCAACGTTTACAATAAAATCACAGCATGGAAACATTGAGGACAACACTGTGTAAAAAACGAATATAAACAATGTCAAGGGAACATTCAGACGGAGACGACGTTAACAATAACATCACATCATAGAAACATGGAGAACAATACTATATAGATAACAAATATTAATAATGTCAAGGGAACAGTAGGACGAAGACAACGGTAACAATAACATCACATCATGGAGACATGGAGAACAACACAATATAAATAACAAATATCCATTATGTCAAGGGAAAAGTCAGATGGTGACAACGATAACAATAACATTACATCATGGAAACATGAAAGATAAACCTATTCAAATTACAATATCTATAATGTCAGGGGAACAGTAAAACGACGACAATGATAAAAACAACATAACATCATGGAGACATGCTAATTTGACTATATAAATAAAACATACCCATAATGCAAAGGGAACAGACACACGGACACAACGATAACATCACATCATGGCAACATGGAGAACAAAACTATATAAATAACAAATATCTATAATGAAAGTCGACCAATCAGAGAGAGGCAACGATAAAAACAACATCACAAATGTCCATAATTGCAGAGAAACAGTAAGAGGGAGAAAATGATAACAATAACATCAACTCAATGAAACATGTATGGTCAACTATATAAATAACAAATTCCCATAGTGTCAGTTGAACAATCAGAAAGAGGTAACGATAACAAAAACACCATATCATGAAAACATGAAGGAAAAGCTACATAAAAAAACTACATAAGAAACAAATACCAATAGTTTCAGGGGAAGACTAAGACGGAGAAAACGAAAACACTAATACCATATAACGGAAAAATGGGGGGGGGGGGGAACTATAATGATACCAAATATCCATAATGGCAAGGGAATTTCATCAATACACATAATGTCAGTTAGCAGTCAGACAGATAACGATAACAATAACATCACATCATTAAAAGACGAAAAGTGCATAAAAAAGAATAACCGTAATATCAAGGGAATTATCAGGGGGTACAACGATAACAATAACATCACAGCATGTAAACATGGCGACATAACGACATATATAACAAATAGGAACAGTGAGACGGATGCAACGATAACGGTAACATCACAACATTAAAACATTGAGGTAAAAACTATATAAGTAACAAAAATTTATGTGGCAAGGAAATGGTCAGATGGAGACAACGATAAAAATAACATCACATCATGGAAACATTGAGAAAAAGAATTATATAAATAACAAATATCCATAATGTAAGGGAACAATCTAAAGGATAAACCTATAACAATAACATCACACCATGGAAATATGAAGGACAACGTTATATATAAAAAAAAATATCCATAATGAGTCAAAGAAGATCCTGACGATAATCTCAACAGCACTCACGATAGAGCACAAAATTAAGCATTGACGGATCCCTAGCAAGCTAGAGGTGGGACCAGGTGCCCGGGAGGAGTAAGCACCCCCTGTTGGCTAGCCGCACCCGCCGTCGATGTCTAAGCATAATGTCAGAGTAACAGTCAGATAGGACAAATGCAACGATAACAATAATTCAACACCATGGGTACATAGTAAGGGGGCAAACGATTAATTATAAAATAGTCAATTAAAGAAGCAATGCATCAACACCATTGAAATGAAAGTGACAACATGTGTAAGATCCGAGAAGAAAAGAGAGGACCTCAAACAACACTCGGTTGCAGCACCCATAGCAAAGCCCAAAACACCCAATGCAAAATATAAATATGTGAAATATCAAAGCCTTACCCCTTAGAGTTTAAAAATAGGTCAGAGGTCAAAAGTAAGTGAAAGGTCAAAGTCAATAGGTCAAAAGTCATGGTATTAAAATGAAAGCTTTAGTCTTGAGGAATATATATATATATGAAATATCAAAGCCCTACCATTTATAGTTTTATAGTAGGTCAAAGGAAAAGGCCACAAGGCCACCAGGTCATATGTCATGGAGTAATACTTGTTCGTCGATGCTTAATTTTGTGCTCTGTTGTGAGTGCTGTTGAGATTCTCGTCAGGATCTTCTTTAACTCATTTGTGTCACACTTATGCCCTTTGCCATGTGGAGCTCGTAATAAAGTTCCCCGCGAGGGGTTTGACAGTGTTTTGAATATATTTCCCTGACATTGTCGCCATAGCACTTTCTGTAAAGACATAACGTCAGACAGTGCATGAATTTTGATATATTGTTTTCATTTTCGTTCTGAAACATCGACGGCGGGTGCGGCTAGCCAACAGGGGATGCTTACTCCTCCCGGGCACCTGATCCCACCTCTAGCTTGCTAGGGGTTCGTCGATGCTTAATTTTGTGCTCTATTGTGAGTGCTGTTGAGATTATCGTCAGGATCTTCTTTAACTCATTTGTTATGATGAATGCGTGTATGAAATATTTCAAACCTTATCACTTATCCTTGAAGATTTATTTACTTTAAGAACGTCTTGACCAAAATATTACTACAAAGTCGAAGTCGAAAATCAAGGTCAAAGGTCAATTTTCTTGGTATAAAAATGTTGTGTTTATTATTGTGAATGCATATATGACATTTGAAAGCCCTATCATTTATATGTAAAGATGTATATGCTTTAAGAGCTTCTTAACCAAAATATATAACTATAAAGTCAAAGTTAAAGGTCAAAACGTCAATTGTCGTGGTATCAAAATGTTGCTATTATTATGGTGAATGTATGTATGAAAAATGAAAGTCCCATCACTTATATGTGAAAAGACATATGGTTTAAGAGCTACTTAACCAAAATATAACTATAAGGTCAAAGTTCAATATCAAGGTCAAAAGGTCAATTGTCTTTGTATCAAAATGTTGTGTTTATAATGGTAAATGTATGTATGAAATATGAAAGCTATATCACTTATATGTGAAAAGATATATGCTTTAAGAACTTCTTAACCAAAATATAAGTATCAGGTCAAAGTTCAATATCAAGGTCAAAAGGTCAATTGTCTTTGTATCAAAATGTCAGTTTAAGATGGTGAATGTATGTATAAAATATGAAAGCCCTTCGTATCATCTATATGAGAGAATATATATGCTTTAAGAAGGGAGGAGATCTCCAACAAGACCCCGTTGCAGCATCAACAGTAAAACACCAAAACACCCGATGCAAAAACACAAAAGACGAGTACAGCACGAGTCGGAAAAGAGACACATGACATGCAAACATCAAACACAAAAGACTACACATAAACCGACGAGACCAATGGGTAACCGGTGCCGACTTTGGACGGCCATCTGTCACGCAAGTAGCAAATAGTGTGGTTATCCTGGATTACGTGCGCACAACCCTCTCACTTCTCCAATTACCCAGCTGTAGCGAGCTCATGTATGTAATCACCCGAGGAGTCCGACTGACATTCAGAGAGGACAGGTGGTCGGGGCCCTGTCTTCTCTAAAGAGGTTTGGACAGGGCCCGTCACAGTCAGTCAGAGTGCAAGTCTGAAGGATGCGCTTGTACAAGACTGTAGATTGGTCAAGTACCAAGCCTAGTGTCCGTCTGGTGACATTAGGATCATACCCACGGTATAAAAGGCGTTTGATGATTCTGACGCATTTTCGATGGTTATGCTGCCTACCTTTGATCCTTTTTATTTTGTTTATCATATCACCATAAAAGACAGGTTGTGTAATACCCATAGTAATGTACTCTGTTGCATGTATTGATCCGAATTTTAAAAGAAGTTGACTGTAATTTTTGTAAAATTTCCAGAAAGTCTTAACTAGTTTATGAAAGCGGAAACCTTGACCTAAAAGTTTTTTGGTAATTTGTAAATTTCTACTGTGAAAATCCAAAATATAAGTACATGCTCTAGCGTACCGGATGAGCTGTGATATGTAAATGCCGTATGACGGTAATCTTGGAACATCACCGTCAAGCCAAGGGAAATTTACTATGTTGAATCCAAAATCATCCCTTTTGTCATATACACTTGTATGAATCTTTCCGTTTACAATTTTGATATTTAGGTCCAAAAAGGGTGTTTCTGTATTTGAAAGGTTTGCCTTGTTAAGGGTTAATTCTTGTGGATAGATTTCATTCTTATATAATTCAATAGCAGGATTGTCAATAGTTAGAATATCATCCAGATACCTAGAAGTATTATTGAAACATTTCAGCTCATCAAATTTTCTTTGCTTTTGAAGATTTTGGATAAATTCTTTCTCATAAGTTTATAAAAATAAATATGCAACAAGAGGCGCACAGTTAGTACCCATAGGAATTCCTACAACCTGATTGTATAGATCCTCACCAAATCTAACATAACTATTGTCCAAGAGGAAGGACAAGGCATTACACAGGTCACTACATGTCCATGATTTGTATGATTTGTAGTCTGTCGAGGAAAAGAAACCCTTCGATTCAGATGTACAAATGTAAGTTTTTCGCTCTCGATCAAAACACCATTTAATGAGATTAGATAATCGATCATTAATTTTGTCATGAGGAAGTGTGGTGTACATATTTAAGAAGTGGTACGAAGAAATCGTATTGGCTTGGAAATTTCCAGATTTCATTTTTTCAATCACATCCCCTGAATTCTTAATAGACCAAAATAAATTTACATCGTTCCTGTTTAGAACCGTTTCACAATATCTAGTTATGTGTTCTTTAATAGCAGTAAGTGCTGACGTCAGATTTCTAGACAAAATTGTAGTGGAGCAGTTACTAGAATTAGCAATAAATCGAAATTTGTAAGGAGACTTGTGCAGTTTCGGTATGCAATATAGTGTTGGGAGATCCAATTTAGAAATTAGAGATATTGAATGAAGACAGTTCACTGTTATGCTTGCCTAAAATGTTAGATGCACTTTCATTGCTTTTGATATATGTATTAGTAGACGAATGTTCCGAAATCAAAGTTGATATGTAGTAACGTTTTCAAATGATAATGGTGTTGTTGGCTGCTTTATCAGCTGGTGCAAAGAAATATTTTTCATGTAATTTACTTAGTTTGGATTTGAAATATCTTTCTGATTTGGAACGTGGATTTTGAAAAAGATGAGGGTTTTTATGGAAGTTATCTATTCGAATATCCGTTATATCTAAAATGAGGTTTTTCCAGTCATTTAGAGCATGCGGTTCGACTCCTTCTGATTTACACCATCTTTTCGTATAATTATCTAAGGCCTCCGTAAGCACTTCACGGCATTTGACAAAATCTATCTTGGATGGGATTCTATACTTAGGTCCTTTTTTAAGAAGACCACGGAGCTGTCTGTCTTGGATAATTGAAAAGTCACCTGTAACAACATGGCCAGCTGGTTTGTAGAGATATTTAGAAGTTGCACATTCGCAAGAAGCAGGACACGATTCAAGTATTTCAGGATCCGTTGTAACTTTATTATAGTTAAAAACAAAGTTTCGAATAGGTTTCTTGTACTTATAACAAATAAGAGGTGGCTCTAAATTTTCAAAATATTGAGGAACGGTACTTTGTACGCGATGATCCCGAAAAATATTAGAGATGTTTAGAAGATCAAAACCTTTGTTTATAAACGGGATTTTTATGAATCGTCTTTTTGGTGAGGTGTTTTTCACAATAGGATAAAGTTTATACTGTGCGAATGAGACAATGATATTAAGTCTGAATCAGTCAGTGTTTCTTAAGAATGCAACCTCTACCTCATCCAAGATATATTTCAAGTGCATAACTGCTATTGACGATAGAGCATGTAACAGCTCATGTCTTCCGCAATTGCGTGCTATAGTAAGTAAATCGTTGAGAGAGCGGTATATTCTGGATCGTTTTCTTTTTTGTCTGTTTCGTCTTTTCCCGTGTGACCTGCATTTCCTTTTAGTGTTTGGGCGAATTGAAAAGATGTTGATATTGGTAGAAGCTGAGGAAATGTTTCCTCGTCCATAAATTTGATCGTTTAAACCAAGAGCGTACGCAGTCTGAAGTTTGGTGATCCAGGCAAGTTCAGCTTGTAGTCGGTGTTTTTTAATTTCGGTCTTACTTTCATTTTTACGTTTTGGAAAAGTCTGAACTGGGGTAATGGTGATATCCGAAATAGAATGATTATATTTAACAAAGTGATTATAAAGAAAGTTTCTGTGTTTTTGTTGACGTGAGGTTCTGATCTTGTAAGAATGGTTCCGAAAACGAGATTTTAAAGGTTGGCCTGTCTCACCTACATATTGTGCGCCACGTCCCCTGGCATTTCAAGTCATTGCGTAAATAAGATCTTAAGACGATCAATCGATGTCTTGGTCTACCTCGATTTTGAATTTCTGCCCTTTAACACTAGATGTTATTATGGAGTCGCAGTTGATGAGGTGACACAACGAGCAGCTTTCACTTTTGCACTTAGAAATAATTGAGAACCCTCTGTGTCTGTTGTTGAATGTGGAGCCTGCAGATGGAGTAGTGCGTAAAATACGACTGTGGGGTCTAAATTTGAGAGGTGATAAGAGTACTCTTGGTGAGGAAAAAAGTTTTTTTACTGTTGAATGTCGATAATGGTAAAGTGACTGTAGTGACAGAGGGTAATCTCAAGGGGGTTAGTTTGATACGAGGCGACCTTAAAAATGCCATAATGCGATAATGGAAGAAAAGTGAATTAGAGTCAAAATTTAGAATTTAAAAACCTATGAATCAAAATATTTAACCATAAAGTCAAAGCTCAAGGTCAAAAGGTCAATAATTATTGTCTTGGTATCAAACTGTTGAGTTTATTATGGTGAATGTATAAATGAAATAAGAAAGCCGTTTCAGTTATATGTGAAAATATATATGCTTTAAGAACTTCTTAAATAAAATATAATTATAAAGTCAAAATTCAAGGTCAAGGTCAAAAGGTCAATTTTGTTGGTATCAAAATGCTGTGTTTATCATGGTATATGTATTTATGAAATATCGAAGTTAATATTTGAGTTAATTGTACATAAATAATACAAGTATAAGAGTGAAAATTATTGCTGATTCCAAAATATAGGAGAACACTACCTTTTCATAGTATCAAAGACCTAAAATGATTCATAGATATTTAAAAAAACATTAAGATGAAATCGATGGAATATATATTGAGTATCATTAAGTAACTTAGATATGACATACACAGTCATTCGGTGCACAAAATGGGAAAAGATGATATTGGCAGAAAAAAAATTGAGTCAAAAATGAAATACGTGGTATTCAGATGATTCAAAATTACATCAAAATTTGACAAAATGAGAAAAATAGAAATGAAAATTGAAGAAAATAAAATTTGGATTCTGGCGTTGGAGTTTGAACCCACAGCCATTGGGTCCATATGTACAGTTACAATAGGCATTTTGCACTAAAATGAAGACGAAAATTTATCCTCTATGTTTCAAACAAGTAATTCATAAATGAATCAAAATAATAGCAGTTGGAATCAGCTTGAAGGACTGATAGCTTCTAACCCCCCCCCCTTCCAAATTAAATTTTGAATCAATGTCAGGAAAAGTTACACTAGAAGATACCTTTCAATCATTGTTTTCATTCTAGATTTGGGATATTAAAATTAATACGGGGTTCTGAATAAATACGACAATTTCGAGGATTTTGCGAGATACAAGAAATATAAAATCTCTCTCATTTGAAAAAGGAGACTCCAAAAATATGATTTTATCTCAGGATTAAACGATCGTATGTAATACTGAGGACCTTGGAAGCAGGTATAAATGTTAGTTTCTACAAATTTCTGTGAAGTTTTGCCAAAAGTCGACTGTTTTACCAAAAGAAAAATAATAATAAAAAAAAAACCAGTAAAAATAGTTTAAAAAATCCTCATCAGTGATGTTTCCAGCCAAAAATATTTTCGCCCTGTGATTCTATGTTTTTGAATTTGAAATTGTGTAATTACTTTATAAAGAGTCCGGGGCTCCAAAATTTTTGTAGGATCGATTCAATGGCGTATACAAATAGAATCCATGTTCAAAATAGCATAATTGGACGGATGGTAGGTTTAATCAAAATCCCTTCAGTGGTTCTTGAAAAGAAGTCCTATATTTCTGGAAATACCCCCTTTCCCTTTTTTACAATAAACAAATTTATGCAAAATCAATACTAAATTATTTGATTGATAAATATGACAAATACGCAGTATATGAGTACAAAGAAATCACACATTTAAAAACACGTTCGGAGGTATGAATAGCAGACAATGAATTTATTGGAGGAAAATATGATTTTCTCGCAAGCATTTACGTCAAAGAGTAGTTTTATAAGTTTACAGTTGTCATAGTTATAATGTGCTATCAAAGAATCGTGTGTATCTTGCCCTCAATATCCCCGAATTAAATTCGTATTCCAAAAAAAAAAATAATAATAAAATAAAGCCTGCGTTTGTGAAACACGAATGCCCCCGGTGGCATCTTTGTTAGTATAAACACTCTTTTCTGTTAAGTACATGTATGCGAAAGGTCAAGGTCAGGGTCACTTGGTTAAAAATTTTTGGTATCGATCGAAAAATCTTGTGACAATGAACGCACATGTGAAATATCAAAGCCCTATCACTTACCATTCAAAAGTTATTCCCAATGTTAAAGTTTTTGAAAAGTAGGTCAAAGGTCAAGGTCAAGGTCACGAGGTCGAAAATTTTGGAATACACATGTGAAATATCAAAGCCCTATCACTTACCATTCAAAAGTTATGCCAAATGTTAAAGTTTTTAAAAAGTAGGTCAAAGGTCAAGGCCCATGTCACGAGGTCAAAAGTTTTGTTATCATTGGAAAGGTCTTGTCACAAGGAATATATATGTGAAAAATCAAAGCCCTATCACTTACCATTCAAAAGTTATGCCAAATGATAAAGTTTTAAAAATTAGGTCAAAGGTCAAGGTCCAGTTCACGAGGTCAAAATTTTTGGCATCATTGGAAAGGTCTTGTCACAAGGAATACAAATGTGAAACATCAAAGCCCTATCACTTTCCATTCAAACGTTATGCTTAATGTTAAAGTTTTTGAAAAGTAGATCAATGGTCAAGGTCAAGGTCACGAGTTCGAAAATTTTGGTATCATTGGAAAGGTCTTGTCACAAGGAATATACATGTGAAATATCAAAGCCCTATCACTTCCAAAAATATACCAAATGTTAAAGTTTTTGAAAAGGTCAAGGTCAAGGTCACAAGGTCAAAATTTTTGGTATTAATGGGAAGGTCTGGTTACAAGGAATACACATGTGAAATATGAAAGCCCTACCATCTCCCATTCAAAAGTTAAGTCCAATATTAAAGTACGTTTTTCGGACAAACAGACAGACAGACAAACAAACAAACAGACTAACAGACAAACAGACAAAGAGACAGTCAGGCCAAAAACTATATGCCCCCAAATCTTTGATTGCGGGGGCATGATATATTTTGGATCCTAATCATTTCAATCGATAGAATTTCAAATCTACACAGAGATGATTGACATGCTCTAATAGTAGGGTGACCAAGTGTCAAAAAGAGCTCTAGTTTTCGACTTTAATTGACACTGAAGGTACATGGCTAGAAATCATCTCAAATTAAGGCTTCAAGATTTCTCTTTAAAATGTAAAGTGTCGTAAGAAAAAACTCGGGTGCGAAAGTTGTGTTTTAGGGCAAAAACCGTCCAATCAAGTAGAAAAACACTAAAAACAGGAAAAATCCTACAATTCTGTTGGGAATAAATATTAAAATTCGGAAAAAAATTTGAAGTGTCATGATGGGAATTATCTTTCAATTTTAGTAACACCCAATTTCAATTTCAATACAGAAGCAAGTATTTTGGGACAAAAAATTTCATTTTGGGCAAATTTTAAAAAAAAGTCAGATAAATTTTCTTATATACTGAAAAACGATAATATTTAGCGCACGATTTATTTTAGCGCCATTAGCGCAAAGGCGCGGTTGCGCTAAATTAAGTAGTGCGCTAAAATTTTCAGATGCAACATCAAATTTCAATAAGAAAGTATTCGACATTTTATTCTTCAAAGTGCATTACACCGTGTCCACGGCATGGTCTATCCGGCAACGCTTGTTGTTTTTATAGCTAATTACCATACTAATTAGATAATTGGATTAACGCTGGCGCTTGGGTAGATAATGACAGTACACGCGCCGTGATTTACATTTGTACTGGGTAGATCATGCTTGTCTACGTGTCGTAATAACCAATCATGAAATATAAATAAGCGTCGGACGAGATTATTCTTTAACAAAAAAAAAATGAAGTTGTCTTTAATCGGAACAAATTTTCATTCCAACCCAATCAGATAAAAAAAAAATTGAAGTCGTACGTAAATGCAGGAATAGACGTTCGTATGTATCATTTCTAACGAGAAGATTTCTCTCTCGCTTATATTTAGATGGCGTTATATTTGTGTGAAAACACTGTACTTTATAACACATGGCACACATAGATCTATAAAGAAAAATACGAATAGGCAATTCATTTGTCCAAGACACGTGCCGGCATGTAGTCAATACCTCTATGTATATCGCTGTGAACATGTACACTAGATGCGCATGCAGTCTTTAAAAGGCAACGTGAATAAAATCGGGATGTTAGCGCTGTTGCCGTAAAATGTTTCGTTACGCCAAGTTGAAAAATTGGGACGATATATATTCATCCATGTAACATACAGAACAGCGTTATTTTCTTTTATCACTTTAAATTGAATTGAAAATTAGTTCGTATTACCAACGATCGTCCGAACATGAGACACGACGGATATATTTTGTCTGACATTACAAAAATTACGATTCATTGACGGCAATTTGCTTCCGGCGATGCCTGCGAAACAAAGTCCTTTAGTCACTGTGCGCTATTGACCAGATGGTGTCAATGCGCTAAATTAAGTTTGCGTCAAAAGGTTCTCATCCCTCATTGCCCTTAAATATGTTTACGCTTAATATTCTCGTTTTACAGTATTTCGCTCCGTTGTTCGACATGTAGCAAATTATGTATGACAAAAATGGATAATGGCCATATCCCTGTATACAGCACAAAATCGATAATTCAGAAAATCAGAAACCAAAGGCATACAAAATCAGGACAAAACAGAAACAAAAGCAAACAAACAAAAACCTCCACCACATGAAAAGAAGCGAACTCCCGATATTGGAGTGAGACCAGGTGCCCAGGAAGAGTAAGCTCCTCCTGCTTGCATGCAACACCCGCCGCTTCAATTCGGTAGAACTGTTACATCCGGTTACTTCCATTATCATGCATAATATTAAGAATAGCCTCCATGCCTGCTCTTCCAATAGGCAGTTACACTTCTTTAATTAACTTTTTAATAATAGAAGGGAGGAGATTTCCAACAAGACCCCGTTGCAGCATCAACAGCAAAACACCCGACGCAAAAACACAAAAAGACGAGTACAGAACGAGACGGAAGAGAGACACACGACATGTAAACATCAAACACAAAAGACTACACATAAACCGACAAGACCAATGGGCAACCGGCGCCGACTTTGGACGGCCATTTCTCATGCAAGTGGCAAATGGTGTGGTTATCCTGGATTACGTGCGCACAACCCTCTCACTTCACCAATTACCCAGAGGTCTCGAAGAACGTACAATTGTGGTGTAAAACAACCTCCTCACTGTAAGATGACCTCACACAAACAAGACCGCGAAACATAGAGGCCCCACAAACACAGATGAATATGTAAATAAATATAAAAAGAGGGCATGCGTAATACAGTCCGTGCTGTGCCGGCTGTAGCGAGCTCATGTATGTAATCACCCGAGGAGTCCGATTGACATTCAGAGAGGACAGGAGGTCAGGGCCCTGTCTTCTCTAAAGAGGTTTGGACAGGGCCGTCATGGAGTCCTGTCGTCACAGTCAGTCAGAGTGCAAGTCTCAAGGATGCGCTCGTACAAGACTAGTGTCCTTCTGGTGACATTAGGACCATATCCACGGTATAAAAGGCGTTTGATTCTGACGCATTTTCGATGGTTATGCTGCCTACCTTTGATCCTTCTAATATCACCATAAAAGACAGGTTGTGTAATACCCAAAGTAATGTACTCTGTTGCTAATATTGATCCGAATTTTAAAAGACGTTGACAGTTATTTTTGTAAAATTTCCAGAAAACTAATTTATGAAATCGGAAACCTTGACATAAAAGTTTTTTGGTATTTTGTAAATTTCTACTGTGGGAATCCAAAATATCAGTACATGCTCTAGCGTACCGGATGAGCTGTGATATGTAAATGACGTATGACGGTAATCTTGGAACATCACCGTCAAGCCAGGGGAAATTTACTATGTTGAATCCAAAATCATCCCTTTTGTCATATACACTTGTATGAATCTTTCCGTTTACAATTTTGATATTTAGGTCCAAAAACGGTGTTTCTGTATTTGTAACGTTTGCCTTGTTAAGTGTTAATTCTTGTGGATAAATGTCATTCTTATATAATTCAAAAGCAGGATTGTCAATGGTTAGAATATCATCCAGATACCTAGAAGTTTTATTGAAACATTTCAGATCCTCAAATTTTCTTTGCTTTTGAAGATTTTGGATAAATTCTTTTTTATAAGTGTATAAAAATAAATCTGCAACAAGAGGCGCACAGTAAGTACCCATTGGAATTCCTACAACCTGCTTGTATAGATCCTTACCAAATCTAACATAAATATTGTCCAAGAGGAAGGACAAGGCATAACACAGGTCACTTCATGTCCATGATTTGTATGATTTGTAGTCTGTCGAGGAAAAGAAACCCTTCGATTCAGATGTACAAATGTAAGTTTTCCGCTCTCGATCAAAACACCATTTAATGAGATTAGATAATCGATCATTAATTTTGTCACGAGGAAGTGTGGTGTACATATTAGAGAAGTCGCTTGAAGAAATCGTATTGGCTTGGAAATTTCCAGATTTCACTTTGTCAATCACATCCCCTGAATTCTTAAAAGCCCAACAATATCTAGTTATGTGTTCTGTAATAGCAGTTAGTGCTGACGTCAGATTTCTAGACATAATTGTAGTGGAGCAGTTACTAGAATTAGCAATAAATCGAAATTTGCACGGAGACTTGTGCAGTTTCGGTATGCAATATAGTGTTGGGAGATCCAATTTAGAAATAGAGATATTGAATGAAGACAGTTCACTGTTATGCTTGCTTAAAATGTCAGATGCACTTTCATTGCTTTTGGTATATGTATTAGTAGACGAAAGTTCCGAAACCAAAGTTGATATGTAGTAACGTTTAACGTTAATTAATAAAATGAAGGATTAACTATCGACACCTCCGATCAAAAAGAGGGTGACCAAGAGCCAATTTAATTGTGTTCTAGTTAGGGAGTTTGATTAACATTCAAGGTACATAGACATTTGATATATGAAATCAAAGGCTAATGATTCCTCTTCAATATGTAATATATCGAAAGAAAATTGGCAGGTGCAAAAGTAGTGTTTTGGGGCACAATTCCCCTGAAAACGGGAAAAACGTCTACAATTTTTGGGAAATAAATACAATGAAAATAAAATCATGTAAATGTGATGTCATTGGACGTATCTTTCTTTTGCATTAACATTCAAAGTCAAAATCGATACCGAATGCGTATTTTTAGGGCCATAAGTTGACTGTTCTGCAAAATTCGAGGGAAAAAAAATTGGAGGGTACCCATTAGGATCAGTTCCTTCTTTATGCATAGCAACTTTACATAATTGAAATAATTACAATACCCAATTTTCATCAGACATGGGCTTTTTTATTCATTTTCTTTTGATGAAAATATTCAAACTTGTGATTTTTTTTAATTGAAACGTTGTAGAGAATTATCATATTTTTTTAAGTTAAGATGTTAACATTTTATGTGGTACAATCAAGAGGAGGAATTTTCCTTTTTTTTGAGAAAAAATCAATCTA
Source organism: Pinctada fucata (assembly GCA_028142955.1). Taxonomy (NCBI): domain Eukaryota; kingdom Metazoa; phylum Mollusca; class Bivalvia; order Pterioida; family Pteriidae; genus Pinctada; species Pinctada fucata. Next base: position 45,518,700 of record AP027106.1, read on the forward strand.
GAAATTATTAAATTTTGTGTTTTCATGGAAATATCTATTTTCTCATAAAAACATCAAAAAGCAGTAATATCAATCAAATAAAGTATTGAAATAAAAAAGATTTTGCATTTCAGTCGAAGAAAAACACTTTAAAAAAAAACAAATAAAACTCTGTGTATAATAAATGGAAATCTAATTCCGAATATGCATTTTTTTCTGTAATGAAAAATGCTAGCTATTTCAGGCCATAACATTTACAATTGTATTCCGTTGGAAACAATTTCATAATATCAACTCATTAAAAAGGCTTAAAGGCATATGTAGGGTTATTAATACAAGGATAGGAAAATTTCTAGTATTTGAGAAAAATATAATTCAATTTGGATAGAGTGTGTTTTGGATGTTGTGCGCATGCGTTAACACCCTAACGAAAAAGTACTATAGTATACTATAGTATACTATAGTAAACTATAGTATACTATAGTATACTTTACTACACTATACTACATGTGTAGTAAAGTAAAGTTTCGTGTAGTATAGTAAAGTTTTGTGTAGTATAGTAAAGTTTCGTGTAGTATAGTGTAGTATAGTAAAGTTTTGTGTAGTATAGTAAAGTTTTGTGTAGTATAGTAAAGTTTCGTGTAGTATAGTAAAGTTTCGTGTAGTATAGTAAAGTTTCATGTAGTATAGTAAAGTTTTGTGTAGTATAGTAAAGTTTCGTGTAGTATAGTAAAGTTTTGTGTAGTATAGTGTAGTATAGTAAAGTTTTGTGTAGTAAAGTAAAGTTTTGTGTAGTATAGTGTAGTATAGTAAAGTTTTGTGTAGTAAAGTAAAGTTTTGTGTAGTATAGTGTAGTATAGTGTAGTATAGTAAAGTATTGTGTAGTAAAGTGTAGTTAAGTATCATAAAGTATCATGTAGTCATTTAAAAGTATATTAGTACAGTATCATTTAGTATTTTGTTTTATTTCACATAAAATTTAAAGTGAAAATTTCAAAATGACACTATTTAAAGAAAATAGTCCATGAAACAAAGATATGAATACATTTGTTTTTCTGTATCAACAATAGTACTATTTGGTATTTATTATTGGTGTACTACTAGAATCATCGCTAATAATCGATTATTGCTCAATCATTGCTTTCGATTCTGATAATAGATTATGACTCTCAATAATCATGATATGACTCTCAATATTCATGATAATTGATTATAAAGCAAAATAGTTTAAGATTGAATTTTTATGAAAAAGACATTTCAACTATTGAGAGGCAAGATTTAGTTGAAATAGAAGTATGACATCAAAATGGGAAGACACAATGCTTGTAGATCTATATACAAACTGATCTATACACCAAAATATATCCTGTTTGTCTACAACATAGTAATAACTGTACTGTGATATTATAAAAGTACATGTATCATGTATATGTTGTAGTGCTGCAAATATTCACCATGGTTTTCAATTAACCACAGTTCTTGTTAACGGTTTGATTCACAGCACCCCACTGTCTCCATATTGAGCTTTTTCGATTCATTTGAAAAACACGTACATTAAAGATATTAAAGTAATTCAAGATATATGAAGGTGATTGACACGTCGTAGTATTGCTCTCTTATTGGGATTATTCTTTTATAACTGTAGAAAATTCAATGTAAGAGTGCTCAAAACCCATTTTTAAGTGTGATTTCACCTTTATAGTCAGAAATCAAAGACTTGAGATACGAATCACATCGAAAGCAAATAGAGTGATTCACATCGTACCGTGAGTTAATTCGTTACAGCCCTAATATGTTGAGAGTAGAACAAGAGAATTTTGTAGCCTGCAAGTAGGCTCGCAGCTTATTTATGCAAGGACTAAATAAGTAATGAACTTCAAGGTAACAGTATGAATACCCATCCTTTCATAATTTGCTACATGGTTGTCAAATGTGAAAAAAATGTGACATCTAAATGCACACATATAACATGTGAAACAACTGTACTGTGTTATGTGTCATATGTAAAAGGAAATTCGAGCTACCTATGTTGTCTATGCAACTGTAAAAAATCGCAGCAATTACTCGGCAATCGTATTCATAATTGGGTTTATTAAAAATACGATGGTCAGTTAGTATAATTTCAGATCAAGCATACCAGCAGGCTTGGCTAATCTTCTTTCTTCTAATATTACATGTATTCGACTTCGTCATCGTACAATTCGTTCCAAAATGTCTTCTCACTCTTCTATTTATTTCTAGTATTTCCCTCTGCTATTTGGAGTACAATGGGAACTGATACCGGTATGTCAAAATTAAGAGAAATCCACCTCGATACCCAATCCTTTGTATCGACCCCATCCCCACCTCGGGACTCAAGGTCCGCATGGATAAGAGAGAGAACGTGAGAATCCTAGACCTGTACAACGTATAAATAAATGCGAAGGGGGGAGGGGGGGTTCAACACAAAAAGACTGTATCAACTCTAGGTATCATGTACCATTATCATTTTCCAGTGGTTGATTCAGGGAGGAGCGGAGGGGGCGCCCGCCCTCCCCCCGGCACTAACCCCAATTTTTCCAAAAACAGGTATATTTTTGCCCATTTTCAGTATAAATCGGCAAAATTCGCCCCTTGACCCCCCGGCAAAGGGGGCGCTGGATCCGCCACTGTTTTCTACTCTGGGCAGATTTTCTAAAAGTGGGAGACATATTTTGAATTTTCCCAGAAGTAAATCCCGTTACGTTTTTTTCTTTCTTTTTTTTTTTTTTTTTTTTTGTTTTTGTTTTTTTTGTTTTTTTGTTTTTGTTTTTTTTCTTAAACAGGCTGGAATCAAATCCCACCTACCATCCCATCTCCTCTTTCCGACAGGCTGTGACAGTGTCCAACCCTCTACCAGTGATCGCCGGTTACTCATAATTTACGAATTCATGTACATGTATATATAATATTTCCAAAATATGATCTCTGTCTTTTGGCCTTAGAAAATATGCTGGCCGGGACCGAGTGTGGTGAATCCCGAGTTTCTCTGATATTTTTATTATTATTATTATTATTTTACGTATTTTATCTGATTCTCAGTACAAAATTGATAAATAAGGTAAATTGGGGGGGGGGGGTTACTTTCTATATTTGAATGAGATACTTGAAAATAACCATGATAATGAAAAATTGCTATTTATAAAACTAGCCTTTTATATATTCTGAATCTGATTGGTTTTATCGACTTTGGAAGATTTAGATGACGTATATATGGTAAATTAAAAAAAAAAAGACGTCACCTTTTACTCCAAAACTTGAATTTGTCCGATTTCTTTCTTTAATTTACCATATATTCCTTTTTTTCTTTCCTTCTTCTTTTTTGTTTGTTTGACAATGTTTTTGAAGTAAAATTTCACGCTTTCTATTTTACTCGCCACCTTTTATGACTGACATCATACAGTCCCCCCCCCGCCATTGCACATAATGTAGGGGTCACTGAAGGACGATATATATATGGAGCATAGAAAAAGTATCTCCTTACAGTTTTCCAATTTTCGGTGACCTGTGCTATCGCTTGCCAGTTGTACATATATATAAATCATAAAAGGGCTTCAACAGGTTTTTTTTTTTTTTTTTTTTTTTTCTTTTTTTTTTTTTATTTATTTATAGTTTATGGTTTTGTTTTTATATTCCTCTTCACAAAGTCCGGAATCCTCTTTCAACCTATTTTCTAGATCCGCCTTCAAGATTTGAATGATATCATATGTTTATGAAGATTTCCGATTAAGGAAAGGGATAACTAGTTGTTTTATTTCGTTTTATTTATTCATAAGCTCAGTCTCATTCGATTCATTAGGTACTGCAAGAATTTAGAGACATTTATTTTCTGAGATGGGATGTTTTAATTGGACTTTTTCTTTACTTGCCGAGTCATTTTCTACCGGTTTGGCGCTGAATATAAAAAAAAACTCAGGCTTGACCCCCTCTCTTTCTCTATCTCTCTCTCTGTGATAGAACCTGCATAGCGTTGCATAATTGACATGCCGAAGTTGCATGCATCAGTGATTGTGTACTTGTCAAAACAAACTAAGTACGCGGCCGCACCTCCCCCACACCTCCCCCGACTCCAATTGACATGCAATTTACATGGGGTCAATCGTTACGTAACTGGTATTTGTGACCTTTTCAAAAGGTATACATAGCCCTTCGCTATAATGCTATAGCTCTATTGAATTAGTTTTTGCGTACATGTATTGATTTTTACAGATTTTTTTCTAGAAATGTCTTAATAAACATTAATGCTGAATCGTGTTGACTTTAAAAGTGTTTATAAGTCCTTGTTATTAGTAAAATACATAAATTAGAATGATACCGTAGTTATATATGCAGATCCAGAGTCATCTAGCTTTTAGGAGGAGGAGAAGGTTCAAGAGGAAAATTTGCTATTCCTACAATATAGGGCTTGGGGAGAAAAGAGAGGGACGGGCAGCCCCCTCCACACCCCTAAATTTGCCACTGATGTACAAGACGATTCATAGTCAAATTTTCAGGAATTTGACTAGAAAACTAAAATAAATACCTGCGAAAATATATTTTGTCTCTGATATAGAAAAGGAATAGGAAAAATATGAAATTTATGCACAAATTGAGGTAGGAACTACATTTTTTTAATTTCTCAATTCGTTTCCCAACTAAAATTCTGTTTTAATTGGTATTGACAAAACGTATATTGTTGCATATATCAGTTATCTATTTGTTTCTTTTAAAATATACGTATAAGAGAAACAATAAACTAAATAAATTAAAAAATAAATAAATAAATAAATAAATACATAAATAAATAAATAAATAAATAAATAAATAAATAAATAAATAAATAAATAAATAAATCACCCTGCCGCTATGGTATGAATGTGAGGCAAAGTCGCCGTACGGAATGGCGTTCGCTAGTCGACAAAATTCCACCTCCTCCAAATCGAAGTAGAAATAAATAAAGTTTTCTTCACTCTGTGTTAAAGTTTGATTAGTAGTTTACAAAATGGAACCTAATGGAAACCACTCAACCAAGTTTCAAAAATGGAATCTTGGTGGAATTAAACTACGTGATCCGGATTTCCATGCCTTGGAAACCACTGGGAAACTGTCAACTACGGTTTCTATGCAGTTTCTAGGTGGTTTCCAAAATATGGAAACTCGAATTTTCGTGCTGTGGGAGATCAGGGAAATACATGTATCGAGTAAGCGGAGGGAGTTCAAGATAGATGAAAATAGAATTTCAGATAAAATGTTTATTTGGGTTGGGTACATATACTTTGCTATTGAAAATTGTGAGGCCGGAGGATATGGGAGGATGTTCCTCCTATCGATGGGAGTCCGGGCCTTCCGAGAAATTGAAAAAAAAAATTGACAAATAGATTCCTCTTGAGAGTATTCGAACATGATTCAGTTTTAGCAAACGATGTACAATATAATTCTTTGACATTCTCTACACCTACAAACGCAGCTCAGTTACCGGGACCAGGAATTGCCCGCAAAAATCCTCATGTTTACCCGTTTTATTTTCTTAAATTTTTATAATTCTTAATTTATCTTTATAATTCGTCATAATATCGTCATTTATTGTTGTATATATCTTGTGATGCTTGTTTGCATATACACAATATGGCCAATGTCATTCTTCCTCCACCACTTGTACAAGAACATTTTATAAGAATTATTTTCCTTTTACTGTTTTCTTCATTCATAAGAAATAACTTTTTCCCTCCATTTTTTTCTCATACATATTTATTATTGTGGCTACTCACAGTGTTTCAAATACGCTTTATTACATTGTAACTGTTTGTATGCTTTAGCCTTATGGGCCTTAATGACTGTTTGCAAATAAACCATACCATACGTACCATACCCGTTTTATTTTATAATGTACATGAAGATACTATACTCTGGATCCCCTGACCCGGGTTGCACCCCCCCTTGAAACAAAATCTAGGGACGTACATATCCGCCCATGTATTGTTGTCACCAACTTATCCTTCGAAAAATCTTAAATAGATGAATAATTGATTTTATTAAAATACTTAAAAAAACACAATATGTAAACATTTTCTATTTAATCACCTTTAATACTTAAAATTATAATAATAATACTTATATTAATAATATCAATAAATTGTGGATTATTGTGTATATGCGGTGAAAGATTAAACGGTTTATGTGACATTGAAGATACCGATAATTCGAAAGCATTAATCGTACATGTACGGAATATACCTTTCGAATATACAACGGGGTAAGTAAAAGAGATCGATACATGTACCATTCATCGCGAATGTAAGCGCGGATCTAGAGGGGGTGTGTAAGACCCCATTTATCGAATGTAAGCGCGGATCTAGAGGTGGTATGTTGGACACCCCCAATATCCCTTGGATTTGAAAATATCATCGAAGCTTATTTTTGCATATATATATTTTCTAAAATTATATAATGAACCCCCTCTCCCACTCCGGACTCTGTGGACTACATGTGTATACTTCAAAGTCCTTGTATAGTCTTGTTTTTATTCTTTATTGTTTTTAATCTTTATTCGCTTCGCATCTAAGTTACCTCTCTCTCTCCCCCCCCCCTCCCCTCCCGCTCGATACTCAATAATTCTTTAGGGATCCGGCTTTGGGGATACCTCCTATATGCTTGTTACCCTGGACCCGCTCCTTTTCATCGCTTTCGCTGCAACCCCTCTTCCCCGGGACTCTTGAAAATATGCTTTGGTCTTGCCCACCTAGTACTCCTAACATAGATATGGAGTGTCTTGGACTTCTATATATAGACGTCCCAAACTTGAGAAGGACATCGACGAGAAATTGGATAAAAGTGAGAAAAAAGCAAGGTAAACTGAGTACTAACAATCATATTTTACAAGAATTTGATATGGAATATGATTGATGGGAGGTAGCTTCGTTTAAGATATTCTCGTGGTAATGTTAACGTTTTGTAACTCGAATTGCCTCTGACTGTTATTCACTATTGTTATATACCATGATGTAAACAAAGCCTACCTATCTTTTGTGTTACATAATTCAAATGTATTCCACTTACTGAATTCATATTCAATCTTAGAAACTTAAGCATATTTGTTTGAAAGTAATTTATTCTCAGAAACTTGGGGGGGGGGGAGGGGCTTGCATCAGTTCAATGATCATTGTCTAATTTCAGACACTATGCACATTAAAAAATGTACTACAAAGAAGTTGTGTAATAAAAAATATTGATCATGTAATAATCCCCCATACACTGTAGATTTGGAATGATGGTACAGCTTTAAGACACATTTCTGTGAAGTTTTGTGCAGATCAACTACACATTAGATTTTGTCGAGCGAATGCAAAGCGAAACTATTTTGCATTAAATCTGGCACATGCATATATGATATATAATGATTCTACAGTATATACCATACTTTGATATTATTAAAAACCCTTGGACCTCAAATCATAGAATACGAAGCCAAATACGCTATCTTATTTAATGTGCATTGCACAGTACCTCTTGACTTAAGTAACGTTGTACTATGACATCATTTTTATCTCGTAATGATGAAATGCCAAGCTTTGTATCAGCCTTTCTGAAAATTCTAAAAGCCTAGACGAAACTTATTAGAAATACAATAATTGGGCATAAATTCTACTTTTTATACGCTCGTCAGTTGACGGGTCGTATTATGGTATGGCGAAGTCCCTCCGTCTGTCCGTCCGTCTGTCCGTCCGCCTATGGAACACAATAACTTGAATATGCGTCAACGGATTTTCATGAAATTCATACATTATGATTGGACTGTAGAGAGGAAGCCGCCTTTCGATTTTCATGTTCATCCGATTTGTCGTTACAGAGTTATGGGACTTAGATTTTTAAAATACAGTGAAAATATACTAAAATAGTTTAAAATTATGTAAAAATCTATTTTTGGTCGGAATGTTTTGAAATTTTGTATACTTCAAGTAGAAAGGATGTTCTTTGATATATGTAACGGGTTTTTAATTTTTTTGTCGCATAACCGAGATATTGTGTGTAATGGGAAGGGGGGGGGGTTATATGCACAAACATGTTAAGCCAAGGGCAAAACATAGGCGCATGGAACGCAATAACTTCAATATGCGTCAAGAGATTTTCATGATATTCATTCATTCTGATTGGACTGTGGAGAGGAAGCCACCTTTCGATTTTCAGGTTCATCTGATATGTTGTTACAGAGTTATGGGACTTAGATATTTTAAAATACAGTGAAAATATACTAAAATAGTTAAAAATTATTTCAAAAATCTATTTCTGGTCGAAATGTTTTGAAATTTTGTATACTTAAGGTAGAAAGGATTCTCTTTGACAGATGTAACGGGTTTTTAATTTTTTGGTTACATAACCGAGATATTATGTGTAATGGGAGGGGGGGGGGGTTATATGCACATACATGTTAAGCTAAGGGGCAAAATATAGGCGCATGGAACGCAATAACTTGAATATGCGTCAACAGATTTACAGGATATTTCTACATTGTGATTAGACTTTGAAGAAGAAGCTGCCTTTCGATTTTCAGGTTCATCCGATTTGTCGTTACAGAGTTATGGGACTTAGATATTTTAAATACAATGAAAATATACTAAAATAGTTCAAAATTCTTAAAAAATCTATTTCTGGTAGAAATGTTTTGAAATTTGGTATACTTCAAGTATAAAGGATGTTCTTTCACATATATAACGGGTTCTTAAATTTTTTGTCACATTATCCAGAAATATGTGTAATGGGGGGGGGGGTATATGCACATACATGTTAAGCTAAGGGCAAAATGTAGGTACATGGAACACAATAACTTGAATATGCGTCAACAGATTTTCATGATATTTGTTCATTGTGATCAGACTTTGAAGAGGAAGCCGCCTTTCGATTTTCAGGTTCATCCAATTTGTCCTTATGGAGTTATGGGACTTAGATATTTTGGTGGTGTGAAAAAAATCCCAAAGGGCGTATCTTGCTGCGTGAGCGTAAGCTTTATTTCTGTTATAACTATATATGACTATCAGTGCAAATGTACGAAAATCTAATGCGCATTCATGTGAACAAGGCATTATAAAAAAAACATCCTGATTGTCCATGCCGTTACATTTTATGTTATAAAGTTTCCCGTAGTGTAATTAAGTTTCATAAAGTTTTGTGTAGTATAGTTAAGTTTCATAAAGTTTCGTATAATATAGTAGAGATTCGTGCAGTATAGTAGAGTTTCGTGTAGTATAGTAAAGTTTCATGTAGTATAGTGTAGTAAAGTTTTGTGTAGGAAAGTTTTGTGTAGTAAAGTTTTGTGTAGTAAAGTTTTGTGTAGTATAGTGTAGTAAAGTTTTGTGTAGTAAAGTTTTGTGTAGTAAAGTTTTGTGTAGTATAGTAAAGTTTTGTGTAGTATAGTAAAGTTTCATGTAGTATAGTAAAGTTTCGTGTAGTATAGTAAAGTTTCGTGTAGTATAGTAAAGTTTTGTGTAGTATAGTAAAGTTTTGTGTAGTATAGTAAAGTTTCGTGTAGTATAGTAAAGTTTTGTGTAGTATAGTGTAGTATAGTAAAGTTTTGTGTAGTATAGTAAAGTTTTGTATAGTATAGTATAGTAAAGTTTTGTGTAGTAAAGTATACTATAGTATACTATAGTATACTATAGTACTTTTTCGTTAGGGCATGAAAGGATGTTTGTTTTTATGTGGAATTAAAATTTGCTTAAATCCAAAGGGACAGTCATATATACACATTTTTTGCAACTTTAAAGACATTTCTGATGAACAAGTAACTTTCAGCAGAGTGCATCCAAAGACTCGGGACTTTTAAAAGTTGGATAGAGTCGCATAGTGTTGATCTCGGTTGAAATCTAAAAATAGTAACCCACCCACACAAGACCTTGCCAAATTCGTTCTAGTTATTGACCTTTATTAGCCCGGAGTGATATTTATCTGAGCTGTAATTCGTCCTATATATTCAACTCTACCATCTTTAGGAGATGGGTAGAAATAACTCGAACACAAGGCAGTAGAAAAACAAAAAATAAAAAAAGGAAAAAATCAGACACTGATATTGAGTTTAAGGAGGCGAGAAGAGCGAAAGCTAAGAAAAAATTAGAATTGACAGCTGAAATGGAGAATTTAGCAAATATTAATCCCCCTTTATACACCCCAAACGGAGCGAATGAATCGAAACCAGATGAGGCTGAAGGGGCCTATGCTTATCCACAAGGGTATGAACCGACAATGACAAACTTAGACAATACGAACATCCATGTTTTGAGTAACATAGAAAAAAAGCTTGCAAATATTGAACGAAATATGAGCAATATTAGTTTGTTGGAAAATATAAACACATCACTGGAAAACATCGGTAAAAGATTAGATGGCCTTAATTAGAGAGTGAAAATAACGGAGGAAAAGGTCGAAACTATAGAAAAAAGCACAGAGTTTATGAGTAAGAAATATGACGATATGGTTGCAGATTTATCTGAGACAAAGGATAATACAAGAAAAAAGCAAAGAATTAATGGACAAAAAGTTACGAAACGTTCAAGCTTTGGTCGACGAAAACGCAGTGGAAATCAATGATTTGATGAGAAAAAATGAAAAGATGAAAGAGAGCGTACTAGATATTCAAATGAGAAGTATGCGTGACAACCTTATCTTCTCTGGAATTCAGGAGTAGGAGGAAGAAAACAACGAAGAACTCCTCAAAGACTTCATAAAAGATGGATTAGATATATTTGACGACATCAACTTCGAGAGGGTCCATGGGCTCGGTAGACCTCAAGATAACCAGACAGAGGATTGAAAACCACGAGCGATTGTTGCAAAATTTTCTCATTACAAACAAAGGGAGCGTGTTCGTATGGCTGGTCCTAGGCTCAAGGGAAAATCGTATGGAATAAATGAGCAGTTCGCAAAGGAGATAATGGAGACAAGAAGGCAGCTATTGTCTGCGTACAGAAAAGCAAAGCGTGAGAAGAAGAAAGTGAGACTTATTGCTGACAAACTGTACGTCAATGACAGGCGTGTTCTTCCTGAAGAAGTAAATCAATCTGAGATAATGGACACTCAGCCTGGCAACCCCATCGAAATATCAGAATTCGATAATTTGACAAATGAGCGTCAGCGAGGACAAACTAGAGGCGGAAGTCGAGGACATCGATGTCGATATTACGCTCCACGTAGAGGTTACAGTAGAGGGAGGAGCTCAGGACGACGCGGTGCGTGGCGTTAGCGATGTCGGGATATCCATACCGCCAATACAGCGACTGACACTCAACTTCGTATAGCTGCACTAAATGTAGGCGGTTTTCAACAAAAAGTTAAATATCCAGATTTCATTGAATTTGTAGCCAAATATGATGTCATTGGACTTTGTGAGACTAAACTAAACGAATACGACAAAATAGAATTTGAAGACGTCAATATTTTCTGTAATAACAGAAAACAAACGACATTAAGAAACTCTGGCGGCATCGCCTTTTTAGTAAAGAAAGAAATTACGAGTAATGCTCATGTTTCGCCTAACTCATGTGAATTTGTATAGTGGCTTAAAATAACACAAATTAATGATTGTAATGACATGTATGTTGGTATGATTTATTTACCACCTGAAGGCTCTAAATATGCAACCGATGAAATGTGGGATGACTTACAGTTAGAATTTATTAAGATTAAATATATATCAGAAAATGTGCTAATAATGGGAGATTTTAACTCCAGAACAGCTCGTGAAGCTGATTTCGTTACTTTTGATGATGTTCTATCTGAACAAGTAGAAATAAATTTCGAATTGATATCTGAATTTAATCATTTTGAATAAATGCTTGAATCTGGAGAGGTCACAAGAGACCGATGTAACGAAGACTCCACAATTAACAATTATGGTAGAAAATTATTGGAATTTTGTAAATGCAATAATATACTGATCTTAAATGGACGTTTTGGTGAAGATAATTTAGGAAGGGTTACATGTAAAAAAGTAAGTACTGTCGATTACCTTATAGCAACATCACACGCATTATTGAATATATCAGATTTTAAGGTTTGTGAATTTTCAAATTTATTATCAGATGTACATTGCCCTTTAGAGTTCATAATTAATTTGTTTATGGAGGAGTCTGTTCTAACCGAAACTGCGGATACTCATGATTGCACGGATAAACCAGGAAAATGGAAAGATGAAAAGAAGGAAATTTACATTCAGAATATCGACTTAGAGTCATTGAGAGAGCTACAAACCTTCATAGATAGTGTACCAGTTGATGGAGCCACCATGAATAATTGGAATGAAATTGCCGAAAAAATACGCAATATATATCTATCTTCTGCTACAGTTACATTTCCACGTAAAAAACGACTTAACTACAAAACTAATGATGGAAGATGGTTCGGAAAGGAATGTCAAAACGCCAGAAGAAAATATCACCTCAACAGGCGCAGATATAATATTAACAAAAATGAGTACAACCTACAGTGTTTAAGAAACTCAAGTAAAGCATATAAATAAAAACTATGGACAAATTCATTGACAAGGACCGAAAAGATACAGAACAGAAATTAAACAGCCTTCGAACAAATAAACCACGGGATTATTGGAAAATTCTTAACAGCATTGGTAAAAAGACGAAGACAAACATTGACGTCGACCAACTCTATGATCATTTCAAAAATATTAACTGTGATGATGACGCTGGTGACATCATCAATGATACAGATGGATCAAATGACGTCAATAACGAATATCTAGACAACGAAATTAGTTCGAAGAAGTGAAAAAGGGAATAAAGGAACTGAGGAATAGGAAATCAGCGGGTACAGACGGAACTCTCAATGAATACATAAAGTCAACGGAAAGTATCTTTCTCCCAGTTATTTGCCGCTTTTTTAATATTGTATAGAATACGGGTAACGACTGGCTTGAAGGCATAATAATCCACATTTACAAAGGAGGTAACTCATCTATTCCTGACAATTATAGACCCTACTCAGTTGTCTCGGCAAACTCTGCAATTCAGTGCTGAACAATCGACTGAATTTTTACTTGGACTCTTATAATATCCTATCGGAAGCTCAAACCGGTTTAAGACATGGCTACTCTACCTCGGACAACATTTTCGTACTTCATTCACTAATATCAATTTTAAATAGACGGCGCAAAAAAACTTTATTGCGCATTCATTGATTTTTCCAAGGCGTTCGATACCGTCTGGCGTGCAGGATTGTGGCAAAAACTGATTCTCCAAAACATCAATTGGAAATTTCTAAACGTAATTCGGAATATGTACAAGGAAATCAAATCATGTGTCCGACTGAATGACGACGTCACTTCCCTATTTAGCTGCACGTCCAGTCTCCGTCAAGGGGAGAACTTATCACCGATCATGTTTAGTCTATTCTTGAACGACCGTGAGCAATTTCTGTCACAAAATAATTGTTCAGGTGTCACCTTTCCTCCAGATCTACCACTAGAATACTGTATTACCTTAATCATACTTCTTTACGCGGATGGCACCATCTTGATAGTTGATAATCCTTCTGACCTTCAACGCAATCTTGATATGTATTACCATCACTGTAATACTTGGAAACTCACTGTTAACATTAGGAAAACAAAAATAGTTGTCTTTGGTAGTAGAGGTATATCAAATCATACTTTTAGATTTGGAAACAGCGTTATTGAAATTGTTGATTATTATAGATACCTAGGTATTATGTTCAAAAACACGAGGAATTTTCGATTAGCTATAAATACGATTGTATCGCAAGCAAAAAAAGCTATGCATTTACTGTACAGTAGAATTGTCAACTTAGATTTATCGAAAAATGTCAAGTTTTATTATTTAATCAAACTATTGTACCTATTCTTTTGGACGGATGTGAGATTTGGGGCTTTAGTAATCTAAAAATACTAGAAAAGGTCCAGTGTGAATTTTTCAGGACTATTTTGAGAGTAAAAAGTAGCACACCACATAGTATGTTATATGGTGAAACTGGAGCCCAACCTTTGATATGTACTGTAAAACAGAGAATTTTGAATTTCTGGGCGAAACTTGTTCATGGTAAATCAGAGATATTGTCAAGTATTTTTTATAGAATTCTACTCTATGACAAAACCTTAAACACTGAGCATCAGTAGTTAAAAAAAGTCGAAAATATTTTGAATGAATTAGGTTTTACTTTTGTTTGGGAATCACAAAACGTATATGATTTAAAATGGTTTTTGAATGCAGCCAAACTTAGAATATGCGATCAAGCTAAACAAAACTGGTATAGTAGTACATTTGTATTAATGATTCACATACTTTTTGTCAAGAAAATTTTCTGTCCATTTTACCAAAAGGGTCGCGCATTATTTTTAAAAGGTTTAGGACAACCAACCAATGATTGCCAATTGAAACTGGCAGGTGGGTCAACATCGAACGGGCACAGAGAAAATGTTCACTCTGTGACGAAAATGATTTAGGTGACGAATATCATTATCTCTTCAAGTGCAAATTCTTCTCATCACAAAGACAAACATATATCGATTCATACTATCACATTCGACCAAATGTTCTGAAATTCAATCAGCTTTTCTGTTCAAACGGCTTAGACGTATTATCAAAACTCTGTAAATTTTTGTCAATTATAATGAGCCATTTTTCTTAAACGTCTGTGTAAGTTTTTTGTTCTATTTTGTTCTTCTTGCATAATTTACGATACTCTAAGTAAATTAATAGACTAATGCTAAGATAATGTACTTGTATATACTTCAATTATGAAATATAACTTTACACTTTAATACCTTTATGTATCTTTATGTATCTAGTAATTACGATCTATTAATTAGTTTTGTTTCTACAAATCTTGATATTGTCTAAAATACTGTTGCATCTGAAATACTTCACAACGACAATTCTTACTTTTGGAACATACTTCTAGAAATTATTATCGAATATCCTGTTAAGCATGCTATATATATTCATAAATTATTATGTCCTCAATATGTCATATGACCTTGAGAGTAATAAAATTCTGTTCTGTTCTGTTCTGTAACTTTACTCTCTGTAAAGTAAATGCACAAATTTAAGATAAAAAGATATAACCAGAAGGTGCTACTGAAATGAATTTTGGCGGCTTATGAAAATCGCTTTGGCTGGATGCATCACTGATGAGGATTCAATATCCGAAACGCATGTCTGGTGCATAATAGATAAGTTTGAAATTTTCTTCAAGACTAGGCGTCTTTCAGATAAGCTTCTTAGTCAGGGATATTTTTGTGACCGACTAACATCGTCACTGAGGAAGTTCTAGGGACGATATGGGGAACTCGTCATACACTATGATGTCCCACTCTCCAGAATGGTGGATGATATTCTGTCATAGACCATTTGAACCATCCAACCAAAGATTGTTCTCTATGTCTTCCGAAAGGGAAGTAACCGGATGTGACAGTTCTACCGAATTGAAGCGGCGGGTATTGCATGCAAGCAGGAGATGCTTACTCTTCCTTGGCACCTGGTCTCACTCCCATATCGGGAGTTCGCTTCTTTTCATGTAGTAGATGTTTTTGTTTATTTGCTTTGGTTCCTGTTTTCTCCTGATTCTGTATGCCTTCGGTTTCTGATTTTCTGAATTATCGATTTTGTGATGTATACAGGGATATAGTCATTATCCATATTTGTCATTCAAAATCCTCAAAATGAACGACGGATTAATGCAAACTTAAACAAAATGAAGTAATGACATCGAAGCATATAACTTTTCACTACATGAGGTTCTATCGATTAATAAGGAAAAAAACTCTCCAGATTTGAGAATGTTGTATTTCTTCATCACTGCAAAACTTTCTTAGAAAACCAAACTATTGCTGTGAAAAAAGCACATTTTAGGCAATATCAAAATCAATCGAATGTTGCATTTTTCAAAGTATGTTCATCTGACGACAACCACAAATGATAACACTCTTACTATTGATCCTTTAACTACTCGATGGTATAAGACACTTCTACGACAAAAATATGAGGTAATTTCAATCTTTTTTTGTAATAGAGGGCACCTATTTTATCACAAATATAAGGAATTATTTTGAAAAAAATAATTTCGATAACCAGCTGAAAGATGTTTGAATGTTTTACAAAAATACCTAGAATCTTATTTTTTTTGTATGAAAAAAAAGTGTTTTCCTCAAAACTGAAATGTACAAAAATATATGTATGTATGATAAATATCGACAAAATACTAGAATCAAAGACATTATTAGCACTGAAACATATATTCAAACACAACTCACGATTGAAGCTCTTGTTATGTATTATAGAATGACCGATTTCAAACAGCTGGTTTGAATACAAAATGTTCAAATTTGGCATATTTCGCAAAGAAATTTGAAACAAAAAATTGTATAAAGAGAAAGTGTATATCTTATATTTATTTTGTATATCATAAAATAATCATTTATGGGGCTGCATAATGGTATGGGGAGACAACTACATCTGAAACTTACTTTAAATTTTATCAAATTTCGTAAAAATTCAAATTTATTGGCCCAAAACTCACATATCTACTAAGAGATAAATATTGGTTTATACAATGTATATAATTAGAAAAAGCATTTCAAACACTACATTTTCATATATCCCAATCTTCCAAATTTGAAATTATAGTAAAGAGTAATTTTCTTTCACAAAAATCATGTTTTCCCCCAAAACACCACATTCGCACCTGATTCAATTCTTACGACACCTTGTATATGAAAGACAAGGCTTTTAACTTTGATCACATGTATTTATTAGCCATGTACCTTGAATGTCAATTAAAAGTATTTTTTTATACCATTGGTCACCGTACTATAAACCATGACTGTCCATATCTTACATTTTCAAAAACAGCTGATATCTTAAGACTCCTGTCGAGTTTCCGTGCATTCTATTATAAATCAAACTAATTTATTTGTATCTTTTTTGGAAAATCCCTCAAATTGAAATTTTCTAATAACCTGCAGTCTCCATAAAAGAGATTATTTTTAATTATACTACTTAAATCAGAAATCTATCAACGAGCCATAGAATGGTTAACTGCTATATTACGTATGACGTCAAACGAGTATGGACATATTTCAAAGATAGATGAAAAGAAACATTTCCAAAATAAGCATTTCTAACAAAGTCCAAAAAGACGTCAAAATGTATCAAAACTTGACTTCGGACATGTCGAAATAGTACCAAAAATAACAACACTTCATTGAACATCCTTCTAGGTCATCATGATGCTTTCGGTTTGTCTATTATGTGCTTTGCTTCTGAAGAATAAATTTGTCAAAAGAGGGTACCTTATGGTACCTTATTTTGCCTGTGGTGTCGCCACGTATCCGGACGAAAACTAAAAACACTTGTTGGAGACCAAGATTAGCGGCACTTCATACCAACCAAGTTTCATCGGACTCCCTTCAGTTGTTCTTGAGAATAAGTCGACGACGGACAACGGACGACAGACAACGAATGAAAGACAACTCGCTATGGCAATAGTTCACTTGAGCTTTAATAATATATTATCTTATAATATCAATACGTGATATACCTTCTTGAAGAAAATTTCAAAGCAATTTTCATGCACCAAACACGTGTTTCGAAAATTGAATCCCATCAGTGATCCTTCCAGCCAAAGTGATTTCCATAAGCAGCCCAAATTCAATTCACTAGCACCCTCTGGTGTTATCTTAAGAATTTCTGCATTTACTTGATTTAGAGTTAAAATGTCAAATCTTGAGAGAAGAAACACTCGGCAAATAAACATTTTGATCTAAACTATTTCCTGCCGATATCTTTACTCACATTTTCTTTTGAATTTAAATGAACCTGTTGCGAACAGTCAATTAAACGCAGGATTATCTCATCGACTGAATCGGAACAAGATGATTGATTACTTGCACATGCCGAAACATATCCCTGTGGTCAAGATATTAATATTGATAAAAATGACAAATTAAAGGATTTGTTCAAGAATGACCCAAAATTCAGAGTAACTAATCCCTTTAAATGGAGTCAGAACTTGAAAATAGTAGTGGACTCTTGTGGAAATTAGGCAAAGAAAGAAGATGTTTCACATGACTATCTTTCTGAATGGATAAAATCAATCGGGGGATCACTTTTCTAAAAAATCAAACATTTAAAAGCAACTATGAACACCAGATTCAAGTCTCTTCGACCCCGATGTTATCACAAAATGGACTTACCTTCATGAGCATTATATCATCAAATCAGCAGATAAAGCCTCTAATAATTACACATTCACTTGTAAAATGCATTATAATTAAGAAAGCCTTGTCAAAGAATAGGGACTAAATTCGACTTCTGGAAATCCCACCTAGTATACTCCAAAATTTTCGGCTTTTTCAGAAGTAATTGAAACTTAAAAACTGAGCACTTGCTTCTTTCGGTTTTTGCACTTACAAATTGGATATAGATTTATCGTACCTGTATTGTATACAAAAAAAAAATGCACAATATCCGTATAAACAACGTTTCAATGCTGGTTTCTCAAATTCTCTTTGTCGGTCTTTCTCACCAAAATTTTTATCTCAACTCAAATTTTCCTTTTAATTATTGGTACAATCATAAGATGATAATAAGTTATCTAATATGATCAGAGTAATAGAATAGTTACCTTTGTGCTTGTATCGATGAAGGCTCCATATGATAAAAGTTTTTCTACCACAGGAAAGTGTCCTTTTAGTGCTGCAATATGCAAGGGCGTCACTCTGTTCTAAAGTATGGAGAAATGAAAAATGACATATTTCGCAGTAGCAGGAAATTTTAAAGATAAAATCAATTCTAAGATAAAAAACATATATGCACATAGTACTAGCCCTATTTCTTAGATATATAAGTGCACAGCCAATGTACATTCACTGCAAAGTAGTGATCTATCAAATTGACTATGTTAGAGGACATCTTCTACAATAAAAAGTCTTGGTAATTTTTCTTCATAATAATGAATATATGCCTTTAATATAAAATGTTTGTTATATAATATGAATATTCTTTTCCTTACGACTAAATAGATATGGACCACGATACTTCAACGTCACAAGGTCAAATGTCATGGTTTCAATTTAAATATCTTCTAATAAGCAATTAAATATGTATAATATCAAAACCCTACTACTCATAGCCCAAGAGATAGAGTTTTCATTTTCTTTAAAATCAATAGCATCATTTTATAACAGATAAATTTGCAGCATGAACCAAACATGCACGTTTTGGGTACTTAATACTCGTCAGTGATCCTCAATATTAACAATGTAATATGACCAACAATTGTGAAAGTTATTATATCCAAAATTGTATCGAAAGATGTTGCAGGAGAGATGGGATATGGTGCTACAGGATCCACGTATTTTTGTGTGTGTGTGAGGGTGTGTCTGTGTGTGTGTGGAAATTTCAAGAAATTATGATAACAGAAATTTTCGAAAGCGTTTGAAGAAACGGTAAACCGAACTTGATCGTACTAGGATACAGTGTCATCGGGGACTCTTGGTTCACTAGCAGTGACACTCAACAATTAGTACATATGTTATATATAGCTGAAAATTCAATAGCATCATTTCATAACATAAATTTGCAGCATGGAAAAGACGATTTCGGTACTTAACTCTCGTCAATGAACCTCGATCTAAACAATGTAATATGAACAAGCTCAGTTTAAGTTTCAATGTCCTAGGTCAAAGGTCATAGTCTCAAAATAACTCTTATCATAAGGCGTCTACATGTAGTAAGGTCATCATCTCGATTGAAAATCTAATTTTTAGGTATTGTCATGGTCATTTTTTATCAAATTAAACTCAAAACATATAGTTCATGTGTTAAAAAACCCCTACTAAATATTTAGCTTATGTTAAGGTTTTTGTCTTCGGCGCCATGGTTATGGAACAAGCTGTCCTCAATTTCATCCCAGCGACTTTTATATCAAATAATATAGAATATATATATTAATAGATATATATTCTAACTAAGCTTAGCTTCTGACTTCAACTTCGCTTACAGATACATGGACGATGTGTTGTCCATCAATAATTCAAAATTCGCGGATTATCTCAGCAGGTTCTATCCCTCAGAGCTTGAAGTCAAAACAACTACAGAGACAAATAACTCAGCATCCTATTTGGACATAATGTTGTCCTAAGACAATGATGGTCACTTGAACACCTCACACTATGACAAACGTGACGACATCAATTTCAGCATCACAAAGGGCATAGGGCGGTTAAGGGGTTTCTAGGCCCAAAATTGTTGCTAATGCCAAAGATTTAAAAATATTGAAATTGATACTAAAATTGGTAAAAAGAAGCTTGTCTTTGATAGATTCAACATGAAAAATGTTTAATCTGATTTTTTCGTTACAGTTATCCCCCTCTGGAATCACATATGAAACCGGAAATGAACAATAAAACAATATATTTTCACATGTGATAGCAAACTTAGACTTGGCCACATCAAAACAACAAGTTCATATTTTTTTTGGATATCCCTATAAGTATTTTGTAAATGCTGTGAAAGTATGAATCTGTTGTTTTCATGTGGCCACATAGAAATGATACATTTACATATTGCTCGATTAAAAAATAAAAATGGCAAATTGTGGTGCAGCATGTACATACAAGTGCTAAAATCATTATCATAACAAAATCAACTCTTCATTATATAGTTGGTCGCACATTTTCTATGGTATGACATGATTCGGATATATCGTCTATTAAGAAATCTTGAGTTATTGGGTTCAAACCTCTGACCAGCTACTTGTTTTTCATTTTAAACAAGATTGTGTCAGTCTATTTTGTCAATTTTTCAACTGGTTCTTTTTACAACATGGGTTAGATTGTCAAGTTTTCATTATTATCATTACCATTTAGTAAAGAGCAAATTTTTTAATCCTATCTAATGAGTTAAATTGATATTCTGAACTTGTTTCCAATGGAACAAAATTGTAAATCTTGGGCTGAAACAACTAGCATTTTTAAGTACAGAAAAAAATGCATACTCGGGATTTCCCCTTATCATACACGAATTTTTATTTCATTTTTTCACTAAGTGTTTTTCTTCGGCTGAAATGCAAAATCAATTTGATTTTAATGCTTTATTTGATTGATGTTATTGCATTTTGATAAAAAAATAGATTTTTCCATGAAAATACAAAATTTGATAAGTTCCATTAATATACAGAGTGTATTATAATCAATTTTAACTAAAAAGTAAATTCTTTTCCTTAATTATCCGAAATAAAATGTTCGTATCTGAGCTTCGGGAGAATTATAAAAATTCTCCGCTTCAACGAACAACGTTTCAATTTGAAAATAAATCCCAATTTTGAATATTGAAGAAATGAAAAAGATACCCATTTGTGTTGAAAAGGATGCATTGCAATTATTTCAATTATATTAAGTTGCTATGTATAAGAGAAGGAGCTGAACGTAATGGGTACCATCCAACTTTTCCCCTCATTTTTTGCAGAAGAATCAACTATTTCGACCTACATGTACAAATATGCATTCTGTATCAAAATTGAAAGGAGAGATACTTCCAATCACATCCCATTTACATGCTTTTATTTTCATTTCTTGTCATGATAGGGAATTTTGCCCCAGAACACCACTGTTACACCTGGTAATTTTCTTTCGACATGATGAATATTGAAGAGCAATTTTTCGGCTTGGATTTCATATATCAAATGTCTATATGTATAAAATGTAAAATCAAACTCTCTAAATAAAACGCATTCACTTCAGCATTCGACACCCCCTTTTCAATCGGAGATGTCGATAACTCAGTTTGTTCATTTTTTTAAGTATTAATTGAAGAAGTGTAATTGCCTATTCGAGGAGCAAGCATGGAGGTTGTTTTTTTAATTGTACATGATACATGAGTTGCTACGTGTCGGACCACTTAGCGAAATATATAATAAAAATTGTATATGACTTTTTCACTAATTTTGCCCAAAAAAGAGGAATTTTTCGTCCCAAAATACTTGCTTCCGTATTGGAATTAAAATTGAGCGTTTCTAAAATGGAAAGATAATTCCAATTACGACACTTCAATATTTTCCAAATTTTTAAATGAATTGTAGGCTTTTTCCTTCTTTCAGTGTTTTTCTGCTTGATTGGATTTGCCATAAAACAAAACTTTTGCACCCGAGTCTTTTCTTACGAGATATAACATTTTAACAGCAGTTCTCTGTAAGAACCAAAGAATTTCAAAACATTTTGGCACGGCATGTCATGAATTTTTGAGATTTTTGGTATGGAAGTTAATAAGTACTAGTAAGCAAATCGACTCCAGTTTTTTTCGAGAAGGTTGTCGTTGCCATGGTAACCGTGTCTGAAGTTTCAAAAATCGGTAAATTTCATAGGACGAGGCATATTGGTAGGCTTCGTTACCATGGAAACGGATACATTTTTTATCTGAAATTACTTTGATTATTTTCTTTCAATCCTTTTTATTATACATATTTGTAAAGTTTTTTACATTAATCTCGGATGCCTTTTTTATACAAGATGAAAAATTTGGCCAAAATAGGGTATCAAAATACTCTCTTTTGGGCATTTAAAGACCCTGTTTTGCATTTTTTTTTACTGTTTTACAAGGTTGAAAATTACACAAAAGCACTCATTTTTGAAGTTTAAAATCTAGTTATCCAATGAGTCTTTGAACTATACATTAATATAAAAATTTGATTGGGTAAATTTGTCCTTTTATATGCAAACCAGCTTTAAATTTGGTTGCTATGGGAACAATAGGCTGAAAGGTTTCGATACGATGAATTTAAACACAATCTTTATCTAACTATCCACGCATGATATTGGAACAGAAGTTCTTGAATACATCTACCAGAGTCGTTTGAATATAAAGATGACCTTGAAAAATTTTCAAGGTCACCCACTGCATTTCCAAGGTTATTAAACTTAAAGCGACCAGAATTGACTAAAAATCCTGATTTTTATAAAATGAAGACGCAAATATTTCAGAAACCTTCAGATATTGAACTTAACAGTCATATGCCATAAAACGATTAATCTAATACTAATTCCTAGGACTATTGATTAAGTTTCTTCACATCTTTGAATTTCTAAATTCTTGATGAGTATTTTGATAAAAAAAAGGAACGAAACCTATATTTTCTGGGTTTTTTTGACAAAAAAAAATCCAATTGAATTATTACAGAACAAGAAAATTTAAGATTTTTCTTTCTTATATTCATAAGCTTTTATAATAAGTATGACCCATGAAAATATTCAAATAACATTTCGTTAAAATTGAATACAATATTTAAGTCTCAAAGTAGAAATGACCTTGAACTTCAAGTAAATGACCTTGAACATTTTAATTGTTATTAAGTGAAAGTATTAAGTCGTATCTATCCATGCATACATTTTGACAATCATACGTAACTCTAAAGAGGAATAAAATAAAATAATATCAAACAAGCAAACAGGTCTAATGTTGCCATAGCAACGATTTTTGACGACGGAATTAAGGTAAAGCTCCTAATTTACCCACTCCAATTTTTCATTCATTTTATTTCTCAATAAACATATACAAAATGTATTTTCTTTTATAAAGATCACTGGTCTCCTGTCGGTGCGTTTTGTGATATTTAAGATTGAACAGGTCGAGGAAACTTCCTTATATGGAAGTCAAGCATAGCGGAACGACTGCGTCACATAATCAGTTCAGAGTGAGCGCTCTCTCATATTCAACCAATCGCTTCAATGAACTTTGCATTATGGGATTACTATGATAGTAAAATCGTTTGTATATTTTGGCTTTAGTACTGTCTTCAAAATTGCTTCGCTATCGCAGAAATAGCGACTAAATTCCTTATGATCTTAATCACATATACTTTAGAGGTATATCTTTCGATTCTATATTCCGTTTTTAAAAATTCTAAGTCTAAGACTGTAAATCAAGGTGAGAAGATCATGCACTTTTGAATGGTTCAATGTGTGATCTCAATGAAAATTATGGTATATCATTCGTATTACACGTTCTACATTAGCTCAGTTCCTCTCTTTCGCAAATTCAAAATCAGAGAGAGAGAGAGCCTTAAATTGGCCCTGGATGAGGAAGCAGTGGTACGTCTCAGAGAACTATAAACTAGGATAAAAAGAACAATCCCGGCCTATTCCACTTTCAATAAAATATAACTAATATCTCCCATCCCAACCTTACATCGGTACCGATAAATTTATCATGCCAGAATTCTTTGAAAGACAAATAAAAACTCATAAATTTCCCAATTCTGTTCAAATGAATTTTTTTAAAGTGTGTGGAGCCACCTACATGTACAGTAGTTTTGATAAGTTATTATTTATTGTAAGAATGAGATTCCAGCCAAGGTAATGGATGTATCTATAGTATGCTCTTAACTGAATAATATGGATCCAGGGGAGGGGGGAGACACCCCCTTCTAGAATGCCCAATTTTTATATTTCCCGTTTTTATGTAAACATGTTTTTATGACTCATATGTTGACCCTCCTGACAGGCTGGACACCCCCCTCCTTGGAAAAAATCTAGATTTGCTAATGGTGTAGAAAGCGTGGATTTCAACTTAGTATAAAATTTATTGTTCAATAAATTCGATTATTTATTATGCTTTTCCGTGACATATCTGATTTTTTTTTCAAATTAGTAATTAGTACATACAACGGAAAGGGGTGTAAAGCCATGTCTTGAGAAAAAAAACATACATAATGAAAAAAATATGCACTTTCGGCAAATACCAGGGGGTACCTGATAAATCTTCCTCAATTCCTGGCATTTCTTTAAAACAGTTTGCAATGTATACATTAGAAACACATTATTCTTCAATATTCGATGTTTTTTATATTCACAAACGTAAATTATACATGTCTAGTACAGAAAAAATCTTTGTATGGATCGATTTCACGAAGGTTATGTGTAGGTCCAATGCAAGTCGTTATTAAAAATGTGATATTTTCTCATCTTTATATCTGAAATTAGAGTTTGAATTTCTAAAAATGCAACATGGAATCGATAAATATACCTTTGAAGTATAAGTGACAAAGATGTCAAAGATTTTGATTGCGATTTCTGCAATAGCGAAGCAAGTTTGAAGACAATACTAAAGCCAAAATATACACAAGATTTTACTATCATAGTAATCCCATAATGCAAAGTTCATTGAAGCGATTGGTTGAATATGAGAGAGCGCTCACTCTGAACTGATTATGTGACGCAGTCGTTCCGCTATATTTGACTTCCATATAAGGAAGTTTCCCCGACTGTTGAAAACGGCCAAAAACATACTAAATTGGTCCTTATTTTGACCTCTATTTTTCGGTTCATTTTCCCTGATTTTGGATTAATACAATTAACGTCCTGGAATATATATCACATAACTAAGTGCACCAATTAAGAATTGAAGTTTGGAAGAACAAATTTTGTAAAAATGAACAAAATGTTACAGTGGTATCCATGGCAACGCAGTATCGGAAGCTGGCTTACTTCATGGTTTCAAAAGTGCTATAAATAGAGTGACCTCGTTACTATGGAAACCAGAGGTCACATTGACCGAAAAGTATAATTTTCATCCTCAGTACTTCATATATACCCGTTATACTGAAAATCATCAAATTCCATGACATGCCGTGCCGCTCGATTTTGGTCCTTAAAGAGAATGGCTATTAAAGAAAAATCTTTAAGCTTTTATTTGAGATGATTTGATAATAGCCATGTACATGAATGTCAATTTAAGTCGAAAACTATATCATTTTTTGACATGTGGTTACCCTAATATTGTACATTTCCAAGTTATCTATTTCAGGATATTTTGTACTAGGACATCATTAGTAAAGCTGTCATAGAGATAAACTCTTATGCGGCTTAAGCTAACTTTATTTTTGTCACTAACTGAAATTTACAAAATGTTGATATATAACAATATACTGTTAAGCAACACATAATTCACAGGATACATCAGGTATGAAATTTACCTCTGTCTTCTTATTGATATCAGCTCCGTATGATACTAATTTCTCAGCCATTGAGACGTGACCCTTCTGTGCTGCCAGATGTAGTGCTGTCCAATCCCTCTACGAAAATAAATTCGTAATTTAACATTTGATCAAGTTTACATTGACTACACGACTGCTTTGTAGAACTGCCATGTCGGCGACCTCGAAATCCAAAACGTGTCATCAAACAGTTACGTCATACATGTATCATCCGATAATGAAAGGGGAACAAATACATTTTTAACACATTTGTGGCTTTACCTTATGTCTGTTTTGTTTGGGAACAAGTTCGCCCCGCCCACGGAGTTGACAATGTCATACGTAATGTTCTGAATTACTAATTCCTTGAAAATATTTCTGAAAGTTATGATAAATTTAGGTTAGGAAATTATAAAATAGGCTACCCGGTTTTCAAATTTTTCTAATGCGACAATTCAAAGTTGATACTTCAATAAACTGTCACCGTTGGGTTAGGCAGATGAAATTGTAAAATACATTTCACCGATTCCCGAAGATTTAATCTGTTCGCTTTTATGATTGAAATAAATTGAAATATTCCTTATCAAACAATATAGTATTTACTTTATCTTCTTAAATAAAGATTTGTGTTTAAAGGCTGCAAAACTGTGAGAACGCAATCGGTGAGCTCGTCTTTGATAGTTATAAGTGTTA